>JBBBDQ010000483.1:2037500-2782500 GCA_037127315.1 Ascarosepion bandense
TTACCTCGAAATAAATTTTCTGTTATGGTCAGTTCGAAAGTTTAATTTTAAACCCCTACAAAGTTTTTGATGGTCACTGTAAAAATTAAAATGTCTTTTTCATATTAGAAAATAAAAACGCTTTAAATTGACTTGTTTAATTAACTCGTTGTGCATCAGATTTGTAGAATAAAAAATGGAATGTTATCTGATAAAAGGAAAATCGAATTTGGAAACAGAAAAAATATCACCAAGTTAACTGTAGAAAGCCATTTATTCCTATATAAAATTTTAAAGGCATAATATTGTTAGTAAAAGTATTATTAAAATACTAATACGTAAGTTGTCGCCAAATCAGTTTATCTCCAAATTATGATGTATTAATTTCTATAAAAGTTGTTATAACAATTACGCAGTATGAAAATATTGTCTCTCTTGATAAAAATATTTTAATGAAACTTCAGCTCACTTTAGAGGCTGTTTAAAATTAAATAAAATACATTTGCAACATTTAATTACATTTATATTTTCATAGAAAATGCCAGTTGAATAATATTTGATAAGTTTTAAATAAAATATCGAACACATCAATTGATGTTACAGTCCTCGTAATCAAAAGAGACTACTAGCCGCACTGAATCTTAAGTAACATTAAGTACGAAATATGAGTGTCAATTGGTGCAAAAGAGTTAATCTCAGATGTTTAAAAAGATTTTGTAAAATAAAGTGTCAGCAAACAATTATTGAAATAACAAAATCAATTGTTATGTCGAACATAAAAATTAATTTTTTTATTTCAAATTTCAATAATTTTTCTTATCTAGAAAATAAACATTTTAATGTAACGATTTAAAATATTTTATAAGATATTTTAATCATTTGATTTTGAAATGTTTTTAAAAGACTAATTTTTAGAGGTTATAAAATGCACTTAACTCTACGTTTTCATTATACATGTAAATACAAAATACAAAACAATTTGTGAAGCAAATTGAATACTGACTCTTGCTTTGAAAACGATACATTTGATATTGTTTAATATCATTTATTTTACAACAATGGATTAAGTTAAATAGAAACCAGAGTGGGAGTTCTAATTTTGTGTGACAGCGAATCTAGGTGAACAAAACTGAAATCGAAACCGTGCAGAAGAAAATGGGAAAACACGCCAGTATCTCTTCCCACAGACAGCAATCTACAGATATTAAATAAAAAGAAGATACTGATAGCCATGACTGACTATATACTAAAGATAGTTTGCGTAAAAACAACAAAACCCCAAAAACTTTATTAAAACGGAAGTAGTCTGGGTTTGGATTATTTTAGTAATGATCCTTTTTCATTTTCCGAATTCTTTTTACATAGCATCTTTCTTATTATTACAAAGAGTCATTAATATTTATTTTATTAAACATATTGTTTACATTAGGCGGCTTCTTGTATTTAACAGGTTTCCTTGAGTTGCGAGGAAAGATGCAAAAATATTTATTGCTCTTCTCAAATGAAAAAAGGCAAGTTAGGCATGCATCGTTTGACTCTTATATATATATATATATATATATTGTCATCCGCAGACAGATCTGTACAAAGGGTACAATGGGTAAATTGTTACCATTACATATTTTTAATTTCGCGCGTGCGCGTTGTTTCTTTTTGATTGTGTCGACTGCACAAGTGTCGATTAGTAGGGTCAGTTTGGTACTGTCTGTGAGTAAAAGACCATGACGCATTTCCCTCTGCCAGAAATTTGGAAACGGCATGCTGTGCTGCTTGGCATTGCACCAGAAGCTCTAATACAAACTTTTCAAAGTGTTTGTGTGTCAATCTGAGGACAGTGTAGAGACTTCGAAAAGAGTTGGTGATTGCAAAGTTACGCAGCTCAGAAAACTTACTTTTATCGTTCTGATGAGAAAAGAAGTCCTTTATTTGTTGGTAAGGCTTACATTAAGTCCTTTGAGAAAGTAGAGCTGCTCTGGCTCAAGAGGGTGGCTGCTGGAAGACCCGATGTATGTGAACAGGAATCTGCACCATGCCACACAAGCAGGATAACAATTTCTTCGAGTATATCACCCCATAAATCAGGCCATCTAACTCTCCAGACTTCAATCTCATTGATTATTATGTATAGGGCGCAGTTAAACGAGTGACCAGCAAAATTCCAAACATCAAAGATGAACTGAAGGCAAGGATTATGGCATCGTTCACTAATTTAAACAAGGAGACCATCCAGAAGACTTGCAGAAGATTCCGAAGTCGTTTGGAGATCATGGTTGAAGTCAATGGCAATTTTATTGAATAAATTTACTCTTTAGTATTTGAAGATATTTTGGTGCAATTTTGATAAATATATCTGTTAGAATATATCTGTTATGTCAGTGTTATTTTTGTTGTGGGATCTCCCCATTTTTATGATAATGGACTCGACTTGATTATACATATACTCCTGCCATAGAGAGCATCAGAGAGATCAGTTAGGAGAGATACCGAAGTTACACAGAGAATACTGTGTCAGTAGTCATAGTAGCTCTGAGCTCCACTCAGCCAGAATAATATTACACGGATATACTATTTCCAGTACGGCTTCACTTCAAAGACGTGTATATATATTCCTTACTAACCTACGTTCCAGTTGTATCTTTGCGTTTAATATAACCTATTTTTCTATCTCAAATATCTGTTTTATTGTTCATTATTTTATGTGGTTCTCACCCGGAATCCACAACAATTTCCATTTTTGCGTAAATTAGACGATACTTTAATCATCGCACACTCTCTGAGCGTATATATATATATATATATATATATATATATATATATATATATATATATATATGTGTGTGTGTGTGTGTGTGTGTGTGTGTGTGTGTGTGTGTGTAAAGGTTTAAGAGATGAGTAGTGGCTTTCTTTCATTTTTGGGTTTCGACCAAAACGGTATCAGAATCTTTTTGTAAACAACTTATTTTCAGAGAAAAAGTAATATTCCATAGTATACGAATTATACACATTGAATTAACTGAAAAATTTTCCTCTGTACAAATAAAAATTCTCCTAAATGTTCGCAATTTCATAAATGTAAAGCAAACTTTTAACTATTACATTCGTTTACTTTTCTATTTTCCTTAATATTGAATGTTTTAAATTAGAAAGAATTTAAATAGTTAATCTAAACTGTGTCTTTAATTTGTGTCAAATTTTAAAAAGTAACGTTAGCTGTGACCTTGTACGAGACTAACATAAGAAATAATTAATATAACCCTTTATAAAAGATTTTTTTTGATTAAAAGTTAAATTTTATTGTTTGCATCATTCCTTAATTTCAGTATTTAACTTATGGAAACAAAACTTTCCCATGGTTTTAAAGAAAAATTCGAGAAAAAATGTTAATTATTATGAATGGCTACATGGATTAGAAAATGTTTTTAACCATTTCTTGCTTTTGAATTACATCCCAGGCATCTATTAATTTCAGGAAATTATAATATCTAGACTGGAGATAAAATGTTGTTATTATTGGCATTCAAGTAAAGTATCATTCTCATTACAATTCTTTTGTCATATTCGTTGCGATAGGTATTTATTCATTGTTTAATCTATAGATTTCTGTTATATGCTGGTTGTTTCCTCACTCTAGCCAAGACGCTATAAATAAAAAAGAAGGCCAACTCATTTTCACGTGAGACTTTATTCTGATATGATGTAAAGAACGCTTTCGTTCTTGTAGTGGATCTGCTGTTTTGTTACACGTCACAGAGGTGTCCATGATGATATGGCAAGTGATGAATAGCATAATTATGTAGAAGTGGCTAGAAGAGTGAAGGACGTGGAGGTGTATTCGAGTTAAATAAGTGGGATACGGGTGACGGTCTGTGCCCGCTCACATGGCTGCTCTTATTTCAACGTCGATTTGGGGAAAAAACTCAGTACAGATTTACTAACAATTTCAGTTGCTGATTAACAGATTCACATTGTGCTGAGCCTCTTCTTGGACAGCCGAACCTGCATTGCCATATAGATGCCTTCTGGAAATTCTTGGCAGGTTAAGAGCACGATAAAACCAAACTGAAACGCTCATTTTCTCCTAGCTTACAAATCCAGATCACGTGCCATTAACATATAACCAATGATTCTTTCATGGCAATTTAATTTTTCGCAATTTGTAGGACAAACACACATGGAAATTCTATATTGGTCGAACTTACAATGATTTTGTACAGTGGACTAAAGTTTATATAACTGAAATCACTTGTTTTTAAAGAAAAAACTGGCATATTTTTATTAATTTTGCCTATATCAGCAATAACCTATTTGATCCATTCAGAGCTAACGATATTTAGTATTAAGAATAACTTAATTCTGGATTGGATATATTTTTAAAGTAATTATTATTGCGTTATGTCTCACTAGCAAACTCCGTTCAAATGTCTACCTTATTTGCACCTGCATTCACTGGCGATTTGACTGGGCACATCCAACCGAATCTCATTGATTCCAACCTAATTTTGGTTTTGTACTGTGTTCCGTTTGTTCTTTTGTCTGTAGAGAAAGTGAAGTAGACTATTTAAGAGGGCTTGAAAATAAAGAATGAGTGATTTTTGCTTGACTGACAATTTCAATCGCCAACCCTGAAAACAGTCAATCGACAGAACCGAAAATAGAGTCAAGTAGGCGTGTAGATTTTGCAGAATCTCTCGAAGAGATGCCAGTGACGTCAACAGACATCGACGAGTCACAGCTCAGTGAGGCGTTTAAAAATGTCTGGAAAGTTTTCTCTGCTTCAGAGCTGGATAATTTTTGCTTACGCGCATACACAAACACATACACACTCTTTCTTCAATATTTCACTTCGAATATATACATGCACACACATATCTATCTGCTCTGATTTAAAATCAACCATGCATGTAGATACTTAGAAGCTTATCCCTGCACATTTACGTAACCATTCAAATGAACACTAGTAAACAAACGCATAGATACATAAATTAGGTTGTTACATATATGAATATAGACAGACACAGTATCATTCTCGATCAGGCAAGTATATGCATGGTCACCTAGATGTTTCAGTCGTCTTTTTACTGTTACCATTCAACGCTCGGATAACTTCAGCAATGAGTATTGACCAGTAAATATTAGAACCATGTGTGTGTGTGTGTGTGTGTGTGTGTGTGTGTGTGTGTGTGTGAGCGAGAGAGAGAGAGAGACAGAGACAGAGACAGAGACAGAGACAGAGAGCGTGAGAGAGAAAGTGAGAAAGCTGTGCATGATGATCATCAATGAAGAGTCTGACAAAACAAATCATGTGAAAATAGAAAAAAAAAGTGTGTTCGATTTTAGAAACAAAAAAGTATCATCGTATTACATTTATTAATTACCCATGTAAAAATTTAATCCTAGGAAAAAAGTAATGGAACTTTAAATCATTTCCATTTCTGAAAAAAATGATAGGAACTTTACTCTTTTCAAATTGGGTTCGGTTTAGATTTATATTTTAATATAAGAATCCATTTGCATAGTTTATTCCAGACGTTAAGATTGAAAAATAAATTATCTTGTTAGCGCTGTTTTAGTGTTGAAATATGGTGAATGATCACTACTAGAAGAATAGTTTTCCTAAGCAGTTATTTTAGTGATAAGTGAAATTAATTTCAGATCAACAGTTTTCAAACAATGAGCATTACGTTCAGTTGATTTTCAGAAGTAATGTAGAACTAATAAAAAACTCAAAAAGAAAAGTTGATGTTGGTGATGATGCAGCTATTTGATGAACCCATCGAACGGAAGACAGTCTAAAGTTTTGAGAAGAATACATGAATGTATAATGTTTAGAAATATTTACGTTAATTTTAAACTATTTCATTAAGTGATTATAAACTAAAAAAAGGTTATTAAAACTAGAAATACTATATTATATGACTGAACTTGATTAAACGATTACTGAGGATCATTGATTTGTAATGCATTAATCCCTCTCGTAAATTTAAATGTGCTACCCGTATTTATATTAATTTTTTATTTTGACATATTGATTCTGAGTAATGACATTTCATATTCATTTGTCACATTTGTCAGATGAGTCGAATAACGCCAAATAATCGAGATGTTCGACTTCATCTTTCTTCATCCACTCGTACTTTTGTAATTAAACATTTGACAATGGCTGTCAAAATATTTGAACTATAGTTCAAATCTGAGCAGCAAAAAATAAAAAAAAAGAAATAAAATAATTGTAACAATATTAGTCGATTTTATTTTGAAACTGTTTCGAAGCAAACACAAGGAAGATAGATTAAAAATAAACTTCTATTTTTCTTCAAAAATTGTCATTTTGGATTCTCACCATGTCGAGAAGATAATTTTCTTTTTTTGTTTTTAATTTTTGTTCGCGAAAATCTATGTTTATAAAAATGGATATGTCTGTATGTGTGTGTTTGTCTGTCTCTATTCTAACAAACCCTACTTCACCGAAACCCTTTATCCGATTTCAACCGAAATTGGGTCACTTGTCGATCATGACATGAAACTTTGATGTACGCAAACCTTTTTCGAATCGATTATCAGAGTACGGCAGAAATCACCGAAGCGCTTAGAAGTTACGAGACGCCTCATGTAAATTCAACCAAAATCGGATAACTTGTAGATCAAGGTCCGAACCTTTGATGTACACGAAAATGTATCTTGTTAGCGCCGTTTTAATTTTGAAATATGATGAATGATCACTACTAGGAGAATAGATTTTCTAAGTAGTCATCTTAGTGATGAGTGAAATTAATTTCAGATCAACAGTTTCCAAACAATGAGCATTATGTTCAGTTGATTTTCAGAATTAATGATAAACATAATTTCGGGTGGTCTTTTGCGCACTTTTATGCATTTCCCGAGTTACTGATAGATCAACGCCTTGATATGCGAACAAAAATTCTAATTGACACACAGGGTGTGGAAAAAGTAATGGAAAATGTTGCTTTTTGCTACCGTCTATTTCTCCGAAACGTTTAGTTGTATTCCAACAAAAAAAATCAGGTCTTTTTTGTAACTTCTACCTTATGCCATAACAATTTCACGTTTTCTACAAGGTGCCAACCCCTCCGACGTTGCAGGGTTCTGTGTCACAACGTCATTACAGGCTTCCGTAACGTCTGTCCCCATTCTTCGAATTGTACATACATCATTCCCGTTTATTTGCAAAATTGGCCAATCATAAATTCCGTTTTACAAATACAACAAAAACCCATACTTCGCATTTTTTTAACTTACGCATCACGGCAACCTCATACTAGTGATTTTTGAATAAGCACTCCATCTTACCATTTCAACATAACCACTAAAAACTCTAATCAACACCGGGCTATATAGCTAGTCAGTAATAAAATTCATTGTTTCAGAGACTCAACAATTGTCAGTTATTCATAACTATACATGGTCTGTATCCATGAATTGCTGACACTTTTTCTAAATGCTATATGTGAAAACTTATAACTTCCTTCGTGTTATTATTTTATTCACCAATGATATATTGTATATAGCGTTTTAATCGCCGACGAAGAATAAGATGAGTTAAATTGGATACCTTAAAGGGTTTATTACACCATTTAAAAAAAATAAAATATTTATTACATGGTATTTTTTAATATTTGCTATTGAAAATATTCACCTGGACTCTATGCGAATGTATTAGCATTGGAGACAAGGAAATCTGTTTCCATCACATTGATAAAATTATTAATCAAAAACGAATTTCTTCAACTTGAGCACGGAAAAATTTCTAACAGTAATATCTTTTTCAAATTAAAAAAAATAACAATCTACATATTTATCAACATTTTATTTATATTACTTGGTTGTTCTGTAGCCTTTTGGTAAATAATTGTCATATTTGCATTCTCAAGTTCACTTTTGCAATTGTTATTTTTATGAAACTGTCTGAAATTATATTTGAACTTAAAATGAATTTAATTATCCAAGTATTTCCATCGTATTAAATAACTGTATATTAATTATAAAAGCAGTTATTAATTATAAAAATCTAATAGCGGTTAAAGTAATTTTTTGCATTCTGAAGCTCACTTTTGCAATTGTTACTTTTATGAAACTGTAAATGTGAAACAAAGAGAGTGAGGAAGCTCAGCAATTACATTGATTGCAGTCCACATACACACATTAAAAAATTGGTCTGTTAGCATAGCTCTTCACTTTGATGTTAAGTTATTAAATTTAAATATTTAAATTTAAATATTTGTAGTATCAAAGATTAAAGATATGATTTACAAATTCCAAAGTATTAATTGAAAGACAAAATCAGAAATTGTTGTCAAGTTGCAATTTATTTGGATTGCTTTCTTCTATATTCTGGTAAAGCTTATTATCGTCTCTTTGTACAAACGAAGAACTACAGATATTAATAGGTGACTTGACTCTTGGAATGTTTTGCTAAGACAAAAATGTGATGTTCGACGAGTTTCTTAATGTTCACGCTTAAGCGCAGTCAATAATGTGAAAGTTTTGATAATTAATCTCTCAATTTTCACTCGGTTATGTATTTTCATCCACCACTCGATTTTATCGTGTCTGAGTTGTCATATCAACAGAAATCAATTTTCTATTCGCCTGCTATATATCACGTGGTATTGTGGTTCGTAAATAAACGGTGATTTTCTTTGCTGAGAGACGAACAAAAATTGTCAATTATATAGATATCAATTTGCAGATTACTTTTGGATGGGGATTATTCATTACAAAATTCTTTCACGAGATTGCTTTATATATTGAAAGTAATGGAACTTAATACCTAACATGAAATACCAGATTATTTACAAACAGGATATATACATGCATATATATATATATATATATATATATATATATATATATATATAGTCATCCGCAGACAGATCTGTTTTGCTGTATCACAGTTCATCAGTACGGTTACACACACACACACGAACACACACACACACACACACACACACACACACACACACACAGATAGTCGTTTTGGAGCTCATTTTCACTTGTCAGTTACTTCAAGTTTCATTACTACAATCTAATCTAGGTAGATTTCTTACTCAAATCACAATCAAAATATCTTCCTTTCTCACAATCAAACTGATGCCGAAAACATGTGATACTCTTCTGTTATTTCTTTCATTATAATACGAATTATATTCGATTTTTTCTCTTAAGTGAACGATAGTGTAATTACTATTATGCTTGTTAATTCGTCTATAATTAATACTGCAGTTTGTAGAAACCGAAATCATATAAACGAAACTTTTTTTTATTTATTAGCTAGATTACAGGAACTAATAAGTAGCTATTTTTCTTATTTTGTGTCATTCATAATTCACTTAACCTTGCATAAAACTTTCTTCTATATCTACGTATTAGGAAGTAATCACTGTAAAACGTGTTACACTGATTGTCAACCTGGACTTGGGTCAGCATACATATGCACAGAATTTGCTGATCCAGAAGATTATTTTAAACATTGAATGAATGTACTTTAAAATATAGGAAATTGTTCAGGTATTTGATTCACATTACAGAGGATATAAAAGGCTGAAAACATATTTAGACACATTTAGATACGGTCTTGACCTGAAGAAAAAAAAAAAAGAGTCAACAAGCAAACAGTATAAGCAACAAGTAAACAGTATATTTGTTAAGGATTAGTGAAATAAAAATGATTTATTTTAGTAGAGCAATAAGAAACTTTTTAAATAAATAAATAATTATAAAGGCAAAGGGTATAAAATCCAAGTTTTTTAGGCAAACATTTTATTCATCATTAATTCCATTTCAGTTAAACGCACATTAACAGACTTAAATCTCAGTGGATAGATGAAAAAATATGCCAAGAAATATCATTTTAATACAAATAAATGATCAAATTCAACAAACCCTTTTCATACAAACCCTTTTCATACTCATGAATGCATTTAAAATCTAAATTATAACTGCATGTTTATTCTGTGAAGCAAACTTATATTATCATGCAAACAGGAATTGCTTCAGTAGAAATTGCCAGGATCATTGATTTAATGAACTGATTAATAAAATTTTAATTCACTGATTTTGATTGAAAAAAACAAAACAACAAAAAACAATCGAATATTTTAAAATAAAAACAGAATCCTTTTTAAGCCATGTTACCATGCTTGTTTTAAATAACCATTTTAAAATGATGTGAGGCAAAAATCTCAGCTCTATATAAAGTGAAAAGTTGGTCTTTTCTGTCAAGTACATTTAAAAGTATAAGACTTTTTAAAACATGGGTAAACTAAAAACGTCTCCATATTCATTCGTATAAATAATCGAAATAAATTTGTTGTCTTTCATTAATATGTCTTCTGTTCTTTACTTATATGAATACGGTCAGGGTTTTTTTATGGGAAAATTCATTGCATATGTTCTATTCTTATATTTAAATTATATAATATTTTTGTATTAGAAACTCAAAGAACCCATAACAATGATTGCATTATTTGCATACGGATCGACACTTTTGTCAATGATTACTGTATTTTTTGTCTAGGATCAATGTGTCGGTTCCCGGCCCCTTTTTAAATATCAGAGTTTGAAAGGGGAAAAAGGTTGAGAAAATTAGCTTTAAAAAGATATTTTAAAAATAAGAAAAAACGAATGCATGCACTCAAGAAGAAGAAGAAGAAGAAGAAGAAGAAGAAGAAGAAGATTTTATGTAATATAAAGCAAAAAGTAAATATTTCGGGGAAAAAAAGAAATCTTAAAGTTAGCGATGAAATGAGAGAGAGAGAGAGAGAGAGAAAGAGAGAGAGAGAGAGAGAAAGAGAGAGTATGTGTGTGTGTGTGAGTGTGTTTGTGTGTTGGAAAACTTAATTTCTTTGGGTTCATTTTTTGTTCTGTCCATTATGGTTGGCACCAAAAACATTGTCGTTTGTAGATAGAAATAAATTTTATCATTCTCCCGTTCTCCCTCTCTGTCTCTTATTCTGTGTAGTTTCTAGTTGACTGTGTGTGTGTGTGGGGAGAAGTATTTTTCGTATGTTTATTTGTATTTTCGTACATTTATCTGCACACTAAAGTTTATACATGTGTTTAAAATACAAAATTCTGTCAATATTCATGTCAATGAGAATATCCATATAACGTATTTCTATGTCTAAACATATAAATACTTGAAGCTATTTTAACCCACAAGTTCGGGTTCCAGTTGGGTTCGTTGCATTCACTTGTGCGCAGGTGCCCTTGTGAAATGTATTAGTCCGTCTCTTCCCTCCAGTTATGGGTTGAATAGTGGGACGGATTGGATTCTGTAGCCTTGGCTAGCAACCGGTCTACCGCAAACGGCAATGGCAACCTACTGTCGGATAGACTTCTACCCAGTCAGTCATGTCTCTTTCGGAAAATGATCGCCCAAAGCGTGTATCACGTATGCCACTTAACTGACTGAATATAATAGTTTAAAACATGATTAAGACTTCTGCTGGGCATAAAGTGGAGGATCAGTTTTAAATTATTTTAAAGTAATTAACTGATCCCCCACAAATTACGACTTAATAATATAATACATCTCATCCCCTCTAGCTATGAGTCAAATAATAGGACAGATTGTGTTCTGTAGCCTTGGCTGGCGGCCGGTCTACTGCAGAAGGCTGTGGCGAGCTACTGCGGGATAGTCTTTTGCCCGGTCATACATGTCTCGAAAGAGACATGATTGCCCGAAGCGTGTATCACGTATGACACTTAACTGACTTTTTAAAAATCTCACACAGCACTTGTTTACAGTGCTGACCACACACCAAAAACCATGCAAGAAATAAAATGTCAAAATGTTATTAGTCAAAATTTTGTTAGTCAATGCCAAGTCGGTGTTACTCATGACCAGTCGTTCTCTTTTCCAATCTTTTCACTCTTTTTTTTTTCAATTGGAGTAGATAGACTGAACTATCGCCCAGTTCACACTCCACCCACGTCTATTGAACAGGTGTAGAGGCTCATCCCTTGTTCCCTGTTTAGGATGTGGTTTGCGGCTTTCTCTTTTCCAATCTTTTCACTTTTCTTTTTTGTTTATTTTTTTTTCAATTGGAGTAGATAGACTGAACTATCGCCCGGTTCACACTCCACCCACGTCTACTGAACAGGTGTAGAGGCTCATCCCTTGTTCCCTGTTTAGGATGTGGTTTCCGGCTTTCTTTTTTCCAATCTATTCACTCTTACGTAACCCCTGCACACCAGTGGCCTTACCGCCTTGCTCTTGGTGATATGATTAAAAGAAAATACTATTATTGCTTGTGCTGATTGCGAATACATCAAATTCCTTTAGACCTCGAGCCCCTGTCATTGGACCAGATTGACGGATATGGCCCAGTAATAGTTTCACATATAGTAACAATAATTACAAAAGTAAATAGAAATAAAATAGCATAAATAAGTGTTTGTATTTACACTGTTTATACGAACAATAATAGTGAGATACATTCATATAATAACACTTGAAGTTTAAGTTGTGTCAATAAAAATTTATGCAGATATAGATGAACTTTTAATGCTTTTATTTCCTTCTATTTTCAAGTGTAAGTGCATATATGTAAAGATATAGAGACAAATAATATTCTGCACGTGTGAATGATTACATGCCTACATTTGTATGTTTTTCATGCACTTTTCATTCTTCTAGATTTATATGAGGGACATTTGTAGCATTTTCAAGCGAGATGCTCTAACATTGTAAGATTATTAAATTAACTTCATATAATTGCTCTGTTTTAGCAACGAACTATTTGTTTGTATTAGAAATCCAATTTATAGTTTTGCTTGTGCTGTAGATATCTATACCATTATGGCAGATACGGAACTGAGGGTAACGAAGTTGTGTTTATACATGCTTTGAAGTAAATATAGCTTCTTTTGAGAATGAAACGTCCAGATCGCCATTTTGATGCTTAAAGGCCATGCCTTAGAATGATTTCAGTCACAGCATGATGTAGTCAGAGATACAGACTGCATAAAAGTTGCTAACTTTAAATGGATTTTTATGCATTCACATGAAATATAATCAAGGATTAGATTTGAAGAAATTGATTTTAAGATTTGAGGTTTAGAAAAAATCTGTATCTATTTATTGTAAATGACAGTTTATTTGATAATCTCTTATATGTATCTGTAAGCATATATATATATATATATATATATATATATATATATATATATATATATAGATAGATAATAACTAGATTTAATTCTGGCAAACACGCTATTTATAATCCTCGTATTTTAAATTAAATGCTAATCTAGCATTGTAGTAAATATGCTTTTGCACTGTAATTTGAAAGTTAATGAATCGACTATTTTCACCTTATTTAGTTGTAAAGTCAGTAACATAATTAACGAGCCATTTTTAGAATGATTAGCTTCAGATAATTGTAATCTCTAATATATTTATTTAATCTTTATTAAGATATCTATAATAATATGTTTCTATATAATAACTATAATAACCGTTTGTATCACTTTGTTATTACATTCACAATTTTATGCGTTTTTGGTTAATTAAATAATAGTTTCATGTTTTTACAAGATCACATAAAATCTCGTGTTGGCTTGATTTCAGTTATCAATCAGAAATACTTTTCTGAACTGATAATGACTATTTTATTCATTTCTTACAGAATTATAAAAGTTTATGTCTGATTTTTAAAATTATAAGCATATAACTATTTGACTTTATATCTAAAAATGTCATAACTATTTCGAGAGAAACCCTTAAAATGAAGGCCTCCATAAACTCAAAATTTTTTGCGACTCCTGAAAAGTAAACAAGAAGATAACATTTTCAGAAACCATGAATAATTAAAGGACATAAAATATATTTATTTCAAATATTATTGTTCACTTTTTTATCGTTACATACCTTTTATTTATCCAGTTCTGTATTTTAAATACATAAAAATTCTGCTGGTCAAATATTAAAATAGAAATTTGTTTGCTGTTTGGACCATAATTTTTCACTTCTTAAATATAATATTCTAAATGTCAGTGATAAAATCATTTTAATATACTGAAAATAAGCGACTAAAAATGCAAGAAAATTATTTTGTCTTGTGGATTCATCATTATCAAAGGAATTTAATATATGTAAAATTTGGATATATCATTAATGAAAACACACATATAAACATAAACACAAACAATTTAAACTGACATATAAATTAACAAGCGATGCAAAATTATTGCTTGTTATTTTGTACACGACATATTACTTCAATGAATACTGTAATGACTAGTGTGATACAATGTTAAAACTACTGACATGACTGGACAATCAGTTTTTATTATTTCGATTCTGTATGAAAACAAGATTGAAATTCGGGCGCTGAAAATCATAAAAACGATGATAATCGAAATGAGTATTTTTCTTTTAGTTAATTTTAGGCAATCAGGTGAAACAATGAAACGACTTAAAGAAATGGGTTGTAATCTTTCTAAATTGTTTCTCAACCCAATATTTATTTTCCTTTGTTTATTGAACTCGTCGCAGCTAAGTACTGACATAAATTCATGCAATCCGCATTACTTTTTCCATTTGCTACATAGGCTATTAACACGTGTTTGCCAATGCTTGTTATTGCATGATAGAGTCTCGAGAAGTAGTTATGCTATTCCCTGAAGGAGAACAATTCCTATAAAAACTTTGTGGACAAATAGGAAATAATATCCATGCAAAATCGATTGTGTTTCATCACCATATTTTCTTGATCACAATCACGTAACAAACTTACAGTAGAATTTGAAACCCTCTGAGGAAAACACAGTTAATTAGTTTGGTTCGTGGTTTCAGTAAAAGTTATACACTTAACAATTAAATTAAAAATTTCAATATTTTGTTATTGCCCCCAAAAGTGATCTGTTCACAAATTTAGTTTAGACACGTCATTACTATCCCGAGCGCTTTATACAGTGATTTTATCGTAATTTTGACCTTGGGAAATATCTTTAAAGAAGCTTTCCTTCTTAGATTATATTTTCAACAAATTTATGTAGTAGAAAGTTCATGTAAAACGAGATATATACCATTAAGTACATTTTTCTTTGAGTAAAGAAACTTAAAACTCTTTTATTCGGTAGAAGTACTTCGAGTATGATATGTTTTTTCGTAATTACTTAATAAGAATATTTCCTTACTTCTCGGCAACATAGAAATTTCATTTTTCCATTAAACGAACGATTTTTATTATCATTTAGAGGTACAATCAAATATGCAATGTTTTTTTGCTGATTTGTTTAAATACAAAATTGATTTTACGAAAATATTTTCGTTTAGTCTTGCAAAATTCTTGTCTGAAAGATTTATATGATTGAACTGAAGAAAATACTTATTTGGTTAATTTTATTTACGAATTTAAAAAATGAACTAAAAGCATTGTAAGAAAGGTTTGAGATATTTTATCATAATTTTATAGCAACAATAAAACACACACACACACACACACACACACACACACACACACATATATTCAATGAATATTAAAGAATAAAATAATGCTTTTAAAATTAATAAGATATACTTTTAATTGGATTAGTGGATAATGCATTTAGTTTTTGCAAATATATTTTAGTTCTTGTTGAATAAACTAGGAACTTGAAAAAAGAGTGGGTTATGACAAGTTCGATCATAAAATAAGTCTTTTACTTGAATTTCAAACGAGTGCATCCCATTGATAATTAGTTCCGGATAATTACTTTTTTCATAAAAATTGCAATTATTTTACATAAATCGTTGGTTCACAAAATTTAAGTGAAAGTTATTTTTATAAAGAAAATATATAAAGGTAAAAAATAAAAACAATTTATAAAAGTAAAAAAATTACAGTTAAAACTTTTTCGGCTTGACATATGGTAAATTTGCATTTTTAAAATATTTGACACTTGATTGTTATTCTTGTTTTTTAATGTTGTTTTGAAGTAGGGAAGCCAGAAGAATGAGATGCCAACAGACATTTTCAAAGGCCATACTTCAGGTTCACGAATGGAAAATCTGAGCAGAAATCATATTTTGCATTTTAGTGATCTCTATTTCCATGTTGACAATGACAATATTGTGTTACTCACATATAACCTACTTCCCTTCTTTTTAGGTTTTGTTTATGGAATCAAAAGATTTGACATGACTGACTCCGTTAAAATAAACACTGAAGAGTTTAAGAGACAAAAATAAGTTACAACAACAGTGTATTAAAAAAGCCGAGACTCCTTCACCTTATTATCAATCCTGTCCTGCGATACATGCGAGTAAGGCGAAATCCCGCTGCGATATATTGGCACTTTGTCCGCACACTGAAGTTCCCTGCATCGCTAGCTTCCCTTTGTCGATCGTGGCTCTTATCAGTTGTTACAACCCAGATGCTTCTTCAAACGCTCTATAGATTTTCTCTTGATGCTGTCCATCGCTGTCTGTCCCAAGATGTTTCCTGTCCATTCCTCCCACTGGTCAGCCAATGATCAATGAGAAAGAGAGAAAATTTCAACTGACGCGGAAAACACGCACATACATACACACAAAAAAACCCAAAGCCAAAACAAAACAAACACCTCCCCGCAAAAAAAGAGAAAGGAATATAAAAGTAAAATCAATATTATTACAGTTTGATAATGATGTGACAAAGCTAACAAGCTGGCCTTACATATTGCCGTTAGATTCTCAAGCAATATATATATATATATATATATAAGCTATGTTGTTTTGGTCCGATATATACTATTTACTACTCTTTTCTTTATGAAAAGAAAGACAAGAAATACAATTCAATCAGTAAGAAAACAAACATCCAGAGGCAAGCTGATTTTTGGGTCCCGAACCGTTGCCTTGGATATCTCTAAAGCGTTCGACAGAGTTTGGCATGCTGGCCTTCTATGCAAACTGCGGAGCTATGGTATAGCTGGACAATTGTTTGAACTAATCCAGTCATTCCTATCTAACCGCACATTGAAAGTGGTATTAAACGGACATACCTCCCAGAACTACCATACGAACGCGGGTGTCCCTCAAGGCTCTATCCTAGGTCCTACGCTCTTTCTGATCTACATTAATGATCTCCCTGATACCATAAGATCTCAAGTAGGTATGTACGCCGATGACACCACAGTTTATTCTCGCCTCGACCAAAAATCTGGTGCGGACGACAAAGCTAACCTTGCAGCCGAGCTTGGAAAGGGCTCCAATCCGTAGTGGACTGGGGTAAGAAATGGCTAGTAAATTTTAATGCTTTTAAAACGAAGCTACTATCAATTAATCATCATAGACAATCGCACCTACCTCCTATTAGCATGGACCAGGCTTGCCTTCCAGAGAATAAAACACTACGCCTCCTTGGTCTCACACTCTCAGCGGACCTCAAGTGGAATGACTATATCGAATCCATTGCTAAATCCGCTGCTATGAAAGTCGGTTCTCTGTGCAGGGCCCGGAGGTTTTTTCCGTCTGAATCTATCCTGCACATTTATAAATCTACCACTCTCCCGTGCATTGAATACTGTTGCCATATCTGGTCGGGTGCCCCTGCTATTCTCTTTGGGCTTCTAGACAAGGTACAGCGGAGGGTCTGTAATGTGATCGATACCGACTTAGCAGACCGCCTGCAGTTTCTCTCTCACCGGCGAGACGTGGCTTCCCTGTGTCTCTTCTGTAAATACTTTCACGGCTTCTGCTCCGATGAACTTAGATCACTGGTGTCCCCCAGGTTGGAATTTGCACGAGATACTAGATTAGTAACTGGATCCCACCCTTTTACAGTGAAACCGATAAAATGCAACTCCAACAGTTTCTTTTCTCGCACTTCCCGACTGTGGAATTCTCTTCCACATGACTGCTTCCCCGACGGCTACAATCTCCAGGAGTTTAAATGTAAGGTCAATAGACACCGCCTAACAAACTAACTTCCATTCTTTCAAACACACTAACTTCCATTCTTTCAACCACTCTTCCCACCCACCCAACTACCTATCACTCCCCTTCTGACATTTCCTATATCTAACCACTCTTCCTATTTACCTCCCCCTATGTAGCCCCAAGCGCAATAGTCGCAGTGTAATGCCTTGCTTGGGGTGAAATGATTAAAAAAAATAATCTCTTGACTTTTTACTCGTAAAAGAAATCTTAATTTTATTCACACAGTCCATTAATTTAATATTCACATGAAAGTTTTCGCCTAAAGAGAAACGTTTGATTTTTAATTGTATTTGATATATCATATTTGCATATGTCATAATATAAATTGATATTGTTTCCCGATATTATTTCATACTTACAAATTGATGCATTTTATCAAATCTAGATACAATGCTCTGCAAAAATGAAGGAAAATAATAATATTTTCCATTTTATTTGATTCAATTTAAGTAAAAATTATATTCAGAAATATGAAGTCTATTATAAGTTCTTTATGGAAAAGAAAAAATATAATTTAGAAACGATTTGAGAAAATGATGTAAATCGTTTGCATAAAGCATTACATTCATTTTTGCTACATCATCTATCCAATTTAATGTTTAATAGAGCTGAATAAGAGATTTTGCATTTGATAAAAACAAAATCTCTACCTGTGAAAGTTAGTCAAAAACCATTTATGTAAAAGAAAATGCAAATTGTTTTTTTTATTTGCTTCTGCTGTTGGTAGACACAGGGTTCTAATCAAAGTAGAGAATAAGCTGCGAATTTTTTTTCATGGTAGGTACACCATTTCAGCTAAACTGGTGCAACAAAAGAGAGTTTTGAAAAACAGACCCATTAGAATAATCACCATGACTGTCATCAATCAGGCTTCAAGTCATAGGCTAAATTGTATATATCACAGCCCCATCACATTCACTTTGTAAACTGAAATTATACAGCCTTATGTATAACTTGTTTCTGGTGGAATCAAATTAGCATCTACATTCTATCACGAGGAATAGTTCAGTATGCCAAATCCTCAAAACTTTGAAAAAGAAACTCGGCCGATCAATTTCTCCTTACATTGTGAATAGTAATTGGTATTTCTAACTCCGATGTCAATGAATAATATTCCAATTTAGGCATATTTTTAGTTTTTTAAAGTTGCGGTTTAAAGCAAAATTGAAATTAGAAATCATCTTCTCATTTCCTGTGCAATGAATTCGTTTCTTAAAAGTCTGTAGCACAGAATTTATATGCATAATAATAATTGAACATTCTGCGAAGAATAATGAAAAAAAATGTGTTTGTCAATGAAGATCAATAACGGAAAAGTAAATGATACAATAAAAAGTATGAAAAGCTGTTGATTTATGTTTCTAGATCTTATATTATTTCAAAATATAACTCGTATTAATAAAAATTAATACTAGTCATATTTTCTCTGATACAAAAGGATATAAGATAAAGTGTGATAAAAGTATGCATATTATGAACGGTCAATGTATTACTATCTCAACATTTAATTATTATAATAATTGTTCAAAAATTGTTTAACAAGTTTTCGTTCAAACATTTTAAGCAGATATAATTTCGATAATAGTGGAAGCACCACACTGTATAAGGGATGATAAACTAACGTCAATATTAGGCATTGTTACTGACGACAGCAATACGGACTCTAATAGCATCAGTGGTATTTGTATTTTCACGATTGTGGAGGGAACAAATTTAAAAACATTTCCACCATTCGGAATTCAAAAATTTTTACTAAATGTTTCAATTTACAATTCGAACATAGAAAAACAATGTTTATGCTTTGTTGGCCTTAGTAATGTAAATTAAATTTTATTCCTTTAAAAATACTTGATTATTGTGGAATTTTATACCATCTTGTATTTAATTTAGCAAAACAGATCAATTTTAATTGTATTAAAAAAAAAATTAAGAATCTGACAACATACTCTAACTCTGTTCCTTCTCCCTTCTCACGATTGGTGAGAAATTTATTAAAACGTTTATGATATATATATTATTCAATGTAATTATGTTTTTATAATACTGTAGAATTCATACAGAACAATATAATTCTAATGACTTCACGCTGTAATATTTTGTAAACAAATAAAAGTTTACAATAATTTATATAAATGTTTGATTTTTAGTCTCTTCAAATAAGCATTATGAATTTCCTATATTTTGAATATTACAAAATAATACTTTTAACTTTAATTAAATAATTAGAATTTTGATCAAAAGATTTACATCGTTGGTTTTCAAATTAAATTACTTTTATTTAGTAATTTGGAACTAAAAATATACAAACTGTAACAAACTTTCGAAAGAGAGTTCAATTTACAAACAACTTTTCAAAATTAATTGAACTGAATTGGCTTTAACTGCAGTCTCAATTTTAGAATTAATCGACAATATGCATTCCTCTACCTTTTTAAGAAATTAATATCTTTCTTAATCTTTTTAAAATTTTTTTCTTGGTTTACATAGTAGGAGTTGTGCATCAATTTGAAACTATCAAGGCGGATTGCACGAAATTTTTTTTAAAAGCCTCTAAAAAAGGTCGGGAGGGATCAAGGAGGAATTCAACCGGTTGATGAAAAATGGTTAGATTAGTAAATGAAATAATTTATTCATATCCTGGTCAGACACAACAGCTGACTCTAATTTGTGTGCAATTCACATTTTCATGTCTAAACAATAGTGAAGTGTGTATAGAGCCAGTGAAGCACTGTAAAGAATTGTTTGTTTAAAAATGAGATTATTGCCTATACAAAGATCAGTAATAAAAGTAAATTTAACATGCGTTCTTATGTTGATCGTATAAATGTAGAATGCTTCTCAAAAGAAAATAACTCTTTATGCACTTCAGCATTACATTTCGTTTCGCTTTTACAAGAATGTAAAGTATTTACACGAGTGCTAAGTGTTAGACATTACCACAGTAGCTCCGGAGTCACCTTTATCTTGGTACAGAATTTCTTTCTATATTAATTTTTCTGAAAAAGAGATAAACATATTATATTCCATTTAATTCTGAAACAACAAATACAAAATAAGTAAAAGGATAATTGTGTCCTGCCCATCTTTCGATTTTCTTTTTGGAAACATCACAAGCAATGTAAATTATCTAATTTATTTGTAAGTAACATTGTTTGACAAGAAAATTTTAATGAGAATAAAGATTATTTTACAGAATTAAGATACACGATTAGAAAATGAATTGTAAAATTTGAAGAAAATTAATGACAAAACATAAATATTAAGCGAAAACGAGAACAAAATGAAAAGATAAAAATTAAAGAATATGTAAAAGCAATTAAAATAATGGGATTAATCATTAATTGGCTTTCACTAAAAATTGGAAATGTTCTGTAAAGATACTGAAAGGATATTGATGCTTAGGGTATTGATTCAAAGCATTTCAATTATTTCGAACCAATTAGTAACTTTAATTGAACAATTTTATTCAATCAATGTAAAAATCTGACATTGACATTTTCTAACTGTATCATTTTGCCTATATTACATATACATACAGCTACACAAATTTACACGGCCAGTTTTACAAACATATTTATTTTATGAGCATACGCCTAAATCTGTTCATGCCATATATATATATATATATATATATATATATATATATATATATATATATATATATATATATATATGCTGCGTTTCACAATTATTAACCATTTTTAACTTTTTTGGAAAAATAATGAATAGATTAAGAAAAATAATTGCTCTGTAAAAGTGCAGGGTATTTTACATGATATTATATATAATTTTACATGCTATTATTATGTATAATTCTACATGATATTATTATATATAATTTATAGTAGACATTATATCACTTTTACGATGTCGCAACAGTTTAAATAATTTTACCTGATTTTCTAAATTTCACATTATTAGCCAGGTGACTGAAACGCTAAGAAATATAAAGTTGTAATTAAAAGTACGATTTTTAAACATGCACAAAGTTATTGACGAAAATTTTAAAAATTAAATGTTTTAAATTTAAAAACATTCTGCAAATAATGTAATTGTAATAACAACAAACTCATAAAGGATATTATTGTGAAATATATTCTCCACGTTTGAAAACTTGTTTTTAGAAAGGTTTCATCCATTAATGTCGTGAGTTGTATTTCTTCATATGAAACACACTGTATGACACACAGCATAGTATTCAAAAATTCAGTTTACCGGTAAATTGCCGTTCACTAATATAAATCTTACTCTTTAAAATGCTTCACAACTATTCAGTTGGGTTAAGGTCAGGCGAATATGCCACTTATTTACACCTATATTTTGAAACCCATTCTATTAAGATCTCGAGTCATTTTCTCGCCGATTCTGCATAAAATATCACCTGTGTATGTCTGAGCTGTCAGCATCCTCTACGGCATCAACTCAGTATTGGCTAACAGCTTCACCACTTATAATCTCACCCGCCAAAAAATCACATAACCTAAGTTGTGTTGGGGCCACTTTCTCCACCAGTAACCACCCATCATCTGCACTATTTGCCTGGCTCACATAGGGTAGCAAGGCATTTATTTGGGCAAAGAACGATTGAAAAACATATCTTTATGCATTCTATTGTCGATTTCATATTTTCTTTATGAATATAATCTAAATAAGGCCTAGTAATCAGTTCAACATATTTTGTCGCTCATAGCCGCCATTTTCAAAAATTCCTCGTTGAGACAACGTGTAAAATTTTCATAACTTGACAAGTCTTTAACTTACTCATATCAGAACTTGCAATCTTTTTAGTTTTTTCAACGAACATCAACTTTCAAATTATTATACATTTCTCTTTATTCGTTAAATCTGACTTACGACCAAATTTAAAGTTTGAAACTCGCAAAGTAGGTATTAATTTAAGATATCTAAATTGAAGGCATATCATGCAAATGATTAACGTTTGTTAACATCTGCACAGAAAGAAATGTGCACATAGAAGTTGTCATCATTCAGAGGATCAACATATAGATTCCAATTATTTATCAATAATATGTGAAGTGGTTGATAGTGGTATAAGAAATGGAATATATATATATATATATATATATATATATATATATATATATATATATATATATATCCGCATAGAGTTCTGTTTCGCTGTATCACAGCTCATCAGTACGGATAAACATCCGATTGCTTCCAGCCGGGATTGAAACTCAACCGATTTGACATCAGTCGTAGATTCTACACCTAAGCTGTCGGAGTACGGCGGATTTTAGCGTGTTATATACACAATGTAAACAAACGCCAATTGCCAAGAGTGAGTAGCTACTGTTTTTAAAATGTACCATTTCTCCAGAGTGCTCAATCGAAGTAAGAGAGCATATATATATATATATATATATATATATATATATATAGATATATACTCTCTTATATATATATATATATATATATATATATATATATATATATATATATATTCTCATTCCAAGTAGGGCAGAACTGTTACTGGTGCGCAGTGGATTACATAATAGGAGAGTGAGAAGAGAGAAGATAACAGGTCACAGTAGGTATCGGAGAATGGGCAAGAGAAGGACGGATATATTGGTGTAAAAAGAGCTGCGTAAGAGCAAAGTGTAAAGTGAGAAAAAGGATGGGAATCAAGGAGATAAGAGATGACAGTTGACGCTGCATTTAAAGAGATTGTAGCTATCAAGAAAGCAAGAATACGGAAGGGGGTTACTGTCATGTGTTTTTACCTGTAACTCCAGAATGAACTCTTCCTAACACTATATATACTACGCCTCTCAAAAGAGAGAGAGAGAGAGAGAGAGAGAGAGAGAGAGAGAGAGAGAGAGAGAGAGAGAGAGAGCCGAGTTGGTAGAAGTTCACTCCAAACCAGACTGACAGTCATACTAACAACGTCCACATTTTGTGCTGTTATTTCATATTATATATTTATTATTTTTACCCTGGTGGTCGTGTTCTTTTTTCGGACCCTAACCTGGTCCATAACAGTTACATAGGCGGGAAGTGCGAGAAAAAAATGTAAAATTTGAAGTTGTGGTTACACTAGATTATTTTCACAGTAAAAGGGAGGGACCTTGTTGCCAGTCTAGTAGCTTGAGTAAATTTGTGTACGGAGCACCAAGGAGCTAAGCTCGTCAGAGCAGAATCCATGAAAGTATTTGTAGAAGAGACAGAGGGAACCTACATCTCGTCGGTGAGAGAGATACTGGAGTCAGGTAGCCAGGTCAGGATCGACTACATTGCAGATATTCTTTGGATCTTGTCGAGAACCCAGGGGCGCCCGACCAGATATGGCAGCAGTATTCAATGCACGGGCGGATGGTAGATTTGTAAATGTGCATGATGGATTCAGAAGAGAAGAACTTCCTGGCCCGACCTTCTTAGCAGTAGATTTAGCTATTAATTCAATGTAGTTGTTCCACTTAAGGTCATCTGAGAGAATGAGACCGAATGAGTGTATTGCTCTCATGCTAATGTCTGGTAAATATTGTCTATGGTGGTTAAAGGATAGCATCTTTGTTTTGGAAGCTGGAAGCAGCAAAATTTAGGAGCCATTTCTTACCCCAGTCTACCACTGACTGGAGGCTCTTTTTGAAAGCAGCAGCATGGTTTGTTTTGTCTGCATTTTGAGTGTGTGTGTGTGTGTGTGTGTGTGTGTGTGTGTGTGTGCGCGCGCTCGCGCGTGTGTGTGCTACTTCTTAACCTTCATTAGATGTTCCTAGAGCCAAGCAATATTTTGGTGCAAAAAATTATCATTAAACCTGGGTCATCACAGTAACACGTTTCCATGTGAGAATGCTACATATCTGTAACAGTCTTTGCCTGATCTTAGGACCTTTCGATATTTCTTTCAGTTCTAGTTTATCTTCAATCAGCAGTTTCATCAATTTTACCCCGAAAAGACAAAACAATATCCTAAATTTATTGTGATGGTTCATATTGATAAAAGCTGCATTTTTTTAAAAAATATGGTAGCTTGTATTTTCCTGGCATTGATTCCTTCTCGAATAATTTATCTCGCTTTGAGGTTGATTCCGAAATTGGCATTCCACTTTAGTAAAATATTCTCCTTTCTTCAATGCACACACGCATGCATGTCCGTCTGTATGAATGCATATACATTAAATTCTATTATCAGCGAACAATTTTAATTTTAATTTAATTCAAAATCATCTTTCACAATAAAAATAATAAATAAGTAAAAATAAGAGAAAAATACACAAAGATCAGTTTGCTTAATTTTTATTGCGAAGATTTAAGTATTCGACAATTTACTTTCCGGAATATTATTTGTCATTCGGGACTGTAATTCATGTTGTCACATTCATATGAACACAGTACAAGTAGATGTACCAACCTAATCACGTTATGATACTGAAAAAAAGGCATGCAAAAGTTATAAGCCACTTGAAACCCACCCAGGATTAAGATACACATACAAATTCCATGTTAAATGATCAAACGCAGAGTATATAACATCTGGAGTCTTAAAATAATATTTTTAGTGCAGTTGATTTAAGTTTGAAGAGGAAGAGTATTATCAAAGTGTCACAAAGAATGTCAACGTGGAATTAAGAGGCTTTGAATATCAAGACATGCTGTTCAAAGCACCAAGAAAAAGCATGCTGATACCGAGAACATTTTGGATATGGCTGGTCGAATTTTAAATTGAAAAAAACGATATAAAATAGAGCTAGTGAGGTTATCAGTATCTAACCTAAAATTAATAGCACGTCAATAACTGGATAAAAGTAGTATTATTACTGAGGCGTTAATTCATATAGTAAGCAGGATACTATTTAATAGTAATTTAAATTAATATATTATAGCAAAAACACCGTCAATAATCAAAATAAAAAATCGAAAATGAAGACATTAAGCAGAAGAACAATTGTCACGAACCAATGAAAAACGGGCAAAAAATAATATAAAGTGACAAAAGCAAAATAGAACTGAATTCTAATTAAAGAAGACAAGAAGCAATCCAAAATATACGACAAAGACAGTGAAATTAGTTGATACGGGTACAATGGTTTGAGTTGACATAAAAAGAAATCAATTGAACACTGAACAAAAAAATATATATTTTATCGTAATATCATAGTCATCTTTCCTTCACTTGTTTTCCTGAAACTGATTTTGTTATGATTATTAAGTTTGCCACTATATTTATCGAATTCACTTTCGATAATGGGATATACAGGCAGATTTCAATGAATAGCCCCTTTAGGTCAAGACATCCTGGTTGGCGAAAAATGAATATTATAAAGACCTTAGTCAATCGGGCATTAATAAACTGTTCTACGAATAAGTTAAAACATGAATAACAATTTATTAAGGAAGTATTTGGCTACAGTGCCTATTCTCTAGGCGTGTCTCAGTCTATCATTAATACTAAGATTACATAGTTTCACAAATCCTTTGGCCCCGAAAGATTTCCTGTATGTCTTAGATTGCCGTGGATTGGTGAGATTGGTGTGGGAATTGCTAAGAAAGTCTCTACTAGTTCCAGACAATGTAATGTTTTAGTTAATTGACACATCATGTTGTCTTTTCGGTCAATGGTGAAATCAATTTATGAATATGACCTACTTATCTTTCGAACAACTTCCGAAATTTACCAATTTAATGTCAATGTGAAGCTGACTACTCACCTTCTAGTGAAAAGAATTGCACATCATGTACCATTATGTATTGGAAAATATGCATGAGAGTTCCATTATATCCAGTTTTGCAAAATTAGAACATCTTATTAAAAATTGGAATGTGCATCCTACTCCCATGACCACATTTCAACTATCACTTAAAAGCCCTCGAGACAATTTATATTAAATAAAGACAACAATCTTTTGTGGTTTGGCTGTTCGTATGACACGTGTCAATAGATTATTTATATGCGCATATTGTTTTTACACATGTTTCCTTATTTTTAGTCGGTGTGCACCATCTTTTAATTTCCACAATCGACTTCTGACGACCGAGAAACGATAACCAATTTGCTCATTCTATAGTATTTAATTTCTAAGTTTTCTTTTTCTATAGTATTTAATTTTTAATTTATTTTTCTATTGCCAACTATTTAAAGCTTATAATGTCAAAATTTAAACAACTAAACTGGACTGGCTTTTCTGTAAATTATGATAAAATTAGCGTAAGTTAAAGACTTGGATATTTTACTTCTTCAAAGAATCCATACAAAATAGACACAGACAATTTTATTTTACGCATAATTTCAAGAATGTTCGAATTTTGACTTTTCATAAGGGACATGATAATAACTATTTACAAAATAAATTGTCTTTTGAAATATAGAGGTTTGTGCATAAGTGCGCGCACAACCACAGACATACATGCACACATACACAAGCACATACAACCACACACAATATACACACAGTTGCTTTTCTAAGAAACTCCTTATGTTGAGGTCACGTATAATTCATAACTTGAGAAACCATTACCAAATATTAACTCTGGACACACTGGCAATAAACCACTCAGCAGAAAACAGTTAAGATTGGTGTTTAAGGAGAAAAATGAAAAAATGATTTGCAATTCACAAATAAGTGATTCATTTTTACAAGCCACTTGTTTTGATTGTGTAAAGAAATTTTACATAAATAATGCATTGCAAAACATTTTCAAAACACCAAGAAAACGCTCAACGCATAGAATCAACAAATCAAGTATGTCTTATATGTTTATTCTCTAAAAGACAATAAATACTGTAGGTGAATGTTTTGAAGCATCAAAATCATCACAGTATTTTTTTGCTTCATTTTATAGATAAATAAAACTTCAGTAAGATCTTCATATTTAATTCTAATACTTGAGTGCACGTATAGATGTATGTGTACATAGTTGTGTAGATACGTAGATGTATATATGCAATGGACGTCTGCTGTAGAATAGTGCATATCTAGTGTAATGCGTTCAATTATCATTGGATTAGATATCTATTTTTTTTTATATATTTGAATGTATCTATTAATCAAAAGGTGACGAAAGAAAATAAATTCTTTAACAATACAAACTCGCTTTCTATATTATGTTCTGGATGATAAACCTATTCAGCAACAGATATTTCTTCTTAGATCAGGTGTAAGTGGATGAACTTGGTGCTCCATGCAGAAAGTTATAGTAGAAAATTGTATATATTATGTAAAATTATAATTTATTATATACACAGCTATGTCAATCAAGAACAGTTTTTTAAATGACCTTTTAAATAAATAAGCTCAATGTAGCTCAGATTTTAACGGCGATCTACTGTTAATAGTCACTTTGTTTGAAGTATTTTCATCTTCTTCTGTTAGTTTATAAGAAACAAAGCTATTCATCCATATAAAAACCTTACATCTGTGAATTTTTTGTTATTTCATCAATCATCTGATCCAATTTCAAATACACTCGACAAGAATAATTCCTTAAATATTATTTCAAACGAAGCATACAATTTTCGAAAAATTATGAAAACAATCTCGTGTCAAAATTTCTGCCTTTACAAAATAAATTTTGTTTATAACCATTCTTCATTTTATTTATTCACTTTTTAGACATCTAAGCTCTTAAGAAAATGAAACATAATTTAAACGATCCAGGAAACAATTTTTTAAATTTAGACAAAAGTCTAAAAAGAAGTGAGTAAAGTGTTTACAATTTATTCACACACACACACACACACACACACACACACACACACACACACACACACACATATATATATATATGTGTATGTATGCACAAATATATATATAGATATATATGTAGCATTTCCAAAACTTCTTAAAGAAATACACTGTTAATAAAAGAAAACAATCCCCCCACCAAAAAAAAAAAAAAAAAAAAAAATTACAAATAAAAATATCCCAAAATCAGAAAAAGAAAAACAATTTGATAAATAAGCAAAACTGAAGAAATGTTAAGAAAATAATATTTTTTTCAGTAACTTCCAACTACTTTGGTTTTGCCAACAACAATATTTGCCAACTCGTTACATTGTGTACAAAGCATTGATTCGAGCTCGGCTCAAATATTATTTTCCTTTCTTGAAAAGACGAACGCCTCTCAGCCGCACTTTTTCAACCGACAAACGTTTGTCTTTTACCTTCCGCCCTATGATCACAAGTTTGATGTTCTTTTTTCAAAACTGTTTTAATAATTTATACCAATTTGTCTCTGCTGGCAAATTTCGCTGTTTTTCTTCTCTTTTCTTCCTTTCTATTTGTTTCTCACATTCTCCGTCTCCCATTCCTTTTTCCCCCGATGTCATTTTCATCCTTTTTGCTGACATATTACCCAGTAGCTCGAGGCGATCCACTGAGCAATCGAGCGGCTTTACAACCGGGCTATACATAGGACTAGCGCTTTAGAGAGAGAGAGAGAGAGAGAGAGAGAGAGAGAGAGAGAGAGAGAGAGAGAGAGAGAGAGAGAGAGTTTAACGTTTCTTTTTCTTCCTTTCCCTCCAACTTTTTCTTTTTCAGAAGACTTTGATTCTCTCAGTAATAAGTGCTTTGATAGTGAGACCACGATTGCCGAGTTGTTTGCACTGTCACACTGAAGAAAATTCCATGTGAGTTCACCAACGAAGAATAAAAAGAGAAAGAAAAATAATGGAGGAAAAAGTTGTCTGGCAAATTAGCAAAATGATTGGCAGAGCCTGAAATAGAGACCATATTGAAGCATCCCGCTCTGTGAAGCTATTGTATTAAATGGGAACCTCGCCATCTTGTGTCGAGCGCTGATGATCGCTGTCATGGCAAAGTTGCAGTCATTAGTTACAGTCGACACAATAACAGAATGAACATCAGCAGCAAGCGCTTGGCGTTTTTTTTTTTAATTATTTTTATGACATCTTTTTTGCACTTATTTAAAAATAGTATTTGAAAAAATCTTCTTCTTCTTCTTCTTCTTCTTCTTCTTCTTCTTCTTCTTCTTCTTCTTCTAATTGAACTGTTTCAATTCCCCTCCGTATCATTTCTTTATCATAAAAATTTATTATTTTTCTTTACTAAGATAAGATATAGCCTTTGTATTTCACTTAGTTTATTTTTGTATACTTTGAAACAAAGGAAAACACAATAATTTTGAAGTCGGATAAAAATGTTGCTACAATATTTACATCCTGTTTGAATCATGTCGATTTGTAAAAATCAATCTTCAGTTAAGAAAAAGAAAAACAGTCGGTTGTTGTTCGCTTGAGAAAAAGTTATCCACAATTCATTGCACTCACTTCTAATTTGATTGAAGTAAATTAAAACTACATATGAAACTACAAGAATTGCTGGTTCTTGTTTAAAAAAAGAAAAGTATTTAAGAAGCGTCAATGAAAGAGAACAGAAATTCGGATAAAAATAAACACGAATGAAAAGCTGAAAAGGCTGAGAGGAAAGTAGAAATCAATAAACGAACATATTAGAAACAAGAAAACTAAAAGTGTGCATCAGGAGCAGCTCAAACAGCATCAGTTGGAGTCTGAAAAATAATTGCTATGTGAAATGAGTCGAATGCTGGGGCACTGTTGACTATTCCAATCCCTTTAGAATAAAAACATTAATAAAACCCTTCAGAATTTTTGCTAGTATTCATCGCAAGACTTCTTTGAAAAGTTTTACTATTATTCTAATATGAAAGATGAATATAAATTCCACTATCGAGTGTAAAAAGTCGATATGGCTTGAAAATTCATAAACGTTTTACCTGAGAAATTGAAAATTCGTTTCAAAGTAGAGTGAAAATCAAATTATAAAAATCACCGGTCAACGGTGACAATAACTGTAATATAGACAAACTTTCCAAAATTAATATTTAAAACTAACGAAAAAGTCATATGAGAAGTTGGTGAAAAGTTCGACAAAACAAAACATGATACATGGGCAACTTGGTCAGGTTTTTGGGAATTAACTCAAACCAAAAAACTTCCAACTATTTAAAAAAACTGCATTGAGTGATGTTCAATCTATTTAGAAATTAAGTCAAAGTGAATTTACTTTCCTATGTTTTTCCTTTTTTTCTCATTTTTTTTCCTTCAGTTTTCATACAAAGCAATAGAGCCATGACATGTTCGGTTAACAAAATAAAACTTTGCAATAAAAAGAAAACAAATGCCTCCTTTGCATTTGTTTTCTTTCTGTTCTAAAGTTTTTAGAAAAATTGATAAAATGCATTAACCACAAGTGTACATTAAAGGACAAGGGAAATTACAAAATGCTTTTCTTTCGTGAATCTCCTTAATTTGCGTTATTTATCTGGGTTTCTATATACATATATGCAATAAAATTGTCAAATAACATTTACGGATAAAATTACTTGAGTGCTTGTTTAAGAATAACGCACAATAAAAATAACCTCTTGAAAATCAGGGATGGTTCTTTGCATGCTAGATGGATAAGGTCACGAGTAGATTTCATCCATCAATTAGAAGCATGTCTACATCAAAGTGCCTAAAAAGAAAAATACTCAATAGCTTTTATTGTTGTTTTAGATAGAAAGTGAGAAAGAACAAACATGATCAATGTACAATTTGGATTTTCAGTTATCTTATGCCAAAAAATGATGAAGTAATCTGTGACAAAATAGACCAAAAGCAATTTATGCCATATCAACAAGTTAAAAAAATAGTTGAAGATAAAGAGAGAGTCTTGCAAACAGTTTTAATGTAAATTTCTAATTTACTTACCAGCAAAAATAAATTCGAATAAGAAATCAAAAACTTGTAATCATCATACGATTTTAGGATAACCATTTTTATTTGACGTTTATTTGACTTGAATAAAATAAAAGTTTAAAAAATTAGTTTAGTTTGGTTTTTAATTGCTATTCTAGATTCATATATCAAAAATATAAACCAACATTTATTTCTTTTATTAATGCCAACAGTGAAAATATTTAAAAATAATTTTTTTCTAATTCCGAAATAGATATTTTTAAAAGAAAATAAAAGAGAAGAAAAGACAGGAAAAATAATCCTGCTGCTAGAATAAAAATAAAATTGGCATTACCCGTGACCATTGTTGTAGTATTGAATACGCATTTCTTCATAAAGCAATAAAACCTTTCTATAAAAATAAGGTTAGGATAGCACTATATCTACATAGACTTTTTAGTTCTTACTTTTTATTAAGAATTATTTAAGTATATTAAGATTTTTCTTAAAAACATTAACCATCAAAATAGTTGTGTTTTATAGACGTTAAGTTCGTTTAGTTACATTGTTGCATTAAGAGCAAAAATAAATTGTCTCATATCGACAAACCCAAAATATTTTGATTATAATTTACACATAGTGAGGTAAAAATATTAACCTATGGTGTACAAATACAAAGTGAATGGTTTTACTGTTTACAGCACCAGTTAGATATGGGTAACTGACAACCATCCAAGATAATACAAGATGTACAAAGATTGTTTATGAAGATCATATCTTGCTCTGAATTGAAATGAAAACTTTGCTTCTAAATCAAATTTGGAATGAAACAAGCCACGCATTTGATATATAATCAGAATTATAATATAATCATTCTTTATTAGGTACGCACATATATTGATTTATTATTCAGGCCGTGAATTTTCAGTATTCTTTATATATATATATATATATATATATATATATATATATATATATATATATATATATATACCTATATGTGTGGGGGGCATGCATTCTATAATCTTTCAACAAATAAATAACATTTTGAAAATAAATTTTTCAGTATTTTAAGATGGAAATATCAAGAGTCATTTGAAGTGGAAAACCATAGCTTTGGGCCAAGAATAGCCAGAAGGATTATTCTAAATGATCAAGGCAGTACCTGAAAGTGTTAGTAAATATTAATTTAATGTGTGGTAAGTCTTTCAACGAAAAAAACAAAAACAAAAAAGACGCACACACACACACACACACACACACACACACACACACACACACACACACACACACACATAGAACCCCAAAAAGAAAAAAGTAGAGAAAACATTATTCGACTATTGTACTCAATAAAATTGTCGTAATTACTGTTTCTATTAGTTTAAAAACGTTCAAAGGAGTCATAAATCAATGCGTGGAAGAACAATACCACCAATACTATCAAGAAATACAGAGATAACATCTTGAAAATTTTGATTGAATTATTTAGGTCGTCAAATTATAGATTCATCATGTTCGATTGTATTATGCTAGTCAATGTTTATCAATGTTTAGTCTTAAACAAGAGATGCAGTTAAATTTTCAGGATATATTTATATTCATATGATCTATTTTTCTTTGGTTTCCGCATATAATATCTTTATTTACAATATATAATATAATATCTTTATTTACAATACTGATAATTACTTGAGGATATAAGTTTATATTAAGTAATATAATAGGTTTATATAAGTGCAACATAAATGCGTATGAATAAATCCAAAAGATATAGACCAAGGAGCCATATTTGATTAACAGATTATCTAATATTCCTGGTCATTTTACTTGTTTTACAGATTAAATAAACTCTTCATCATCAGACATTTGTCTATATTGACTTCAATAGTAATTGTAGTAAGTTTTTTTTTGTGGAATATCATTTTCCATTTTGGTAGACATCTATTTCAATGATGAACCACAAGTTTTCTATTGGTTTAGTATCTGGAGAGACTGGAAGCAAGTACATCAATTTGATATCTTTAAAATCTATTTTGCCAAAATGAGTAATAGTCACAGAATGTAAATATTATATAATTTGTTGCACAATGGAAGTGAACTTGCTTTGCAGTGTTTAAAGAAGAAGTGTTTTACTTCTTGGTTGTAACTTGCATCATTAAAAAACAAACGTTAGTTCATCTGTCCCCCTTTGTCTTCTGAGCTACATTTGATGATGACAGACCTAATTTTTAATTCAGACATTAGATCAATTTAGTGTATCTCCACACTTCCCAGCGAAAAGTGCTGTTAAGAAATCAAATTTACGCGTTTCGTTTTGTAACTTTTCCATAAATGCCATAGGTTGATTGCTTTTATGTCTTTAACCATTTTCTTAATATTCAGCATCTGTGAGGCTGTATCTTTCTTACACCCATGGTAGTATATATATATGGAATTAAAAAATAAATATCAATACGTATACTACTATATATATTTATTTATAATATGGCGAGTATTCCTAAAGTTGCATCATAACATCTCACACTAACCAATAAGTTATTTTAAATATTTTCATAAAAGAAGATATAAGCTGAAATTCAAATGGTGTGAATTTAAATAAATTATAAATATTTTACCAAAATCTTTTCAAAACCAATTTTATTGTGTAAATATTTACATAATAAAATCTTATACCCAATTAGATTAAAGATTAATATTGCGATAATGATTAATAAAAAGACAAAATGAAACGAAGAAAGAGCTCTCGTTTGAATTTCTTTGCCCTTTCTTATCTACAATGCATAACATTTGAGTTTATGAAAACTCTACATGATTCATTCTTCCGAAATTTCTTCCATTATAATTTCATATTCGTTATTAGGAGTATAATAACTAATTCCTGAATTGATACCTTGAAAGTTTGGAGTTTAGTTTTACCTTTAATATGACTCGAATGCATATAATTAGAGAGGAAAGCAGCATTTTCAATCTTCAGATCTTAATTTTCCAATCTACAAACTGTTTTCAATGATTGAATGTTTTGTGTTTACAGCTGATTCTTAAACCAAATTACATTCTGTCCAATTTTATTTTTTGAAAATGTGAACAAATTTTATGGTAAATATGAACTTTGAGAAAGTCTCACGTAAATTGGTTTACGTCTCTGTATGATATCGATTATATGTATATGAATGTTTCCACTGACAAGAAAATGATATAATTATTATACATAATATAATTGTTTTTATTGTCAAGATAAGCTATAGTTAGTACTATTTGATCAATTTATCTTCAAGAATTTATTGAATGTAAGCATCAAAATGTTTCAGTTTCATTCATGTTTTCCTGACAGTGTTTTAATCTTTTGACAAGTGTGCAGGTACCGAAGCGATAAAACAACTTGTAAACAATCCCTTTTCTAACATACGGGGATTATAGAGGCCAGCGATAAGCGCAGACATCCCTCATTATTTCTATATTAAACCTGTGGGAGATGACATCTGTTTGCTTTGATATATAGATTTGGAATTCTACTTCATACTATATTTCTCATTTTGTGACCGTATTCAATGTTGTCATGGTAATATTCAGCTGGGGTTAGATCAATGCAATGTACTGGGAAAAGAGGCGACGAAAGGTAATTAAGCATGTTGAGTCGAAGATGAATGTGAAAAGCGAATAGAACAAGTATAGTTATTGCATGAAATCTCATCGATTTAAAGAGCAACGAATTCAGAAAAATTGAGGTTGGTGGTCAAAACTTTCCAAAATTTCATTCGCATTTTTAGATTTTGAAATAAGATATAATCACTGTGTAATATCTGTTGTCGGTTGTAGGATTAAATATATCTTCAGAAAAAAAAGTGAAATTAATTTAGTGTTAGTCTATCTATCTATCTATCTATCTATCTATCTATCTGTATGTATGTATTTATGTATGTGTGTCTGTGTGTGTGCACAAACAATATACATGGAAGATATAATGCATAAATTTACATATTAGACTTATAGTGCTTAAATGATAGACAAAATAGAAAAAAAACTCCTACGTTACACATTTTGCCCCTGAAAAAGACTTCTCTAGAATAATAATAGTCTTTGTCAATGGAATCATTTGTATTTTCAGAACAGAGATGGTTAGAATCGAAAGCTGTGTTATATAAGGATTGATTTAACTTCGATTAGACTGTGGGATCATTCATGGTTGAGTGGTCTAAAACGCACCAGATTGGTGTTTTCCCATATGTTATTAAGGGTCTCAGGTTCAAATTCCGTCGAATGACACACATTTTTGTAACAAAATTTACCATCAGGCCGGTAGAAATAAATATATAAATATACTGTTTGATTAAAAACAGAGTATCTACTCAAATATGAGTATCGATTAAATTAAACCATATATATATATATATATATATATATATATATATATATATATATATATATATACGCAAGAGTCAACAACCTACCACGGTTTCGCCCTACGGCTCGTCAGGGAAATTGTTTGCTCTACTTTCGTATTGAGCGCTTTAGTGTTTGGGTTTTCGTCTTGGGTTTTTTTCTTTCTTACGAGTGCTTGACTTTTTGTTCATGTACTTCGTTTGTTTCTTTTTTTACTTCCCCTTCTTTTCCCTCCGAGTTTGTTCTCGGGGGGTTGTACAAGATGATTTAAATTATAGCTTAATTAATACTAGTTTCGGCAGAGTTAGTTCTGTTACTATTGGCATTGTTATTACTATTGTTAATATTAATATTATATATATATATATATATATATATATATATATATATATAGGACAACCCTTGCTTAGAATTTTAGATTGAGAGACACTGACGATACATGGATATTTACGTTGGGTTTCCAAGTTTACAAATGCTTTAGCTCTACATAGAGTAGTAATTTAGCGTAAATATATATGTATCTATATCGAGAGTAACGACTCATAAAAAAGGTTTAATTTGCAAACAGTCTGCTTTAGAAATCAAACAATCTCTTTCCTCAATTTAAAATAATTAATCGGAGTTTAGAATGACATTAAACAAGGTCTAATCGATTCTATTTAACTCTGCTTAATGCTCCTCGGAAAGCTGGACAATGGTGTCAAAGAAGCCATTACTGCGTTAGCTATGAACACTTGATGTTGTCTCAGAAAATTGACTGTGTCTTGTCCGATGAATAATCATCAGAGTGGCTAAGGCTCATTACAAACTCTAAAAGCTGATGAGAAATGCTTGCCAAGACACAGAACGCACAGTATTAAATATTTAAAAGAAAAAGAGAAAGACAAATTAAGAAATCGCTGTCGCCATTACGGTGGCCATTGAAGAAAGTCCAGCTGATGGCGATACATGCGCAATTCGGTCGCAAGAAAGCGAAGTCAATTGAGATCGTTCCCACTTGGATTCATGCACATCAATTTTTCATAATACTTCTTGCTTCAGTCAAAACGTGCCATACGTTCGACACAAAAATTTTCTCATACCATCAAAGACAATCTAACGATATATGAATGTAGCACTCCGGGTGGTGTGCCGATTATATTTTCCCTGCTTGTTGGCCGGTGCCCGATCGATTTGTGCCATCACATTAAACTCGACTGGGATGCATTATCCGAGAAAGTAGACAAACACAACACTTCGGGGAGAGGGAATGGGCGTTCCAAAATTGTGTGTAGGAAAGAGACTTGAACAAATACCCGAAATTTATTCATTTGTTCAAAACTCCATGGATTAGGATTCGTAACCAACTCAATATATCTCTTTATATAAAAAAGTATGTATTCAATTGTATGTAGTATGTATGTAGTCAGTTTGGGTTAAAAAAAAGCAGAAATGGGTAAATTTTATCATAATGTAATGAAAATTTGAATTGAACATATTATTCTAGTATATATACAATGAGTTTGTCTCATTAACAGAGCAGATTCATACCAACTTCGAAGTTTTGTGAAGACACCGTTATGATGTTCTCACACGTCAGGGCTGTTTATATATATATATATATATATATATATATATATATATATATATATATATATATATATATCTGTGTGTGTATGAATTCTAGATAGAGTTTTTAGAGACTTGAGTATAAATTTGAAAGTCAAGAAAAAGACGCCCGAAGAACATCAAAATCCGCGAAAATTTTTCATCCTTTCATAGTCAGTTGTGCTTAGCTTAATTTGTTGTAGGTAGGAAAAACAAATGTTGACAAAATAGCGAGGGCCACAAAGCACGGCTCATGGTTCCTGATCGGACCCCACGAGCGAAGGGTTCGGGTGTAGTATGCGCCCGCTCTGAATATATATTATTCTGAAGAAAAAATTCTTCGAGTATAATCAATTTTGGATTTAGAAAACTAATGAATGAAAAACTGATACCAGACGTTGTCTTTTTTGAATAAACAGAAGCAAATTAAATACCCCAATTTATGTGTGTACAGATATCGAAGTGGGTAGAAGACAAAATGAGTCTATATTTATTTGTATCTACACCTAAAGAAAAAAAGTGTTAAATAAAAGGTAAATTCTAACATGCGTGCGCAAAATGAAAAGATATTTTACTAAACCAACATACATATCGGCTATAATCAGGACTTGAGAAAATACAGTGACGTTATTTAGAGCTTGAATGTAGGTAAGGATTTACCTTGTAAATCACGTTTTTAAAAAATGTATACATGCAATCACTGATTCAAACAATAAATACATTACACACACGCACCTACTCACTCAGTATATGACCAGAAATATATGCACAAACTCCTCAAAATACTTCATTTAAATTCATCATTTAAAAGTATTCACAAATTAGATGTCCATTTCGTTTATCGTATTGCATTAGAAATCAGAAAATATCAATTAAATTACGAAAATATTATATCTAAAAAATATTCGTGTATTGATATTGATACAGTTTTTAATAACCTGGCTTCTTGAGCATTGTCTGGTGCTTTGACTGAATATTTGAAAGTCCTGGGGATGACCCTTTAGTGGATCTTTTGGAGAACGTATCTATTGAAATCAGCAGTTAATCAATAAATAGTCACAAATTGTCAGACCAGCTATTAACGAATAGCCAATACATATTTTGTACAACGATAATTATTTCATAGTACGTATGCACAAAAATATAAGCAATAACAATATTAAGAATTATACACGAATGCCAGTTCTCCTTACAAATGAAAAAGATCTATTCGCTAACATAAAACACAATATAACTACTTAGGAATCAGATATTCCTTTATTATGGTAGCGCAGATGCCATTCTGGAAGAATGCACGGTGTTGATCAGGTACAATGATTACTTTGTGTTTCCGTTCTTTCTTTTTGATAACCTTTTTCGATATGTTTTGCAAGAATTCTTAAATTAAAAAAACTGAAAGAGTACATATATATCATTATTTTATTTAACTTATTTTCTAAAAAGCTATATGTAAAATAAATAAATAATGATAATTATGTTTTTTTCTTCTTTTTTTCACTTTCACTAAAGCGATTCAAAATAATTTTAATCAAACAATATCTCTGGTGTTCAGCTCACCAACACGACTGATGCCATCCTTTTGAAAAATATCTGTCATTTTGGGACAGAACGGTTAAACTATTCGTTTACTAGCCCATTATCTAGAAAAATATTTACAAGTGTAATACCTAGAAAAAACTATTCATTTACTAATGTAATACCTAGAAAAACTACGTAATTACACACACACACACACACACACACACACACACACACACACACACACACACAGAGAGAGAGAGAGAGAGAGAGAGAGAGAGAGAGGAAAAATAAAATTAAAATATGTAATTATGTCTAATCAGTTATGATTGTTCTAGAAGAAGAAATGTAAATAGTTTATAAATGACAGTTGTGACCAATAGATAATATCACATACTACACTTTTAATCGTAATTGTAATTTAAAACTATTTATATGATGAACAAATGTGATATGAACAAATAATTACAGAATATTTTGAGTCAATTCACTAGGAAGGTCCTATATATATATATATATATATATATATATATATATATACTCAATAGAATAAATGAGAGACAAAAACTCGATAAGAAATTCTTTTATCAGTAATAAAAACAGCAAAAAGTAAAGGTTTGTGAAAAATTAAAACTATAAATGGAAAACAGATTATTTTCACGGAAGAGATTGAAAATTTGGTTATAAAATGTGGGGAACACTTAAAGTTTTATGTCGCATATATCGATACTCGTTTTGTTATTCGTGAATATTAAAATAAGAATTAAATTTCCCTTAATCTTTTCATAGGTAATATAAATTTTTGTTACTCTATTTAGTTTTTCACTTTTTCAGGTGACCGTTTGCTTGATATCCCTTGCCGTGTGTGTGGTGACCGAAGTTCTGGAAAACACTACGGTATATACAGCTGTGATGGTGAGACTATTTAACATATTATATGTCATCAGCAAATATCAAACTATTTGTTCAAGGATTTCACCCTAATCGACGTCTCTTAAGAATAATAGAAAGGATGTGAGGTGATGCGCGTGCGGGCCTGTGCGTGTGTAGAGTGAGAAAGATTCAGAGGAATTATATATATATATGTGTGTGTGTGTGTGTGTGTGTGAGCAAAATGGTAATGAAAGTTCTAAGACTGACGATGAATAGCAAAATATTTTCATGTTTGCACATTTGGTAAAATTTTAGCAAGTGTGTGGGAAACTTCTGCACCTTCATCTATCTATCTATCTATCTATCTATCTATCTATCTATCTATCTATCTATCTATCTATCTATCTATCTATCCGAGATTAGATAGATAGATAGATAGATAGATAGATAGATAGAGATCATACAAAAATCCGAAAACTTCAGTAACCTACTTTGAGTTATCAAAAACCTTTTTCATGCAAATAGCTAAGAAAAGTTACATTTAAAAACTCTTATATATATATATATATATATATATATATATATACGTACACAAATACACACACATAGAAATGTATATTTCATAAAAAATATATAGAAATATATACTAAAACATATTTCCATATGTGTGTATTTGGGCATGTATCTATTTGCATTTTTAGTCTGTCTGTAGTTATAAACTTATATTTAAACACAGATATATATATATATATATATATATATATAATTCTTTGCGTGCAAATTCATTTTTGAACGCTGCTAAACTTGTGGAAGATAAGAAAAAGTTGCACATGTCTAATACAGGAACCAAGTTTTCCTTTAGTCGACACAACAAAAAGATAATTACATCAAACAAAAACGACCAAAAGCTTTCAGTTTCCGATCCCAACATTTTTATCTGGTATCATTATTTGTCCGGAAATAAATGCCTTTGACAATATTTTGCATATGAGTGTCATATCTCTTTTAAGTTTATTGATATAATGTAAAATACTAATACTACGACTAGTAATAATAATATTCATCATGATTCACTCGTATCATCGTCAATATCATTCTTGTCTTTACTCATATCATTGTCTTTTTATTGTCATTTATAGAACTGTTGAATTTATAAAAATGAAGTACGTAAAATTTATTAGTTATGAATTGAAGAAATCCATTTGTTTCATTAATAACTTTTACAGAAAATAATATATATTTATAATGTGAAAACGAATGTCTGGAGAAAGAAAAACGCAAAAAGAAAGATCATTTTATTTCAGAAAAGTTTCACTGTAATACCTGTCTAAGGATTTATGTCTGTTGATGTTTAGATTCACGGCAAGAAATTATGTTGATAACCGGTATTTTTAAAATTAGCTCAGATCATTTTAATAAATTTATAGTTCATTAATATTTATGTTTTTGTTGTTTTGAATGTATTAGGAAAAGTTTCATCTTGGTCAAATAACACAGAAACTAAAAAACGATCGGTTGAATTAGGAAAATATTAGAGGTAAAATGAGAACCTAATAATCAGCAGAGAACACGGGGAAATGAAAATATATAATTTTTCTTCTTCAAATTTGCTAGGAAAATAGTTTTACTCATACAGAAAAGAAATACATACATTTCCCATCAAAAATATATTTCATACTGAATGTAACCGAATCCATTAAAATCGTTCAAAGAAATCAGATCTTTCTTCGAATTCTTAATTTATTCATGTTCGTATTTAGGTTTCGACTCGTATTTAGGTCTACTAAAGGGATGGTATTTAATTTATCATTCACAGATATAATATTTTCAGATAATTTCTTAGTGAAGTGATACACATAGGTATCTCAAAATGTTTCACCATGAAAATCAGTCATATATGAAAAAGCGCTTTTAGTCAATATATCATAGAATTATCGAAGATACAATAAATACTGAAGAGAACAAAGTTTTTCAATTGAAGCGAATAAAGATATAATGAAAAATGCATTTAAAATTACGCTATTTCAATATTGTCTATAATAACTATTACTTTATTTTTAAGAAGAAAAGAAACTTAATCTGATTTATTTGTTAATATAAAAACATCTTGAAGAAAAGTTACTGTTTATATTTGGCAGGTAAAATTAGCCATTTCAGTGTTTCACAAAACTCAAACATTTTTAAGTCCACTTATAATAACTATTAGACTTTAAAAATTTCGTACTGATTTCATGCTATCCGCTTTTTGCTTCCACGTAAGTTATTTTTCCTGTATTTTACATGCAGTATTGTCCATGGTCGAAATGGTAAAAGTATTGTTCAAGAGAGAAATTTTAGTTAGTATTTTTAGACAATTTATATTAATCCTTGCATTAAAACAGATATCATTTATATTATTAAAGATTTACTTTTCTAAAATAGATAAATAAAATAAAATAATTTACGTAACAAATTTTATTGAATTTCTGTTAAAACCCTGTTTTCAATTGTTTTGTGAATCCGAGTAGTGAACAAAACGCTAACATCATAAAAAAAAATCATATCCAGTTGTTTTCACGTTTTCCATTTTACTTATTTCTGTTACAAATTAAAAAAATGACAGAAAATAAAAATATGGTTTTGAAAAAATAGAAATTATAGAATTTGACTGCACCAACTCCAGTCATCAAAAATCATATCTAGTAAAAATTGTAAAACAGAAAATGTGTCATTGTTATATATTAATTAAATGTTTAATAATAATAATGATGATAATAATCATCGATAATTAGTAAACTTACTATTCCTGCATATCTCCGAATAGTGCTGGAATTGTTGGAATTGGAAAAGAATTGAAATATAGAGCAATCTGAATGTGTCATGAAACAGCGCTAAGTAATATTAAGAATTAGACATTCAACTGTGGCTACAATCTCTTTAAAGAGCGACAGGAAACAAATGCAGTTTCTTCAGGTTGACTCGTTCCTGAAAGGTAACTTTATATGATAAAATGATAATTTTTAAAAAAGTTCATTTACAAAGCAGCCTATGTGACAGTGTGTGCCCGAATCAACCCGAGAACGACAGTAGACTATCTTCATTAAAATGTTATGCCAGGACAATAAGAAGAAATATAATTATTATAAGGTGGTTTACTTAAAAAGTGACTGTCCATAGAAAAAGCAGTGAGCGTTTGATGTGAAATTTTGACACATTTTATCTTTTCCGAAGATTTTTTTTTAAAGTATTTTTTTTAGGTTGCGTTATGTTTAAAATACACCGTCAGAATTTCACTTGTCGTACAGGCATAAACTGAAACACCGTTCGCTTAAAATGTCTGGACTGAATAGGGAATATCATTTCAGAAAAAAATATTAGGTGTGTGAAAATGTTTCCAGAATTTAAAAAATAATATTAATTAAAATAAAATTAAATATAAGAGGAGTAACTGAAAAATTCTTGGCCCGATCGAGAAGTCTTTAAAAATAAATTCTGATGTTTGATCAGAATTTTAGCAATAGATCGAACCGTAAACGTTTCAGTCTTACCTCACTTGTATTAATCCTCAAAATACTTACTTGACTCCCTGTAAACTTATGCCAACATTTCAGAAGTTTTCGAATTCAATCCGGATAAAACTACTCTTGCTTCGACACAATGAAGTTGTCAAATGTCAATGAGATCTTTAAATTTTTAATCAAATCGAGAATTCTGCATTGATCAGAGCAAATTATAATTGCACCAAATCTGCTAAATATTGTGTGCGAGGAAAAAATTTCCCATTTCAACGCCATTACTTATTTTTACTATTTAGTGAACAATGATGTTGATAAATGTTGAAATGAAATAATATGACATTACAGATTCTCTGTCTTCTAAACATCGAAACCTCGTAATTGGCAAGTGTCATACTATCCAGTAAAAAAAACAAAATAGTGTTCAGTGATTCACTATGAGTTCTCACTAGAACAGTAACTTTTTCCACTAAAGGTTAGGTTTTGCTGTTCATATTGCAAGCTTTACTGGATCAAACCATGTTTTTTAACACTTCGGTTTATTACAGTGAGCCCACTTTTCAGGAAAGGTTTTCCATGTTTTGTAAAAAGTGAAATGCAGGCTGAGAGAATACCAAGTAATTCGTTTTGAGAATTTATGTGGAACCCACTTAACTACTATTTAGATTTTCGACATACCAAACTACTCAGTGTTCGACACGAAATTTTTCAGTCAATTTTAACTTTCATTACGTGAGGTTACAAGTCACCGCTTTTAAATTATTACTTTCTGCCGCTTTGTTCTCCAAGACAAATTCCCCATTCCCGCATTTCGCAAACCATTCACGATACATAATGCTTCCAACTGTACCATATTCACGGGCGTCATGATTCATCTTTGGTTATGTCTTAATCAACATGAAAAGGAGGAATATGCGGTGTTACATATTTATCTTGATCACCGCATTTAATTATTTTCACAGGATAAGTGAAGGCTGAATACTGAACAGTCTATAGTTTCCAAAAATGAAAAAGGGGCATAAAACAAGAGTATATCTTCTCACCGGATTTATTCAACTTCTCCAGTGAAGCTATCCTAAGGGAGCTAAAAACTATACAGGATTCATTTATTGTCAGTTAATTTCGATCGTTTTTCTGTTTAATTTAGCCTTTTTATTTAACAATAAAAACAATTAATCCATAATATAAAACGCTAAACAAGAGTTTTAGAGAACGAAGTGAGCTACAAAAAGAAAGTAAAAGAAAAAAAAAGAAGAAAAACATAAAAGAGTACGGTAAAAATATTTTGCTTGAAAAAACGAACGAATTTATCTGACAACATGATATTATTGGCGGGCGTAATCTTAACAATATGATACGCAGATGCGTTTAATGCAGACACAGAAAGAGATCTACAGAACCTCATAGACAGGATAGTAAAGTAAAGCGACAAGAAGTGATTAACCAGCCGATGCACGAAAATATGATTGTCAGCAAAAAAACAAAAACAAAAATAAAATCACCTAAAATGCTGACTATATATTGAGATTTTTTCAGGAGTTTAAAAAAGCTGGGAAGTGTTTTAACAGAGGATCAAAAATGTGACACTGAATTCCGAAGGTGCATTGAATTAGCAAATGATGCCTTTACAAAATCTAAGCAAAGTAAAAAAAAACCCCAAAAAACAACAAAAAAAAAAAACAGGAAAATTTCGTTAAAAAGAAAAAAGAGAGCTGTACGTTTATGTAATGTCAGTCCTCTTGCATGACAGTGAATGCTGGACAATCTCACCACAGATGAAAAGGAGATGGATGTAACACAAATGTGGGTCATTTAAGGATATTAAGTATTTCATCGACGTAGAGCGTCAGCAACGAAAAAATTTAAGAAAAATTGAAACAAATAGTGCGCTTGTATTAATAATCATAAAGCGACAGCTGAAAGTTATTGGACAGAAAATGAGGAGGGAAGGCTTGGAAAATTTTATAATCTCAAGGCTAAAAGAGACATGCCACATACATGACAAGCTTGTGGGAGTGGAAGGTGAAACGAGGGGATTTGCTTATGGACAAAATTTGCTAAGGGCTTCAAAGTATAAGAGGTTGTGGAGAGCCATGGTTGCTGACATCCTGAAAGAATGCAGCATGTCGAAAAGAAAATATCTAAAAGTTATTAAGTATCTTTCATTGCCAAGTTACGTGAATCTTCATCATCATCATCATGTTACACTATTTCCCATCTGAGAAAATCACGTGACTTCTTTTTTATGATTTGAAAAAAGTATCACTGCAATTGGTTAGTCTCCTGAGACTCACAGAAAAAAAAATCAAATAAATGAAAGAGTAAACGGTTTAAAATTTGCAAGTTTACTAAATTTTAAGTGAACAATGAAGTACTCTTGATTTGACCGATTGATTGAGTGATTCATTTTCTGCGGACTATCAACTGTTTGCAAGTTATACAGAGCCAGCAGATATTTTTACATTGTAAGGAGGTTTTGAGATAATGATTTAGTGCTAGACGTCTTACTAATTAACCCACAGATAGGACCTTTTCTCAAGAGCATCTACGCGTAAATGAATATAACGAACCCAGCTGGAATTGGAGCTCAGTTCTCCGATTTACAATTCCGTTACACTTGCTTAACTTTGATGATTGTACGAAAATCAGTGTTTCAACGTGATGTAACCGTAAACTAATCTTGATTTGCTAAAATTGCAAAAAAGTCTTTTTTTTTAAATAGTTTCTATTTTTCCTTATTATATGATAAATTTCATGTTCCCTGAAAAAACGAATTATATTAGTATAAAATCAAATTTGAAATAATAATAATAATAATAATAATAATAATAATAATAATAATAGCACAAAAGAAAATAAGCCAACTATTTTACATGGATGACTAAGTTGTATGCTAAGAATGATAATGAGCTGGAAGGTCTTCTACAAACTGTAAAATGCTTCAGTGAAGACTGAAATGAAATATAATTTGAATAAATGTGCTAAAGCTACAGTTTTAAGAGAATCGCTACAACAAACATCCTCAATTAGTTTAGTCCCTGCTGTAACAATAAAAGATTTAGAGCCAGAAGAAGCTTATAAATACCTAGATGCAAATGAGAGTGAAAAAATTCACCATAAAAAAAGAAAGAAATAGTGCGTAAAGAGGACTATAAAAGGCTACGACTGATATTAAAAACTGACTTGAATTCTCAGAACAGAATTATGGCCATTAATAGCCTTGCTATCCCAGTGGTCCAATATAGTTTCAACATTTTGAACTGGACTCTAAACGACATAAGACGAATGGATTCTAAAACAAGAAAGCTTCTTTCTAAGCATAAGATGCATCATCCAAAGGGTGATGTAGACCGTCTATACATATTCCGTAAAGAAGATGGAAGAGGTCATATTCAGCTAGAATTTTCATACAAGACAACAACTAACATACATAGAAACAACAAAGGAGTGGATAATACAATTAGTCCAATAACTTGAAAACAGAAAGAAAAATATTCAATAATGAAAGAGAGCAGTAAATACAAACAAGATTTACAGTTAGTAGATTCTGTAGAAAAGCAAAACAGAAGATAAGAACCAACTATTGCAGCAAAAAATATGAAAATGAAAGACAAGTCTAAAGCTTTCGAACAGATGAAACAGCGCTGGCAAGACAGACTTATGCTTGGCCAATATCCAGAACGTGCCAATAAATCCAATGTTGATAAAGTTAATACTCATCGATAGTTACGTGCATCTGGATTAAAGTCTGAGACTGACGGCTTTATTCTTGCAGCGCAAGACCAAAGTCTTTTCACTATGAACTTTCTGGCAAATATTATACATAATGTGAATCTAAAATGCAGGTTCTGTGATAAATACCAAGAAACAATAGACCATCTAATCTCAGGTGGTTCTGTACTTGCCCCAAATGAACATACAAATCGTCACGATAGAGTGGGGTAATATTTACATTGGACAATGTGCAAACACCATCTACACAGACAGAAAAATTGAAGCAAATAGACCGGTCATTATTGTTAAAAACCAGAAAGAAAAAACTTGCCTAATAATTGATATGGCTTGTCCAGCGGATTGTAACAAGGAATTCGAAAAAACTGTCAAAATATAAAGACCTGGAAATTGAAATAGAAAAATGTGGAAATTGAAAACAAGAATCGTGCCAGTAATAGTAGGTGCACTTGGAATGATAGAAAATGGAACAAAACAACACATTGAAAGAATCCCTGGAAACCCCAGCTTAAGAGATATACAAAAATTGTCTTGTTAAGTACAGCCTTGTTAAGTACACTAAGGAGAACTTTATCTATGTAACGCTAGGGATGTTAGAGGAGATAGAAAAAAAAACATGAGATGGAGCCATAACAACACACCACGACCTGCCTTAGGTCTTCCCGCAGACTTGGTAGATAGTGCGTCCATAGCAGAAATGGAAATATGATAATAATAATAATAATAATAATAATAATAATAATAACAAAAGAAAACGAACAGTTGGATATACTGATAAAAATATTCTCAGATGTTTAAATAAAAGAAGAGAAGTTTTTTAAAAAAAATATTTCAGTTTATCCCAACTGAAATCAAATTGAATTCTTTGGATAATATTCAATATGTGTTTGAATATTTGCATTTTAAATATAAAGGAAAGCGAGAAAATCAGCACTGAAAATTCAGTGATGAGAGTCTTCTTTGTTTTTGTCGAAGCCAGTTATCCTCCATGAGACAGTGAACAGGTCAGTTTTCTGGACGGCAATATCCATAAACCTTTCGATCAATAGTTATCACTGTCAACACTTACCACAATAATTGGCATCACCGCGTCTAGTCGGTGGTCATCGTTAGTGCTACTATTAGTTTTAGCGTGTTTTGTGGTCAAAAGGCAGCACACCGAGGCCTTGGGGTGCAGGCGCCGGAGGGAGTGGCAGATGCAAAAGATAATGTCTAGCTGCACAATATTCTTAGTAGGCTAGCGTTTTTGTGATAACAGATGGGCGTCGTCGTCTGTCTTCAGTCTATCGATCATCTGCTTACAAACCTTATCCCCTTCATGTAAATAGCGTGCACAGAATAAAGATTTGGAATGATACTCAACATTCAGACCTGTTCGATGTCGAGCTTCACGTAAGTATGTCTAAGGAGTTTAAACGAATATTAGTTGGCTTTGAGGAACAGAAAAATAAATCTGAAGCAATGGTGAGATAATTTCTTACTTCTTTGAGTACGCATGAAATGTAAAAACGATCTATCTTTGGAGCAACACAATCTTCTAAATTCGTTAGAAAATATAGTACCGAATTTTCAAACAAATAAATTTTGGAACTATCAATGCATCGGCTAGATTCAATAACATCCAGGCATCTATTATAAAGCGAGGTATAATTTGAAAGTCACAAGAATTATCACTCATAAATATTTGATCTCTGTGCAGAAAAACAAAAAACAAAAAAAAACAAAAACAAAAATGAAATAATAGGATTTCGATTTTGGATGCAGTGATAATGATAAATAGTGAAATAGCACTGGTCTTCCAATATTCTTATTTTTTCAAATTGTCCAAAATAAAGCTCTTGTCGTCCAAGAAAAAATAAATGAAAGATGAAGATATTAATTTTCATTTCATAACCGGAGTTTCATAAAAATCCCAACTACATGAAGTCATTCACTGGAAAAATGCTTTAATTAAGGCAAACAATCTTTTAAAGTTTGCCAAAAAATTGTTAAAATTATACTTAATTTTATCTGCAATAAAAATGAAATTTTTAGTTTTAATTTAACTCATAGGCAGTGGTGAATTATTATTATTATTATTATTATTATTATTATTATTATTATTATTATTAACTAAGAATTAACTTTGTTATCTACCAGAAAATATATAGTTAATTCTAAATGCAGACAAATATGTTGCTTCATATCTTAGCCAAATGCTTATTGTTTTTGTTGTTTGAGTTTTTGTTCATAATATCGCTTCTTTTTTCTCTAGGATGTTCAGGTTTTTTTAAAAGAAGCATTCACAGAAATCGAGTTTATACGTGCAAGGCTCAGGGAGAGCTGAAGGGGAAATGTCCCATTGACAAAACTCATCGAAACCAATGTAGAGCATGTCGCCTTAAGAAATGTTTCGAGGCCGAAATGAACAAAGACGGTGAGAAAACTTTTATAATTGAATATAAAATATATTAAAGAAGAAATCTATTTAATATTTCTTCAGATATATGTTCAGAATTTTTAATTTTCTCTACAATTTTTCCTGTTAAACACATAATATGTAACCAAATTTTGTAGTGCAAGTACTAAACCTTAATCCTTTATAATAAGTACATCCACTCATTTCGATAACTACCTTTTAAATTGAATTTTTAAAAAATGAAACAATTTTCTTGAAACTTTGATTTTAGTTTAATTGAAAGCTAAATGATTAAATAAATACTCTGGTGTATTTTAAACAGAAATTATATTGATTGTAATCTTTCAATTTTTCGGACATTTTTGAGCGATCGACATATTTGTAAACAAAAGTTAATTCTCGATTTTAAAAATATACATTTGTGCCACATTTGTTTTGGAAAATGAGCAAATTTAATGTTAAATTAATCTAATTTACATATGTAATACTTATTTATAATATAAAACTTAGAATAAAACTATTTCTTAAACCATCTAAAACTTTCTAACCTTTCTACCGTATTTGAAATGTGTTGACAGATGCGAGATAAGATGACTGTATGGCTATCACAAGTGACATAATTATACAATTTTTTCTTGTAAGAGGAAGAAACTCTGAAACACATGACCTTTTAATTTACACATAGAAATTACCATACAAAAAAAAAACTTCAAATACACACACAAACAAAAATTGAATTGGCTAGATGATTTGTATTAAACTATTCAATTTTCGATTAGTAAATATAGTCTTCACTTGTCTTCCCAATATAGTCTTCCACTGCCAACCTAACCTCTAAAAGTCTTGGAAATATTTTTGATATATTTTTGAATCTTTATAAATTATTATAATGAAAAATAAAAATGGAAACAATTCTTTTAAAATTTCATTATTAATCGAAAAATAATATAATGTCTGAAATTTATTATTTATTAAAGCAATGAAAATTTTATCTAATTCAATAATGTTATAGTTTTATATATTCTTATTTTATTATACAGAGCAGATTTTTGGTTAAAGGGGCGAAATGAATTTAAAAAATTATACATGATTTACATTCCCCCTTATTAATCCGGCGTTTAATTAATAAAACCAATGTTAGCTATAGAATATAATTTCTTGAAGTTTCATGAATTTACGTGGAGTTGGTTAACAGATGTGAAAAAATATTTTTAATAATGTTTTTTAAAAATAATAATTTAAAAAATAATTTCATGTATTTGTAAATAACTCCTGAAAGTTTCACTAAAATTCGACAATGATTTGATATTTGCAAGAATTTCCAAATTAATGTGTTTGTCATCGGAAGAAAGAGACTTTTGCAATATTAGTTTTCCATTGTAAACTCTCGTAACAATTTGGCTTCCTCCTAACGAAAATAAAGACAAGATTTTGACTAAAATTTTAGACGTGTTATAAAAGATTGAAAATTTTTAGAAAAATAATTAAAAATTACAAAGATCTTTTTTAAAATAATAACATAAACATTTTGATAGAAAAGTTGGTTTTTATTAAGTTTGGGGTCTTTTTTATTCATAGTATGCCTTTATTTTAGCAATTTAGTGGTGGTAATAAAAAATACATAAGAAAGCATATTAATTGTACATCTAAATAACCTGTTATATTTAATAGCATCACTGATGAATAATTGTTATTTCATACAAATTTAAATTTTGATCACGTTTCAAGATCGGTTTACGTTTTGACTATTGTTTTTTTCACTTAATTTAAACAATTGTAAACAAAAGGAACCCATATGCAACAATATGAATTTCAAGTAAAAAAAAATTCCATCAATTTTTTATTCAATAAACACCAAAAATTCCAGTTATACGATTAAAACACTATCAGAGCGACAGGACTTAGCATATAATAATTTGCTTTTGTGTTTGAGGTGTTCTTCTATAAATTAAATGCTAAAGTTTTATAGTTGTGTGAATGTAGTGTCAGAAAGTTAATATGTTTATGCGTCGAAAATAGTTCAACTGTTTGACGGAATTCACCGAGTTTCAATGCGCTGGGAAATGTCTAATTAACTTTGTTTTTGGGTAAGATCAAAGATGCATATTAGATTTGTATTGAATTTAAACAACATTTGTAATCCGGTTATATCATGTTTTAAGTGGATATATTAAGAAAACATATTTGTGTTCTTTTGACTGAGGTGATTTGTCTAAAAGTCGAACAAAAAGAAACCTCGTTTAAGAAACATCGCAAAGTTTTTCGCTTTAAATATTTGTTTTATTAAATGTAAACTACTTAAACATTTACGAAGTAATATGAATATGCGAATTTGTATCTTTTATTGCCACTTTAATAATTTTATTTACGAAATTAACGAAAAGTAAAAAAAATGCAACTCTGCTTAATATGACACTTTAAAAATTATACAAATTTTAAGAATGGACCTACTCATTTTTATTAAAATATATTAAACGCTGTTAATGTGGGTTCCAAATATTTAGTCACTTTTATATGCGTACCAAAGACGAATTTAAAATAAGCATTTTAGCAGCCAGTATTATATAATGAACATCACGGCGCTAACACTTTTTATTGCAAGCACTGTCATTTTATCTTTATACACTACCATACAAAAATGGGATATTTCCTGTTCGTTTGTGTCTAATTTAGGGTATATTTACTCATCCTTCATAGTTGTGTTATGATTCAACTCGAGAAACTATATTCTTGAAAATATTAAAATATCACTTCAAAATAGATTTTTTGTAATAAATTGTAATTGAATAGATAATATTTTTTTTAATCATGTTTTATCTAGCCGTTCTTCTTCTTCTAATTATGGCCGATATATGAAGGAAAATAACTTAGATATCCGGCAACCAAAAGCTTACACCATAATATAAAAAATCTCATGCTATCATGAATAGTACGATTAACTAAGTACAAGTCCCGTCCAAGAGGACATTAAAAATATCTGGTTTTGGTTGCATTTTGAAAAGTGAGTTGGAATAGTTTTAGCAAAATTTATTCAGTAAAATTTGTAAATAACTGCAAAGTTATTTTCTTTCAAAAATATTCTCTTCTACCTTCCTGCAATGATTTGTTGTTAATTTGCAAAAAGTAATTATGATCTTGCGGAGCGGTAAAGGGGATTTAAAAGAAAAAAATAAACTTTTGATTTATATGAATGATTTGATAATATTTTCCGGGAATAAGGATAAACTGGAAATAGCAATCTAAACATATTGTAATGGAAATCGAGACAGAGTAATGGAAACAGAAAACAAAAGAATGAATTAAACTCCACAAGAAATCATGGAGACACTAAAGAGAGAGTAGGATATTATGTACAAACCGAACAGATTTATAATATATGATATAGATATGCAAAGAAATAGAACCAGATAAGATTTAACTGAATGAAATGAAACAGAAAATAAATGAAAAATAACGTAAAACCATTATTTGTCTATATTTCTGAGATGAGGTAGTATTTATACTATTTACATTACTCGGGCTATTGTCCCCATCTTTGTTGCCATTTGTACGACGTTTCGGCCATTGTATACGCAGACCTTCTTCAGGTGCTAGGATTTTCAAACCGAACCCTTTATTACGATTACTGGGGTATATCATTCTCATTCCTTGTGCAAAGCCTCAATCATGAGTTATCCTCCACTAACTCGACTCTTTAAGTTACTTGTTTACCACTGCTGTAGCCTGGTATTGAACTCACAACTGCTTTGGGTCAAGTCACCGGAACTAACCAACGTCTATATCCACTGAGCCATGTGTCTATTTGACATTCATTCTCATTAGAATTATTTGTCTTAATTTGAATTGAACTGTCGTAGGGAGCAGATCATGTCGATCGTTGATCTTCTAGCTCTATACACACACTGTGTCTCGGAGTATACGCGTTCTGTAAGTAACTACAGCCTGTTGAGTACAACATGGGCGAAAGCCTTCCCAACAACACTGCGGTAGTTGTTGCAGCCACTACGGTCACCCTTGTTCTATTAGAGTGATGATGTTTGCGTCGCGCATCTCTTAGGGCACTGTTCCTCTTTCCCAGCACTGCTACAGCAGTTGGTGCAGGTGGTGAAGGAGAGCAGTCTTCTTTCCCACTTTGGCGATTTAAGGGCATCCTCGATGAATTTGGCGAAGCGCTCGCTCATGTCTGATATTTCTGTCCTGCTGGTGTTAATTCAAGGGCAACCTTTCTGCTACTTTGGCTGGAGACTGCCAACCATGGTGTGGATAGTGTCACAGTCAGCACTTTGGTAACTAGTGTGGTGAGAACGCAGTTGAGTGAGGTTCTCCGTGTGATAACGAGGTTCAGCTGGAGTCAGTGGTGAGATCTGGTGTGCCGCCAGGAGACTTTCGATGCGGTTTGGTGGCAAAGAGCGTGTTGGTCATACAGAGGTCATAGTAGGAGCATAACTCGAGAAGCCTCTGTTTTCGTTCAGCTTGCCGACGCCAAAGTAGCCGATGCAATTGGGCCAAGAGTCATGTTTGGAACCCACTCGAGCATTGTAATCGTGGAGCAGCTACAATTATTCCGTGACAGGGATGTATCTGATGATAGTGTCAAGCTCCTCATAGAACTGTTCCTTGGTCTCAGTTGAAGAGCAGAGTATGAGAGCGTAAACGCTTAGGATGTTCACTGAGCCTGAGGATCCTGTCAGACGCAGAGACAGCATTCGGGCTGTACCACTGGATGGCGTTCCTACAGTGGTCAGTAAAGAATTCTTCACTGCGAATCCAACGCCATGCAGTCTTGGTTACTCAGGTTCTTAGCCCTACCAGAAGAACGTGTAGTTCTGATCTCTGACGCTACCGTTTGATGCAAGTTTGGTTTCCTGCAGTGCACGTCGATGTTGATACTTGTGAACTCGCTTTCGATGATAGCTTTTCTGGAGCCAATGAATATAATCAGGGCACATTCACCTGACATTCCAGCTTGCCAATCGCAAGATGTGTGGTCATATTTTTCTTCTCTCTTTGCCTAGTGCAGGGTTTGCAGTCTGTTTGTCGGTCTTTCCGTAGCTCCAAACACCCATTGAAGTAAGCTTGGAGCTGCCTAGCTTGAGGCGGACAGTAGCTGACCAGTCGGTCCTGGCTTGTAGCTTCTGTCTCCCGTGATGTTTCAGACACTGTGATCAGTGGCATTAAAGTTACCTCTTCAAGGCGCAGACCTAGGTAATTTATATAGAGGTCCTGAGCTGCCCAGACGTCAGGATCCTCCTCTCAACCTCACTGATGGGATCCAAAGGAGAGCAGAGCAATACATTTGACACCAGCTTGGCTGCAGGAGCTGCCGAAAAGAAGACATTGTAATATTCAACCGCCTTAGGGTTTCCACTCCGGATTTAGTTTCTGGGTTTACTCCCATAGCCTTTTCTCTTCCCGGAGATACCCACAAGATAGTGGGACCATTATCCAATGGCTGGGTTTCACGTCGCTGTTGAAATTCTTGGAACACTTCCGCTATAGCCAGTGACTTGCATCGAGAAGGTTCATACGCCCAGTGGTGCCGTGTGAACACACCACCCTCTCACATGGTTAAGCCTGTCAGCTGAAGCGGTTTTCCGGGGCATGGCGCTTGAAGCCAACATGTGAGATATATTTTTCAAAGACGCACAGTTTTGTTAATAATGTTAAACAGTCTAAACGGGCCGTATTCGGTTTCATTGCAGCATTTGTGCAGTGTAAATCAAACTGATAAATGTTGTATATTTTTATTCGTTGCTCTCTTGTATGCTCCTCAATCCTCAGCTCTATGTTGTGGCTCACTTTATAATTTAGTTATTATTAATATGAAGACTTTGATTAAAGTATTGAACAAAGAATTTGAAAGACTTAATTTCATAAAGTATCACAATCGATATACATAAAAATATTCTGTTATTCAACAACAACAACAAAAAAACAGAATGAAAATTTCAAAAAATAGAATGAAATAAATATATAAAATTAAATATATTATATAATTCTCAACACATGAAAGGAAATATTAGAATTATTTGAATTATGTATCTTAATTTTTTTCAATTGGGATATAGGTCATCAGTAATCTAGAAGTGTATGTTATGTATGCATGAAAGATAGACAACAATAAAGAGTAATTTTTTGCAAGGCATCTAGCTTTATTCGAAATATTGTTGAATTATTGATGTTCTGATAAAGATTTTAGCAATTTGCAATTAGTTTTAGAACATGAGAGAGGTTAAAGAAACGAAATGAATTTTGATCCATTTATATATGAGGATGAAAAATAAAATGTGATCAAGTTTTTCATAAATAAATATATTGTAACGTTGTTCTATAATATATACCTACTTAAACATAAGAATGTAAGCAAAAGAATTTAGTTGTAATAAAATCGTAAAGATTTAGAAATAAACTGTGGCAGAAATAATTACACCAATAGTGGCATCATCAAAAATATATTTTACTGAAAAAATTATAATATATATATATATATACATTATTTCATAACTTGTCCTCTTTCAACTAATATCAGTTTTAAAAATTAACCTTTTTTTTTTTAAATATTATCGTTTTTATTTTTTTGGCTTGGTTCATATTCATCTTATAATTACTTTATCATTGTTAATCATTTATATTGAAAGTATGAAACGATCGCATAGTACTCAACTATGTGTTGCAACGGTTGTTATGATCATAACTAGTTTATTTCTGAAATTATCATTTAATTCCACATTTCTTTCAACGCCTTTCTTGATTCAGGATAAAATATTTTAGATAGAAACACACAAAATATTATTCAGATTATTTAGTACCTAGATTTTATCGCGAAAATTTAGTTATGTGTTAATATTGGTTGGTAAAAATATCACGATTAAAATGTAATCAATTAAAATGTCTTAATTCTTTTACATTTCCTGAAGAGATTTTCTGGCGATAAATGAACACCATTATATGCCATTCTTAAAAATCGACGTCTAAGATAAACACAAACCGACAGTCTGTCCAACACTGTCCTCTAAAGTATTGATAAAACAAGGGATTTAAAACGCTGCTGACTTTTAATCTTATTGATCATCTGACGGACATTTTCTTTGCAGTATCTTATTTGAAATGAATATTCATTAGAAGACTAATGTCTAAACGGCTCGTATTCCATTTCATTGCAGCATTTGTGCAGTGTAAATCAAACTGATAAATGTGTATTTTTATTCGTTGCTCTCTTGTATGCTCCTCAATCATCAGCTCTATGTTGTGGCTCACTTTATAATTTAGTTATTATTAATATGAAGACTTTGATTAAAGTATTGAACAAAGAATTTGAAAGACTTAATTTCATAAAGTATCACAATCGATATACATATTTATATTCTGTTATTTAACAATTTCATTTATAATATTTGTCTTGATTTCATACATAACTTTCTTTCAATTTAACTTTGCCATTAAGATTTAATCTCTATTAAAAAAATGATAATACAAGTGATAGTTACAATTTTGAAAAATAGTAGGTATGACTAATATTGAGAATATTTTTAATGATATTTAAAGTAGGATGAATATATTTTAGTGTTATTTAAACATAAAGAACACCCATAAAAATGTAAGAAATAATTAGACGTAGATCACAAGCACAACTTGAATATGCTTCTCTCAATCTTTCTGAAGTGATTACTTCGCGGATAATTTATTTAAGTTATACATATTTCAGTTTTATTTTTCAACTTTTGACATAATATAAGAGTCAGATTTGTCAACTGATTCAATGAATAGTAATGGGTGAGGTTGCTCTAGTTAAGGGCAAATCCATAAGGAAGGAGGATCTCTTATGCGTTTCTATGACGTATGTGTAGGCGTTTTTCCAGGGAATAATCCACCTAATAGAACATTTTCCTTGTGTCAGTAGCCAAAGTGGATCAGTTTAAGACAGTATTGGAAAAATGATCTAAATGAGAATGTACAATGATTTAATCCCCGCTTGTTTGCATTAAATCCATGTCTGAGAGGCATATGCCCTTTAGTTCGATGCCTAACTGCGTATAGTACATTTATAGGTTCATTTATAATGTCCATCCATCGTCCATACTTAGATACCTTTGAGCTTAATATTTTACGGTAATAATAAGAATTATAACTGATTGATTCTATATAAAGAAATGTCCATATGAAAATTTAGATGGTGCAGTCATTTTTCCCATTTTTTCTTTCAGCCGTACAACATGAACGTGGCCCACGAAAGCCAAAGCCGAAACCTTCCGACCAACCAGAAAGTACAAAACAAATGCCAATCGGAGAACAACCAATTGATTTCAGTTTTGCGAATTTCCCAGCTCCAACTTCTTCTCTGAGCACAGTACATTACCAACATGGACCAATGAATAGGTTATATCTTCTGGATCGAGATCCTTCTGCAGGACTCGTCGTTGATTGGTTACAACACATTACACCGTCAGCCTTTTCCAGTCCACCAATTCGAATCAACAAAGAAGTCATCCAAGAAGTCACAGCACGAGTGCTTTTTGCTGTTGTCAACTGGGTGAAACAGATTCCTGCCTTTTCAGTGCTTTCATCAGCCGATCAAGTAAGCACTATCATTTATATCATGCGTGATATGTATTAGGATACAATATAATTATGTACACGTAAGATCTATATGTGACAACAGCCAATCATAATGCTCAGTTAAAAATCATATGAAAGAATGACATTGCTTCTAACAGTGTTGATAAACTTATTTTCTTTTACAGGATCTTGAATATCAATTATTGAAATGATATTTACATTTCTTAAAATAATGGAATTTTTCATATATAATATTTAAAAAGTAGAATAAGATCATTTTCTTAGACATTTATATACAAAGATTTTGGAACTATCTAGGGGGCATTGTGATAAAATGAAAATTATCATTGATAATGCGAAAAAAAAAATTAATTTGTGAATATTTAGGCCTTAGTAATGTGCACATAGTAATCAGTGTGCCGAAATGAATTGTTTTATGAAACTCAGTCAAGAACTTTTATATGTTATTTATTTAAAGTTATTATGTAAGAATGTTTGACTTTAACACTAATTAAGTTGTTCTTCTGGATATTTTACCAGTAAGTGAGTGAACTTAGAAATCAAAACAATTTTCGGAAAATTACATCTATCTAAAATGTATGCATGTATTAATTCATGAAAGTTGTAACGGAATGAGCAATAATGTAAAAAGTAACAATCTTTTGAATGAAAATTGCTTAAGAAAAAAAGCAACTCCAAACGCATTTTTTTAAATTGTTTCCAGGTGTTCACATGTCTCCAGATAATGAAGTTGCTATATTGAATATCTTGTCCACATTACAGAATATTGTTAATTAATTAATTTGTTTTTAAGGTTTATCAAAGTTTTGTGGGTTATTTAAAGTTGAAAATCTTTTAAAGTGTAATAATTTGTCGAGTTAATTAACAGTAATGATTTTTCCAGATACAAGTCTTGCATTGCTAGTGGGAGGGTGTTTATACCTTTCCCAAGGGCATTTATGCTTAAGTGAATGTAACAAACCCGATTGAAATTCGAACTCAGCTCTTTAATTTCTCATTCCAAGACATTATTCGTTGTACCGTTCGCACATCATTCATTACGGAAAAAGTAATGAATATTGCCAATGGTTGTGTTTATAGGTTAAAAATAATAATTACGGATTATCATTTCATTGAATTTTAATATAATGATGCTGAAATTTGAAAGAGGACGTATTCATAAGTCCGGCAAAAGAGGAAATATGGTAGGTTAGAAAAAATATTCAAAATAAATGTTTTGGGGAATAAAAAAGGCAAAAGAGAAGTTGGAATAAACAAACAATTTTAAAAAAAAGGAAAAATTTGAATTCTCTTTATATTTGAACAATATATTTTATATAATCTGTTTCGCTAATAAACTTCTTACATTGTTTTTAATTAAATTTTCAAACAAAATTCTGTATTTAAAGTAACTTCCCTAACATATAAAAGAAAAATATAAAACTTCTCACAAAAAGGCATACATAATTATGCAAAACTCCATATTTATCTTACTTTCAAATAATTCTATAATTTTTATAATAAACATTTTTCTGATCATTTTTTCCATCAGATAAATATGAACATTAGAACCGATCATTATTGACATTTACTTACTGTTAGACAAATGCCGCATCTTCCGTTGATCAGACAGAAATTAGATCTGATCATTTTTCGGTTTAATTTTATACGTTTCTGACTCGCCTGAGGGAAAAACTTACAAAAACAGTAAAATAAGTATTTCACCCAGACAGACATAAATACACATATGCATATATCTATTCATTGATTAAACCTTCTTTTACAAATAATTGTTAAAAACAAGCCAATAACCTCAATATTTTGGAGATGATAATTTTAATTAATCCACATTTAAGTTGACTATCAAAAGATTGCACCCCAGCAATAGGAGCATGTAGATATTCCAGATGCTCTTATTGCCGGAATGCAATAGGACTCCTTAAAGTGTCTAAAGCGCACTGTATCTGAGCAGACATCAGGAATACTATGAATATACAGAATCAGATGAAAATCGACAAAGTTTTAAGATTCTTGTCAATTGTGTCGAATCTGCTGATTTTTTTTAATGAAACAGCTTTCCGCTACACTAATTTCTGCACAGTACATGAGTACATGAGTATATCCAGTGAGAATAGTAGTTACAAAGTAGAACTGGTAACAAATTTCATATGCAAACTTTAATATTTCTTCAAAGATGGATTAAAAAACGAATTAGAAACAATCTACACTCATTTTATAAAGATTAGACAAGTTTAAAATTGGTTGTTTACTTTTTGAAAGTAATATTCGCTTTAACCAGTGAATGGTCATGATATTGAAATAATTGGAGAAAAAATTCTATATTTTCCACATCAATGCGAATACTTTGAAAAAAGATAATATGTTGTGGAAAAAATCTCTGTGAATTTCTAATTAACGTAAAATTAATGTATATAAAAACAATTACGAAATTTTTTCCCGTATTTGTTTTATTAGTTTCTCGTCTAAGGTTAGACCAGATGTCCAGGGTAGCCACTAAGGATCGATTTTTTCTGATTATTATCTGCTAGGCTAACTTGCAACCCATTACACTAAGAGGAACATTTTGTCGTATGTAACCCTAAGAAAAAAAACTCAAAAGACATATACTATTACTTAAGAAGATAAGTTAATGACATAAGCGAAGGATACATGCATTTGCAAATATTAACATTTGTAGAGAAATTACTTTTGCCACTACACAGGACACAAGCGTGTTTGATAAATATTTGAAGTCTGGCTGTCCTTAGCCAATAGCAATAACCATCAGACTGTATTTTTGTCATCTTTGTATCTTTTTCATTACATAGGTACCATATATATATGAAAGTTATTTCCTGCATTACTGTTAAACCATGTACTTATAAATTGTAAGAGTAGTAAGCAAAGATAATATGAATTAAAACGGTTGCTTCTTATTTCGCAATCTAATAGCGATGTTTTTCTTTTCATCATAATGATTTGCATTGCAAGTAAATAAAAGTAGAATATAACTACTACAATCATAGGCTGATACAAAAATATACTTTGTTATCCTCTAGAAATAAAGCCTGTATAAACAGATATAAAAAAAACAAAATTAATTATATAAAAATTTAAAACTACCAATTTATATTCTATAAGAAAATAATGATTTAGCCAAAAACAAAACATAAAATAATTGACTTTTAGTAATAACAAATAACGTAAACTAGCGCGAAAATTAATTTTTTCATGAAAAGATACTTATCATAAATCAAACCTTATATAATACGATGAAATATATTTCTTTATTTTAAAAATTACTTTTAACATTTTGATAGTTTAACCTAAAGATAGTAAAAAGAAAAAGAAAAAAAACACTACCTATCCGTTCATAATAAACATCAATCAATGTACGTCTTTTATTTTAGACAAGGAATTTGTCTTTAGAAATTCTCATACAGCAAAACAAAATATAAATGTCGATATTCTTTAAGATGGTAAATTCAACTGAAAGAAAAAATACTTCACGTTCGTTTGTACTAAGTCTTAAATTTAAAATTCATATATTTTAATGTTTTTACGCTGAAATGATAGAACTTTGTAATAATAAATAAAGCTATTTTCTTTAAAAATCAAATAATGTGAAGTTAATTTTTTTTTATAGATTTATAAATTTCATGATATAGTACGCAGTCACTTATCTATAGAGAGACAATGATCAATTTTTATTTCTTTGGTGTACAGAATGATTATTTATGTTATCCTGTATTTTTTTACACAGCAACATAATTTTTTCTTTAACAAATTATTCTTAATGTGTATTATTTGCAGTAAGAGAGCAGGCTTAAGGTTTTAATTAAATCATACGCAAAAATGAAAATAACATTGACATTTCATTTTAATAGATATATTGCCCAAATTACACAAAAATATCTTGAAATACTTAAATATTCATTTTATTTAATAAAATCACCATTGACTTCAACCACGGCCTCCAGAAAATTTCGGAATCTTCTGCATCTCTTCTGGACGGGCTCCATGTTTAAGTTTGTGAACGCTGCCGTTATCCTTGCCTTCAGTTCATCTTTGTTGTTACAAGGAGTGTTTTTTGTTTCTCGCTCAGCTGTGCCCCACACATAATAATCAAGGGGGTTGCAGTCCTGGGAGTTAGGTGGTCAAATGTAAAGTCTGATGTAGTCACAGAAATTGTCTGACAGCCATGACTGAATTCTCCTGCTTGTGTGGCATGATGCAGAGACCAACTGTCAGACATAGGGGCTTCCAGCAGCCACTCTATTGTCCCAGGGCAGCACTATCCTCTCAAGCCACTCTCTGTTGACATCTCTGTTGAGTTTGATGCCCCGTAAGAAGATGAATGTAGGCATAAGATCGCCATCACTAGTGAACACTCAAAACACCAAGTAGTTGACTGTATATTTCATCCAACTTCTTTCGAATCCTCTGCACTGTCCTCAGATTGACAACCAAACACTCTGAAAGGTTCGTATCGAAGATTCCAGCGCGAATGCTAAGCGGTACATACCGTTTCTGGCAGAACAAATTACGTTGTGGTGTCTTTTTCATCACAGACACTGCCCAACTGACCCTACAAAATTGAAAACAAACAACACGTTCACGCGAAATAAAAAATAAAATGGTGACAATTTACTACCCATCACACCATATATATATATATATATATATATATATATATGATGTTTTCCAGTTTACTCTTCTCCTTCTCTTTTGTCTCTGTCTCTGTCTCCTACCTTATACACGCACATATACGTGCGCACACACACACAAACAAGCACAGGTACAATGATGCTTATATATATATATATATATATATATATATATATATATATATATATATGTATGTGTGTGTGTGTGTGTGTGTGTTTTCGTCTGTCTGTATGGTCATGCACACATGCATCCACATGTATCTTTTTCTGTTAGTGAATGACATTTTTTCTGTCGGGCATGACGGCGACAATTGAATGCATCCTTATTACAAAATCCTTCTGTCCCATCAAGCTTCATTATGTCTACTGCATCCCGACATGGCTAAGAGAAATCTAACAATGCAATGATCGGCCTCTATTTCAGCTGGTCGGAAACTTGCTTGTACAGATATTCCCAACTGTTAAGGTAAAAGATTATTATTACTAGCCTGTAGCAGGAATAAATTTTGATGTATGACCTTTACTTCAAATCAAGTCATACGATGTGATGCAGAGGAAGGAGATTCAAGTTTCGTTTTCTAAAGTCAACTATTTTCCTGTTTTTGTTCTGTTTCGTCTTTTTGCCCAAGATAAGTGTGTTTTGTATTCCTTTTTCTGGCCTTTATTGCTTTCCTGTTTAATGAAAATATATAATTGCAATATTGTCTGTTTCATTATTGTATAATTTGTATAAGATCTAAGTTCAGGCACACACACGATGTTTTTTTAGAAAATAATTTTAAAGAATTTGTTATTTTTATTTGAGTTGATATCTCTGTATTTTTTATTTTCTTAAACATTAATAAAAAAACAATTAATAACAGCCAGCCCAGATGGAGAAGTTCTCTGAAAGGAATCGAACCTGTATCCTCTGTAGAAGCGGTTTTCTTGATAAAAAATTAAAAAAAATGAATACATTTTCGGTTCCTGTTGGGCGGACAGTCGTTATTTTTATTACGACTTCTCAGTCGTTACCGGTTGTTTTAATTTCACTGTTTAAGAAAAAAGAAACAAAAAAAAAAAAATAAAATAAAAAACATACAGGGATAGTAACTCAAATATCAACAAATATCAACCCACTAACAATAACTTTTATAGTAAGTAGAAACTTTGCACTAAAACGTTTATCTTGCTTCTATTAACTAATGCTTAAAGCTTTTAAAAAATCGAGATAAAATTAGCTAATACTTCTGGATTAATTTTCTACTGAAATCTTCATTTGTCTTTTCAGTGCAATTTTTAACAATGCATGATTTATGACGTCATAAAATATTTTTGATTGCTATATTGATTCATATACACTAGTTTACTTTTGTTTGTAATTTAATTTACAAAATGATACTAATTAGTATTTTTTTTTAATTTTAAGGAGTTGTTTTGATACTTTAAATTATTTCATTTTCCAAATTATCTTTGAAGCTTGTTCAACCAGAAAACTACTCTGGTATCCATTGTAGACTGAAAAAGGGCAGATTTTGTGAAAGGTGGAAAGTGTCATACACGCATACATACACATGGAAAATATAAAGAAGCAATAGGATTTCTTGTAGGAATTTAGAATTAAATATTTTAGATTTTGAATTTAAGTTGTGACTGTTTACAGATTCGTTCTTTGGGAAGAATATAAGAAAAGTCCATTGTGTTTTCATTTGTGGCGGGGGGGGGCTTTTTAAGTCAGGTGAGCCGCGAGTAAGAATTTACGCACTAAAAATCAGTTCACATCATTTTCATAAGGGAAGGGTACAAATGATTTTCTGTCTCCAACCCCACAGTCTCCTTGGCGATGGGCTTGACATAACTGAATTTATAGATGATATATACGTAAATTTGGCATTTTCCCTAAACTTCACTATAACCTTAAGAATTATTTCAATATGCATCTTTAAGATTTATTTATTTTATTATTAGTTTATTAAAGATTGAAAAAATAGTTAATGAATAATTTTAGAAATTAAAATATTCTTTTTTTTAATTCATACACTCCTGTGACAAATAATAAAATTTATTTATTAAATAAGAACTTATCAGTTTGGGGCACAAGCATTATTTTACCGACATGATTCGCTGGAAATAGTGAAAATGATTCTCCCTACGTGAAAAGCAAAAAATGACACACCATGGCACTCCCATGATGCTGTTTGTGTGAATAAGAGAGTAATCTTTACACGTAAATATGTGTGTTTGTATGTGTGTATCTGTGTGCATGTATGTGTATGTGTGTGCGTGTGCCCGTGATCGTACATTTGATGTATCCACCTATCTTATATATATTGTAGGAGTGATATCTTAATGTTGATATAGCTTATTATAAACCTTAGTTATTAGCGTTCGAATTCAAATCTTATCAGTGGTACACAACCTTCATGATCCCCTGTCGTCTCTTCGTTTTGTACCCAAGTTTCATCATAGTTATTTAGAATTAATTCTCACATTTCCAGAGGTTGCATTTCCTGATTACTCTTAACACAAATGCACTAGCGTTGACTTGTAAATAATATCTCATGGAAATAGAACGTATTTAGAGTCACATAAAACTGACTAATTTTCAGTTAAAACAAAACAAAACAAAAATTAACATAAAAACGTTTTGACTGATATAAGTTACAGATTTAAAAAAACAAATTGAAAAAAAAGAACCAATGTTGTTAATATTATAGACTCCTCTGTCTCACCACGCAAAATGATGTTACTGTGGGTTACTAATTTATAAACACACATTCATGCATTTAACCACCGGTGATTTTTTATACACATATTTAAAAACATCGTCTGTCGTTTTAATATACTTGAAACGTGCATTATTATGCAGACATACATATAAACAGACAAGCATTCCTATACATATATACACTTACATTTTAAAATAAACTGCTATTGCTTTATAACTTGTGGCACACACACATATAAGCGTTCTTATACATACATACACATACATGTAAAATTAACGTCTATTGCTTTTTTACACGTGACATGTATCTAACCTATGGAAACAACCCCCAATCAACATCACATTATACTGTCTCTTTGTTTTTTTTTAATTAAAAATGTTTATGTTCGTGTCTTGTATACAAATCTCTGAAGAAGCTTAATAAAGTGAAACATGTTAGATTAAAGACACTTTTTCTACTAATTCTTTACTTATTCCATCACAGTATGGTCAGTTAGGCATTGTTTGCGAGAAAAAGAGCACTATGACGACGCAACACATTACACCAGAAATTTGGAAACGGCAAGCTATCCTGCTTAGAATTCGCTCCGGAAGCCCTGATACATATATTTCAGTGTGTTTGAGTGTTAATCTGGGGGCAGTGCAGAGAACACGGTAAAAGTTAGATGATATATCCAGTCAACATCATGGTGTTTGGAAGCATCACTAGTGATAACGACGTTGTACCTCCATTCATCTTCCCATAGGGTCTCACGATGGCCTACATCAAGTGCCTTGATGAAGTAGCACTGCCCTGGGGCAATAGGATGGCTGCTGGAATTCTTTATGTCAGGCAGCAGGACTGCACTATACCACACAAGCAGAATAACCCAGTCATGGCTGTCAGACAATTTCTGCGACCATGTCAGCTCTTACATTTGGCCACCTAACTTCAAGAGCTGCAAACCTTTTAATTATAATGTGTGGGACGCAGTTGAGCGATAGACCAACAAAACCCCTTGTAACATCAAAAATGAACTGTAGTCAAGGATCATGGCAGCATTCACAAACTTAAACAAGAAACCCTTTCAGAAGAGATGCAGGAGATTTCGAAGGCTGTGGTTGAAGCTAATGGCGATTTTATGGAATAAACTTACTATTTCAAGATATTTTTCTTTAATTTGATAAATATATCTGTTAAAATGAGATGTCAGTGTTATTTTCATTTTTCCTGATGTTAAGTATGTTTTCTTTTCGTTTCCACCCTTTCCAAACCTCGTCGTTGCTCACATGTTCGGTCCATAGTATACTCAACATCATTCTGTAGAACTATATTTCGGCTGCTTCAAGTTTTCTTTCATCTTTGATGAGATTGTCCAGCATTTATGTGACTCTAAATACGTTCCATTTCCTTGAGATATTATTTACAAGTCAACGCTAGTGCATTTGTGTTAAGAGTAATCAGGAAATACAACCTCTGGAAATGTGAGAATTAATTCTAAATAACTATGATGAAACTCGGGTACAAAACGAAGAGACGACAGGGGATCATGAAGGTTGTGTACCACTGATAAGATTTGAATTCGAACGCTAATGACTAAGGTTTATAATAAGCTATATCAACATTAAGATATCACTCCTACAATATATATAAGATAGGTGGATACATCAATGTACGAACACGGGCACACTAAAGGACAGACATCACATAACAATCCAGTCTCTTTTATTTGTTTCTAATAAAATTTTCCTATCTCTCAATACTCTACTCAGCCTTTGGAATGCATCCTTGACCATGCTAACACGCCTTCGGATCTCAGGAGCTCAGTGTCGCACTTTCTGTTCTCTGTTAGAACACTTCCCATCTATTTAAATTTCTGTACCTGCTTTATTTCAGTATCCTCGACCTGCAGTTGGAATTCTGGGTTCCTCTTTTTACTAATGACCAAACCTTCAGTCTTCTTGTAGATCATGTTTAGTTTTTTCTTTTCGCGTTCTTTGGCTAGCTTCTGTAGGAGGTTTTTAATTTTTTTTGCGTGTCTGCTATCAGCACTGTATCATCTGCGTGTCTTATATTGTTCAGATTGTGGCCGCCAATAATGAATCTTGGCAGGATTTTTAATTCTCTTAGAATACCCTTGCTGCATAGGTTGAATAGATCTGGTGAGAAAACAAATCGTTGTCTTACACCCCTTTCTATTTTTGTATAATTCCAACTAAACAAAACAAAATCTTTCTTGATGCATTTTAAACTATTTTGTTGATATTTGTATTTCATCACTCAGATTTGTTGTACATATCTATATTAAAATAGAAAAGGCAATGGAATTTTTTCCAATGAAACAGGCTCTACGAAATATGTGAACGATAAAAATATTTTGATTTTTGTTCGGCCACGTCGGAAAGCATTTCTCTGTAATTATTCATGAGGTTAGTTTATGTAATATATTTATTTCATAGCTGTTTTTTGTCAAGTTTTGTAAGAGTTTACCTGCGTTGTGTTATTTTTATAAATAATTGATTTAACAGGATTTAGAGATTTATAAAAATTTTCCATTCATTCTTTGCTTATACAGATATCATTCTACATGCATCATACTATATATATATATATATATATATATATATATATAGTCATCTGCAGACAAATCTGTTTCGCTGTATTTTGCGTCAGTCGCCGATTCTGTCTCTGAGCTATATATATATTCGGTAACATATGTGTTATCAGATTTAAACATATTTTTCTGCATTTGTTCTGATAATGTTTTTTAACTAAATGTTGATTGATTTAAATTTTTGTGGCTTGTCAACCCTTTCTATTTTATTTAAAGCTGAAACATATTTTGGATATTAGGAGTACCTATTGTTCTAAAGCATTCACCCATCTAAATACTGACTTTGTTCAAAATAGCTTAACTGTAGTGATTAAACGAGAACATATTTTCAGCATAATTAAACAGTAGGCACTAAATGCGAAAAAGGTAATTTTCTAAGCGTAGCTTAGATATAGCATGAGGCCAAAAGTAGGAGACACTGAGTGAGGATCGAACTCACTACTCAGTCGTAATTATGCTAGCGAGATAAGCTTGCTAGCCATTACACCATGTCGAAGTGCCAAAACAAAATGTGGAAGAGTTGTCAAAGTGAATCAGGAATTATTGTTTTGGCCTATTATTGTTTATTTATTTATTTTTTTCTATAACCCACAGGCCGTATGAAAGTAAAGCGGTCTATTGTAATGAACTAATTTCTGGTTATAAACACATGAACCCAGCATATATATATATATGGAACTCGATACGTAAAGCCACGAGTTTATTCGCCTGAAGAGAGTCAACTTTAGACTTGAAACAAGTGTAGCGTCACAAATACCATTATAGACAATTAATTTATCATAACATATATAATAACAACGACAATAAATATACACTTGAACCAAAATTTCACGGCCTCTCACACTTTTTATTCTATACCAATTTATCTCGTTGGAACAACCCTATTTCTGTTTCTAATATATATATATATACCCGAGTGAATGAAGAACGAAGAAAATTTTTTTACAACGTCCAAAACATTAATTTAAAACAGTGATCGATATAGAGCTTTGAATATTTATTATAAATTATATTTTAGAACACGTACAGAATTTTTTGTATATATCCACTACAAATAGTACATTTGTTTTAACATTGAAACTACAATGTCTCATCAGGCGGTGTGAATAGGAATGGAAAGCCTCTTTTCTTATATTTGGCCAGTTGTGTGCGGGATGTTGGTGGGGGTTAGTGATAAGGGAATAAGTCTTGTGGATTGACCGTTAGAATTTTGAAGAAAGTGGTGTGGGTAGTGAATATGGTTGATTAATAACTAATCCCCACGAACATCCCATACACTATGATTGGTTAATCACTAATCCCCACCAACATCCCACACACAACTGACCAAATATAAGAAAAGAGGCTTTCCATTCCTGTCCACACGGCCTGATGAGACATTGTAGCTTCAATGCCGAAACAAATGTACTATTTGTAGTAGATATATAAAAAGAAATTCTGTACATGTTATAAAATATAATTTATAATATGGTTTTCTTGTGCAACGAACATTTACAACCTGATAACCTTACTTTTTGTTTTCACTGAGCTGACATAAGACTGACTTAGTGTCAATATCCAGGAGTAACTTATTCATTTTGTTTTGCATGATGGCTTGTAGTTTGGATTGAAAACATTTACAAGCTCGAACATAAGCCGTTTGCACAATTCTCGTTGTATGACTGTTCTTACACTGTTTATATACTTATTTTTTTATTTCTTTTGATCCAGTTTGTTGTATTCTTATGATGTAGTTAGTTTCTCATCTTCCCTAGAGAGAGAGAGAGAGAGAGAGAGAGAGAGAGATTATTGTTTTTTGAAGTTTTGATCCATTTACTCAGAGTTGCAACAAGAAGGGATTCAAAGGTTTTAATTTTCCATTTTATTTCCTTATTGTATTCGTCTTTGTTCCTATGTTGTTGTCGTTTTATTTATTGTTACATTGTTTTGAGAAATTTTCATAGTATTTTTCTTTCATTGCTGTGGTATTTTCCAAGTTCTATTTTAGCTATTTCGCCATTGTTCTTCATTTTTACATATAACCTCTCGGTGTCGTTCCTTGTGTATGGAGTTTTGTACATGATCATTAATTTCATTGTCCGTTTATCCATCGATATAATTTCCTCTTTTATCCTAGGAAATGTCCTGAGCAACGAATTCTTGATACTGCTCACGTGTTCTTTTACAAATTTCTATCGTTTAGCGTTGTTGCATTCTTTGTCCTTCTGAGTTATTTCTTTCTTATTTTTTTCTTCATACATTGTTGTATTCTGTCTAATTGAAGTACTCCTAAATATTTAGTGTGCTCTTGGATAATGTGGATAATGTCTTGATTATTTTGTCGTCTGGCTGTTCATTTTCATCTGTAAACACGGGTTTGCCTTTGCTCAGTTCTCTATCCTGAAATATATTTTCATATCATCATTGTTTTTCTCAAATATTTTTATGAATATTTCCATCCCGATTTTGTTTTAGCACACAAATGCAAACCATTTACGTGATGATGTTAATTTTTTTCTTTGTGTCTGTGAGTTAGTATTATTTGCAGTTGTCAATTTTAGATTCTATGTTACGTTGGCTTCGATGAAGAAATCCGGTAAATTCCTCTATTGATACTTAACTCTGCTAAGGATTCTACTTAAGCAGTTACGTCTATATCCGGTTTTTCATGGATGTAGCCGCAAATCTTATGTTATTCTCAAACAATTTAAAACATTTGAATCATATAATGTCATGCTTTATTATGATAAATCCATACCATTGCAACATTTTCTTTCTTGTTTTAATTTCCTTCAAAATCACCTATTCTTTGGGTTCTCGTGTGCATCTTTTCTGAATTTTTGCTACGAGACCCTTGCCCTCTGTTAAGTAGTATACTTCTTTCTACTATTTTTTCAGTTCAGAATTTTCACATGAAAGGTGGGCAAGTGATCGATCTGTAGTTACCTGCCTAGGTTCCTTTTTCCGTGTCGTTTTAGATAAGTGTTGTTCTCCGTCCAGTTTTTCTTTGTGGTATATCTCCTTCAGTTTTGATATCGTATCGTATAAAGTGGTAAGTTGTTTTTTCATGCCAAAAACCATATATATTGTTTAGATCATTACCCTTTACAATACATAAGCGATCTTTTATTTTAATTTCTTTTGTCACTTCTTTTATCCATATTTTTTTTATTTTTGTAGTTACTGTTCTTTGCCTCCATTTATACCCCTCTGAAACGACTCTTCGTTGTTTTGAAAGTGTCATTCTGTGTACATTGTGCAATCTATCATTGCCTATTTCTTTTTTAGTTTTATTTCTTTAGCCAATGTGTTTTCTGTGTATTTCCTTCACTGCAATGAGTATTTCATTATGTTTTAGATGTATCTCATAATCATGTGTGTGATAATTTTTGTTCGCTGTATCTTTTAGAATTCCGTTGTCTGCTTGTAATTTAGGGATGTCCTTATCTTTTAGTTTTCTTTTACCTATTTTGTTATTTCTGCTTTTAATGGGACTTTTCTCCTGGTTAAAATTTTTTCCTGTTACTGTTATGAATTGTATTTTCAGCTTTTATTTCATGTACAGTTGTTTTTTTTTAATTTGTTACTCGTGCCGGTAGTTTACATTACCGATCAGAAAAAAATAAATGATTAGTTCCCAATGAAACATAAATTAGTTTGATTTGAGGAAGCCATCTGTAACAGCTACTCATGCCGTCTAATCCTACAGAAAACTCTATGATTGGCAGAAAATCCAATCTAACCAATTAAACCTACACTTAACTTTTTCAATCTTTTTCGGCATTACATTTGTTATGCTTTTTGCACGCGTAACATTAATAGCAAGCGTATTTCCTTTATTTATTTTTACCTAAAGTATTGTCTGTTATTATATTTTATCGTCTGACTGTTCCTTTTTATACGTAAACATGGTGGATGACGGAATGTTTTTAAATTAATAGAGAATTGTTATTTTCTGGAATGATTTCATGACTTTCATCAAATATAGATTTATTAACTTTTGGGATTAAAACTAATTTGTACAATTCACCAGACCTATTTTCTTTTTTATTGAAAATCACTCATATCTTTGGTTATTGGTTGTGGTACGAATTGGAAATAATATTTCAAAACTCTTTGGAAATTTATCATTTCATGATTATCGTCCCTGTGTATATTAGATGATGCATTTCTGTCGTGTTGTTATACGATATTATCGTTATTTCAATTATTTGCATATTATTAAATTAATGCAGATTTTTATTTTAATGTTAAAGATTTAATTGGACAGAAATATCTGAAAGAAGTCAAAGTTATTTGTGAGATTTTTGTGGATGGCACGTAGACACCTATTAAGTTTTTTGAGAAACTGTTTTCTAGGAAAGTCACAATAATAATGCGCATTAAAACTATGTAGTTCGTTGGTGTTATAGGAACTAAAGATTTTATTTATCGAATTGATATACAAACCTACAGCTTCTTTGAATGAGATTTAAGAGAAAATGATGAAATACCTATAGACATGTTATTGCGGCTTCGTGCTGGTAAGTTAGAACTGAGAAGAGACTTATTACCGCATACAATATATTTGTTTTCTTCTCGCTGATCTCATTGCCAACTAATATGTATATTAGTTTATGACATTTATTTACTCGTCCCTTAAAGTGTCCAGTACAGTTTTGTGCTACATGCTATTTGCAATCTTGAGGAATAAATTCAACTTCAGAACCTTCTTTTGTATCTTTAGAAGAACCATTCAACTCCTTTTGAATATCACCGTAAAGTTGGTCTTTTCAGAGATAATCTTTTTATCCCCGTAATTATACAATGCTTTTCAATTTTTTTTCTTGATCATTTAAATATGTCTTTTTCTGACAAACAACAGCAGCATCCGCATGGATTATTTATTTTTCATTAGTTTTCATGTTTCATGTTGAATATATTTGCAAAACACACTTGACATTCATAGTGGATAAAGGAATGTTTGTAAATTAATAGAGAACCGTTAATTTGTGGAATGATTTAATGACTTTCAGAAAATATAGATTTATTAACTTTTGAAATTAAAACCAATTTGTACGATTCACCTGACCTAAAGTCAAAACAAAATAAGATTATCTGAAACTGAGATTAAAAATAATTAATAAAAAATAAGAAAATAATGAAAAATGACAGATACAGGATTTTAGGTGAAAACTAAAAAATAGATATAAATGCAAATACTACATTACAGCAAAACATAACTAAAAATGGTAAAGAAAAAACTTACGTCCTAGCTAATGAGAAGTAATATAAGCGAAAGAAAAAATAGGGATAGGGAGTGAAGAAATAATGAATCAGTATGGGTGGTTTGAGCCAGAGTTTGCGGAAACACGAAGAGAGAAAACATCACAAAGGTAAAGAGAGCGGATGAAACACCGTCGAAGAACAAATTGCTATTATTCTAGTAAAGGAAAGGGAGAAAGAAATAAAACTAGACAAAATAAAATAAAGGGTTATTTAAAGCTGGATCAATTGTATTTAACACAAGAATTCAGTGAGTTCAAGTAAAAAAAAAGAAAGAAAAAAAAAACAGTACGAGAAAATAGATTACAGCCCAACTTACAAATGATCCTCACTTAGTTTTGGAAGTTTGATCACCGGAATTTGTTCAGAAGAAACATGGTTTGTTAAAGAAAAGAAAAAAGAAAGAGAGAAAGAAAACAAAACGCTGGAATTATTTTTGGCCAAGGATACACATCTCAATCTTATCTAACAATCGGAAAAGCATTTTTATTTCTTAATCAATGACATACGTTTTGCTAACAATTAGGCGTCGGTTAATCGAGAGGTGATAGTAAATTGGCTGGAAGCAACTCAAACAATCGACAAACGATTACTTATTGCTGTTTTTTTTAAACTTATTTAGACCCGTTATTAGCTTATTTCTTTCCTTAAATAGATAGATTCGTAATGTTTGACCATTGCCTGCTTCTATTGTATTTTATCTTTATGTGTGCGCACGTGTGTGTGTGTATGTGTGTGCGTACGTCATTGATTTGGAGTTATACGGTATTTTCTGAGAGAACATTGAACCAAATGATAAGAAAATGATAACTACGAAATAAAATGTCGAAGTGAAATGTTATTATGTGGGAAGCACATACATGCACGCATACTGACGCGCGCATACACACACAGACGTATATAGATATTTAAGTTTTAATAGTATTTGATGGATGACGACTTGCAGATAACGAACCGATTAGTTTCATAGTTTTAAACACAGTCGTTTTAAAAAATTTTACCTATCTTATTTTGTTCTTATATATATATATATATATATATGTGTGTGTGTGTGTGTGTGTGTGTGTGTACGCGAATGAGAATGGTTGGTCATAATTGCGAAGTAGTGAATCAGCTGGACAGAATTGTTAAAGCTTTGATTTGTACAATGGTTTCCAGAATGAGCCTGGCTACAATTAAGGGATAAAATTAGGTTTTCATTGTGAGCAATCATGACATATCTATTTTTGAAATTGAGAATTAGACATGGATAAATACATTGCACGAATCGAGGAAATAGCCTTGTACAACCTTCAGGCTCAGGCGGATGAGCTAAGATGGAAATTGAGACAGACATTGGAGAAAGCCAAACCGCCCAAATCAAACATCAAAAAAGAGGAGGGACTGGCAATCAGGACCCTACAGAGGAACGAGAATATCATCATACAGCTGATAAAAAACAATGCAACTGTAGTGATGGACAAAACAGAATACACCGAGAGACTGGAAGACTTCATTAGAAGTGGTAGCTATAACAAAGAAAAGAAAGACTCTCCATTGGAAACAGAACGATCGCTGTCGCAGATCCTAATCAAGAACAAGGATCATTTCCAGCCTTAGACATACAGGCAGTTGTATCAACGCTACAGCAAGCTACCTGACATATATTGTCTACCCACAGTTCACAAAGACGGTATTCCGCTCAGACCGATTGTTAGCAGCCAAGGCTCGATGTGCCACCCTCTGAGTTGCTTCCTCGTGGATGTAGTTGACCCACTGATAAGAAGGTCATCATCATATGTCCGAAACACCGCTCATTTCGTGGAACTTATCAAAGATGCTCCCATTTAATGCAACCTGATGATGAGCCTGGATGTGGTGAGTCTGTTCACCAAATTACCCACGGTAGATAGACTGGCCTCAGACTCATCCCTAGAAGAACGTACCAAGATACCACTGATGGAGATGCTGAGTTTCTGCACACAAACAACACACTTCGGAACACTTTGGAATTGGAACAGACATATACCGGCAGGATAAAGGCTTAGCAATGGGCTCGCTATTATTACCATCATTGGCTAACATATACATGGAATACTTTGAAGAGATGGGATTAGAATGTACAGCACTAAAGCCAACTCTATGGGTGAGAGTATGTTGATGACACCTTCACCAGGAAGATAATCTGAACCATGGGAACTCAGTAAGATCATCGATACAGTTCACAATTGAAAAAGAGAATGACAACAAACTAACATGCCTAGATGTACTAATATCTCGAACAGAAATGGGTTCAAGACATTCGTATATCGTAAGTTAACATTCACCGGACAATACCTCAATTTCAACTTCCACCACCGATACAATATAAAGAAAAGGATTGTCTGTTGCTTGCAACATTGAGCAAAAGTCATAAGCGGCGACATAATAAGAAGAAATGGTCGGATAAGCAGTACCCTACAACATAATAACTATCCAGGGTACATGACGACAGCTCCAACGAACGTAGAAGGAAGGGTGCATGAGGATAAGAACTCTCAGAAAACAGACTCGGTTTGCCTATCCTATGTGAAGAGATTATCGGAGAAAATACAAAGGATCTGTGGTCCATATAATATCAGGAAGACTTTCAAAAGTGGTTCTACACTTCACAGATACCTCTCCTGTGTAAGATATCCAATAGAGGAAAACATGACTAAAAACGCCATTCCATATAGCTGTGGGAAAAATATAAAGGAGAAACGGGCCGCTCCCTTAAGGTAAGGCTGCAAGAATATCGCAAGGCCGTAACATGAGAGGAGATAGAAAAATCAGGCGTAGCTGAGCACATATGGAGGGAGAAAGGGAATCACCACCCCCTATAAAATGATGTTGAAATAATTGATAGAGAACACCATGGGAAACTACTTAAACTTAAGGAAGCAGCGCATATGCTAGCCCACCAAATCTTGTAAGCCGGCCAAGCATAGAAATGGATATAATATGGGAATCAGTAATACGGAATGCTAGAGAAAATTATTAGCTTCAAAGATTGCAGTGTTTCTGGTAAAAAATGATTATCGAGACATGAGGATTATAATTTCCAAAAATTCATACACTGATGATACACATGGCGTTATTTGGTTCCAGTGACTTGACCCAAAGAATTGTGAGTTTAATAACTGGCTACAGCAGCTATGACCTAATAACTTAGCGAGTTAAGTTAAAAGAAGATAACTACATAGCATTGGGAAGTAGCATCGCACATGGAATGAAAATGATATGCACCAGTGATCAAAATAAAAGGTTCGGTTCGAAATTCCTAGCACCTGAAACGTTGTAAACATGACACTAAAGATGAGTACAACAGTCCAAACAGTGTACATAATGTAAATACTACCTCATCTCAGAAGTATAGACTAATATATTAAATTGACAGTTGAAAAATTTGATAGCTTGTGTATGGACAAGCCAATAAGAAAAATAAGTTTTTAAGAAAAAACTTGATTACATATGTTGCTTTATAGTATTGTATATTGAATACTATGGTGCTAATGAATTAAGTAGAGGTACATTTACTGGGCCGTAAAAAAAACATTACTTGAACGTTATATCTTTACAGCACTACTCATTGAACTTTTTGTACTGAAACATCTATCTACGTAATATTTGACTGGATAATGGCCCGTTCACACAATGATTTTAGCATAGCAATTCTATGGCAAATAAATTAAAAATCTTTGTCTTTCAATATATGTATGAATATTTGTTCATATATCTATTTTTCTATACAAAAAGTCTCATCATATTATTGTAAGCTTATGAATGTATCACGTTGAAATATAATCACCGAAGTTACCCTACATCAAACCCAGTCAGTACCTCGATGGTTAACCAGTATGTATTACCAGATGTATTACCAGTATGTATTACCAGATGTTCTAAAATTAGATGTACAGGTGACGTAATGGATATAACTCGGTATTGTTGGGTTCCTTATACTCACTTAAGCGCAAATACCTTTCGGATAGGTATAAATTCACCTCTTCTCCCCAGCTAAGAGGTAAATTGGTAAGTCATATCGCTAAAACCATTATTGCCTCAAAAACATAATTACGTCAAAGATATTTAGAGTTTAATATACCGCTAAATAAAAAACAACAACATATTTTCTATGACTGCCACAAAAGTTAGTTTTTTTTATGCCGTTAGATGTCACGAGGAACATATAGTTTAAAGTAATTTCATTTAAAAAGTGCTTTTTGGTTATATTCAGCATGCATTTAAAATTATGGTAACGTTTTTGTTTAACATTGAAGACGGAAGAAAACATTTTTTTGCATAATAATTAAAACAAAAAGGCAAACTAATAAAAGAGTTGTACAATTTATTGAAACAATGTTGCGAATGATCGAACATAATATAAGTGGTTTCTAACGTACGGCGCTGAAAATCTTTGCTCTACGGTCATATAGGCCAGGTGAAATCGATAACGATCTAATCAAAACATTACTTGAGAATATCGTCATACGTCGCTAAAAATATCCAAATCAAAGCACTGAAAATTATTTGCACTAACTTGATTATGTTAGTAACTTTCATGCATAGCTTCCACATAACAAGCTGCGAGTACATTACAACAACGTGGAAACATAACTAAACGTGCCAAAACCAGTTTTTATCCAAAGAAGGTGATTTGTATATATCGGGGAAGTCTTTTACTATGAGCTTCTAAGAATCAAATGATTGACCAAATGAAAGTAGCATTACGGGGCTTTTCGTGACAAAGCTAAAACTTTGACTGCAAAGTTTACGAGCATCTTCCTTATTCCGGTATAAACCTTATGATTTTCATGAAATAATGTTTAATAAAATTTTAAAAAAATCACTTATAAGCACCGATTATAATAGACTTTTTTTATAATTAATGTTTTTGCAGTAGCTTTATTACGAGCTAACTATAAATCATTTCAATTTGGTTTCCATGTAATAAACATGCAGACATATTTAACTTGGGGGTATGAAAGCATATACAGAGGATCATGTTTCTTACTTTGTACACTTAATTTTCTTGAATACTTTCATTAGCAATTTTATAAGATTATGCACACATTAAATTTGTAATAATTTTCTTTGTTGTGAGCTGTATGCAAATTTGTGTAAGTAATTTTCTATTTATCCTTATTTTAGGGAGATTCATTCCCACAACCACACATACCCAATAGCAGTCTCAACCGAAGAGTGGAGATCGCATGCATAATAATGACCAAAGAAATAATAAAAGACTTCTATTTATATACAAAGAAAGAAATACCGTAGCCGCAATATATGTCTAAAAACTTGTGATGACAAGCACGGCTGATTTACATTATTAACACCAACAAACACAGCTTAAGGCAAATGAACAACGTTTAACTCAGCTCAAGTGTCGTTAAATTGATAAAAATGGTAGCCCAGGGAGGAAAACCAACAAAATAAATAATTTGTGTAAAGAAAAATGAAGCACAAATTGAGCAAACGGCACGAGGCAATCAGAGAGGCCAAATTCGCAAATAACTTTTCTATTTTCGTATTTTTTTGCACCTCACTTTGATATTTTTTGCCGTTTTTTGGATGTGTTGTGGGGGAAGCCTCTTATCCTATTTAAGTTTTTCTTCTTATACAACTGTCTATTATGTGAACACTGATACTATGCTTTTAGTAGAAAGAATTACTTCTGGTCTAAATGTAAAGTTTGTTTTCCTTTTTATTGTTGCTTTTGGTCTACCTTCTTTCTAAACTCTGCACCAAGCATGACAGGATATCGTTGTTGGTGGCGACACGATCGGTGCGCGTTGCTTCATACTTATTGTGTATGGAAGCGAAAGGAATAATCACACACACACACACACACACACACACACACACACACACACACACGCACACACACACACACACACACATATTTACATCCAGAGAGAGAGAGAGAGAGAGAGAGAGAGAGAGAGAGAGAGGATGGATGATTGTAGGCGTAGAACTTGTCTCTCTCTGCATATTGTCTCTCCTTGCATATTTATCAGTGTATCTATGAGCGCACTTGCGAATATCTATGTTCGTGTGTGTGCGCCTGTGTGTGCGTGAGTGTGTGTGCATTTTCGTCATATATTGTATGCAACCGTAGCTTTTCTGTATGTGTTCAATTATATCTATGTCTACATTTTTGAGTGTACCTGAATCTCTTTTCCTCTTTTATTCTCTTTCTTTCTTTCTTTCTTTCTTTTTCTGTAAACTCGTGCGTATGCCCATGGCGACATTCCACTTTATTGACGGCTTAAAGAGCGAAGCGTCGCGCACATGATCAACACAAATAATAGCGTTGTTGTTGCTATCGCTGTTGTTGATGGTGGTCTCTTCTTGGCCACGGGCGACTATTTCATTGATTGGCGCGTAAAGTGGACATACACTTGCTCTCCGAAGAAAGTTCAAAAGATAATCTGAGGCGCAAAAATCATTGCCTTTTGTACATGGATTTTATTTAATATTTATTATATTCATGTTTTTCAGCTTTAATTCGTTCTATGATTTCTTTTTTTCAGTTTTTTTTTTGTATTCATAACTCTGAACAGAAAAGCGTACATTCTCGTTATTCTTACATTTTAGTTAATGTTGGAATGCTATACTGTGAACAGGTTTTTATTAAACTAATTCAAGAACGTACGAAGAATTTTAAAAAAATCATATAAATAAATATCGGATAATTATGTAAAATACAACTTCACTTTTTAGAAATAAAGTAAATTATATAAAAATATCCGTTTGTTTATGCTCGCATTTAAATCGGGAATTATTTTTCAATAGTGAGCAATAATAATTCTTGAAAATAAGAGCAATGCCTATTTTACAATTGAATTTTTTTTTGTATCAATTAATCAATATCAATGAACACACATATACGACAGCGATATCAGTATCAGCACAGACGCATATATATGCACACACACACACACACACACACACACACACACACACATATATATATATATACGCGCATATTTAAATCCAAACAGAAAGTGGCAAGTAGGTAAAATGCTAAAAAAAGATCCTATTAATACTAGCTTTATTAATATTAAAAATGACCCAGGCAGAGAGATCGATGTAAAATAGTATTATCTATTTACAGAACCAGATATGTATATTTTCAAATAAAACTTTGAAAACCACATGTGTCGTATAATCATTTCCGCGAGCAACCCTCGCTTCGTCAGCGACAAAAAAATAAATAATTAAAAATATTAAAAAAGAATAAAAAGAAAAACTAATAAAAATTAATAAATAATAAAAAATAATAAATAATAAATGTTTTTTTTTGTCGCTGATTTCCTCGTAGAAATCATATGACACGTGTGATTTTCGAAGTTTTATTTGAATATATATATATATATATATATATATATATATATATATATATATATATATACACACACTGGGACGTTCCAAAAGTTTTTAGAATTTATAAAAATTTACAACCTGTCTGGATATATATATATATATATATATATATATATATATATATATATATATGTATTTAATTTGAGTTTAAAATATACAAGATGAGACAATTATTTTTTTTAGTAAAAAATCGACCTGAGACATCCTTATTCCAAGCACGACTGTTATCAAATTATATATAAGTTGCATGTAGGGAGCAAGAATTCATTACAGCAGTTTTCCTTAAGCTCAGCCGGCAATGTCTGTCTATTTATGTACAACATCTCATGCAAAAATTGATAAATATAATAAAATAAATTAAATAGTTAGAACTCGTTGGTTGAGTTTAATAACATATATGAGCTTGAATCAATACATTTGTAACCTGACACGTCATTTTTAGCTAAACTTTTATTTGAAATGTTCGATTTATGTTATTAGCGCGCACCACTGGACTGAAAAGTAGATTATGTTGAAAGATGTATACGTTTGTTGTGTAAAATGTTGCTTCTTTCATCATTAAACTGCTGATTTTTGGTATAGCTATGCATGTATTAGATTGTTGGAAATGAGAAACATTCTTAAGGAGCAAGAATATTAAAAGAGTTATCAAGATTTATTACAGTAAGTAACAATTGACATTGCATTAAAATGTTGAGGAGTAAATTTGATTGAACAGCATGGACCGGAAGAGAGTTCAAAAAGTGAGGAATTCGAGAAAAAAAAAAAACTGTTAGCAGAGAACTTGCAGTTCCATCTTGCCAATTCAACAGAGAATTGATGAGATTTTGCCGCCAATCTAGTATTGCGCTTAAATGCATAAAAGATAAAAAGATTAATTTAAAATTTCAGCGTCCCCTTTCCTTCGCAATGTAAGGAGTCTACGTTCCAACTTTCCAGTAGTGGAACTCCATTTTCTTCAATCCAAACTTATGTCATAAACAGGTATCACTCCCACTACAAGAGATTACAATCTCAGGTTACTCACCCATTATAGTAAAACACGACCTCCTAAATCGAGCCCACATCAAGGACGATTTTCCTTGTGGTAGCAACACAAGAATCGAGGAACTTGATTTCTCGTATATATGACTCCGCGTGGCCCTTAGTATCCATAGTACCACATTCGTCTTAGCTCTCTATCGCTCTCAGGCTGAAGCGTTAGTAATCTTCGATCGAATAATAGAGTTGAGAGGATTGATAATACTGCCACCAAATTTTCCTTGGCTAACGTCCATATCCACGGTAGCTTCAATATTCACCACAAAGAGTAGGTTAGTTCACTCGAATAAAACTGATGAGTAAGGCAGAGTCTTCTACATCACATATGAACTAACCCAGATCATCAAAGAACACACTGTTGTTCCGGACAACATCCGGCTCTAATAAATGCTTTGTAATAGTTTCACCTCTCTCCGTAGGCACGTTTGACTACCCCCTAGTCAGTGTCCAGGCTGCTGCCAAACCAATAGCATTTTCTGATTTGCTGTTCTATGCGAAGGCAAACTGACAGCTTTCGATCCTATATGCAGGAAGCTTTTCTCTTAACCTTTTTCAATCATGTGCTGGCTGAAGAACTGCTATCCTCGCTTCCAAATAGATCTTTTCTGTAATGGAGTGTTTTATACTTAAAAAAATATCCAGCAAAAACCAAACAATCAGCCCTGGTTCACTCCTAAATGCGCTGCATTCATAGCTGACCGAAAACACTTCAATACTTCAATATCTATTTATTGCCAGGATCCGTGTAGTCTGACTATTAGAACTGCTGGCAATCACTATAAGAAAATTCTGTAAAATGCAAAGTGCAGCTACGCGCAAGGTGTCTAGGCCAAGTTTGAAAAGAAATAAACAAATTGACAAATTCTGCAAGATCACCAACCACACTTTTCGGCTTTGCATAAATGTGATATTTTGGCTATTTTTTATATTAATTAATATACATACATTATATAATTAATTTTAAATTCATGTAAAAATTTCTGTTTTTTTCATATTGAGTTGAAAAGCTACAGAGAAACCAAATAATAATAATAATAATAATAATAATAATAATAATAATTTCATTAGGAATGAAAATGAAAAAAAAAAAGAAAATGAAGTCTTATCAAATAAAGAAAAAATAAAGCAAAAAATCCAACTGAAGGCTCAAAGAATAAGACGCTATGAGAAAAGAGCAAGATTTTACAGACAAAACAAGATTTTTCAGACTGATACAAAGAGATTTTACAGGGAAATAGGTAAAAAAAGAATTGAAGTGACAGTCCCCCAGAATAGAAGAAGTCACACAGTTCTGGGAAAAGATATGGGCTGGCCCTAAAGAACATAGCAAGGAAGTACATTGGATTGCGCAAGAGATAGAACGAATGAAAAATAAACCAGAACAGACATGGTCTGGAATGACAGAAGATGATGTTAAATTTGCACTAAAAAAAAGCACACAATTGGAAATTCCCAGGTATAAATAAAATTCCTAACTTTTGGCTATATTATTTAAATACAGCACATAAAAACTAGCCAAAGAACTTCAAGAAATGGTTGACGATCCCACTAAAATTCCTGCATGGATGACCAAAGGAATTACATTTCTTCTACCCAAGAATGGTGACACAAACAACCCGAAAAACTACAGACCAATTACATGTCTTCCGACAACATATAAACTATTAACATCTATTTTAACAAAACAGATATATTTATTCTTAGAAAGAAATGACATGATACCGCTTGAACAAAAAGGGTGCAAACGTGGCTGCTATGGTTGTAAAGACCAATTGCTAATTAACAAAATGATCCTGGAAAACTGCTACAGTACAAAGAAAAATCTTAGTACTGCCTGGATAGATTATCGTAAGGCATTCGATAGTGTGCCACATTCCTGGATTTTAAAGACTTTAAATATATACAAGATATCGCCCGTCATCATCAATTTCATCAAACAGTGCATGTCTATATGGAAAACAACTCTTTACCTCAATCATATAAATGGAACCTATAAGTCTGATGAAATAAACATCAAAAGAGGTATATTTCAAGGTGATTCTTTATCTCCCTTACTATTCTGCATATCATTAATAGCACTAACCAGTCAACTTAATAAGACAGAATGTGGTTATAAAATAGGCCAAAAGAAAATAAGCCATCTATTTTACATGGATGACTTAAAGTTATATGCTAAGAATGATAATGAGCGGAAGGTCTTCTGCAAACTGTAAAATGCTTCAGCGAAGACATTGGAATGAAATTCAATTTGAATAAATGTGCTAAAGCTACAGTTTTACGTGGACCAATACAAGAAACATCCTCAATTAGCTTAGACCCTGCTGTAACAATAAAAGAATTGAAACCAGAAGAAGCTTATAAATACCTAGGTGTAAATGAGAGCGAAAACATTCACCATAAAAAATGAAAGAAATAGTGTGTAAAGAGTACTATAGAAGGCTACGAATGATATTAAAACTGAATTAAATTCACAGAACAGAGTTATGGCCATTAATAGCCTGGCAATCCCAGTTGTCCAATATCGCTTGAACATCTTAAACTGGACTCTAAACGATATCAGGCGAATGGATGCTAAAACAAGAAAGCTTCTTTCTAAGCATAAGATGCATCATCCAAAGGCTGATATAGACCGTCTATACATACCCCGTAAAGAAGGTGGAAGAGGTCTTATTCAGCTGGAATTGTCATACAAGACAACAACTATTGGCTTATTAACATACATAGAAACAACAAAGGATTGGATGATACAATTAGTAAGGCCACATGAAGAAAGAAAGAAAAAATATTCAATAATAAAAGAAGGCAGTAAATACAAACAAGATTTACAGTTAGTAGATTGTGTAGAAAAGCAAAACAGAAGCCAAGAACCAACTATTGCGGCAAAAAATATGAAAGCTCTTGAACAGATGAAACAGCGCTGGCAAGACAAACCTCTGCATGGCCAATATCCAGAACGTGCCAATAAATCCAATGTTGACAAAGTTAATACTCATCGATGGTTACGTGCATCTGGATTAAAGTCTGAAACTGAAGGCTTTATTCTTGCAGCACAAGACCAAAGTCTTTTCACTAGACACTTCCAGGCAAATATTATGCATAATAATATGGATCCAAAATGCAGGTTTTGTGATAAACACCAAGAAACAATAGACCACCTAATCTCAGGCTTTTCTGTGCTTGCCCCAAATGAATATAAATATCGCCACGATAGAGTTGGGCAATATTTACATTGGGCAATGTGCAAACATTATGGAAAAGCTGTAAACAAACACTGGTATGAACATCACCGAGCACCGGTTACAGAAATAGAAGATGTAACCATTCTATGGGATTACACCATCTACACAGACAGAAAAATTGAAGCAAACAGGCCAGACATTATTGTTAAAAACCAGAAGGAGAAAACTTGTCTATTAATTGATATGGCTTGTCCAGCGGATTGTAACATAGCAATCAAGGAATTTGAAAACTATCAAAATATAAAGACCTGGAAATTGAAATAGAAAAAATGTGGAAATTGAAAACAAGAGTTGTGCCAGTGATAGTAGGTGCACTTGGAATGATAAAAAATGGAACAAAACAACACATTGAAAGAATCCCTGGAAACCCCAGCTTAAGAGATATACAAAAAATTGTCTTATTAAGTACAGCCCACACACTAAGGAAAACTTTATCTATGTAATGCTGGGGATGATAGGGAAGATAAAAAAAAACATGAAATGGAGCCATAACAACACGCCACTACCTTCCTTAGGTCTCCCCGCAGACTTGGTTGGTAGTGAGACCAAAGCAGAAATCGAAATATGATGAAAAATGACATAATAATAATAATAACATGTCAACATCAAAGTGCGCCACATTGCGAAAAATTATATGAGTATCATTCTGAACCACTCATAGAAGACCATGAGGTAACTATTCTTTGGGAATACTGATAGACATATAAAAGCTAATAGACCAGATATAGAGATTGAAGACTACAAACAACGTCGACAAAAATGCCCAATCATAGAAATTTCAGTGTCATCAAATAAAAAATGTATTTTTTAAAGAACATGAATAATAAATAAATATAATGAAATTGGAAAAACTTCGTACCTTAAAACTATTATTCTACTTGTAATAATTAGAAGCCCTGGATAAAAAGTACAGGTAAGAACATTAACAAGATCTTTTGCAGCTTCTCTTTACAGGGGATTTAAAAATTACACTGAAACATTGAATCATCTATTTATGAGAATATTATCGATGTAAAGAAAATGTAAACACTGTACATGACAAGTAGTACTTTGTATTAGAATTCGTGTAAAGAGAATGCATACCATTTCTATCTACAATCTTTCCTTTCTCGTGGATAATGACCTGGTCGGAATATATGGAACAGAAAGCAAAAGAAGATAATAATAATAATAATACTAATACAAATAACAATAATAATAGGAAGTGCAAGTGGTGGCAGATCTGGAATCATGGATGTGGCTGAGTAACAGATTCTTAAAGAAGGAAACCGAAGGGATGATCTGTGCAGCTCAAGAGTAGGTTTTAAGAACAAACTCCATGAAGTTAGAAGATCAATTCTATGTTTTATAGAACAGATGATTTACTCTTTGTGCATGCTCTTTAAGAAATCCATTTAAAGTAGACGACGCACTGTCAGTGGGCGTATTCATTTAGGACAAAAAGAGTACAGAAGACGCCATAACAAAGTTGCACTCAGAATACATAATGAACTATGCAGAAAGTATTGTTTCATGCGCAGAGAAGTGGTACGAGAATTCATCATAGTCAGTAACCGAGAATGAGTATGTGGAATATAACAATCTTGACGGATAAGCGTTTGGAGTGCAATCACCATATCACATTTATTCACAAGATCAGCCATGATTGGATCTTGATACACGTTGGATAGAAATATTGTGAAGGTGAAAATGCAAAGGTACCGAAAACTGATTGCTTTACTCAGGATTATTTGCAGATTCTTTTTTTCGTAGGTCACCTTAAAGATATCTGCAATAGCTTATGTGCGGAGGAAAGTGTTGTGTCTCTAAGATGTGGGTAGAAGCTGAGATTTGATGCTCATTACCCGACTGAAACATTTAAAAGTAGGAAAATATTTTAAATAATAATAATTAATCTAAAGGAAATAAATATCTCGACCAGAGAACAATTGACTATCGTACTAATTATTATCGCTATAATAGTCCTGAAAAGTCTAAGGAAAGAGCTAGAGGTATTAGAGAGAACGATGAACATAAAAAAAAATCCACATAAAGGCCTTTCTTTAAATTCTAAAGAAAATCTTGGTGCATTAAGGAGAATGCTATCACTTGGACTGAATTAAAATCAACAGTTGCTACTGGTGTTAAATAAATAAATAAATAAATAAATAAATAAATAATAATGTCCAAAACAACTGATGATCTGTCAGGCGAAAATGAGAGTGAAGATAGATAGATAGATAGATAGATAGATAGATAGATAACCTAAAGAGCCAACAAACCTACCTAGGTTTCACTTAACCGGATCTTCAGGGAAGTCAGCCTCACCTGAAGAACCGGTTAGGTGAAACCTAGGTAGATTTGTTGACTCTTTAGGTTATCTATTTTGTCTGCTCTGTTTATGTATTGAGCGCTTTTTTGTTATAGATTACTCGTCTCGGGTTTTTTTTTCTTTCGGCTACGTACTTTGACTGATGTTCACGTGCTCAGCTCTTTCTTTTTTTACATCCATTTTTTCCTTCCGCGTATATATTCGGAAGGTTTTTTGAAACGAGTATAGTGATAAGTTTATATATATATATATATATATATATATATATATACTATTTGTTTAAAGGCTAGGTATTGATCAGTTTTATAAATCGATAACGACTGGTCAATTTCATGGCAAATTGCTTCGCAAATATATATATGTATTTATATATGTATGAAATTAAGAATAAAACTATTTTTAAACACAGTTGAACTTTCTAACTTTTCCACTGTATTTGAAATGTGTTGACAGATTGACAGTGCGAGATAAGATAAGTGTATGGCGATCACAAGTGACATAATTGAACAAATCTTTTTCATTGTAAGGAGAAGAAACCCTAAAACACATGACCTTTTAATTTACACATAGAAATTACTATACAAAAAAACAAAAATAAAAAATCAAATACAAAAAAATTAAGAATTATTTTAAAATAGAAAGCCATAACAATTTGTATTAAACTTTTTAATTTTTGATTAATAAGTATAATCTTCGCTTAATATTTTAAAAAAATATCCCCAACAAATCTTTGAAATATTTATAAAAAATTTTTGAAACTTTATTAATTTATAATTAAAAATGAAAACAATTCTTTTAAAATTTCATTATTAATTGAAAAAAAATTCTTTAGACTATAATGTCCTTAATTTATATTATTTATTCAAGCAATTGAAGCTTATCAAATTAAATAATGTCATATTTATATTGCATTTTTTTATTTTATTATATGAAGCAGACTTTTGGAAATAAAGGCAAAAGTTTTCAAAAAGATAATAGATGATTTACATTTTCCAATGAGTCCTGCGTTTAACTAATAAAACTAATTTTCCCAACAAAATTTAATTTCTTAAAATCTCATGGATTTACTTGGACGGGGGTAACATATGTAAAAAATTTAATAAAATTTTTTAAAAATAATTTTAAAAATACTTTCATTTATTTTTGAATAAGTTCTGAGAGTTTCATTAAAATCTGACAATTATTTGATTTTTGCAAGAATGTTCAAATTAATGTGTTTGCCACCGGAAAAGGCTGAGTTATGTAATATTACGTTTTCCATTGTAAACGCTCGTAACGATTTGGTTACCTGTTAACTCAAATCAAAACAAGAATTTTTACCAAAATTTCGAACGTGTTAGAAGGGATTAAAATTTATTTTAAAAATAATTAAAAAATACTTTGGTCTTTCCTTTTAATAATAACAAAAACATTTTGATGGAAAAAGTTCGCTTTTTTTATTAAGTTTCAGGCCTTTTTTATTCATACTATGCTGTTTCTTAGCAAAGTAGTGGTGGTACTTAGTTTAAGGTCATACGTTTGTAAAAGGCATAAATGCAATCAAAGAGTGTAACCAGAGTTTGAACTCAGTAAACAGATTCCATTTCTCCAGTTGCACAATTTTACGCTTCCAACACTTATTGGTAATTACACAAGAAGGGATCAGTTAGCCATATCCAGGGTCGTCATTTTCTGTCCTTTGAAATTAAAGAAATTGAAAAGCTTTTCTGCCTCCAAGAAAGGCAAATTATTTTGACATTAATTACAGCAAACAGACATTGATTGCAGCGGCGAGGCGCATTTGTTTCTCATTCGTTTCTTATGTCACCCGCTGATAATGCTGGCATTTGTGTAAATAATCGGTTATTTTAACAGTGGATTTCCAAATATCCTCCCTCCATCCTTATAAGTTCATAGCCGCGAGTATTATTTTCCTAAAAATTTGCCTGATTGTTTAGATAATTTACCTACTTGTGGCCTGCTGTGACAAAGCCTTTCATCTTCACCAAAGGCCAACTCTTCCACTGTCTTTTCTTTCCACTGATCCTTGATGTCCACACTTAATCGTCGATGGAGCTCGCACCTTCCTAAACTAGTCAATCGAGGGTGTGGATTGACCGAAAGTAGAAGAGGGAGAGATAAAATGCGATAGGTGACAGTAAAGGAAAGAGCGACATTTTCTCTTTGAACTTTTCACCTCCATCGCCCTTTCCTGCCGCATTCTTCCTTTCTGTTTGCTTTAATGTTCAATCAAAGTGTTATTTTCTGTTTTCTTCCACAATCAAACCCTTCCGAATTTTGCGATGATGATCATGTCATGTTTTTACAGAAAATAATCGGACAAAAAGCATCATCTGAAAATCATTTCACCAAAACATTACCAAAAAATAGGGAAAGACAGAAAATAGATGTAAGAAGCAGAGAGTAAGCTCAAGAAAAAAGAACGAGAAAAGAAGTAAATAGTTTTAAGTAGAAATAAACAATAAAGGAGGGAGTTTATTCGGGGTATGCAGAAGGTATGAACAAAACAATAGAAAACATTTTTAGCTGATGTATTTTGTCAGGTTATAAACGAAGAAGTTCAGCTGTGGTTAAATATAGTCGTATTTCTAGCTTTTGAAGACAGAAAAAAGAATAAAGAAATTAAAGCGAGAAGTTGCAATAAAGGTAGAGAGACAGAAATATGTATACGTGATACAACTGGAAAGAAAAGGAAAGGTAAGAAGACAAGAAAACTTAGAAAAAAGAAAGCTAGTGAGAAAAACTTTAAAAATGTAAAAATATATAACAAGCAAATTGTGTGTAATTTTTAGATATTAAACCCAGCTATCCCAGTTGAGTTGTTTATTTTTCTTCACATTCTGAGTGTAAAAAATAAACACACATGCATAAATAATAATAATAATAATAATAAGAAGAAGAAGAAGAAGGAGGAACTTAGAAAAAGAAGATTGAAAACTCGTTGATTTCTATTTATTTAGTAATCTTAGGTCGTATAGCTGCTGCAGCTGCTGTCACAACTCTAACACGTTGAGTATAAGGCGAACAAATTTGGAAGGAAAAAAGTGCTTTTTTTGTTTTGATTTATTTCACTCGTTCTTTTTGTTCAGTTCAACCTGAAGCCATTATATTGTAAGTGTAGAGGAAGTGGATGTCGAAATAATCGGATAATTTGCTGTGAGTTGTGGGTAGGCAAGGTTAGTTCAAGAGGCCACGCGATAAATCTAATGCGTTGATCTGTAGGCGACGAGAATTGTTTGATGAAGAATTATCGCCAATCTTTCTAACAACGTTTTCAAATCAGATTCTTGTACATTTTTTCAGGTTTTATGTGGACTTGGTAGGTATGTGTGAAACGAGCGATACTGACATTCCTCCTTTTAAATCGCGTAACACAGGAATGTAAAAAGTATTTGAGTTTTAATTTTTTGTTGGAAAATAATTAATCTGAAATTTAATTTACAAACATATACTATTAATCCTTTTAGACATATCTAACCAGAATTAGAATGTTAAACATTAGCGTTTATGTTTTTATGGGTACATGTCAATTGCTGTGTAGTTGTTGCTTAACGAAATTAAAATTGTGAAATTTTAAAGACACGTATTTAAAAAAAAAATAATAAAAAAATCTATAGAGGAAACCGAGTTGTTAATAAGAGCAAATTCAATGATTGTGAAACTGACTTTTTATAGTAACGTTCTTCAAGCTTTCCAAAATTGGTAAATAATCCGAGTGTGGTGCAGTGGATATTGGCTCGGAACGAGAAATCGGAGAGCCGAATTCGAATTCAAGTTGAATTCGTTGCATTCTCTTACGCGCAAATACTCTTCGAAAAGGTCTTAATCCGTCTATTCCTTCCAGCTATGGTTTGAATAGCAGGACAGATTGGATTCTATAGCCTTGGTTGGCAACCAGTATACCGCATAAAGTAATGACAACCTACTGCGTGAAAATCTTCACCCAAGCATGTATTACACATGACACTTAACTGACTGACTGAAGGAGAGACACAATGTTATAGTTACTTCGATATGAAAACAGAAAAGAATGTTTCATTATTACTTAGTTTGTCAATCAAGATAAACGAAATTAATTTTCTTTGTACATTTTTGTAAGTTATTCACATTTTTATTTATATTTTTAATATAGAAATCACGAAATTAACTTTTCTCAAGTTAATGATATAACTCTGGCAAAATAAAATTGTCTGTATTAAATTACCTACGAGTGATTAATTATTTGGCAAAAAAATTTTTTTTCTTTCATAGAATGATGTTGAAACTTTGCATCATTTAACAAAACTGAAACGTTTTATATTACGATCGTGTGCAACGCATAGAACTGAAATGATGTTTGTATTTTATGATATTATTATAATTGTATATTATAAAATCTTGCTCTCCCTCACAGAAACTATCAAGCCAGTTACTATTCGATCAAACTATTGTATTAAAACATTTACGAGGAAGACAATAATGTGAATATTTTTGAAAAATTAAGAACAATTCGTTTTCAATTGTTAACATGTAGCAATAACAAAAATGTTAAGGCTCTATAAAACAATTAATTATTGGATTCCACTAACACACTCTTCTATACTTATTTTGTTAACAATTATATTTATCTGTTACGCAAAAGCAGTTTTGTAAGATGTGAAATAACTACTGATCAATCCATTAGACTAATTTAATTGATATAAAGTGATAGTGGAATAAATGAAAAGAAAATGAATTAGTTACATTCCATATTCAGTTTCTTGTTAGGGTATATCAAAGCATGTACATATTTTACTCTTGTATATATATATATATATATATATATATATATATATATATATATAGTCATATATATTAGTCATCCACGTACAAGCCTGTTTTGCTGTATCACACTCGTCAGTGTGGCTAGACACATCCATTTGATTTCAGCCGAGATCGAAACGAGTCGGAGTCCCTACTCAATAAGCCATGGGCGCATGGAATGAGAGAGGGGGAATTTTAGCGTGTTATATATATGCTGTGTATACACACGCCAGTCACCGGAAGAACTTAATTCATTATTGAAGAGAGTCATCCACATACAAGCTTCTTTCGCTGTATCACAGATTATCAGAGTGTCTTGGCATCCGCTTGCTTCCAGCCGGGATCAAAACCCGACCGATTTGATATCAGTCAGAGAGACTACCCTTAAGCTATCGGCGCACGACTGTTTTATTAATATATATATATATATATATATATATATATATATATATATATATATATTCCAAAATTCTCAGTTAGGTCATGTTCAACTTTTATTCTGATATTCATTATTTTTTTTCATTTAGTGTGATTGTCATGGTTTTAATAATTTTATGCATTGACATACATAAAAGTCATTATCTTCATGACAGCGTTTGGCTACTTCGTCTCATTGGCATTTAAATCAGTGAACATGATTTCCGTCCTTAACCACCCTTTTTAGGTTCCATCTACCTGGTACATCGAAGGTAGCACAATAGTCTTTGGTGAAATGTAGCATTTCATCCGAATATCCTTGTGGAGATGGATGAAAAAAATGCAGACTCATCGGACTTATATCTTGGGCTTCTCGATATTTCCTCATTGTTTAAATGAGCTTTAAAATTCAGTTTAACAAAGATAAATTTTCAAAAAAAATAATGCCTCTCTTGTTAGGAGACACATTGGCAAGATAAAATATTCAATTTGCTTATCAAACCCGAATCGGAGTCGTCCAGGATCTTCAAAAATAGCTTTTTAATAATTTTTAACCCAGGCTGGTTTTACCTTTTGGAAGTTCTGAAGTTATTCATTTTTCTCGTTATCAATCAAATCGGGCTTGCTGTCTAATTTAAATGTGAAAACTCGATATATGGCTACTGTTTGAAACTTTTAAGTCTTATAAATTATGAAGTATCTCAGATGTAACGTAGGAAATTAATTAACACTCGAATTTAATCAAAATTTTAGAACAGGCAATTCTTTTAGATGTGTCGTTTAAATCTGAAACATTAATTACATTATATAATGTAATTTATATATTATAATTTAAGTATTCAAACTTTATATATATCTATCTACACTAGTGGTATGATTTGCTACAATCGTCTGTGCAAATCTGTTTATACTTCTGAGATGAGGTAGTATTTGCACTATTTACTTTGTCTGAACTATTGTCCACATATTTACAGTCATGTTTATGACTTTTCGGCCGTTTTACGCTCTAGCCTTTTTGAACCGAACCCTTTATTACGATCACTACAAGATACCACTTCTTGTAACCATGTAGTTATCTCCCTTCAACTTAATCATTATTTCACCACTACTGTAGCCTGGTATTGAACTCACACCTCTATGAGTCAAATCACGAGAACTAACCAACGTCTATGATGTCCTTGAGGACATCATCATGTGAATTTTTTGGACTTATAAACCGAATGTCTCAGAAACCATTTTTTTAGTGCTCATATTGCAAACTTTGAATTATTTTTTCATATTGTGTTTATTTCTATGCTTGATCGGCTTAGGAAATTTTTGTTGCCAAGCATATACGCTGATTCCTTAAGTTTACGTAGTTTCCAGTGGAGTACTTTATTATTTCAACTTCATCCCATAAGAGGCGGTGATCCCCTTTCTCTCTCCATATGTGCTCAACTATGCCTTATCTTAAGGGGGCGGCCTGTTTTTTCTTTATATTTTTTACGATATGGCAGTAAAGATGAGGACAATAGTCTGAACAATGTAAATAGTGTAAGTGCAAATCTGATGATTATACTGTTATAATGGAGAAATCTAAAATTTTAAATCAAATTAAAGTATTAACAGCAATAAAAAGCTTTTGAATCTGTCAACGTCTGCCAGCAAATCTTATTCATCAAAGAGATAATTAGTACATATACAGTATAGACAAAGATAATTATTAATTTGAATCCTGCAGAATATTTGATTAAATTTGATTAAATTGAAGGTGACGAAACCTTAGCATCTTCACTGAAATTGAAGACAGAAAAGGCCTCATCAGCATAGCAATAATAAACGCAGTGCTTATGGCATTATTCAAACAGAAGTTTTTTGTAAAAACCCACAAAAATATTAGCTAAATAGCTCCAAGGGTCCCAAGGGACTGCCACCGAAAGCTTCTCAATCTGCACATTGTTAGTATCATTAAAACTGAATTCCAAAGCAAATTATACCAAAGGACAACATAAACTTGTCAGTGAAACATGCTTCAAGTTGTCTAATTAAATTAGAAAACCGGAACGAATCTGAAACATAAACAGTTTGTCTATGTCCTGCGATTATCATTATTATATAATATGCACCAACTACTCTTCTGATGAGGAGTTGGCCGAAAAAAATGGTTACTTTTTAAGTAAAAATATGCGGTTATATCTGTAAAAATACTCTAAAATTAAGTTATAGTTTTACGAATAATGTGGAAAAAATTATAAAAAAATCATAATGATAATATTTTAAATAAAAATCTAAACCTAATTGAAAATAATAATCATCCAGTAACTGAAATCAATAATTTAGACAATAATAATTGTAATTGTAGAAACCCTATAAAGTGTCTTTTGAAAAAAAATGGTGCCTTATAGAATCCATTATTTATCAATGAAATATTTCTTTTGTGAAAAAACCCTAGTAATATAAAGATTTATGTGGGCAGTACTAAGAACTCATTGAAAAACGATTTTATCAACACACATCTTCATTTAATAATAATAAGTACAGAAATAGAACGTCTTTATCGAAATATTATTGGTATCTAAAAGAAACAAATAAAACTCTCACACTAAAATGGAAAATCGTTAAAAAATCTAGAATATGTAAGTCTTTAAACGACCCATGCCCATTGTGTCTCAATGAAAAACTATACATTATCAAATTTCTTCATAAAAATTCAATCAACTTATATATATCTAATAATTTGTTTTATATAATAATAATAATAATAATAATAATAATAATAATAATAATAATAATAATAATAATAATAACAAATGCAGCACATAAAAAACTAGCCAAAGAACTTCAAGAAATGGTTGACGATCCCACTAAAATTCCTGCATGGATGACCAAAGGAATTACATTTCTTCTACCCAAGAATAGTGACACAAACAACCCGAAAAACTACAGACCAATTACATGTCTTCCGACAACATATAAACTATTAACATCTATTTTAACAAAACAGACATATTTATTCTTAGAAAGAAATGACATGATACCGCTTGAACAAAAAGGGTGCAAACGTGGCTGCTATGGTTGTAAAGACCAATTGCTAATTAACAAAATGATCCTGGAAAACTGCTACAGTACAAAGAAAAATCTTAGTACTGCCTGGATAGATTATCGTAAGGCATTCGATAGTGTGCCACATTCCTGGATTTTAAAGACTTTAAATATATACAAGATATCACCCGTCATCATCAATTTCATCAAACAGTGCATGTCTATATGGAAAACAACCCTTTACCTCAATCATATAAATGGAACCTATAAGTCTGATGAAATAAACATCAAAAGAGGTATATTTCAAGGTGATTCTTTATCTCCCTTACTATTCTGCATATCATTAATAGCACTAACCAGTCAACTTAATAAGACAGAATGTGGTTATAAAATAGGCCAAAAGAAAATAAGCCATCTATTTTACATGGATGACTTAAAGTTATATGCTAAGAATGATAATGAGCTGGAAGGTCTTCTGCAAACTGTAAAATGCTTCAGCGAAGACATTGGAATGAAATTCAATTTGAATAAATGTGCTAAAGCTACAGTTTTACGTGGATCAATACAAGAAACATCCTCAATTAGCCTAGACCCTGCTGTAACAATAAAAGAATTGAAACCAGAAGAAGCTTATAAATACCTAGGTGTAAATGAGAGCGAAAACATTCACCATAAAAAATGAAAGAAATAGTGCGTAAAGAGTACTATAGAAGGCTACGAATGATATTAAAAACTGAATTAAATTCACAGAACAGAGTTATGGCCATTAATAGCCTGGCAATCCCAGTTGTCCAATATAGCTTTAACATCTTAAACTGGACTCTAAACGACATCAGGCGAATGGATGCTAAAACAAGAAAGCTTCTTTCTAAGCATAAGATGCATCATCCAAAGGCTGATGTAGACCGTCTATACATACCCCGTAAAGAAGGTGGAAGAGGTCTTATTCAGCTGGAATTGTCATACAAGACAACAACTATTGGCTTATTAACATACATAGAAACAACAAAGGATTGGATGATACAATTAGTAAGGCCACATGAAGAAAGAAAGAAAAAATATTCAATAATAAAAGAAGGCAGTAAATACAAACAAGATTTACAGTTAGTAGATTGTGTAGAAAAGCAAAACAGTAGCCAAGAACCAACTATTGCGGCAAAAAATATGAAAGCTCTTGAACAGATGAAACAGCGCTGGCAAGACAAACCACTGCATGGCCAATATCCAGAACGTGCCAATAAATCCAATGTTGACAAAGTTAATACTCATCGATGGTTACGTGCATCTGGATTAAAGTCTGAAACTGAAGGCTTTATTCTTGCAGCACAAGACCAAAGTCTTTTCACTAGAAACTTTCAGGCAAATATTATGCATGATAATATGGATCCAAAATGCAGGTTTTGTGATAAACACCAAGAAACAATAGACCACCTAATCTCAGGCTGTTCTGTGCTTGCCCCAGATGAATATAAATATCGCCACGATAGAGTTGGGCAATATTTACATTGGGCAATGTGCAAACATTATGGAAAAGCTGTAAACAAACACTGGTATGAACATCACCCAGCACCGGTTACAGAAATAGAAGATGTAACCATTCTATGGGATTACACCATCTACACAGACAGAAAAATTGAAGCAAACAGGCCAGACATTATTGTTAAAAACCAGAAGGAGAAAACTTGTCTATTAATTGATATGGCTTGTCCAGCGGATTGTAACATAGCAATCAAGGAATTTGAAAAACTGTCAAAATATAAAGACCTGGAAATTGAAATAGAAAAAATGTGGAAATTGAAAACAAGAGTTGTGCCAGTGATAGTAGGTGCACTTGGAATGATAAAAAATGGAACAAAACAACACATTGAAAGAATCCCTGGAAACCCCAGCTTAAGAGATATACAAAAAATTGTCTTATTAAGTACAGCCCACACACTAAGGAAAACTTTATCTATGTAATGCTGGGGATGATAGGGAAGATAGAAAAACATGAAATGGAGCCATAACAACACGTCACTACCTGCCTTAGGTCTCCCCGCAGACTTGGTTGGTAGTGAGACCAAAGCAGAAATCGAAATATGATGAAAAATGACATAATAATAAAGATACATCATTCGTAATAACCGATAGAAAGAGGCTGAAATGAATGAGATTAAAAGAATTGTAACCAGAATAGACGAATCTAGAAGTTACAAGACGAAAATAAAACGAGTTCAGAACACATTGAACAGAATTATTTTACGGAAAATGAGAACAGTATACAAGAAGCCAAGGAAGAAATCAAGAACCATATAAGTCAAATACAAAATATTGCAATGGAGGAACGAGAACAGCTCCCAAAATTACAACCAACAAAGCATAACCTCCGAACAATTAAGCTCGACAATGCAGCACTCAAATTAATTTTGGATGAAGAAGACACTCATACAAATCTCAATGAAGCAATATATGCATCACCAATAACAACAACAAAAAATCGAACATCACATTAAAAACAAGGCAGTCTCGCAGAACTGAAGATCCACCTTGGAAAAGAAAAATAGAAAAAGAAATCGAACAACTTAGAAGTGAATTATCAGTACTGGATGAACTGACTAGAGGAATAAATGTAAGAACTATGAAAAGCAGAAGATTTGAAAGAAAATACAACATTAGAAATGAAAATGAAGTCCTATCATCAAAGAAAAAAATAAAGCAAACAATACAACTGAAGGCTCAAAGAATAAGACGCTATGAGAAACGATCAAGATTCTATAGACAAAACAAGATTTTTCAAACCGACGCAAAGAAATTTTACAGGGAAATAGGTAAAAAAAGAATTGAATTGACAGTCCCACCCCACCCACCAAAAATGGAAGAAGTTACACAGTTCTGGGAAAAAATATGGACTTAACCTAAAGAACATAACAAAGAAGTAGATTGGATTGCACAAGAGATAGAACGAATCAAAAATAAACCAGAACAGACATGGGCTGAAATTACAGAAGAGGATGTTAAGTTTGCACTAAAAAAGGCACACAATTGGAATTCCAGGTATAGATAAAATTCCTAACTTTTGGCTATATTATTTAAATACAGCACATAAAAACTAGCCAAAGAACTTCAAAAAATGGTTGACGATCCCACTAAAATTCCTGCATGGATGACCAAAGGAATTACATTTCTTCTACCCAAGAATAGTGACACAAACAACCCGAAAAACTACAGACCAATTACATGTCTTCCGACAACATATAAACTGTTAACATCTATTTTAACAACACAGACATATTTATTCTTAGAAAGAAATGACATGTTACCGCTTGAACAAAAAGAGTGCAAACGTGGCTGTTACGGATGTAAAGACCAATTGCTTATTAGTAAAATGATCCTGGAAAACTGCTACAGCACAAAGAAAAATCTTAGTACTGCCTGGATAGATTATCGTAAGGCATTCGACAGTGTGCCACATTCCTGGATTTTAAAGACTTTAAATATATACAAGATATCACCCGTCATCATCAATTTCATCAAACAGTGCATGTCTATATAGAAAACAACCCTTTACCTCAATCATATAAATGGAACCTATAATTCTTGTGAAATAAACATCAAAAGAGGTATATTTCAAGGTGATTCTTTGTCTCCCTTATTATTCTGCATATCATTAATAGCACTAACTAGTCAACTTAACAAGACAGAATGTGGTTATAAAATAGGCCAATAGAAAATAAGCTATCTATTTTACATGGATGACTTAAAGTTGTATGCTAAGAATGATAATGAGCTGGAAGGTCTTCTGCACACTGTAAAATGCTTCAGCAAAGATACTGGAATGGAATTCAATTTGAATAAATGTGCTAAAGTTACAGTTTTACGTGGATCAATTACAACAAACATCCTCAATTAGCTTAGACTCTGCTGTAACAATAAAAGAATTGAAACCAGAAAAAGCTTATAAATACCTGCCTTAGGTCTCCCCGCAGACTTGGTTGGTAGTGAAACCAAAGCAGAAATCGAAATATGATGAAAAAATGACATAATAATAATTAAAGAAATATTAAAATAATTAAATAGATATTAAAATTTTCAATAATTAAATAGATATTAAAATTTCGTATTATGATAATAAAAATTTTATTATGATATTAAAATTGTTCATAATATTAAAATTTTGTATTATAATATAATAATAATTAGATAGATTTTACACTAATAAAATGGATATTAAAATTTTTTAATGATTAAACAGATATTAAAAGTTTTACAAATTAAGAGTTTATGAAAAATTGGAATAAAATGCACCCTGAATCGAAATAAAACAATAATTACACTCAAAGGTCCCTTTAAGTTAGATTAAAAATATAAAACGTTTTTTTTTTCTTTTAAAACATGCTGAGATACAGGGAAAACTAAGACAATAATCTTGTAACAATAATGGACACATGCAGTCTAGACAGGAATTTTGATTGACTCACACTCTTCTCGTAAAGACTGAAAAAAGAAATCATATATCCCCACAAAATATAACCTATATTTTCAATTTGAAGCGGAACTCCATTCTGAGTAGTTAAAATGAACACACACATACATTTTTGTCTTCCCACATCCATAAACAACAAACGTATTGTTTCTTATATTCAAATGAAAATCCTTTTCACAACAATAAACTAACATTGCTTGATGACGAGGTAAAATCTCGAAACAGCAATTTCCGTGAACCACTGTAAACTATTTTAATTTTAAATAAAAAACAAATTTAATTATGTATATAATTCTGGCTAGAAGCAATCGTGTGTCTAACCATATTGACGAGCTGTGATACATCTATAAAAAACTGTCTTCAGATGACTACATATATATATATATATATATATATATTGGATTAATGAAAATGTAAAATTTGTAACTTAGCAGATAGAGTTATATTCAGCAGCTCTAATCTCAAGTTTTGTTGACGAACATTAACATTTGTATAATCGTTCGATCCACTTGTCAGGAGATATCAGCAACTGCTGTCGATATTAATATTTTTGTTATTTTTAAGTTGTTGAAAAATACGTATGCAACTTTTATTGGTGTTAGTTTGATATTTTCTTTTTCCTATGTGTGCATGAGTGCGTGTATATGCGTGTTAATGTATGTCTATATGTGTGCGTATGTGCACATGTGTAGAGTGTTGTAGCTATTTCTTTTTTTTTTCTAATTTTCTTGTTTCCTTATACTTTCACAATATTCTTTTCTTTTCTCTATAGTTCGTTATTTCCGATGTCCGACGCAGGACCCATATATTCTTGAATATTCTGGGTTTTTGAAAATACGTGTATTATATATATATATATATATATACATTATGTGTGTGTGTGTGTGTGTGTGTGTGTGTGTGTGTGTAAATATATACATATTTTTTAGTCAAATTCATTTTTTTACCAACTTATTTATTTTTTCCGTGTGGAAACACACTGTGCGACTATCTTACCCATAGGTTATAAATATTGACGTATTAGAGTTTTTAATTCATGCCTGACAATTGCTACGTACATGAAACTAAAAGTTACATCAAACGGTCAGGAATTGATCTATATTTATTATTAGCATAAATTTTACCACTGTTATTTTACATCGAACAGTGTGTTATCATTACCAACAGCACTAACTATGCACTATACACTATATATATATATATACACGCAGGTACACACGCATATAAATATTTTTCTGGTTCTTAATGTAAGATAACAAAGCTAATAATAATATGCACGTAATGATTGCATAGTGCATGAAACTCCGAGTCATGCTATAGACATATATAGAGTATATATATAATGTGTTTCCCGTTTACTCGTTTCATTGTTCTTTTCTGTCTGTCTGTTTTTTTATACACGCACATATACGTGCGTGTGCACATACACAGACACAATGACGCTCGTATATATATATATATATCTATGTGTGTGTGTGTATGTGTTTGTGTGTGTATTCATACATACATACATACATATATTATATATATACCTATGAGTGTATGTGTGTGCGTTTGTATGTATACATATATGTAAATCAGTGTGGACATATAAATCAACAATGAATAGTGACTGTTTTCCACCTCAAATGATCGTCGAACCATGTGTCACTGTTTTTTAGTAGGTTCTATATATAGGCCACTGGGGGCTAAGGGAAGGAGTAAAGCTGCCCTTCCCAATTCTTTTGCTTTGGGTTATTTATGGTCATGACCTTTAGATTCTTTATAATATTTATATATTTTCTTCTTATTTATTTTTTTATTCATTTACAAATTCCACTTGTTTATTTCTTTTTATATTTTCTTTCATATATTTTTCTTAAGTTCTAAGTTTTGGTATTTGAAATAAAGTTTATTAGATTTTTTTGTTATGGAATTTTATTTAAACTTTGTACTGCTTACTTTTCTCTTGTATCTTGTGATTTGTATTATGTTATCACTGTAGATACAGCTAGGTTTTTGTTGAATATTTTTTAAAGTTGGGAAATGTTTGTCGATGAATATTTTAACTACATTTATTTTGATATTTTTATTATATAGTGGGTTTAACCATAACCATATGACGTTTCTATTTCTGTTGGAGGTTTTGTCTTTCATACTCATTTTTTGCTTCATTGAACTTTTTTTGATTTGAGGAATTGTCGGATAAATTACAGCAGAGAGAGAGAGAGAGAGAGAGAGAGAGAGAGAGAGAGAGAGAGAGAGTGAGAGAGAGAGAGAGAGAGAGAGAGAGAGGATGTGTTTGATTATGACAGAAGGAGGCTTGTCTGTAAAGTGTGTTGTCTTTTGGTTTTCAGCATGGCTGATATATAGATTTGCATATGATTAAAGTTACAGCTAAGAAATCTAGTTATTTTGATTTGGTTTATTGTTGATTTTGAATCTTTTTTTTAAAATTATTATTATGTCTTTTCTGATTTTGTAGTGTCATAGTATTTGTCTTTTTATAATGTTATGTTTTATCAATATACTTAGCTGATTTGTGAAGAATATATTCAACTAATTCGCCGGTTTATGTTCCTTCATATGTTCCTATCAACAGCTTTTTCTGTTCCTTTTAACCATGCTGCTTTATTGTCAAATAGAAGTGAACTTTGGTAGTATTTTATAATCTTAGTAGCTTTTTGTTGGTTTATCAATCTGTACGTTGGGCTGCTAGATCTGAAGGTTTGTTTGTGGTCAGTGTGATGAATGTTTGTGATTTTGCAAAGCAGTTTATGCAATCATTTTAGTTGAATGTTTGTATGATGTTTATGTCTACAAAGTTGGTTTCGAGTTTTGTTGTTTGGGTCCTTTTCTGATGATTTTGGCTATGTTTTCTTTAAGTAAATTATTGTGTTCATGGTGTTTTAAGCTTGTTTTTATTTTTCGAAGATGAAGGTAGTAGGTGAATTTTTTAAATTTTGTTTATGTTCTTATAGTTTTCCTTAAATCCGTCAACGTTGTTGTAAAATGTTATGTCTTATTATGTCCATTAGCTCCTTTTAATTATTACCTTGTATGTTTTTGTTTTGAATCCGCACTTTGTTTTCGTCTGGTGTTTGTGTTACATTTCTAATTTAAGAAGTGTATTTTACCTATTATTTATTGATTGTCTAGTTTTCTATTAATTTTTGTTTTATACTACTGACGGTAGGTTGAGAATATTCTTCAAAGAATAGTTGGTGTTAAATTCAGTGAAAGGGCTTTACTGGTTTCCAAGAATTGTATAGAAATATGTTGTTTACAGGTACCTCCAAAAATTCGCAAAAATTTACCATTCATAAATAAAAAATACTCCAAACTAAATAAGAAAACTATCCTCAAATTATTTATGCTATCATTAAAAGGAAAGACTAAATGATTTTGTATTATTGAATTATATTTTTGATAAAGAACGTTCAAAATTTTAGTTAAAAAATTTGTTTTTCTTGCGTCAGAAAATATAGGCAAGTTTAGCGTCTTTTGTGAAAAACACATTTATCTGGAAATTCTTGTATTTTAATGAAACGTTCAAGACTTATTCACAAACAAATGAAAATTATTTGAGAGATTTTTCTTTTTTAGAACATTTTGGAGAAATAAATTTTTATACCGATTAATGTTTATATTGCGCACAACTTTTTGGAGAATTTAAGCCATCAATTCTTTTTATAAAATAGGACCTGCATTTACCAAAAATCTGCTAAAGTGCAGTAAAACTAAGACATTACTTGATTAGAAAATTTTTTGTTTTATGAATAAGATATATTTTGGACAATACTGTTTTAAAAATTCAATGAATAATGAATTTTTGCAATCATTGTTCTAATTTAATTTTTTTTCAATTACAGTAATTTATAAAGTTTCAATCTTTTAAAGTTCTGCATTAATTTATTTAGTAAAAATTATATTTACTAATCATTAATGGAAAACTTTACTACAATTCAGTGACCCCCAATATTTTAAAAAGAATTTAACATTTTTTACAAAATTCTACACACAACATTATCAGAGAATAATAGCGGTAATTATAGCAAACTTAAAACCGATCTATTTTTATTTAATTTTAGGTACTAAAATTAAATTAAACAAAAATAGATTACAAAGTATTTTCCTAAATTTGTAGGATTACTAGGTAGTTAAACATTTTATAAAAAGGACGCTTACTGTATAGTGTTGAGTAAATAAAACACTAATAATAATACAAATGGTAATAATACAAATGGTAATACAAATGAACTAGGCAAGACGCCTTAAAAAAAGAACTAAAAGAGAGGCTTCTATTATCAATTTTTGGTTCGAAAAAAGAATTTCCTACGCATACAGCGAATAGATTACAAGGCTGGACTAGTATTTTATTAAATTACGATTTTAGGCTAGAATACCAACCGTCCAAAAATGAAAACATGCGGATGGTTTATCAAGATTAATACTAAAAATTAGTGAACTCTTTATGAATACTGTTATTACAGCATTAAAAACTGAAATAGAAATTAAAAATATATCATGCAATGTAGTACATGACCTACCAGTTACCCAAGATAAAATGAAAATAAAAGCAGAACAAGACATATTTATTTCGAAAATAAAAGACGACTAAAAGTAAAAAAGAGATTATTTTTAGAACGAAATCCAGTCTTGAACGCTTACTCACTATGCGGTGGAGTATTGATGTTCGCACAAAGAATGATAATATCCAGTATATTTCACAAGTGGATATTAAATGAATTTCATGGTGAGCATCTGGAAATTTAAAAGATAAAATCTGTAATGAGAAGTTATGTATACTTGATTAAAATGAATCAAGACATTGAAAAAAATAGTAAAATCCTGCAGAGGTTTTGCTCTGACTGTAAAATCACCTACCACGAAATTACAATCTTGGCCAAAGACGGATACTCCGTGGTCAAGACTGCACATAGATTTTGCAAGTTCAGTAAACGGATCGCATTATATGGTGGTAGTAGATAGCTTTACGAAGTGGCCTGAAATTTGAGTGCAGAAAATCAACTTCTATTGTTACAAATAATTTTTTACACGAGTTGTTTGCAAGATATGGCATTTCGGATGTCATAGTCTCGGATAATGGTACACAATTCACTGCTTACGAATATTGAGAATTTTGTAAAGTGTTCTCGATTGAACATATTTACTAACCCGCCATATTACCCAATGTCACACAAACAAGCTGAACGGTTTGTGTGTAATTTTAAGTGAGCTTTGACAGAAGCAAGTAATGAAAAGGCGAGAGACGAACAACAATTCTTGAGAATATAGCGGGTAACGACGAATCCCATGTCACCGGCAGAACTGATGCTCGCTGGAAAAGAAATGAACGAAGACGACGTGATAAAGACACGAATTGGAAGAATTATTTATAAGGTGAAAGGAAAAATGGGAACTGAAAAAGCATTGGAATAAATTAAAGAACAAGTTTGCTGAAGAAAGATCGACCTGTAAAAAAGGAAGAATATATGTACGTTTTGTATAATATTTTTGACATACCCTATATCACAAGAATTCATTGAAAGTAAAAATATGAGTCCTAGAAAAAAGAAACGCCTGAAAAAACTCGTGGTTGATCCAAAACGAAAGAAATACAAAGTTCTGTACATGGAGAACTCGCAAGAAAGAGGAGTGGGTGAATACTAAGAAATAAAATAACATATTTAAGAAAATAAAAAATCTCAGAAGGGGAATATTGTGAAGTAACACAGATGAACTAAGCAAGACGCCTTAAATAATGAACTCAAAGAAATTTCTGGAGAATTCTGAAATAGTGTCCGTTAGAATACCGTTGGAGTCAGTCGTGACTGTTAGTAGCGAATTATAACAATTTTTCTAGTAAATTTTATAAATATAGCAGTTAAATTTCCGGTTGTCAGTAAATCAGTCACGCTGACAACAGTTTAAATAAACACACACCTCCTTGTTAAAAGTAAGTAATATTGGTTTTAAATCAGAAAAAATAAATTTTTAATCAGCTAATATTCCTTAAATAAAGTTTCTCAAAGCAGTTTTTTTTTTTACATTTTTAATTAAGAGAATTACATTATGCTAACAGACAGGTACAAAGATTTCTTCTTCTTTTATTCTTCTTTTCTCCTTCTTCTTCTTCTTTATACCATGTGATTTCAGGCCATAGGCGATCACGGTTTTCCACGTCTCCCTATCTCTGGTGACTCTTAGCACGTTTTCTCTTGTTACACCACACAACCCCCGTGTTTGTACCTGCTTGATTTTAGTATCCCCAACCTGTATTTGACATTTTGGGCTGCCCTTTTTGCTGATGACCATGCATTCGGTTTTCTTACAGTTTATTTGTTGTCCTTTCTTGTCACTCTCTTCAATTACATTCTGTAGGAGGTCTTGTAGTTTCCGTTCCGTGTCTGCTATGAGCACTGTATCATTTGCATACTTTATGTTGTTCAAATTGTGGCCTCCGATGACAAATCTGGCATAACTTCTAGGGTCCGCAGAATAGTCTCGCTGTACAAGTTGAATAGATCCGGTGAAAAGATACATCCTTGTCTTACGCCCCTTTCTATCTTTGTATATATGCTGAATTCGTTACTTGTCCGTATGCAGGCGGTTTGCTACCAGTAGAGATTCCTGATTACTCTTATGTCTTTCCCAAATATGTAAAGGTTGCTGAGCATCTCCATTCATTCTTTGTGGCGCATTTTGTCGAACGCCTTCGCATAATCTATGAAACATAAGTACATGTCCTTCTTTATTTGTATTGCCCATTGAAAGTATTGGCTTAGTTTGTCACCAACATAGTCTATAAACGAATAATATGTAAACAATTAGCCCCAACGAAACGCGATGACATTTTGGGGAGCTTTTATTTTAGTTTTATTCGTTTGTTACAAAAATAATGGCCGCTCGAAGTGTTGTACTTTAAAAGGTCATTTTAACATAGTATTCACGGCATATATTAGGAGAATTTGTATGCATAATAATCAATGTGTGTTCTTTAATAATTTTTAACTTATTTTAAAACTGAAATATTCTTGATGCATAGAAGCCCTTAATTATGAACATGACAAACATGATAGTCGTTTACTTTTCTTGTATGAGTTTAAACTTGGGCACAGTACTCCCAAATAACTGCCAATATCAACAGAGCATGAGAAGATGGGTCCACAAGTGATTGGACAGTACGAAAGTGTTTCCAGAAATTCCGTACTGATGATGAGAGCCCTGAAGGTGAAAAAGGTAGAAGACGGTCATGCAGTTTTGACAACGAACAACTGCAAGCAGCTGTTCAGCAAACCCTACATCAAAGTGTTAGAGAAATGCTTCAGACGTTAGTTGTCAGCACTCTAACAGTCTCACACCATTTGCAGAGTATTGGCAAGGTGAAACCCTGCGACTGTGCGCAACAAAGAACGGATTACCTTGGGGACATGGGACGTCAGGAAGTTAAACAACTGCGGACAACTAGACAATGTCAAGCAGAAGATGAACAGACTGGGAATATGCGAAACCAGATGGCCAAATAATGGAGACTTCAGCAGCGACAACCATAGGATAATATACACAGGAGGCAAAAATAATGAAAAAGAAGTCAGCTTAATACTGGACAAAGAAATGAAAAAATGTGTTTTGGGATACTGCCAGTTCTTCGAAAGAGTTCTCCTGGTCAAACTGAAAGGGAGACCATTCAACATAGCAATTGTAGTCATCTATGCACCAACAACACAAAGAATCTACTTACTCCATTCTAGACAATGCCAAGGTTCAATGTAAAAGCCAAGAAATCAGAATCATCATGGGAGATTTGAATGCCAAAGTAGTCAAGGAGAGGGAAGGTATGACAACTAGCAACTTTGGTTTAGGAATCCGCAACGAACGAGGAGAAAAATGGGTCCAATGGTGCAAATGACCAGGTAATAACTAACACCTGGTTTTAAGAAATACCCACGACGTCTGTGGACATGGAGAAGCCAGGAGGTGACATGAAAAACCAGATAGACAACATAACCATAAACAGGAGATTCAGAAATGCAGTGGTTCAAAGCAAAACCTATTCAGGCGCTGACTGTGGAAGCGACCATGTTCTAGTCACCTGCAAACTAAAGGTGAAACTCCAGACATTGAAGAAGCCTAGTGAAGCAGCAAAACTGAAATACAACACGTTCGTGAATGACCTCAACCTACGGAAAGAATATACTAACAGCGTGAAAATCAAATACGAAGAACAAATTGGAAAAGGACACTCGAAATGGGACTCACTCTAAAGGAAACAATAGTGACATCAGCAAACAACATTGCCCCAAAATAAATTAAGCGCAGAAATTAAAAAGACGAGTGGATGACTGAAGAGATTCTGGACATGATGCAAAGGAGGCAGAAAATGATATCAAGACATGGAATGGAGTGCAGGAAACTACACAAGGAAATAAGAAGAAAATGCAGACAGGCTAAAAGAGAAGGGCTCAATAACAAATGTGCTGAAGTATAGAGATTGAGCAGGAATAATAAAGTAGACATACATAAAGAAATAAAAGAACAGGACAAAAAATCTGCTCTGCAACAGGGTGTATAAAATCCATTTTGGAGAAAGAGGAAATACTCCAACGATGGGAAAATATATAAAAGATCTTTTCCACGACAAGAGAAGGCAACCGATAATACACAAAGATGAGGACAAACCGGAAATATTAAAATCTGAAGTGGAATCTGCAATAGCCAAACTGAATAGAAACAAAGCAGCTGGACCAGACGGCATAGTCATAGAGCTGCTGATAGCCCTGAAAGAATTTGGTAAAGAGAAAATTACAGAAATAATAAATGAAATTTATAATAGGGGTGTAATAACAGATGACCTCAGCAAGTCTATCTTCATAGCAATACCTAAGAAGCCAGGAGCCAACGAGTGCGAACTCCACATAACCATCAGTTAAATGAGCCATATAACAAAACTGATCGTCCGAATGCTGATAAATAGAGCAAGAAGCAGAACCAGGCCAGTGATAGGACAAGAATAGTGCGGTTTCGTCAAAGACAATGCAACAAGGAACGCCATATTTATCTCAAAACATTTTTTAGCTTACTTTTCCTTTATTCTCTCAGGCCACACTTCTTCTTTCTCTTCCTCTTTCGCTTTATTTGCTTTTCTGTTTGTCTGTATTTCTTTCAGATTGTCTCCGTATTTTTGTTCTCTCTCTCTTTATATATATATATATATATATATATATATATATATATATTAACAATTAAACAAAAACAAAACATACAAATAATATAAAGACGGAAAATAAAAGTACATACAAACACCCAGTCACGATAGAAACAGAAAATACAACAACCACTAAACAAAAAATAAAATAAAAAACAAATAAAAAAACAAACACATGTAAAGCCTACAAACACAAATACAATAAAACCCAACCATGACCCAGAAAAAATTAAACCGCCACGCAGCAAAACATGCCAACACATTAAGAAAAAAGTCAAACCAATAAAAAAGAGGGGAATAAAACAAAAAGGCTCATCTCAATTAAACAATTTACTCATACACTAGAATAAAAATAAATCAAACTACACAATAAAAAAGAAAGGTAAAGAAAAAGAAAACTCAACCACTCATAAAATGAAAGAAGAGTAACCAACCAATCACAAACAAGACCACTCCCATAATATCACACTATATTTTATATAAAAAAGAAAACCCGGGACTTAACGGCAAATACCCCTGACGAGTGAGAACATCATAATGGTGTCCTGACAAAATTTCAAAGTCATCAATCTTCTCTATTAAATTCTAGTATTTTCAATTTTCTGGGGTTTGATTTTAATTGGTCAGGCATGTATCACGTACATTGTAAGCATAAAAAATTTCATAAGTATTAAAGGTTGTAAAAGTTCTAATATATATATATATATATATATATATATATATATATATATATATATATACATAATCAGAAAAAGGGTTATTAATATCAGATCAAACAGTTATGTTTTTTACTATATTAAATTTAATAATTTGTAATTTTTTAACGTTTCGATTTACGCGCATAATTTAAAGAAGTATTCAATATTTTTATGCAAATATCTCTAAAAATCTGAAACAAGATCTAATACTTAACGAAATACGAATTTTTATAAAATTGTATAATATTAGAAATTGTATATATTAAGTAATTTATAACATACATAGAAAGGGATTAATGTGAGAAGGCATTTTTGCTTTGAAAATCAGCATTTACCCTATACATTTAAACCAGTCACCAAGTAGATACTCTGTTAATGTAGTCTAGCACAAGATACAAGACCGCAATAACTTATTATTTATTTAAAATTTAATTTTTTTTTCTTGCATAAATTTCCCTTTTTTATCTTGCATAAATGTTTAAATATACTTGTATCTTATTAACATTTGAGTTAGCTCTAGATACTTGTTTGTAGTCGTTCTGGCAGCAATGGCTGATTTTATTTATTTTCTGTTCCGGTTCGAGGTAGACTATTCGGCATTTTGCCACCTCTATCTCTCTCTCTCTCTCTCCATCTTTTGTGTATATATATATATATATATATATATATATATATATTGGATATAATATCCTATGGCCAAGGATGCTTCTCACCGACTAAATTAGTAACAACTGATAAAAAAAGTGAAATTGAATTCACCATGATGAATTTTAAGTTTCACTCAACTCTTAATATTCTGATGGAGGTAGATTTCGTCTCAGGTAAGCTTCATTGAATCTATTTTTTCTCAACGTTTAATTAAAAAAAAAGCATTGCATAAATTTTTAAATATATTGTGTCATCATATATTTCAGTTAGCTTTAGATACTTGCTTGTAGTTGTTCTGGCAGCAATGGCTGATTTTATTTATTTTTCTTTGAATTGATAAGGTATCTTAAAATTCATCTCGGGGTTCTTGACAAAATCCAAAGGAAAATCTGCAATGTAATCAATCCCGACCTGGTAGCTTGACTCCATTCACTTTCTCACCGACGTGATGTGGCTTCTCTCTGTCTCTGCTACAAATACTTTACGGCTTCTGCTCCGACGAGCTAAGCTCCCTGATGCCCACTTTGCACGAATTTACTTGAGCTACTAGACTTGCAACTAGGTTCCATACTTTTACAGTAAAACCAATCAAATATAACCACTACTTCTACTCTAATAGGTTCTTTTCTCGCACTTCCCACCTGTAGAACTCCCTCCCGTATACTTGCTCCCTTGACAGCTACAGTCTCCAAGAGTTTAAATGCAATGTCAATTGCCATCTCTTATCTCCTTGATTCCCGTCCTTTCTCAGCACCCCCTGTATCTTGTTCTTCTCCCTTTCCACTCTACTCTCACACAGCTCTCTTCACACCAGTGTTCCCGTCCTGCTCTTACCCATTCTTCGACACCTCCGTGACCTGTTCCTCTTTCTCTTCACTCTGCTCTTATGTAACCAGTGGCAATACTGCCTTGCTTGGGGTTACATAATTAAAAAAAAAACTGGTTCTATTGTAATGAACAAACACACTATTCAAGTCTGAGAAATTAACTAACCCTTTCTCATAGGCAGGAACCCTTATTGCATATAACTTATATGTAAAAACTTTGGTTTGTCTGTTCCATTTTCAATTTATATCCGAAATGAATAAGAGAATTAAACAATTTTAAATATTTCTTGATATACAGTTATTTTTCTGTACATAGTTTACGATGTTTTCACTGTTGAAACTACAATTACCTTATTTTTTTCAGGTTGCATTGTTAAGCGATTGTTGGCGGGAACTGTTTCTCCTCAGTTTGGTGCAGTGGGAAGTGCCCTTTTCACCACTTGCTCTTCTTGACCATGATCCGGGAGATTTGATTTCAGCTGGCGAAATGCCAGGACCACCAGCTGCCCGACTCTGTGCTGAAATACAGCACATGAAAGAGATTCTAAGCCGATTTAAAATGTTGAGCATAGATCCTATGGAATTCACTTGCCTCAAAGCGATTGTTCTCTTCAGACCAGGTGAGAAGACACTTAGCATAATTTTTTTGTTTTTGTTTCACATAACATTCAATAAAATGAGCAGAGACAAGATGAAAATAAGTGGTAAAAATCTAGTCTGTAATCATATGTTACACGTTACGATCACAATAAGCAGACTTTTGTATTTTAACACAGCGGCCATCAGTAAATGCTGATTAGATGTTTAAATTTAATTATTAAAGAAATGCTGATATCATCTGAGGAAGTAACACATTTCTAAAATCGCTAAGTTCTATTTGGTGACAAAAAAAAATTAATGAATCTATGATAAATTCTATGGAGCGCATTAAAAAAAAAAATCTATCCTCTGTCACCAAATTCTACAAAAGACAACTTAAAGTAAGGTAGATTATTTGTGTATATTTCTTTGCTTGTTTGTATATATGAAATTTAGTGATTTTTAAATAGCTTACAAAGTAAAGTGTTACTCATTATTTGCATACATGTGTAGGAGTATAGCGAAAAACGGTTATTTGTATATAAGAATGTGAGTATCGACAGATTTATGTATTTATACATTTGGAGGAGTATAGGCAAATATGTTCAAACGGCGAACAAATTTATTTACATATCTGTGTGGGAACGTGTATATTTAGATATATGTCTGGAAGCAACGGATTCTTTTATGTTCCGTGACCCTTCAGGGCGTGGGCGATCGACGCTCTTCACAACTTCCTAACTTTTTTTATCGTCTCCCTACCGCCACCTTCGGCTATCCATTCACCCAGGCTCGTTATGTAAGTGACACGCTGGTTTCCTCACTGACCCTTTTGCCTTTGTTATGTTCCGTGAATATCAAATTTTCCGAGTTCTTTGATATGAGTTCCAGAAATTTTATCTGTTTCTTTCTGATTCTGAGTATAAGTATCCTTTTTGTTTTCATTTTCCTTAAAACTTAGTGGTTGCTTACGCGCACAGTACAGTCACTTTTATAGATAACAATGTAGAATGTCTATTATATCAGAGTGGTAGGGTGATTGATTTTATATTATAATCAATACATAAACTGATCCCTGATTTTGTGGGGTGATAATATATTTTTAAACCCTTAATTTTGGCTTTCTGAAAAATTTCAAGGTGTCGTTAGCGCTCAAATTTTGATCTACATCTGAGCGCAACTCCCGTCGAACTAGACTGCAAAATGCTGACGCTAAATCCAATCTATCTATACAAACACAACGTCCACTCGTCACTTTTATAGATATAGATGTGGGAGTATCATTTATTAGCATATATACTTGAGAGTATCGACAAACACATATTTGCATAAGCATACAATGAAGTTGATGTATAAGTATACCCCCAATTCGTTATTAAATTTTGCAGAGTAATTTTATCATTAACACTTTCATTGACATTATTCCTAAGCGCCACCTGTAAAAAAATAATTTAGGATAATAAAGTAGATAAGGCGCAGAGCATATAGGATGATCCATTGTTATGGATCTGTGTGCGTGCCCAAAAAGTCACCAGAATCGAATATTTTTTGTTCACATGCAAATAAAATCTTAGTACAGAAAATGAAATAGCAAAATAAAATAAGAACATTTCTAATGCGATAATATCAGATGAAGAACTAGCAACTGGATAACACAAGAGGAATCAGACGAAGTGTGAAAGTAAATAAAAAAATAAAATAAAATAAAAAAAACAAAAAAACAAAACACAATAACAAGACAAAAAAAACAACTATTTAATGAATGAATTTTGTCTTTGCTTATAAGTCGAAGGAAAGACAAAGCCAAAGAATGATGTGATCGATGCCAGGCTGGGATTCACTCAGAAATGGTGGTGTTTAGTAGAGCATGAAGCTCATTTACAGCCGACAATGAATTTACCCTTTGGGGAGCAGGAGGAAGGGTGGAAGGAAACAGAAAAAAAGACAGATTTGGACAGAGAAACACATGAATATCCGTACAGAGAAGGAGGGTGGGAAATTGTGACTGGATGATGGGAAAAAGGCAGGGTCAGAGAAATGAGTGAAGAGCAGTGGGGTCGATGGCGAACAACTTCAGTCTCGGCCGTTCGTATGGTCGCGCTCACTTCTATCTTGTCAAGTAGTTACTTGCCCACAGCAATTGAACGGTAGCCCACTCTCGTCTCCTTGCCTCGATGAAATTAATGCAACCACCGGCGATTGGCATATTGGATAAACAATAGGTTATCAACTAGGAAACTGTGGTGAGATGATGGACAAATAATCGTTGGTTATTAATTTCTGATGGCGACTAAACTAACGCCATGTCTTCATTTTCCCCAATGCCAGTCAATACACGCCTGCATACAGAAAACAACTTCATGCATATTCTCTGCACGTACATATATCGAAAACATGTACTATATTCACATTACCAATGCACAAACGATTCAAGATTAAATGGTTAAGGATTTTTGATAATTTTAGACTTTACTTGAACTTTCTCTACATTTTGTTGTTCGATCTTTAGAAACTTTTTCATATATATATATATATATATATATATATATATATACAATACTTAATTTTAAAATAGGAATAGATGCATCGAAGTACGAGTTATAAATTCAACAACAGACTTAATCTGAGCTACAAGTTTGATTTCTAGATGGTTAGTAACACATGTCATCTTGTAGATTTATCTAACGAAAATATGATATAGGAAAAAATTCTATATCACATATTTTTACCACGAGTTGTAATAACCTTTACAAATTTCTAAAGAAGATTGTATTTTGAAAGTCATTAGAAGTAATGGTTCTCTACACGTTGCTCAATTTAGTTCCCTCACTTTAATGTTTAGCATTAATTCCCTGAAATGAACTATAACAATATTGAATTATCAGACATGTTGACTCACTCAAAAGAGCCACACAAAACACTGGAGATCTTGTACCTTAATTAGATATCGTCTTTTAAGTCTTCAAATATCCACGTAACTTTTGTAAAAAGTTTTGGAATATATCCATTTTCTTGAGAAATACTTGTTTCTGTTAGTAAGAGCACAAATTACCGTCAGTAAATTGTTTTAATTTACTACCTAACAAGCAAGTGAAAAATAACTTGTAATAATTTTCTATTTCAACGCTTCGTATTTCATGCAGTAAATATATTCTATCCCTATATCACTGCAGTGATTGTACCTTGTTTATGTCAATTACATTACTCTTCAAGATGCCCTCCAAAAGCCAAATAAAATATTAACAGAAAATATCGTTAGGAACAGAGAAAAGAGTTCTGAAGAGTCACAATCTGTTGTACTAAATGACAGTGAACATCAAAAACAGACAATTGAAATTTCTAGGGTGCATAATGAGGAAAGATGACTTGGAAAGTTTAGTACTCACAGGTGATAGACTGAAGGCAAGAGGAAAACAACGCATGACATATCTGGCGAGTTTGAGTAAATGGATGACCGAATAATTTTTTTTAGGAGAGCTAACAAAAAGATAACATTTAATAGCTAAAGAAAATTAAAGATTTAAGGAAAGGAAATTGTGGAAGGCATGATCGCCAACGTCCTGAAGGAGTATCTTACCTAAAAGTAGCCACTTCAATATTCCTTGGAGACAACTTATGATGAATTTATTACTTTTTATTATGAATGATGGTAACAGTATATATATATAAAATATATGTAAATTAAAAAATATATACACTAGTGATTAGGTTCTAGGTTCAGCAAACCAAAGCAAATTCCGTTACGATGTCGGAAGGGGAACAAACTATGTTAACAACGGGACACTAAGTTAATTTATTCAAATCAATAACAATATAATTTATATTTACTTGTTTTTCATTCAGCGTTTATTTTTTATTTTTCAAAATTCATGCGCCAATTTTAACTGTGTGCAAAGGTTTGAAAGAAACATTGCAATCTGGACTAACTTCTAAAATTCGCCCAGATATGAATGAAAATACATTTTTCTACAGATTTAGAACTTCTGAATTCAACTTTTTTAAAAACATTTTGTCCTCTAGAAAAAAAATTAGAGCCCAAATTACTTTATCTACTTTACAAAATAAATACTTTAGTAGAAGGTCTATACAGTATACGTAGAAATGTAAAACTGGACCCTGTTTTGTGCCAGTCTCTCAGAGATGTTCAATTTACCATTTAAGTGTGTAATTTCTTTCCATTAATCTTTTGTCCCTTTTAAAAAAGTTTTCCAAGAAATAAAAATATTTACACGAAAACCTTTTATAAACGAAAAATATGAATATTTAGCAGGATACACTTTCAAAGTTATATATCCGAATTTGAAAATACATAGTAACCGAGTTAGAGTATATTTAGTTTTAATTAAATATCGGGTATCAGAATGATGGATCAAAATATTATGCATACATTGTAAACAGATAACCCCTTTTAAAACCAATTCACTCGCTTTCTCCATAAAAATCAATTCTACTTAAGAATTAAAAAATTCTGGTAAAAACGCCTGTCAGATTTTGTCAAAGAAGCACGTTTGTAAAATAATTTAAGAAAATTTGTACTTTTAAACCTGGCGATGAAAATACTTATAAAATTATCAGAAACATTAAAAATTGTGTCTAAGAAATAAGTCTCAAATGGTCGACAGCATAAAATATGAAATTAGAATATTGAAGAGAATGCTTGAATATTGTAGAGACTTATTGTCACTTAATATCCGTTATAAGTCACCTGTTAGTTCTGGCGTGACATTTGAAAGAACAGTAATAACAAAAGAGCAGCGTTATTAAAATACTAAGATTGCTGACAGAAATACTAGAGCACTGATATTTCCTGTTATTTGACCTCCAGTGAAAGCCACTAGTGAGAAAACGCAATAACAATTTAAGAAGTATTCACATTGCTCATCGTAATATTATCTTGCAAAAACTGTACAGGCATATACAAATTCCCTAATTAGAAAGATTTAAAAATTTGATATACTGGGATATGTATGTAAAACTATCTTTCAGAAGCTTTTTACGCGGGTTGATCACTTTCGAAACAAATTCTATATAATTCTATAATAACACCAAGGTAGAAAAAAAGGCGCACAAAGACCGTGCAATCAAGACAAAAACAAAAAACAAAAACACTATAAGCAAAGTTGTGGTGGGAAAATTTAATATAGTCGAACATGTCTGATGACAGGATACATATTCTACTTGAAATGAGGTCCAAATAATGAACAAGGAATATTACTAGGGGAATGAGAAAGTGTAAAGAGGCGGAATATAGTGTACGTAAGTCGGGCTAACATGGAATTCAAACAAATGTGGGTTTCTTTGTTAGATGTTGGGAACTCCTGCAGGTATAATTTGAAACTGCCTGGACATCTAGTGCTACTGATTAATGACCATTTCGACGTTTACATTTTTTAGTTTCCTTGAAAAGAAAGTTCCTCCCCTCTCAATACTCTTGAATACGTCTGAAGAATGGATCTGCTGAAATGTCTTCAGCAGATCTGTGAAGTTATTTATCGAAAATAAAATTGAACCAAAACTATTAGTCTGAACAGTAAGAAATTTGGCATAGACAAATGTACAATATATATATATATATATATATATATATAAATAAATAAAAGGAAAGTATTGAATAATTTATCCTATATAAAAGGAACTTTAAAGCTATACATCAAAGAATACTAAGAGTTAAAAAGCAGCAATGAAATTAATAGGAAAATATTAGATCAGAAAACTGCATAAGTCAAAGATGGGAAGAGAAACGTCTTCCTGAAAATTCAAGATAGGACAATAACATCGGCATGGTTTTAAAAAGGTACACGAAAAAAATTCTTCAGACCTAATATATTAAGGCTAGGATTGATAAAAGGCAATAGAGTTGGAGATGTCACCTGCTAAAACTGCTAGTCCGGTAATAAATTGCATACAGTTGATTATCCCAGAATGAATACAGAAATAATCATGTTGTAAAAACTGGGAATTTTACATAGATGCAGATCAGTTATAAGCACAAACCTGAATCTATCGTTGAGAAAAAAATGTAAAAGTTTTGTTGAAACATTTGCATCACCCTGAGAACAAATTTTTTTTTCTGAAATGCATGTCAGCGCTCCAGCAGACCAAATAGAGAAACTGAAAAACGAAAAGCTGCAGCCTTCCAGAGAACTTTATGGAATATAAAGATGGAAAAGTACAGACAAGGACATTACTAAACTCAGCTAGAAATTATAAGCAAGGTTGGATAATTACACGTTACTTGTTTTCCGGGGAAAGACTAGAGTATGTAAAAAAAAAAAAAAAAAAATAAAATAAAAATAAAATAAATAAAATAAATACCAAAAGTGAGTGAATTGCTGCTAACTGATCAATTTAATTGGATCAATTATGAAAACGCAAAATATCTAAAAGTCAATACCGGCTTTTTAGAGGATGCGAGAAGTAAATGACAAAATTAAAATTATCAGGATATATAGCTTAGAAATGTCGAGAATTATTATCGCTAAAGAAAGCTGTACGTATTGAAGGCAGCCTAACCACCAGATGACCTAGGGGACTCGAAAAACAAGACATAATATTGAAAGGTTAGTCTATGAAAGCTAGAATTAAAAATTCGAAAGAAGCAGAGTACACTGTAGTATTTCAAAGTACATAAGTAAAAAAAATTTAAAACATAATGGAGTACTGTATGAACTTGTCTTTCACAGTAAGTAGCATATAATTTCTAATCTGCGGCAAGATATTATTTCGAGTAATATTTGCGATTATTGCAAATATTCGAAATTATCGTCAAAATGACGTAATTGGAAAAGCTAATGTTATTGCCCACTTGTAAGCGTATACATTATACTATATAAGACTAGAACAAATACTAGTAGAGATATAGTAAAAGACTAAGTGTGTGTTTATTTAGTAACTGTTGTGACATCAAGTTATTGGGGGTCCGTTGGGACCGAAATAAAGTCAAAGACAGAATATTGTTACCCAAATATATTAGACAGAAGTACACAAATGTACCAATAAACGATTATTAGTGCGGCTGTCAGAATTATGCTGTAATAGATACCGAACTGCTACTTATATATATAGCTTGGACGAGTTCATGTGCCATGAGTAAGTCCCCCATAACCCTCCCCTAAGTGTTAACTCTTTAAGAAGTCTTAATGTTTTTTTTCTTTTTGTATTTACGACGATAAAGTCCGTCATTTTCCTTAAACCTAGGGTAAAGGATATTCTGAATGCCGCATTAAGCCCCGTCGAGAAATTAGCGCAAACCCGGGTTTCATTTGACTTTCCACAGACGGTCGATGAAGCCCATTTACTGTACACAATTTTTGATAAGACAACGGTTCTTTCTCTCTGTCCAGTTCTATTTTTGGTAAAGAGGTAAAAGGCACAAAAGGTTTTTTCTTTAATACTACCTGGATGTCCTCTTAACTCGAATTTTGAAGTCAAAATTGTTACACCGACCAAGGCCCCTAGAAAAAAAAAAAAAAAAAAAGTTAATTTTAACGTACTTCCTTGAAATGTTACATTCGTAATAAGTTTTCTCGTAAGAATTTTTTCGAGTATTTAGATTTATGATTGTTAAATCTGAATCAAAGCATTTTGATTTTTTATTTAAGATTTGTATTTATACGTAATAATATTTAACCAGTTTTAAAAACTGGCAAAAAACCTTTTCTCGCTTGATAACGTGAGCCCTTCTTCCCGATACGACTACAATTTAGGCTTTTCCCCCCCCATTAAGAGCAGTCTTTATACCAATGTAATAATCCACATCCGAAACACGGGTTAGGGAGCAAGTTGTCTCGTTTTTTGTGACTGGTTTGATTGGGGGGGGGGATGAAGAATAAATTTTCTTTCTGCGTACTTTTATGTGAGCTACGCCAGATTCCTCAATTTTTCAATCTTAGTGTACGATTACGAATCTGACAGTCTTCCGCTATTTGGAGTTTTGCCTCATTTTCCGATTTATTTAAAGCTCTACGTTTAAGTTCAGCGTTTTTAGCTGAAACGAGTTCCTGAACACTTGAAATTATTTGCACTCAATTCTGATTTGTTCACGACCGACGCGATCGTAGTAAAATCTTCACTAAGCTTTTGGTTAAACGCTTACATTTCCACCTCTTATGAAAGAAGTTTTAAGACTAAAAGTTCTGTAAGAAGTTTAATCGCTTCGGTGAATGTCAATTCGCTTATTTTACGGGGTAAAATATAATTCAAATTTTATGTGCTCTGCAGTGACCAGTTTCCGGAGAAGGCGAACTTTCTTACAGTTTGACCAATTATGTAATCTGAAGTATAAATCCTCGAATCTTTCGAAATACGTGGCAAAGGTCATATCTTCGTTCAGAGAAGATGTAAAAGCGTGTATTACGCACCAGATCGTGTTTTGTGAGAACAGCTTAGACTAATTTGTCCCCAGTTTAAGCGATTTTTTTGCCCTTGGGTTTGAAATAGAATTTCTTATGTCTGACTTCAGATAGTTTTTTTAAATTAAAGCCACTTTTGTCATTTAAGCTCTCGTTGATTTTGTTGTTCAAGTTGGAACTAAAAAAAAAAAATCGAACAGGGTGGTTTTAAATTCATGTTTATAGGTGTCTTTTTAAGGATAACCCGAATACAAGTTAAATTCAATGAACATATTTCTTTGAATAACAAAAAGAAAAAAAATAGAAAACTATTTTCTTACTCGGCAAAACAAAAATAATTGAAGGTGAATAAAACAATTTCTTACTCAGAGGATCAAGAATGAAAAAAACGTGAATTTTCGTAGTTTAGCGACTCGCGTTCAGGTTCAGTGTAAATTAGTTACTTCTTTTTTTTTTGTTTGGTTTCCTTTTCTGGATTACCAAATCCTGTTGAGTAGAACAAAGTATGACGAAAACAGAATCTTTTTTCGTGCATACAACGTTGAACCAATATTGACAATTTCCACGCAGTTTTGGGGGGTCATCAAAGGTCCTTTAGAATCCTCGTCGCCAAATTGTTGTGACCTCGTCACTAAGTTATTAGGGCCAGAAATAAAGGCAGTAGTACATATACCAATGAACTATTATTGGCGTGGTTGTCAAAGTTATGCTGTAATATATTACTTTTCCTCACTTCTACCAAGCAGAACTGCTACTTATATATAGATTGGACGAGTTCATGGGTAAGTCCCCATAGCAGTAACTATCAATGTAAAAAGAAAAATCAAAGAAGCCATAGTATAACTGAAAAAACTTGTGCACCTGTTGGAATGAATCTCTTATAAAAGAACGGTATTGGAAAAATTGATTGATATCACTAATCGTAATATGCTTAATACTAGGTGTTTAATACATTGAAGGTAAGTAGATTGGCCATTCTACTAAAAATTATAATAACTTTAACTATTGACAATATAGCTGTATTAATACTCAATGAGAAATAAAAATAAAATATCCTCTATGAAGATTTTTTACAGACATAAGAAAAAGAAGGTCGTGAACTAGAGTGAGTTAACTGATATAGTACAAAATCTTTAGAGGATTTTCAGTTCAGCTGAAAGTGTAAGCATTATGTATCCATTGCAATGGTATTTAGCTCAAGATAAATGACATTAACTTAGAGGAAACTGGAGAAGAGACCAGTCGAAACGTAGTAAAGGTTAGTCGAAAGTGAAATATTCATAACTTTGGTAAAACAAAACTTTTACTAACTTTTAAAATTTATTATTTTAAAAATATTTTAAGTAATAAAATTGTCAGTTGTCAGGTAGCATTTGATATTTGTAATTTACAGTAGCATATTTCTTTCTTTGAATTAATGGATCAATATTTTCTAATAATAGAAATCTCGGACGCTTTCCAAAGATAGTATCTCAACTATTACATTAATCCCCACTCCTGGGATCTTGTGCTTTCAAAGGCACTTTTACTGTGATGTGGGCAGGTTGAATGGTTTAAATATCTTATAGATTTAATTTATTAGATTTTGCATTTATTAGATATATTTTTTATGCAAAATGTTGCTGATAGTAATGTGGAAATTTTCTCTTATTGAACGTAAATCTTATTAAATCGTTTCTATCTTGTTTAAGATTCTAAATTTTTTCACTGATATAGTACCTATTTCTAATTCTTTACTTCATACTGGAACGACACTTACAAAAGTTGGTATTTTTGCAATGTATTTCCACATTTTTTGTTAAGTCATTGAGAACATAAAAGTTTCTGACATTTTAAGTCACATTTAAATTCACGATAATCTTATGACTAACATAATTCTTTTTATTGTTTGTATTGCCTAATAATTTTGTTATAAAAACATATTTACAGCGTATGTATTTTTATATATAGAAATATTGTAGTAGAAGTTTATTGATAGTCTCTTTCAAACTTATCTTTTTGCAACTGAAGGCTTCGATAATCATCAGAATTTTAGTGGTCCTCTCAGTTTTGTGAATACTATTATTTGTACCTCTTTCTGAACTCGAAAATAGAACAATAATTAATTTTTAAACTTTTGTAAATTTTTTGCTATCTATAGATAAGAGAATTAAATATGTAATGCAGAAAATAAGCATTAATAAGAAAATAAGAGCTGAATTTGCTTTATTTTGCCTTTTGTTAATTCTTCATTCAAAGAAAACAATTTAAATAAAGCTTTTCTACAAATTATGTTTTGAGTTTCACAGCTTTTTGTTCATCATCATTACCCATATATAAACATGTGAATAATTTTAGTGATTTGAGGTTAAGCAGTATTCAATAAATAAGCAAATAAATGTCAGAATTTACATATTCTGACCCAATCCAATGAAATAATACTTATTATAAAAATTTTTACAAGTTGAGGAGAAAATGCAGCATTTTCTAGGAGTGAGAAAGGAAATTACTACATACTATTAGGCGTGAATACGTCATCATTTTCTATTTTTTCCAAATATCTTTTAAGCTGTTCTATATGCATTGTTCAAGTCAAAATATTTTCTCTATTCTGCTCTTTCTCTTCACTCTCTCTCTCTCTCTCTCTCTCTCTCTCTCTCTCTCACTCTCACACACACACACAATTAGTATACACGAAGAATTACGTTAATAAATTTGTTGGTCACAAATCTTGATTATATTTTACTGTATTATTTTTCGTAAGGCATATATATTATGTCGAAAACAGATACTGTTTATTTTATCTTTCATTCGATGTTAGTGCAAATAAATGATTTACATCAACTTTTAAATATCAAGATTTAAAACTTTCTTGAAATTGTTTTCAGAACTTATAATCAGCTAACATTTCAATTGAATCGTTGTGGCGAGGCAGAAATAGATATTAAGACAGAAGTAGATAATATTATGCATCCAAGTAGAAACTGGTAATCCAGTCCATACATTATCTCAGAAATAACCAGGAAATGACTCATTTATTTTTGAGTGTCGTCTGTATTACTCTTCATAGCAGTTGTTAGACTGCATATCTGTACGTCTTCTTCAGTCTGTTTTCTACTTGCAACCATACCGTGTATATTGCAATGATCACTTTTCTTTGGCCTTTCGTCAGCCACTTCGTACTCTGATCTGAATCATCAACGATAAAAATTATTCATCTAGTGGTTCAGAACAAATATCTTTTCACTCAAATTAACTTACTCTTTATTCTGCTAATGTTAAGAGTTAAGAGCGTTCCAGTTGATGATTATCCTTTCAATAATAATAATAATGATAATCATAATAACAATGATAACTGTAGAAGGACCAAGCATTAGCATTTATTAGCATTTTTTTAAAAAAGTAACTTAGACAATGTCTACAAATAATGTTGGCTTTTTTTCAATTAATACAATAATGTTTGTTCTTTTGAATTCTTTTAACAGAATGTCCAGGGCTTACGGATATCCGGGCCATCGAAAACTATCAGGATCAAGCCCAACTGATGCTCACAGAATACATTAGATGCCACACCCCGCACCCGGCTACGCGTTTTGGTAAACTACTTATGTTGTTGCCATGTCTGCGAACAATTCACGCACACAGCATGGACAGAGTATTATTCAGAAACATTGTTGGAGACATACCAATCGAGACACTTATCATGAATATGTTTCACGAAGACCGTTTGTAAATCTTGACTCGACACTGATAGACATTGTCACCAATCATAAGGTTGCGCAATAAAACCTACTGGAAAGCGGACAAAGAACAGAAAATTTGTGATAAAGAAACAAATGAATTTTCTTTTTTTTTTCATCGTCATCAGCACACAAGCAAAAAGTGTAATCTACTTTTAAATTTTTCTTCCGTCATTTTTACACAAAAAATATATTAAGAATTTCTCTCAGCGTTCGATGGTGTCACGAACTGATATATCGAATCAGCATTAGTGCTGCGGTGACTCAATAATAATCTCAGCCATTATATCATATCTACAGACACTTCCTCTTTTTGTCTTTTATCTCAGATTTTTTAGTTTTTGTTTTTGTATCTGTCTATGAGTCAGAGAAATATTTTCAATACATTCAATATTTTGTTTTTCCATATACGAAAACTGAAATCAAACTGTCAGTAACTACACATTGTTTTAATATTTTGTTTGCGTTTGAACTGATCGGAAATTCAGTTAAAAAGATATGAGAATATTTGGTATTTATACAATAAATAATAAGATAATTTCAATAATAAAAAAAAACTGAAGTTCTTTCACAATAAAACAAACTTAATTGAGTATGAATACGACATACTTGTAAAAAGCATCCGAATATATTATGAATAGTTTCGCCCAACTTTTTATTCTATTTGATTTTATTTTCTAACGACCATCCAATCGTTGGCAGTCAATGTAAGTGTAAATAAACTGTGAGAGTGAATGGGGATGAATCAGCGATGCTATTCTTTTGAAAATAATTAAAACTATGAAATATTAGACTGATCTATCCGAAATGTTTTGAATTCGATTTTTTCTATGAAGCAATTTGTACAAAGTTTCACTTGATCAGATGGAAAAATGTTCATCGTCCAAGTTATTCATCATATCATTAAGAACTAAATCAATTTTGCCGTAAATATTTTCTCATTATCATAAGCAGATAACAACAACAATAATAATTGTAAACAGAGACGGCAAAAATCAGAAAATTACATCTGAACCATTACTTTTTTTGGGGAGATCAATGTATCATGACTTGATAAATAAATAATTAAATAGTTGCATGAAATACGATTTGATAACATAAATTATTAAAGCAACGCTTACGATGTGGTTCGACATTTAATAGGTTTTATACTTAGATTTATTCTTAATCGGAGAATGTATCAATATTTATTGAAAAAATGTTTTTAATACGAAATAAAAATGATCTGATGAAAGAAAAATGACAACTAAAATATCTTTATCGTTTATCAGTTTACTTTTTGTATATTTTTTCGAGAAAGTATGCATCGGTTGGCACCATTAAATGTCTTGACCAGTTTAATTCAAGGACGCCTTTCTTTTATACAGGTCAGTAAATGGAAACTTAACACTTACAAAACTCCATTAAATGAGTAGGATTGTCAAATCATTCTTCGGACATAAAGATTTAATTTGATTAAATATATTTTTATTACGATCATAAGCAATGTTTCTTTAGGGAGTCGGGTAATTACAACTATCATCAAAAAAGGTAGACATGTTGTTTGGTCCAATCATCAAATAACAAAGGCAGCAATAAAAATAAATTGTTTCATTTCGTAATGATTTCAACTTGAATGATACATTTATTTTGAAAAAGATAGATAATATGAGTTGAGTTATTTGAAAGCATGCGCGTACAAATATTTTAGCACATACACAGACACACACACATATATGCATGTATTGAAATACGTGAGCACACACACACACACACACACACACACACACACACACACACACACACACACATATATATATATATATATAGTCATCCGCAGACAGAACCGTTTCGCTGTATCACAGCTCATCAGTAGGGTTAGGCATCCGATTGGTTCTAGCCAGGATTGAAATGCGACCGAATTGATATCTATCTATCTATTTATCTATCTATCTATCTATCTATGACGTGCTTAAACAATTTTTCATTTTAAAATGATTTTAAATTGCTTGGAATTATTTTTTAATTGCTAAAAATAGCTAATTTTAGCAATTTTAGTAATATTTGCAAAGCTGATAGCACGTAATTATCTTTATTAAAAAGGGGATTTTTAGATTAGAAATTGTTAAAATCGCTGAATTTAGCACCATTTCTAGCCATCCGTCATAACGACGTAATTCTCTTTAATAAAACTCTTTCAAAAATAAAATCTACTTTTTGAAACTTTTTGAGAAATATAAGCTGATTTAAAGTTTAACTAATCTGATTTGAAACATTAAAACAATTAAGTTTAAAATATCACAGATATATATTTTTTCACACGGTAGTAGCTGTTTACTCAAAGCTTGACTGACAAACGGAAATTAATTTTTTCTACAATGGTTATATTTGTAAAAATTGACATGAGCGCCTTTTTATGTCATTTTGAACTAACCAGTAATTTAAGAAATTTAGAAAAATATTCTTCATAATCTAATGTTTTATAGAATTTTAGAAACATTGTCATTAAATTTAATATAGTTATCGCCCTTATTTTCTGATAATACCGTGTATGGACGCCCGCATTTACAAACATCGGCCTATTTATATGCATAGTAAAATATTCAAAATTCTTTTTCAAGATATTAGGAGAGGCTAAATTTTAATAAGCTTTTCCATTCATGATTCGTAAATATATTTTTTTTACTTAACAATATCGCTTAATCCGGACAAATTAATACAGAATTATAAAATATTTAAAACTTTAATAATTATTATAATAAATAAAAAATGAAATAAAAATAATTCTTGTAAAACTTCATTATTCATTGAAAAACATTTTAATACCTTGTTTTAATTGTCCATAATATATCTTATTCATAAAAGCAATTAAAAGATTTTTTTAATTAATGTTTTATTGAAATTTTATTTTACGATTCAGAGCAGTCGTTCAGTAACTGTGGGGTCTGTTTTGCGAAAAGAAATCGATGATTTAAATTCTCCAAGAAGTTCTGCGTTTAGCTAATATAGGTACCTCCACTCATTTCCGATAACTAACTTTTACATTGATTTTTTAAAAATAAAAAATGTTTCTTGAAACTTTTATTTTAGTTTAATTGAAAGTTAAATGATTAAATTTTTCCAGTAATCAAAATACTCTGCTATATTTCAAACAGAAATTATATTGATTGGAATCGAAAATTTTTCAATTTTTTTTTAATCTTTCAATTTTTCGACCATTTTTGGGCGATCGACACTTTCGTAAACAAAAGTTAATTCTCGGTTTTAAAAATCTTGTAAAATGAAAATATTCATCGGTGACAAATGATGTTTTGAAAATGAGTAAATTTAATGCAAAATTAATCTGATTTACACAAATATTACTTATAGCATGAAATTTAGAATAAAACTAATTCTTAAAGACAGAGTTGAACTTTCTAACTTTTCCACCTTATTTGAAACGTGTTGACATTGACCGATGCGAGATAAGATAAGTGTATAGCGATCACAAGTGACATAATTATAAACATTTTCTTCCTCTCATGGGAAGAAACCGTGAAACTAATTATCCCTCTTAATGTACACATAGAAATTACCATACAACAAACAAAACTTCAAATACACAAAAAAATTAAAAATTATTCTTAAAAACATTTGTATTAAACTTTTCAGTTTCCAGTTAGTAAATATAATCAGTTTATAAGTTAATAAGTTAACGACAACAAATCTTTGAAGTATTTTAAAAATATTTTTGAAACTTTAAAAATTATTATAATTCAAAAAAATGAAAACAATTTCAAAAGAATTTCATTACTAATCGAAAAATTTCTTTTCTTCAGACTATAATGTCCTTAATATATATTATTTATCAAAGCTTATTAAATTAAATAATGTCATAGTTTTATTGCATTTTATTTTGTAGATTTTGGGAAATAAATTTTTGCGTCTAACTAATAAAATAAATTTTCCCAACAAAATTTAATTTCTTAAAATTTCAAGAATTTACATAGAGGGGAGTAACAGATGTAAAAAAAATATTTTTACCAAGATTTTTAACAAATAATAATTTCAAAAATAATTTCATTCATTTTCGAAAACTTTTTGAAATTTTCATCAACATTCGACAATTATTTGATTTTTGCAAGAATTTCCAAATCAATTTGTTTTCATCGCAAAAAAGACGCTAAAATTTTCGATGCCAATCTCCCCTCGCCTCCCCTCATAACGCACAATAAGTTATTAACCTGAATTTCTAACGTTCTAAAAATGACAAAAGAAAATCCTTGGGTATTTCATTTTCACAATAACATAAAAGTTTTGGTGATAAAAAAACTTTGTTTTTATTAATTTCAGACATATGTTTTCTAATTTAATTTTATTAAAGTTGATTTAAACAAGATTTCATTCGCAAATTCTTGCCTTTAGATTCAATATAAAACATAATAAAATTTCTAAAGGAATATTTTCTAACATGGAATGTATCTTTTATCATTTTTTCTTTTACCTTTAATCAATATGGTGAAAACACTTGATGAATTAGTAGCGTGCTTGTTGCCAACATGTGAACATGTGTACTTGACCACTAAATTTTGAGACGTATTCAGATTATATATTATTTTATGTATGTACACAGCTCATTTTCATTCAAGCACGTTTATTCAAATAATTTATTTTACTGCTTTACTGGTCACTAGAAGAAAATCAGATAGCATATCGAATAAAATATATGTTTGTATTTAGGTCTACTTTTTTCAAAATGTCTGAATTAATTTTGACTAAGCAGTTATCACCCATTAACTGACATTTTTTCGTAGGTGGATAAAGAATTATATTTAGAAAGATTAGAAAAATAGTCTACAATAGGAAATAAAACACAGAAGTACAATATTGAAAAAATTAATTGCACAACATACCAATTACACAGAATTTAATAACTATGAACAATAAAATCATACAAAGAGAAAAGAAATTACTTTGATTTTATTCGTATCTATCGTCAATTATAACAATGAAAAGAAAATATTAATTTTTTAGTCTTGTTCGGTTACAATACTAATGAAATATTCTAAATAATGATTTTAAAATGTTGTTTCAACAACAAAACTATTAGACTTATGATCTATCTATCTATCTATCTATCTATCTATCTATCTATCTATCTATCTATCTATCTATCTATCTATCTATCTTCATTAATATATAGGTAATTATATATATGCAAATATGATTTTTATCATATAATGAATTTTAATGCAAGCACTCATTTAACACAAACCTTTGAATTCCATAGAGGTTGAGTCTAGAAATACCTAAACGTATATATATATATATATATATATATATATATATTATAAATTATATTTTAGAGCATGTGCAAACTACAATCTACTATATTCTACTACATTTTGTAGTAGAATATAGTTTGTACATTTTCTAAAGTTTAATTTATAAAAAATATTAATTGCTTCATTTGTATATTGAGCCCTGTTTTAAATTAATGTTTTGAACGTTGCAAATATTTTCTTCTCTCTTTATTCATTATATATATATATATATATATATATATATATATATATATATATATGTATAAGTAAACAAAAGTTTTATTGCATCTTAGATTATAATTATTGAATATTCGGTTTGCTGTGAAGATTATGATCGCCATGATAAATAATTTGATTTTATGGAATAATTGAACGATTAAAAAATTAACTGAACATTCTGTATGGTTACAGATAATGAAAACGCACACTTCTACACAAGGTTCACATTCAAATGCAAAGTATGTAGCCAATGATTCTTTTAATACAAAAACGTCCATAAAATCATTAGTTTTAATTCAGCTGGGGACGTCGAGTAATAGAAAAAGTCATAGAATTAATTACTAACAATTAATCACTGACCTTATTTAAGGAAACACTCATTACACAAAGTCCGTGATTAATTCTATGATTTTTTGAATAATACATTTTTATATGAATTTCTCAAAACAAAGTAGCAAATAAAGGTATCATTTTAATACAATCGTAAGAAACATTAACGGCAAATGCATTTAAGGCAAGATTTAACTGAACGTTTCTTTCAAACCGAGACTCCCTAAATACTAATAATTAAATATTTTTTCAGGTTATAAACGATACAGACTTAAGGAAACAATTTTGTCTTTCATTACATTATTCAAACCAATTGGCGCGCTCTTCTTGGGATACACTCAAAAAGATTTATTCGTCTGAAGAGAACACAGTTCCATCAGCAGTGACCGTTCTTGGAATGCATGTTGTGATCATGAGTGAGGCGTCGTTTTCGCACGCCGAAAGGCGATCACGTGATCTCATAAAGGCATTAACCTAAGAAAAATGATACGTTTTCTCGACATTTAAACAAAACAAAACAAATAAATTCTGTTAAAATAAAAAGTGAAAAATGGAAAGAAAGCAAACTCGGAAATAAAAAAACTGTCAATTTGAGCGTTTAACAGCGGATTATTTCAAATATTTGATGAAACTTGCAGCATCTATAAAATAACTATTTTTGTTGAAATATATCCTCAAAACTATGTATAATGTAGGTACCTTCACAGACTCGCTAGTAAATGAGAAGTCCAGGATGAAAAAATGCCTCAAATTTAATAAAAACAAAGTTTTATCGTCAAATTTGTTACGCTATTATGAAGAGGAAACACCAAAAGAGTTTTATTATTAAATTATTTTTTTATACGTTTTAGAACGTTCGAAATTTTCATTAAAAATGTTTTTCCCTCTTAAGGGTGACAACAATTTGTATAGGAAATTTTAACATCTTTTGTATGGTAAGAAACGTTGATTAAAAAATTCTTGCAAAAATCAAATAATTGTCGGATTTTAATGAAACTTTCAGGATTTATTCACAAGTGAATTAGAAACATTAGAAATATTTATTAGAATTATATTAACAATTTTTATTTTTACAAAATCTGAGTAAAAACCTTTCTTTTACATCTGTTATCCTCCATTTATTTGATTTTATGAAATTTCGAGAAATTTATTTTTGTACCGTTTAATGATTTTTATTAATTATACGCAGAACTCCTTGGATAATTTAAATCATCATATTTCTTTTAGTAAAAAATAGAGCCCCAGTTATCGAAAGTTAACTGTAGTCGTAAAATAAAAATACGATAACACTAAGGTTTTATTTATTAGAATTTTCTTTTAACTGCTTTTAAAACTTAATTAAAAACTGTTAATTGCTTTTATGAATAAAATAAATTATGGGCATTATTGGCTTAAAAAATAGGTGCATAATGAATCTTTTCAAAAACTGTTTTTATTTTTAAAAAATAAATTAATTAGAATAATTTATTGTTTTAAAACTTTTAAATTTCTGTATAAATCTGTACTAGCTAGATGATATTGTTATTAAGTAAAATAATATATTTACTAATAATAAATGAAAAGACCTACCTACAGTGTGTATAAATGTGCATACTTTTGTAAATGCGGACGTCCATACTCGAAATTATCAGAAAATAAAAGCGATAACTATATTAAATGTAATGCCAAAAATTCAATAAAACATTAGATTACGGAGAATATTGTTGTACGACGTTTCGGCCGAAGAAGGCCGGAACGTACAACAGCCGAAACGGCGTACAAATGGCAACAAAGACGAGGACAGTAGTACGAATAATGTAAATAGTGTAAATCTATCTAAATGCTATTTAATGCTCCCACGACTTGTTAAAATTAAAAACAATAAACTCTGAAATAGAAAAAATACAAAAAAACAAAAACAAAAAAAAAACTCTCTTTCGATTCATTTAAACACTAAATATAAAACAATTGCGAAACTATTTGGTTTTATTTTTGAATTTCATGAAATAATATTTTTTGAGCAACGATTCTAGTTGGAATATTATTAAAGCGAAGTCAATAAATCAACACGTAAAAATGCCAATTGTTTAAATATCGCTTTGAATTGATGAATGATCTCGAAAATATCCATCAACTTTCAAGCATTAGGCAAACTCTTTTTGTAAACTGGATAGGTAACATGTGTTAAAATTATAATGATCTACATGTTTATATAATCGTTAATTGTTCTCTACTATGTTTTATTGAAACACGCCAAGAACAAGTATAAAGGAAATTTGCAGAGATATTTTCCCCTTCATTCTGAGTATGAATTAGGATCTGTTTTCTTTCTACTTAGAAACGTGAGAAAACATATTCGGAAACTGCAAGTCTGTATTCATTTAATAGTTCAAGTAAAATCTATATAATTTATTAGTTTGTTTAAAATTATAGACAATAATATATAACAATATTATATAACAATAATTTGCTCAAGGCATTTAAGTACAACTGGTGAAATAATCCATGATATTGATTATAATTTCATCTATTCGTTTTTTTTAAAAATACGTGGTGAACGCTGAAAAGGTTTCAGCCCAATCAAAATTCCCTTCTAAGAGAGAAAATAAAAAGTCCGACACTTGATCATTTCATTAGATTTTCGAAAATGAGTTGGTTTAGAACTTTTCAGTACTGCCCGTATTACAAATATTATGACGAAAGAAGTTTATTTTCAAATACTTTTTGCTATATATTAACCGGAAATATGCAATTATTTCAATACGTCCCGATTTTCAAGAGGGATCGACAATATATAACGTAACTTACAATTCAAAATCCTGTAATGCCTATTTTTTCAGGATTTTTCCTGTTTTGTGCATGCATGGAAGAATGTTGAAAAATCATTTCATCGCATAATAATTGTATCTTCACAAATGCTTTTAGAAAGATTTTGTTTAAATCTTCCGAACGTTTATAATAATACAATTTAAAGCATCTTCTCATTGGCATTTTGTAAAAATATTCTTCGAGTAGAAACGACTTTTCTATCTATTCTCTCGAGAACGACTACTCATTTTACGAACGCCAATAGAAATTGAGTTGTACAATATTAATTGCTCTTCACATTTTCGGAAAAAGTGAAAAATATTTTGCGTTCTGTAATTATGCAAACCTAGCAGCTTGAATGCTTCTGCTAATTTCATGGATGCGGTTAGACATTAAAATATTTGCAATCGGCATCGACAGATAAAGCATAATTCTCCGGAAAATATATTTTCATTAGTTTGAAAAATTTTTATGAAATAGTTTTTAACAATAAAGCTAAATGATTTAGAGGCAATATAAAAATATAATTTTAAATTTTAACTGTTTCTTTGTTATTTTGTTTTTGTTATGAAACTTTTGCCATGATGCAACCAGACAAAGTTAATATAAGTCTTTCCTAAATATGAATTTTCTTCGATGATTTGAAATTTCATGTAAAATTTTGCCTCTTTTGTTTTACCAATTTACCGATATTTTTCTTAGTGGCAATCAAGAGATTTCTAGCCTTAATTTAATATGAGCATTTTAAACAAATTTCTATTTTTTAACAAAATATTATTTTTCATGGGGCTAGCTTACTTGAATATACTAGTCTATTGGTCTCAAGAATAGAGTAATAGGTTAACATATCAACTGACCATGAAGCGGGATATGATTGGCAACCATCTCATCACAGCATAATTAAAAAAAAAAGGAAAACATATTTTATGAGGAATGTACTATCTATTTCATATTCTTATGTTTTCTTCATGGCCTGAAGACGCTAGTATAATTCAACATACACATTTCAATATATATATCCGTATGTACTTTATCTCTAATCAACATTGCATTTTCTAAATCGGTATGGGTGAGTGAATGAACTGTTTTGTGGTTCCGCTTTGCATTTAAGTACGTTTATGAAAAACAAAATAAATTTAGAAAAAAACAAAATAAGAGAGAACAATAAATAAAACCCCAAAATAAAATGAAATAGATTAAAATAAAATAAACTGTTGACATTTCACGCATATACATAACTAATAAGAGGTTTGGGGCAATAATTTAGGTCAATTGAATGCACTTGAATCTGGAGGAAAGATTTAAACAGTTTGTTTGAATAACATTCGTAAAATGTATGTGAATAGAAGTTTATTAGATGGCTGACTAGTCTGATCATTTGTTGTGTTTATCTAATTTTGGTTATAGTCAAGAGAAATGAAAAATTAAACATATTACATGTTAAAACATTATTAGTTGGAAAATAATAGAAATAGTGGCAGGAACGGAGTATGGAAGTCTTTCTGGTTCCCTTTGCTTTATGTACAAATGATGAATATTGATCATTTATTTTCACCATTTAGATTTCAGGAACTTTTGAATAAAGGCATATTTTAGATTTAGTCTTTGAGTTTTCTCCCAGTTTATAAAGGGTTTTAGCATTATTTCTCTATTTCCGCATGTTTGTCATTCTGTTATGACCCAATTATCTGTAAAATAAAAACTAAAAAAAAAAGAAAAAGAAAAAACGAATCTTTTGAAACTATCGAACAATAAGCGAATTTTCTAATCTAACCAAAAGATATAATGCTCGATTTTTATTTTATCAGTTAACCCCGAGATTAATTTTCAAATAGGTAAATACGAAATTTTAAGAGAATTTTCACCACAGACGATCGCAAGATTTATTGATGCTATTTTATCACAATTATGTACCAAACGTAAAAAGTTAAGACTGTGGACTTAGTAATAATATTAAATTTAAACGTGTTGAATAAGTTTCTAAAACAAATCCTGAGCTAATAAATTTAATAAAGTCGATGACATTAAAATGACTAATCTTCCCAAGTTTTATGGATTAAAAGAAACGAATGTGTAATTATTAACCTCATTAATTTCTGTATAGTTTGACTTAAAAGAGTTACTTATTACTCTTCATTTAAAATAAATAAGCAAATAAATGATGTCATCATAAAATTATCCGAAATGAAACAATATAATTCAAACATACAATGCAAGAATTGACAACGACACATTGAACAACAATATTGAACAATAATAAAAGTAAAAACTGAAAAAAAGTACACGTTAATTTAGAAGATACCTGATGAGGGAAACCTCAAAAAATATAAAAATTACCTTGACATATTTTCGCAGACGATAATTGAAACACCAAAATTAATTGCGGGTGTTAGCAGTATTATGTATTATAATGTCAAAGAAATATGAAATAAGTCCATAGAAGCAGTTAATGTGGAAAGGTATTGAAACACGAGGCTTGTGAATACAACAAACAGGTAGCAAAAAAGAAAATATGATGGAAAAGAATCCATTAGATTCTAGGAATAAAACAAACAATTTAGAACAAAGAAAAAATTTTGCTTGAGAATAGGGGAAAAGTAAGATGATTTTAAACATTGAAATAAGGAATTTTTCAAACCAGAAAATCAGATATTGTTGTAAGCAAATACAAGAAAATAAGTTAAATAGGAAATTTACCTTCTCACATGACCACTGGATAAAACTAAGACGGTGAAAAAATAAATGTCTAAAGATCAGAATGGTAGAATACGAAGGTATTAATTATATTGTTTCAAAGTACTGAGCGGTGGCGTAAACTCTGGCAAATATATGATAATGCAGTAACGAGGTAATTCGGACCACAGCATTGTTAACGTTAGTGAGAGTGCTGAACGGAGTAAAGTAAAGGCTCAAGTAAATCTGCGGTTATTAGATCTCAAACGGTCGCATCCAAAAATACCTGGTCTGTCAAAACAATGAAAACAGAAATCACTGGCAAGTAAATGGGGCAAACAGTGTTGAGAATTAAACATGGAACAATGTGATGATACGGTACGAACACTTCTAGGCTAAGTTGTAGGAACACAACAAAACGGCAGCTCATCAAATGAAATCATAATTTTTGGTAAAACCCAATTTAACCAACTCCTCCAATTCCAAGTAACATAATACCGTAGTGATAATATGCCAATAAATTATATAGGAAAGCATTATGGCACAAATTACCGAAGGAAGCTGTTATTCTCTGGAGAACTGAGAACAGAGAAGATAAAGAAATATAAAAGAAACTACTCTAAAATGGTAAAAGGAGAAATCAGCATTTTAACTTGCGAGAATATAAAAAGCTTCCTACATGATACAACAGGGTAATTGTCAAAAATTTTAAAACATGTGAAATTAATATTGAAGGCAACAGAAACTGAGAAAGAGAACAATTTCTTACACAAGGTAAAAACAAAATTAAATATCTTCTAGAGATTTTCTACTACACCATTATTCATAATCTGCTCGTCTATACTTTTAGAAAATGCAACGGAGTTTATAAATTTACATATATAATAAAATATAAATTTACTTAAAAGTATCCGCGTCATTGATAACATGACAAAGAAGTACAAGTAATATATTAGAAGCCAAAATTTTCTTCAAAAGAAAATAATCAACGAATAAATATATGGGTAGTTTCTTATTTTGACCCTTATTCCACGGAACAAGAGAAGAGTTCAGAAATCGGGATCACAAAACAAATGGCTGATGACAGTGCATGAATCTTCGTACCCAAGAGAAAAAAGTTGACGGACTATTTGTACAAAGGAAAGAAAGAGGAACAGTACTCATTATCATCAATGATTAGTGTTGATTCTGCTACCAAATCACTTAAGAATTGTACAAGGTAAAAAAAAAGGAAAATCGAATTGTAACATTAAAAAAATATATACGAACTAAGATGAGGGCAATTACACAATCCGAAAATTTGAAAATGAGAACGGAAAGAATTGCAGAAGTATAAATATGGATGTAGTTGATATACCTCAAATATGAAAAGAAAAAATTGAACCAAGATTAATGTTAGATCATAACAACGTCATAAAAAGTATTTAAAGTCCAAGATTAATAAGAAATAAAAGAAGAGCAGTTGCAGTTGATGCAAAGATAGGGAAATAACTGAGACTGTAGGATGTTAGCTAACAAAGAGTAGAAAAGTAAAATGACTACGGAGGAAGTGATATCTATTTGGAATTGGGCAAAGGACTGTGATTTGCCTATACAGATAAATAGTATATACACAAACCAGAATTTGTCTTAGAGAATGAAAAGTACAATGTTCTCTGAGGCTTTGAGATTCCAACAAATCACTCAATCCACACCAGGAGAATAGATTAGAAAAATAAGAAAGAACGTGTTCGTGGATTTCTATATACCGATAGATCATCTATTAACATTAAAAGAATGCAAAAAGCTGAACACGTACTTGATTTCGTCAGGGAACTGAATACACTATGCAGTATGACTGTGACAGTTGTCCCTGCTATTATTGAAGGGCTCAGAATTGTACTGAGGAAAAAAAAAACAGGAAGAAGTGGAAATCCAAGGAATGAGCAAGACGATACGGACAATGACACGATGGCGAGAGTGTTAGACTATTGAGAACACACGATGTCACTTAATTTCTACTGTAGGCCAATACAACTCGTCAAAATCAAAATCAATTATAATAATAATAATAATAATAATGTCAAAATGTTTACGCAAAGAACATAAAATAACTGAAAATGCAGCCCAAAATAACTTAAGTCAAACGAAGATGAAGAATTAGTACCTCACGCTTAGAATCGATTTTCTTTTTACTAAAGAACAATCGAATTGATTCGATTTCCTCGCATCAATTGTTTTACAGAAAAATCGCTCAAGTAAAATTTTATTTCTAATAGCCATCAGATATGTTTTTTTAAATTCAAAAATAATATATTCTTAAATTATCAATCAACAATGAGTAGACGAGGACAATAAAGCCAGCCAAAAACGAACCCTTATCTGTCAAATAAAAAAATAATAATAATAAAAATTGTAAAACATGGTCTTTTCTGAAAGTAGACGTGTTTATGGTACAATTAAAAGCAACTAATTATCTACATTAATTATATTAAATACCATATAAATTTCTTTTTTCTCTTCTTCTTTATTATTATTATTAGTAAGAATAGTAGTAAGTCATTTTCATCATAACTCTATTTCTGCTATGGTTACACTACATACCAAGTCTGTGGAAAAACTAAGGCAGGTCGCGGTGTGCTGTTATAGCTACATATAATGTTTTTCTATCTTTCATAACATTCCTAGCGTTACACAGACAAAGTTCTTTTAGTGTATGGGTTGTACTTAACAAGATAATTTTTTGTATATCTCTTACGCTGGGGGTTCCAGGAATTCGTTCAGTGTGTTGTTTTATTCCATTTTTTATCATTCCAAGTGCATCACTGGTACTATTCTTGATTTCAATTTCCAGGTCTTTATATTTTGATAGTTTTTCAAATACCCTGGTTGCTATGTCATAATCCGATAGACAAGCTATGTCAATTAGTAGGCAAGTTTTTTTCTATTTTTGACAATAGCGTCCGGTCTATTTGCTTCAATTTTCCTTATGGGCAGATAGTGTAATCCCATAGAATGGTGACATCTATTTCTGTAACCGGTGCTGGGAGATATTCATACCAGTTTTTGTTTACATATTTTACAAAGTGTTTGCACATTGTCCAGTGTAAATATTGCCCTACTCTATCGTAACGATTTTATATTTATTTGGGGCAAGTACAGAACATCTTGAGATTAGATGGTTTATTGCTTCTTGGTATTTGTCGCAGAACCTGCATTTTGGATACACATTATTTTGTATGATATTTGCCTGAAAGTTTCTAGTAAAAAGACTCTAGTCATGCTTTGCAAGAATAAAACCTTCAGTTTCAAACTTTAATCCAAATGCTCGTAACCATCGATGAGTATTAACTTTACCAACATTGGGTTTATGAGAACATTCTGGATATTGGACATGCAGAGGTTTGTCTTGCTAGTGTTGTTTCATCTGTTCAAGAGTTTTATGCTTGGCTTTCTTTTTCATATTTTTTGCTGCACTAGTTGGTTCTTGGCTTCTATTTTGGTTTTCCACAGAATCTACTAAATGTAAATGTTGTTTGTGTTTACTGCCTTTTTTCATTGTTGAATATTTTTTCTTTCTGTTTTCATGTTGTTTGACTAATTGCATCATCCAGTCCTTTGTTGTTTCCATATATGTTAATAAGCCAATAGTTGTTGTCTTCTTTGACAATCCTAGCTGAACAAGACCTCTTCCACCTTCTTTACGGGGTATGTATAGACATCAGTCTACATCAACTTTTGGATGTTGCATCTTATGCTCAAAATGAAGCTTTCTTGACATAGAAATCATTCGTCTGATGTCATTTAGAGTCCAGTTCAAGATGTTGAAACTGCATTGGATTACTGGGATGGTTATTAATGGCCACAATTCTGTTCTGAGAATTCAATTCAATTTTTAGTATCAGTCGTACTCTTCTATAATACACTTTACACACTATTTCGTTCATTTTCTTCTGGTGAATTCTTTCACTCTCATTTATACCTAGGTACCTCTAAGCTTCTTGCTCTAAATCTTTTATTGTTAATGCAGGGTCTAAGCTAATAGAGGATGTTTGTTGTAGCAATCCTCGTAAAACTGGTTTTAGCACATTTATCCAAATTGAATTTCATTCCAATGTCTTCACTGAGGTATTTTACAGTTTGCAGAAAACCTTTCAGCTCATTGTCGTTTCTATCATACTACTTTAAGTCATCCATGTAAAACGGATGGCTTATTTTCTTTTGAGCTATATTCTGTCTTGTTAAGTTGGTTGTTTAATGCTATTAGTGATAAGCAAAACAGTAAGGAAGACAAAAACTTATAGGTTACAATTATATGATTGAGGTAAAGTGTTGTTTTCCATATTGACATATATTGTTTGATGAAATTGATGATAACGGATGATATCTAGTACATATTATTATTATTATTATTATTATTATTATTATTATTATTATTATTATTATCTTTCGATTTCTACTACAGACACACTACGTACCAAGTTTTCGGAAAGACCTAAAGGTGGTAGTGGTGTGTTTTTATGGTTACATTTCATGATTTGTTTTCTTACTCCCATAAAGTCACTAGCGTTACATGAACAAAATTCTTCTTAGTGTGTGTGCTGTACTTATCAAGATAATTTTTTTTTATTTTTCTCTTAAGCTGGGATTTCCAGGGAATTTTTCAATGTGTTTTTCTCTTTCTTTTTTTATCAATCCAAGCCCACCCACTATGACTGCTACTATTCTTTCTTATTTTTAATTTCCACATTTTTTTGATTTCGATTTCCATGTCTTTATACTTAGATAGTTTTTCAAATTCTTTGTTTGCTATGTTACAGTACGTTGTGCATGCCATATCAATTAGTAGGCAAGCTTTTTTCTTTTTAGGTTTTTAACAATTATTATTATTATTATTATGTCATTTTTCATCATATTTCGATTTCTGCTTTGGTCTCACTACCAACCAAGTCTGCGGGGAGACCTAAGGCAGGTAGTGGCGTGTTGTTATGGCTCCATTTCATGTTTTTCTATCTTCCCTATCATCTCCAGCATTACATAGATAAAGTTTTCCTTAGTGTGTGGGCTGTACTTAATAAGACAATTTTTTGTATATCTCTTAAGCTGGGGTTTCCAGGGATTCTTTCAATGTGTTGTTTTGTTCCATTTTTTATCATTCCAAGTGCACCTACTATCACTGGCACAACTCTTGTTTTCAATTTCCACATTTTTTCTATTTCAATTTCCAGGTCTTTATATTTTGACAGTTTTTCAAATTCCTTGATTGCTATGTTACAATCCGCTGGACAAGCCATATCAATTAATAGACAAGTTTTCTCCTTCTGGTTTTTAACAATAATGTCTGGCCTGTTTGCTTCAATTTTTCTGTCTGTGTAGATGGTGTAATCCCATAGAATGGTTACATCTTCTATTTCTGTAACCGGTGCTGGGTGATGTTCATACCAGTGTTTGTTTACAGCTTTTCCATAATGTTTGCACATTGCCCAATGTAAATATTGCCCAACTCTATCGTGGCGATATTTATATTCATCTGGGGCAAGCACAGAACAGCCTGAGATTAGGTGGTCTATTGTTTCTTGGTGTTTATCACAAAACCTGCATTTTGGATCCATATTATCATGCATAATATTTGCCTGAAAGTTTCTAGTGAAAAGACTTTGGTCTTGTGCTGCAAGTATAAATCCTTCAGTTTCAGACTTTAATCCAGATGCACGTAACCATCGATGAGTATTAACTTTGTCAACATTGGATTTATTGGCACGTACTGGATATTGGCCATGCAGAGGTTTGTCTTGCCAGCGCTGTTTCATCTGTTCAAGAGCTATATCTTTGGCTTTCATTTTCATATTCTTTGCCGCAATAGTTGGTTCTTGGCTTCTGTTTTGCTTTTCTACAGAATCTACTAACTGTAAATCTTGTTTGTATTTACTCCCTTCTTTTATTATTGAATATTTTTTCTTTCTTTCTTCATGTTGCCTTACTAATTGTATCATCCAATCCTTTGTTGTTTCTATGTATGTTAGTAAGCCAATAGTTGTTGTCTTGTATGACAATTCCAGCTGAATAAGACCCCTTCCACCTTCTTTACGGGGTATGTATAGACGGTCTACATCAGCCTTTGGATGATGCATCTTATGCTTAGAAAGAAGCTTTCTTGTTTTAGCATCCATTCGCCTGATGTCGTTTAGAGTCCAGTTTAAGATGTTAAAGCTATATTGGACAACTGGGATTGCAAGGCTATTAATGGCAATAACTCTGTTCTGTGAATTTAATTCAGTTTTTAATATCATTCGTAGCCTTCTATAGTACTCTTTACGCACTATTTCTTTCATTTTTTTATGGTGAATGTTTTCGCTCTCATTTACACCTAGGTATTTATAAGCTTCTTCTGGTTTCAATTCTTTTATTGTTACAGCAGGGTCTAGGCTAATTGAGGATGTTTCTTGTATTGATCCACGTAAAACTGTAGCTTTAGCACATTTATTCAAATTGAATTTCATTCCAATGTCTTCGCTGAAGCATTTTACAGTTTGCAGAAGACCTTCCAGCTCATTATCATTCTTAGCATATAACTTTAATTCATCCATGTAAAATAGATGGCTTATTTTCTTTTGGCCTATTTTATAACCACATTCTGTCTTATTAAGTTGACTGGTTAGTGCTATTAATGATATGCAGAATAGTAAGGGAGATAAAGAATCACCTTGAAATATACCTCTTTTGATGTTTATTTCATCAGACTTATAGGTTCCATTTATATGATTGAGGTAAAGGGTTGTTTTCCATATAGACATGCACTGTTTGATGAAATTGATGATGACGGGCGATATCTTGTATATATTTAAAGTCTTTAAAATCCAGTCATGTGGCACACTATCGAATGCCTTTCGGTAGTCTATCCAGGCAGTACTAAGATTTTTCTTTGTACTGTAGCAGTTTTCCAGGATCATTTTGTTAATTAGCAATTGGTCTTTACAACCATAACGGCCACGTTTGCACCCTTTTTGTTCAAGCGGTATCATGTCATTTCTTTCTAAGAATAAATATGTCTGTTTTGTTAAAATAGATGTTAATAGTTTATATGTTGTCGGAAGACATGTAATTGGTCTGTAGTTTTTCGGGTTGTTTGTGTCACCATTCTTGGGTAGAAGAAATGTAATTCCTTTGGTCATCCATGCAGGAATTTTAGTGGGATCGTCAACCATTTCTTGAAGTTCTTTGGCTAGTTTTTATGTGCTGCGTTTAAATAATATAGCCAAAAGTTAGGAATTTTATCTATACCTGGGAATTTCCAATTGTGTGCTTTTTTTTAGTGCAAATTTAACATCATCTTCTGTAATTCCAGACCATGTCTGTTCGGGATTATTATTATTATTATTATTATTATTATTATTATTATCGTTGTTGTTTTTATTTTTATATCGGATAAAATCTTAATACCTGTAAATCCACAGATAGCGGGCTACCACCAACAGAGTTAGGTATCATTCAATTTTCCTCTAGCTTTAATTGTTCATCAATTTTCGGATTATTCTTGTCGTTCCTAAAAGGCTTTTTTGCAACAATTCCACTAGGCAGTCAATATCAATTTTCTTTATCTATGTCTTTATTGTGCCAGTTACTCTACTAAGTGCACCAATGATAGCTGGAATGATTGTGTCCTTCAACTTAAAAGAAATTGAGTTCAGACATCAATGAGTCATAGATTTTTACTTTCTTTTCTTCTTTTTACTCTATTCTTTTATCCAAAGGGTACTATTGATCAGCGATTATTATTATTATTATTATTATTATTATTATTATTATTATTATAAGATCATGAACATGTAACCATTTTATGAAATTAAAAAATTAGAATAAAACATTTGATTTCAATTCAATATGTCAATTTAATATTTCAATTAATTTGATTGAGAATGATAAGTTGTGCCAAATTTTTTACTAATTTAGAAAATAAAAGATATTCAAAATATTTTATCACATAAGGATCTTGAATTAAATTATATATTAGGCAACTATAATGAGTAGTAGAAATGTTTTATTAAAAAATTTTTCGAATTTATGTTTTAATCTGGAGATTTGGCATACATGACCTCGTGTTAAACTTTCCCAAATGTCAACAATATTCTTTGACGTCTGTCATTACCCTAATTAATCGTAATTGTGATCGTAATTTTATCATACAGTTTAACGAATTTCATATATCTTAATAACCAGTTCCTGAAGATGGTTGTGCAAAGCCTAAAGTTCTAATCAAATAATAAAGAATAAAGAATGTGCGATTTTTTTTCAACTAAGGGTTATTTTAATGATTTGAATATTTATTGTATGAGACTCAGAATTATTACAATAGATCACCACACCTTCACGACTGATCAAATTGCGTCTCTTTCCCTTCAAATCATTGCAAAGATACCTGTTGTATTAGCAACATTGACTAGTAGCCACTCAATGTGGACTACACCAACGCATTCCCAACAAAGGTTTACCAACATTTTCCATGGCGTGTTCACTTCCATTGTCATTCTTGTATTCAGTTTCATTTGCTGGTAACTAATCTTTTCAAAAAATGGTAAAATCTTCTCAAGAGTAGAGATATAAATACTTTCTTTATGATTGATTTCCTTCAAACCACAATGAATCAATTTTCCGTTCACATAACGATGAATTGGGGAATGGCTTGAATTTAATTTTTGATCTTATTTTTTAGCACTAATTCTGTTTGAGGAGTTCCGTTCTGTCAGGATTTTGTCATAACTCAACTGGAGGATCTTAAGCTAAAGGTAATCTTGTTTCAAACCAATTCAGCAATTTCTTTCGTTTAAAGAATCTGTCCGATAAACAGCATGAATATTCTGTGAAACAATGAAAATAAAATAATAAAAAAATAAAGAATTTAATTTTCCTATAATTCATAAGGAAACCAAGAAGGGTTTACGGTGACGTGTGAATTTTATAACTCCACTTTCGGAAATAATATGATCATTCTCTTTTCACTTCCCAACCACTGACTTCGTATGTGTTTGGTAGCCGTCTCAACGAAAAGGAGATTCGATCAACTTAACTCGACGTCAGTCTGACTTGAGGTCGACTATTCCCTATTCTAGGTTCCTCCACTAAATCGCTGAAAAAACATCATAGTATGAAGAAAAAAGGTCTTGAACTTAATAAAAATGAACTTTATTTCTAAAAATGTTTATATTATAATAATAACATAAACATTTTGATGGATAAAGAAGGAACTCGTTTTTTTTGTTTGTTTTTTTTTTTTTGGTAAAAAACGCATTAATTTGGAAATTCTTGCAAAAATCAAATAATTGTCGGATTTTAATGAAACTTTCAGGAATTATTCACTAATGAATTAAATTATTTTAAAATTAAAAATTATTATTTTTAAAAATTATTATTCGTAAAAATATTTTTTACATCTGTTACCCACCTCCACGTAAATTCTTGAAATTTCAAGGAATTAAATTTTGTAGGAAAATTTAATTTTATTAGTTAAACGCAGGACTCATTGGGGAATGTAAGTCATCTTATTTTTTTTAACCATTTGACCCTTTTTCTGAATATCTGCTCCCAATAGTAAAATAAAACTATGAAATTATTTAATTATTTAGGCTTTAATTTGCTTTAATTAATAATATAAATTAAGGACATTATAGTATGAAGAAAAGTTTTTCCATTAACAATGAAATTGTAAAAGAATTGCTTTTTGTTATAATTTTTTAATAATTTATAAAGTTTCAAAAATATTTTTAAATACTTTAAAATAATTCAAAAACTTGTATGCTTTAGGTTATTAAGTTATTAAGTGAAAACTAAACTTACTAATTGATAATTGGAAAGGTAATAATTCATCCACCTATGCTAAAGTGAGATAAATCTTAAAAAATTTAAAGATACTAAAGTGAACATTTCAATGTTTATCCAAGCTGGAATCATAAGACATTCAAACTTTTCCTGGTCGTCACTCCTTCACGTGGTTCCAAAATTTACACCTGGGCAGTGAAACGCTAGTTGAGACTACAGAAATTTAAATGTATTGAAAAACTTGATAGATACCCAGTACTGAATATCAACAACATTTAAATGCTAAATTAGGTAAGAAAATATATTTTAAAAAAATTACTTTCTAAAAGCCTCCCACCAAATACCCATGCGAGAAAAAGATATAGAGAAAACAGCAGTTGTAAAACTATTTGGCCTCTTCAGAGATATATATACATATATATATATATATATATATATATATATATATATATATGTGTGTGTGTGTGTGTGTGTGTGTGTGTGTGTGTGTGTGTGCCTTTTGGTGTACGAAATGCTATAGCTACATTTCAAAGATTTATGGACAATATATATTCTGAAGGTCGACTGTGTTTTCATCTATGTGAACAATGTTCTAGTTTTCTCCTAAACTGAGAGCAGCATAACAAGAATTTAGTAAAAAGTTTTAAGGATTTTACAAGGAAACAATCTAAAATTATCACTGGAGAAACTTGAATTTCTGGGCCATTACATTAGTCCATAAGGCTTAAAACCCACAAAAAGAAAAAGCAAATTTAACTAGGCTTTAACTCCCGCCACTGTTGACGATGTGAAATATGCAACTGCTTCATCCACCGAACATACCTTATTTACTTTGATATATGTTATTCTTCAATGGTGGATTCTGAACAGTGTTTCAGTTTGTTTGTTCAGTAGAAAATTTGCGATGAAGCCTTCGAAATCGAAGCTGAAAACCAAGTTTTGTGTCGATAATTTTTTGTAATGCAACTTACTTTTGTTTATTTTTGTCTGTTTTTAGAAAATCTATTGAACAGTTTAGTTGATAACAGCATGCTTCGACGTGAATGTCTGCATACATGGTCGAAAAATTTTGTGAGTGAAGCATTTCCTCACTTTATTGAACACAACTAGGAACCAATCAGAACTAAGCGAGGCGGAAGAAAAGACTGAAAACTTACAATGTCCACTCATCTGCTTCAATAACATCATCAGTGATCCGCTCTAGTTATTGTCCGAATATTTCTTATCCAAAAGAACTGGTTAGTTTTCGATAGATGCTGATGAAATATTTCCACTTTTCTCTTCTGTTTACTTGAAATTAACCTTGATGAGATGTATATACGATTTTTGTAATGCCGACGACATATGCATTGAGCCGCGAGTACAAAAAACCCACAAAAGATCCTCTAAGTGTATTAAAGTTCGATTATGTGTGTGTGAGTGTGTGTGTGTGTATGTGTGTTTGAGTGTATGTATGTATGTATTTATGTGTGTGTGTGTGTGTGTGTGTGTGTGTGTGTGAGAGAGAGAGAGAGAGAAAGAATAATGTTTGAATGGGAATACGATGGAATGGTAAGATAACTTGGAAAACTTCTATTTGACATGATGAATCGGTGTCATCATGAAAATCATATTCAGCAAAATCTACGTTATCGAGACAAAACTTGATTCAAGTTAAACCCTTGATTGTTACTTTATCGTTTTAGAAATTAAATTTTCAATAATTTCAATTCAGTTTAAAATTTATTCATTGATGATCTTTTTTTCATTTTAAGTTTAATTTATCCTACAGTGTTTTGGTATTCATTTAGTAAAAATTGATTTATTAGAAATTTAGTAACAGGTGATAAACTGAAATAATTCCGTCGTGTATTAACCGTGGTAGAAATTTTAGGTAATGGGCTTTTCAGTTCATCTTCGTCTTGGTAAATTGCATTACATTTTATTTAAACACCATTTTCAAGGTTTGAATTGTAATCACAAAGACTTTGTTGCATTGATTGTATTGTTTAATTTTAAGTTCCTTTATGTTCATATACTCTTTTTATATTATGTTTTCCAATGTATTTTTGAGACATTGTTTATAGTCTATTTGGTATTTTCCTCCTTCTGCTATCAATTTAGATCTTTATCATACATTGATTACATTTGAATCTGTTTTTAAAGTGTTTGTAATCATTTATATATTGAGTTAATTTAAGTTCAGAATCATATAATTTGTGGATAATGTAATTTACCTAGTTTTTGTGCTTCATCAGTGCAACATATCAACAGAATTTGTCTTATATAGTTATCATTTCTTTATATATATATATATATATTGCTGAGATTGAACGTATATATATATATGCATGAGCCACGTTGCTGAATTCGATTATTTTTACATTTTAGAGTTGTAATTGTAGCATATGCTTATACATTTCTTTTATTATAAATCAACATTCAGATTTGAGGCCTTCCGCAGAATTTGTCTGTACTTCTGAGATAAGGTAGTATTTACATTACTTACATTGTTTGAACTGTTATCCATGTTCACGACTTTCGGTGGTTGTACTCTCCGGCCTTCTTCAAGTACTAGGAATTTCAAACCGCGCTCTTTATTTCGATCAATGGAGCATAACATTCTCATTCTACGTGCGATGCTACTTCCAGATGTCACGTAGCTATCTCCCTTTAACACAACTCTATTTGTTCAGTAAGTATTGAACTCATAACTCTTTGGCTCAAGTCACTAAATCAAACCAATGCTTATATACACTGGGTCATATGTACTACAGCAGTGGTAAACAAATAACTTAGAGAGTTATGCTATAATTATATAGTCACTACGTTATACCTTGTTTTCCTATGTCCCTCTTGCCTTCAATATGCCCTGTGAGTATTGGATTTCCCAAATCATCTTTTTTCATTATGTACCCTAGAAATTACAACTGTCTCTCTCTTCCAGTTGTTAGTATAAGTTTCTATTTTGGTTTCATTTTCGCTAAAATTTCGTCATTGCTCACATATTCTTTTTATGGTATAGTCAGCATCCTTCTGTAGAACTACATTTCCGTTACTTCAAGTCTCCTTTTTATCTTTGAGAAGATTGTCCATCATTAACTACCAAATGGAAGGACAAACATCAAGTACACTTTTCTTTGTTTCTGACGAAGTGTTTCTGTTTCTTATTTTTTGCATAGCTTTTGGAATGCAACTTTGTTTATCTAAATGCACCTTCGGATTTCAGTGTCGCATTTTCCGTCCTCTGTTAAAACATTTACCAGATATTTAAAGTGTTGTACTTGTTTGATTTTTGTTTCTCTGATTCGTAATTTGTATTTCAGGCTCATTCTTTTGCAAACAACCAAGCATTCTGCCTTCTTGAACTTAATGTTTACTACTTTCTTCTTGCTTTCCTTGACTACCTTCTGGATGAATGTTTACAGTTTTCTTTCCGTGCCTGCTATCAACACTGTGTCAGCTGCATAACTTATGTTGTTAAGATTGTAGCTCCCAATTCTCTCAGAATTGGCACGCTGTATAGCTTGAACAAGTCCGATGAGAAGACACATCCTTGATTTATACTCTTTTCTATTTTACTATATCTGATGAATTCATTTTTTTATCCGTATGCAGCAGTTTACTTTCCCAGTATAGGTTATTGATTATTCTAATGTCTTTCTCAAATATGCCCCGGTTGCTGGGTAGTCCCAATATATATTTGTGCCGTACCTTATCGGACGCCTTTGCATCGTCTATAAAACACTGGTATACATCCTTTTGCATTTGTATTGAATTTTCTGGTAATATTACTGTGTTTCTTGTTCCACTGTTTTGACGAACCCTCTCTGTTCTTATCCTATTCACAGTCTAATATTACTACGTGCTCTTTTCATGAGAATTCGGATGATAAGTTTCGTTATTTGGATCACTAGGTTGATTTTCCGATGGAGTTCACATTCGTTTGCTCATAGGCAGTGCTATGAAAAGAGATCTACTTATGTTTTCCGGTATATCACCATTGCTGTATATTTCATTTATTATTTCTCTGATCTTGTCGAAATCATATGCTTCTGTTCTTTTTTGCCAGTGCAGCTTTCGTGTCTTAGGTTTTTAATATTTCCTGCCCGTCAGTATTTCTCTGTATTGCCGGTTGTTATCAGCTTAATCTGTGATACCCATTCTTTCAATTTCTACACATTTTTGTTGAGTCGTTCCACTTTAGCCTGCCTGCATTTGTTTTGAATTTTTTTTAAGTGTCCTATATTCTCTTCTGTGTTTAGTTTGTTGTCTAACTTTTTTCATATTGAGAATTTATTCTATCATCCATTCATGTTTTTCTTCGTCTATTTTTCTTTGAAATGATCCCAATTGCTGGTTTTTTCTAAATCTTCGTTTAATGTGTACCAGTTCATTTTCCATTTTCATTTTATCCCTTATATTCTCTTTTGGTACCTTTCATATTTTCTCCCTCAGATTCGGAGCGTTCAAAAGTCGTATTGCAATTTGGGTGCTGCCTTGGGCCTCTTCAATTTCCGTGGTTTTACTCTAAGTTTACATACCAATGGAAAGTAATAGCTTCCACAGTTTAGTATCCTTCCGAGAATAATTTTTGTTTGTTGCGAACAGTCGGTGGATGACAAGTGACACCTGTCGTTCATGTCTTCCCTTACCGAGCGAAGGATCAATTCCAAGAAGTACTACCCGTTTATGCTAACAATCTATGCGCATGTCGCTCCTTACCGGGCAAGGTGTTAATTCCAATATACTTAAACCTTTTTCCTCTCGGAACAATCTGCAGCAAATATCCCTACGATTTTTTCCTGCTTTCACCTTCAAAATGCTTTATTTCACGCACGGGTTTCTTCCGTAAGATACTTTTAAATGCCATACACAATCAGCCAGAATTGTATAATTTTTGTGACTTTCTCGTCTGAACGAAGGGGTATGGTTGTAATAACTCTTTTGAAATGGCCCTTGGGTACAGCCAATGTACACCTTGAACCTACTGATTTCATCGCTGACCTAAACCTTATATATAAGTCTTTCAATGCAGCACTTCAAATTCAATGGACAATCGTTCGTATTTCTGCAATTACATGTTCTTTCGGTTTTATTTGCATTTTCTATATCCAATATTTTGGTATTGTTAGATTTAATAATCCTTTATAATTTTTTTTGAGCAACTATAACTTAGTTTGACATTATTTTATTGAATATTTTAGCTAATTCTGAATTAGATGGAAAATGCTTTTCAAGGAATTTAAAGAACATTCAGTCAATTTTTGTTTGCAATTGCTGGTTAAATTGTGGATTAAACCGTATTACTTTTCTACTAAGGAGTCCACTTCAGCTCCGTGCTCGACGAGTGAATTCTAAACTTGCTGTATTCCCCCTCCTTTTTTAACGCTAAAAGAGGAGGGGCATACAGCAAGTAATGTCAAGATGAAGGCATCTTAAAACGGAAATCTCCCCCCTCTCTTTTCTCCAACTGCTTTTCTCCTCCTTTTCTTTTACTCCCACTCTTTCGGTGTTCTTATATCTTGGGAGTGATCTTTACTGGCATTCCCGCATCTGTGCCTGAAGATACTTATATATATATATATATATGAAGATCCGACAACCCCGTTTAGTCTTTTGGTTTGTGCCTTATGTGACACTTTAGTCTTGTTAGCAGCCTGCATACGTCCACATGTTGTGCAACAGTGAGAATCTTGTGGCATATCCACAGGCATATTTGTTGACGTTTCCGACGTTATCTTTTGTCTTTTAGCTAGTCAATACGACTGATACCAAAATTTCTGATATCACTCTGGCACATATATCTCCAGTTATTTCTATCCAGGACAACTCGAAGTTAGTATGAGGCACATTGACATCCTACAAGTTACTCTTTAGCTTGTCTTTATAGCTGAGCCACGGCCGCCCAACAGACTTTTGTCTACGGTCGAGCTGTCTATACATGAAGAGCTTAGGTATTCTGTCCTCAATCATCCTTGCAATCAGGGGCGGACTGAGAATGTTATAGGCTCTAGGGCAGAAAATACAATAGAGGCCCTACTGCTCTTTACAGTTAAATGTCACATGTAGAGGCTGTGCAGCAGATGAACTGTGCATATTGGCATGACTAAGTAATGGTTTTATTGTAAGATATATATGTGCATATATGCATAGAAAGATTTAAAAATTTCAAGGTCATGAAGATGTTCATGGACCCATGCTGATAATTACAACAAAGCGTAATGATATGTCAAACAAAATTTCCTTTTAATTACTACGAATTAACATATAAACAATGTACTAAATTATAAAATTCATAATAATAGATATTAGAAAGAGATATTGAAATGAGTTAACATACACTTTTTAAAATAAATTTTTACATTTTAACACGCCCTATTATATGATGTACAATGCTTTGCAGTTTCAAATATTCAAAAGTTAATATTCCAAAAGTTTCAAATATTATATTTAATATTATACAACATTGTATCCATTTCAGCAGAAAATTCTGCAATTTTATCAGTAGTTTTGTCTTTGTTTGCTTTGACTTTCATCGCAAGTCTTTTTTCAACAGCAATTAGCATAAGTGACTCCAAGTTATTCTCTTGTGAGTGAAGACCTTAGCCTTGTTTTCAACAGTCTTAGTTTAGAAAAACATATTTCACATGGGCACTGTGTGACGCTTAGTGTTACAATGAATTAATACGATGCATCTAAATTTTCATATGCAGCTGCACACAGACTGTACTATGATAACAACTTAAAAGCACATGACAAACAATTCTTAAATGTCTTGTCTTGGCAGATAATTCAGCAACTTCTGTATATTCCCACTCTGATTCCAAGCTGTCTGGATCATTTTCATTGTCATTCATATTCTCTAGCAGTTCCTTCATCAGGTCTTTGTAGCTCTATGCAAATGAAATCAGTTCATCCTGTAGTGCCACTCTGTCAATTTCTGATACTGCATTAGCAATCTTACTTAGCTCCACGTTTTGTGCCAATATTTCAATTTGGGTCAAAGCAGGAAATCTGTTTATATCGTGTTTCATGAGACAAGAATTTAGCTCACATGCTGAAGAGCACAGCATCAGTTACTGCATTATGATATGAAACCTCAAAATTTCTCTTCTCGTTTGTGATTCCTTCTGGTGCTGAGCGACTATATCTAATGTTTTGAAATTGAGAAGTATTTAGAAACAGAAATCTTCACCTCTTTTTATTTAAAATCTGCATGAACAAGAAAATTATATGCTGTTTCAAAAATGCCATTAAAATCTCTTGAGATTTTTTCAACATTTTCAGTGGCTTTGTTAATCATGCGCCAAGTTTGCATGATATCCAGGCCTGATGTCTGCAGATAATCTGACTCTGGTGTTGTAATATAAAAAATTCGGATGAATGTAAATGACATTAAGATGATTTCAAATTTGCGCTATTTTTCACTCAATTTCTGTGCTTCATAGCGAATTGATCATTTGAAATCAGTTGCTTCATTTACTTGCTGAAGGATAATGAGGTCTGAATAGAATTCTGTTGACTGATCTGTGTACCCGTCAAACAATTTTCAAAGTGCTGTACCTCTACTTGACTATCTAGTTTGACCAATGCGATATATTCTTAGGCGTTTCTTATTTTCTGGTTTTGTCTGCATATGTACTTCCCAGTTCTTCATCCTTTTGTAGGAATCATTTAACAATATAGACAGTTCAGTAAGCAGGCCAAAAAGACTAACTGCTGCAATGCATACACTGATTGCGTCACTGATCACTAGATTCAGAACATGTGCATAGCACCATATATGGGTGTGACTTGGGAGAGATGCTTTCATAAGTGCATGAAGACCAAGGTAAACACCCCTCATATTAGCTGCTCCATCAAATGAATCTCTAATACACAGTTCCAGTGTCAGGCCTTTCTCTGTAAGTGAATTTCGTAGCAAGGTGTGCAAACATTTCCCACTTGAATTATCCAAATTGTCCCAAACAACATATCTAAGTACAGTGGCACACTGATCATGGACAGAAATGTCTTGGGTAGAGTCCATTTGTACTGAAAACATCCCTGCATTTATCATCGCCTTCATACTTTCGTTTTTGACCATGTCTGAAATAATATTTATTATCTTATTCACAGCTGTTTTGCTTTAAATGATACAAATTTGCCACGCCCTTTCTTAGATGGATCTTTTTGTTTGCTCTGCAAAATGGACTTCTGCAAATGTTCTTGCAGTTATGGATTGTATTCTGCAAGACGCTTTCTAGCCTCTAGAAAATTCCCACGATTGTCATGATTACTTTCATCAAATACAGTTCCAACAGCTTCTCTATGTTTGCCGCGGTAAGACAAGAGTTGAAACCAATGCAAAATATTACATCAATTACACACATTAAAACAGAGCGAGGCTGAAGAACTTGTTGAGTTCTTAAGGAGAGTTATTCCTTTAACGAATTGTGCTTGATAGATCTTTCGCAAACATTCAGAAAATATGCATCAGTGGAATGCTTTTGACAGTGGCTCTTTTCATGTTCAAACAGTATTTTTGTGATGTGTCTCTAGTCAGAACAGCCCTGGATCATCTGCATGTTTCGACTTTTCTCGGGGATATACATAAGAAAAAACGAGCAATGCAAAGTCTTGTTTTCTTCATTGTATGTCACCCACTTTCTGTTAATGTACATGCACTGAATGCCTTGTTGGTCATATACAACAGCACTATTGAATGGTATGTTACTTACAGGCTGGTTTGGATGAAATTCTCTGAACATCTCCTGTAAAATAGAGGCATTATGGCTGGTTTAAGAAAATATGCACTTTTTGCAGGTGTAATCTGTGTACTGGTTGTCATGGAATCAGGCCTTGAAACCTTAGCTGGTGGCCCATCGCATTCGGTTTCATCTGTCTGGGAAAGATCAAGGAGTTCAGCAGAATGAGGAGTAATTTCAGATTCAGAAGGCGCTTCTGTAACTGTTGATACTTTGTCTTGTAAACCAAAGTCATCTGCATCTTTGACTTGCTCAGAGGATGTAGCTTTCTTAGAGTTTAGGTACGTGGTAAAGATAAAAACAATAATCTTTGTTTAATATAAATACACTAATCCATATTACTATTATTACTAATCCATGTATATATTATATACTACACTATTACTAATCCATGTATAAAGTCTATAAAAGCAGTAATATATAATGAAACCAGGACCGTAGCTGATGCTTAAAAAAAAAAAAAAACGGGCACAGAAAGTTGCCCGGATTTATTAAGTTGGTGACGTCATCAATATCATCCGCTTCCAGAAACTATGAACTTTTGCGGATTATTATTTTATTCTGATGAAAATTATGCATAGATTTCACGGCACTATTTCACATCTACACTCAGAGGCACAGATCATTTTCATAATGAGAGGTAGATAGATTTTTGGGCGTTTCTTTGTGAAATTGTGGTAAGATCCGTACATATCTGGCACTGGCATAAATTGACTGTTAAGACCTTCGTCAATTTGAGAACAATATTGGAATAAAAAATAAAAATATATTCTGCTTGAATTCGCATTAAAGCGCTTTATTGAAATTTTTAAAAAATTGACTGAAGAAATCACATAATGCGAATTTAAATTTACCATAAATCCTCAATATTTTTATCAAATTAGCAATATGTAAACAAAATAATCAATATAGTTAATATTTTAACTTACTAAAATGCTTGGCAACAGACAGGAGTTACGAATAAGTTGTCCTTCCTTTGCAAATTTTAACAATCATATGAAGATTTAGTGGTTTTTAGAAGTGACAGAGATGGGAGCAGGAGGACTGAATGACCCCTTCAGATTACTCGCCAAGACTTGTTCGGTACTGCAGACTACAGAGGAGTTAGGTTTATAATCAGCCAAATATTCTTGGAAATTTAACATGATTTATTGCGTCTTCTCTTCAATCAGGCAAGGGGTGCGGCGAAATCAAAAGGAGTCAGCTACGGCGATGTATGAGACACACGCACACTATGATGTGCAGCTGAGTGACCCGAGTCAGACTGCATGTATTAGAATGAATAACAAGAAGAGCCATAATAATTTTATTAGCAGCCAGGCGGGCCCTCTTGCAGTGCCGGGCGCTCTTGCAGTGCCGGGCCCTCGGGCATGGTCCGATTGACCGATGGCTCAGTCCGCCCCTGCTTGCAAAATGACCAACTCAGAAAAGCTGTGACTGCATAAAAAAAGTCTCAATTCTACCAATGTTACATTTTACGAGAATTTCATCATTGGACACCCTATCGTTAAAACTATAGCCACAGACCATACGAAGACGAAGACAACTTTTGTGGAAGACACCCAGCTGATTAACATGGCACCCATATAGGGTCAATGATTCGGAGCCGATATATATATATATATATATATATATATATATATATTGTATCGAGGCAGCAGATAATTTTCTAAACATATTCTGTTAAATGTAAGAGACAATGAATGTCTGTTATGTTTAATCATGAGTCGTTCTAAATATCGTATTCTGGCTTTAATATCAGCTTAGAACCAACTTAATAAAAAAATATCCAGATGTTGGAGAATTTTGTCTTTATTTTCACCTGAATTAATTTCAGGTGAAAATAAAGACAAAATTCTCCAACATCTGGATAAAATACGATGTTTAGAAAGACACATGATTAAACATAGTAGATATTCATTGTGTCTTATATTTAACAGTATATGTTGAGAAAATATATATATATATATCTGTGTGTGTGCGTATGTGTGTGTATGTGTGTGTGTGTGTGTGTGTGTGTGCGTGTGTCTTTGCTCAGACTTCGAAAAGCCTCCACATATGTAATCACACATACACATATACATAATGCAAATATTCCACGCTCACAGCACATATTTACATAGCCGTCCAAAACGTGTATTCACATAACAAACATGCACACTCAGGCACTCACGTAATATATTTGATCCATAGATGGAACCCTAACAAGTATTACCACTCCGAGTCAGAGTGGGTAGCCCACATTTCCCAAGATTCCAAATAGAAAATTTAGAGCCACATCACCGGTTGCAGTTTATATGTCATACCCAAGTTATCATGGGCGCTCCAAAGCCACCACCCTCGTACCAAAGACGGCACACTCTGACTTCAAAACCCCTTATGTATATTGTGTGGTCTACCATGCACTATCCAGTATTTCTAAGGCCCCGGGGAGGTTAGACTCCAGGATAATATAACATGTGATCATCACAAGCACCTAACTCATGGCACACCTGTTTTTGTTTTTTTTATGGAGAGAGTGTGCTTTGTGTTGCACAAGCAACTGACGACTTTAAACAAATCTTAAGTTGATCGGTAGCTGCATGGCTAATAGCTCAACACAAGTGCATACAGGACAGAAATCTCATGCATAAGAAAAAAACTGAAGGGCACCATTTTCCTGCTGACCCTTATTTATATGTATATATTTTAATAGATTTTTTATAGAGTAAAAAAGGAATGTATATAAATATACATTTTTGTAACTTTAAACGTTATTTTTTGCGGATGCTCGTATTTGCGTTGACTCTCCGTTTATTTATTTTTCGTCTACCGTCATAAATGTTCCAGAAATATTATTAAAGAAAGATTTACGCACTTTGGCAAAATTCGATCCTGCGTTGCCGGATGGAAGTTGCCGTTAAATTCGCTACGCTTTGACGAAAGAAGCAATCGTCAGTTAAGGCCGAAATTTTACCTTTAAGTAAAACTTCTTTCATCAGAGATCTCTCGAAATTTTCATATCTGCACAGTTTTGTATCTGTCGAATTAAAAAATCCATCACTTTCTCAAAATTCTCAATTTCAGAACATTCAAAAATATTCTTAAAGCTTGCTGAGTAAGAAAATGTAAAATATGGAGGGTGCTAAATGATGAGATTTATTGTTTCATAAACGAAAGTGAGTAAAAGTTGAATTTTAATTTTAGTTTACTTTTCAATTTAATTATTATTTATTTCTATGTACTTCATTTTCTGTTGAAGAATTAATTATATGTTATGTATTTATGTACACACACACACAGATAGATAGATAGATAGATAGATAGATAGATAGATAGATAGATAGATAGATAGATAGATGAAGAGAAGTTGAGAGCAATGTTAGTGTAAAAGCATCTAGCTGTTTAAACGTACCTTTTCGTTAACATTGCCTTGGTACTTCACGTACTTATTACATTGTCCTTTCCCCTTTTCAAAACACCGTATAATTTTCGTGATCGTCATAAGTGACCTGGTTGTGTCCCTCGTTTTAATACCATGCAGAGAAAAAGCAGAGAGTGCAGGGAGAAAAATCCCAGAGTCTATTGAGTTAGACATAGCGATGATTTACCAATAAAACAAGCCTGCATGTGGCATGGAGAACCTGCTAGCTTGCTGATCGTGGAAGGTTTTTATTCGTTTCACCCATGCAAGGTGCAGCAAAAAGGCAAGAGTTTACTAAGGGTGAAAGAAAAATTAGAAAGACGTTATTGATGGGAAATGACAATAAAATAACAGGATTTAGGAAGACTGAAAATGCCGATTGATGTTAAAACGAGGGAGTGCAAGAAGTGTGAAACACGATAACAAATCCATTAGAATAGAACTTACAGTTACATTTAGCTATTTCTATAGTAAAACGATGAAATCTAGTTATCAGTCTAGTACTAGGCTTAAATTCCTGCGGTCAAAGTTACAAGTAAAGTTCATTACAATAATTGGCATGATATTTTATAGAAAAATTGTATGCCATGTTACAGCGGTGGGAATATGACTGAAGCAGAGATGCCAAGTCAGAATCGATAACGTTACAGATCATTCTTTATATCTCGAGATATACAGCAGGAGCAGCAGAATATTCAATGCACATCCGAATGGTAGATTTATAAACGTAGAGGGGGGAATCTTATGAGAAAAATGTATCGCAAGATACAGTAAACCAACCTTCCTATCAGCATATCTAGCAATTAATCCAATGTAATCATTCCACTTCCTGTCAATGGAAAACGTGAAACACCGATGGAGTAATAAATGGCTCTTCTGAAGGTTGGCATCAGCCATACTGATAAAAAGTAAAACAATTGTTCTTTAGATGACTAAAGAAAGTAGTTTCACTTTTGAGGCGTTAAAATTTACATTTATTGCCACATATAACTTATTGATCGAGATCAGCTGTCAATTTTAGTTTATCGGACCGACCTATCGCATTTACTATTAAGACAGGTGTAAGTAGTTGTGTCATCAGAATAAATAGCGAGTTTGGAGTTGATGAAATTGAGAAAATTATGAAAGAATCAGAGTAGCTCCAAGGATAGAACTTTGGAGGATTGACATATTAGATGTTTACCCAGGGAAGCGAAAGCCATATTTTTTGTTTGAAATAAAGTCGTGCGAAGTGAGGTGCTGAACCAATTCTGAGTTGATCAGTGATTCTAGTATTTTGCCAAAAAGAAGTAGAAAGCGAATAGGACGATAATTTAAGTAATCATAAGAGTCACCAGAGTATTTAAAACAGGAGCTACAGAAGAGGATTTTCAACAGACCGGAAAGTAATATTTTTAACTCAGTCTTTATCAGTAAGTAAAATGAAACCCAGCGTTGAGCTTTTTATTTTACAGCACTACGCGATTGAATTTTTTTATTAAAGAGGATCGAAACATTTTGATAGTCGTTTATCTCATATACTGCATGCTATAATATTATAATTTACAGTGTTAAATTTTTAAAATATAACGTTTAAAATGGCAATATTTCGTATTTTCCTTTATAAGCTGCTTTTCTTTTCTCCGAAGCTGAGACCTAATGTTATTTTACTTTTAGCACTGAAAATAGCCTTTTTTGAATGAAAAAAAAATGAACGAAATAGTACTTTTTCATTGAGATTACAAAATTATCAGATGGTAAATGAAATTAAAAAGAATAATTTTGTTGTAAAAGCAGAATAATCAACATAGTTATTTCTATTAAGCAAGAGCCACTAAGTTGAGCGAAATATAAGATATATGCTGGTAGATATAAATAAGAAAATTGCATTTATTTGATGATAAAGTTTTAGTCTTTGGAATTTCAAGCTGACTTGAGCTTTATATATTACACTAAGTATTGACTGCTGCTTGAAAACATTCAATATCTTCAATTATTGGGAAAGTAGAAGTTTTATAATCAGTGAAAAACAAAAGCAAAAAAAAAAAACAAAAAAAACAAACAAACGCCAGTTCATTCCTACATTTATTTTTAATTTTTTTTTTTATAAGCGTTTCACCCCGAGCAAGGCATGTCACTGCCACTACTGCGCAGGGGGCGACATAGAGTGGAGAAAGGATGATTAAATATAGAAAATGTCAGAGGGTGGGTGATAGGCTGGTAAGGATACAGAGAATGAGGGTTGGGTAGATGAGAGTGTTCTGAGAATAATTGGGAATTAGTGTGATAGGAGGTGTCTATTGACCCTACATTTAAACACCTGGAGATTGTAGCTGTCGGGAAAGCAGACTTGTGGAAGGGAGTTCCACAGGCGGGAAGCACGAGAAAAGAAGCTGTTGGAGTAGAATTTACGGTTACATCTTATCTGTTTAACTGTAAAAGGGTGGGACCTAGTTGCTAATCTAGTATCTCGTGTAAATTCATGCTTAGGCGGCACCAGAGATCTAAGCTCATCGGAGCAGAACCATGAAAGTACTTGTAGAAGAGGCACAGAGAAGCCACATCACGCCGGTGAGAGAGTGGTTGCAGCCGATCTGCCAAGTCAATATCAAGCACGTTACAGATCCTCCTTTGTATTTTGTCAAGAAGCCCAAGGAGAGCAGCAGGGGCACCCGACCAGATATGGCAGCAATATTCTATACACGGGCGGATGGTAGATTTGTATATGTGCAGAATAGATTCAGGTGGGAAAAACTTCCGGACCCTGCACAGAGAGCCGACTTTCATAGCAGCAGATTTGGCAATGGATTCGATATAGTCATTCCATTTGAGGTCCGCCGAAAGGGTAAGGCCAAGGAAGCGTAGTATTTTACTCTCTGGGAGGCCAGCCTGTCCCATGCTAATAGGAGATAGATGCGATTGTCTGTGATGGTTAGTTGATAACAGCTTCGTTTTAGAGGCATTGAAATTTACCAGCCATTTCCTAGCCCAGGCCACTACGGATTGAAGGTCCCTTTCAAGTACGGCAGCGAGGTTCACCTTGTCGTCCACACCTGGTTTTTGATCGATGCGAGAATAGATTGTTGTGTCATCGGCATACATGCCAACTTGGGATCTAATGGTGTCGGGGAGATCATTAATGTAGATCAGAAGAGCGTGGGACCTAGGATAGAACCTTGAGGGACGCCCGCGTTCGTATGGTAGTTTTGGGATGCATGCCCATTTAATACCACCTTCAATGTGCGGTTAGAGAGGAAAGACTGGATGAGGTAAAACAGATGTCCAGTTATCCCGTAACTCCGCAGTTTGCACAAGAGGCCAGCATGCCAGACCCTGTCGAACGCTTTGGAGATATCCAGGGCAACGGTTCGGGCTTCACCATTCTTGTCAAGTGCCCGGTATATGTACTCGGTAATGGTCGTTAGCATATCAGCAGTAGACCTGGTGAAGCGAAACCCGTACTGTTTGTCAGAGAGAAACCTGTTGGCCGTGTGATGCTGAATCACCTCGGCATTTATAATGGCTTCGAAAACTTTGCCAAAGATCGGAAGGAGACTAATAGGACGGTAATTGGCGGGGTCTGAGGGTTCGCCAGAATTCTTAAATATAGGAACTACGCAGGAGGACTTCCAACAGGCAGAAAAGCAGGAAGCAGATAGGCAGAGGTTATAGAATTTAGAGAGGACAGAGGAGAGTTCTGGGGCACATTTCTTCAGTACTATGACTGGGATTCCGTCACCGCCGCTCGCTTTGTTGTGCAATTATCTTGGCGATCAGCGAGGGTGTAATGTGGACATTATTTAGTTGAGCCTTAGTTCTGGGTGGGAAGTCTGGTGTAGGTATTCCAAACGAGTCCAGTGTCGAATTGGTTGAGAATCTACGGGCAAAGCATTCAGCCTTGTCCGCTGGGTAGGTGAGAACTTCAAACTCATTGATTAGTGGGGGTATTGAAGTCTTGTTCCTGCTGAGACGCCAGTAATCTTTGGAACCAAACTTAGAGGATGCTATGCGTTGCCTAATTCTGGTAGCAAACGCCCTCTAAGCTTCGTTCAGTACTTTTTTACACTTGTTCCGTGCTGAGGCGAAAAGTCGCCTGTTTTGGTTCGACGAGCAGCTTCGATAGAGCCGGAAGAAATGGTTCCGGTGGGCAATGGCGGCCGAGCAAGCGGGTGAGAACCAGGGGGACGAATTTGGTTTTAGTTGGAATTTCCTGGCTGGGATAAAAGCATCGATGCCAGCCTTAACCCAAGAGGAGGCCTCGGAGGCACAGTATTCGACAGGAAGATCGAAGACGTTGTTCCAGGGGACGTCGCAGAGGAAGTCTCTGAACGAGTCCCAGTTTGCTCTTTGGTAGCAGTGTGATATTCTGCTGATCTGGTTTTCTTAGGTATAGTTAGTGCGGATTGAGATGTTGACGGAGACTACGGCGTGGTCAGAGTTTCCGAGAGGGCAGTGTTGCCTGGTAGTGCAGGAGTCTGGGATGGAGGTAAAGCAAAGGTCGAGTAATGAGTCCCTTCCGTTAGGGTTTTTAGAGAAACGCGTGGGGAAGTCCACCACTTGCGTTAGAGCTTGGGTTATTGAAAAATACATGGTGCGGATCCCAGCAAGGTCGGTGGCTGAGTTTTCAAGCCACTTGGTGTGGTGGGCGTTAAAATCACCAAACACAAATATATGGGCAGATGGGTGAGAAGAAATGGCCCTGTCGATATTAGTAGAGATGCAATCAAGTACCGTACAGTAAGAGGAGGAGGGAGAGCGGTAGAGGAAGAAGAGATAGCTAACCGAGCTTAGAAGTGAGAGGTGGAAGCACATGAAGGAATGATCAAGGGATTCAAGAGATGTGACTCTGGCTAGGGGAAGTTGTTCGCTGACATATACACCAAGCCCATGCATATGGACATTGGAGTTCTTCCTGAAGAGGGGAAGGTAACCAGGAACGAACAGCTCCGAAGAGGGGATAGAAGGGTCAAGGTTAGTCTCACATATAGCTAAGATATCGGGTGAGTTAGTTAGAAGGAATGATTCTACACTATTAAAGTTACTGCGAATACCTCGTATGTTTATGAAGGAAACGCAGATAGGTTTGGGCGATTTATGATAAAGCAAACATTTATTCATTATGATTTTAGATAATAAATAAGAGAATCCTAATAGTGAATATGGTTACTAATTCAGCTGCATTTATTCATAATTGGTTTCTATCACATACATTGGTTTAGAGTTTTTGTTTTTACTCTTTATTTCATATTTTTGTTTTGGTTTATCACTGACTTAATATTTAGGGAAAATATTTCTTCTATAGATTGTCCAGTTTTCCAGAGAAAAAAATTTCAGCATTAGTTATCTAATCAATCTGTTTATTTGGGAATTCATTTTTAAAAAATTTGTTACCTTTACTATTACTTCGGAAACGATTTCGGACTAATTGCCATGAGATAATGTTTTATGTTTTTAAAAGTATACAATTTCGTCCTATTTTTTCAATTGAAACACTGTTTTGTATGAAAGGTCGAACGATCGTCGAGTGACAAATGATATTTACGTCTAAGGCATCTTAACGAAGTCATCGATGTTTAGTGTGTCCACACAAGTAGAGAGATATCACCAATTAACATTGTCCTCGAAACAAAAGCAAATGGCAACACGTCTTCCCTGATTTACTAGGAGAAAAACAAAAGCAATTTCAAAGAAATAACTGCTTCTCCTTGGACAAACTTTCGTTATTCGAAAACACTTGAAAGTGTTTGCGATTCAAGTTATGACAGCCAATATCTACCGTTTGCTGGTAAACATCCAGACAACTTCACAGAGGTCCTGAAACGCTCAAGGCATAAAGCTGAGCATTTTGCAGCTGTTGCTTTCATGTGAAAGGGACCGATGGCTTCTGCAGCTATGGTTCGTATATTGATTGTCGTAACAAAGTAGACAGGAAGAATACAAAGCGTATATAGGGAACAGCATTTTAACTTGTGCTATCCTTTGTATTTGATCATTGCAGTTTTCTTTTCATTTACTTTCTTTTTTTGTATCCGTGTTTATTTGAAATTATGCTAATGGATACTGATAGTAAAGTCACACTTTATATTTCCTTTATTATCATAGAATTACATGAATCTCCGTTTAATTATGAAAAAACTCATATAAGTAGATTAGGCATTTCTGAAATATCTGTTCTGCGAAAATTATATATATATACATATATATATATATATAATAAGTGTGAACTTATAAATAACTGCCAATAGATAAATGTACTAGCTACTATCAGCCTTTATATCCAAAACTGAAAAATTGTTTTTGTAAGCCTGTGAAAACATTTCACAGGCTTACAAAAACATGAAATACAGAAACATGAAATACAGAAACATGAAATACAGAAACATGAAATTATTTCTCATTTGAGAAAATAATTCACTAATACTTTTGTAAGTTAATAATTTTGATCAGATAGAGGAAATCAATATTGAATTTAATTGCTACCGCAAACTTTGCTAGCAGCGGATAAAATCTATGAAGGCGACGTATCTATTATTATGATGGGGACCACATTACGAAAATAGGATCGTCAGCCACTTGCAGTATCCATCGCTCCTAACAGCCCACTTGATCTGACCATACGTTATGCTAGCAAGTGAACAAGTAGAAAAAGAAATGTCAGTAGTAGAGGTTGGTTTTTATGTATGCCTTTCCAAGTCTTTGTTGGTTCTATTGCAAGTGAAAAACTACTCCAAAACACGCGTGCTTTACAGCCAGCAAAATCTGTTCAGCACATGCTATCTTCTCAAACTTAATCGTCAGAGTATCATCGCCTTTGCCACTTTGAAAGAATCTAACTGGCGTACAAAAGTGCGTTTATATATTCCCTCTTCATCATAGCGCACTCACACATCACTCAGTATGATCGAGCGATGTAGTATTTATGGAATAAGAAACGATTTCACGACTAAGCAGGATCTAACACTAACATTTTTAGTTTCTAACTTGTTTTATCAACACACACACACACACACACACACACACACACACACACACACACACACACACATATATATATATATGTATGTGTGTGTAACTGTGTGTGCACGCATATAAGTCGTATTATATGTACGTGTTTATACTGTCACGCATACATATATAAACAAATTATTGACTAATATATAACTTAATATATGTATTTTAAGTAATACATTTTGTTAATCGTTTGTAAGTTCGAGCAGGTGTACGTTATAAACATACACTCATGAATAAATGTACATAAAAATTATATACGTACATATAACGCATTTTTATCTATTTTATGCGTGCACACACACAAACAACACGCACATTCACAAACGCACGCACGCAAGAACATACACACACACACACGCACGCACACACACACACACTCATATATATGTGCCTATTTGACACAAAATATTTTATAATTAAATGTATCTTAATATTAGTTAAAGGAAATTTATTTAAAATATAATTTTGCTTATTCAAAGACAACAGACTTGAATGAATTGTTTCAGAGATTTTTTTTTATAAATCTATAGAGTATATAATAGGCGCATGCATATATTACCAGTAGTTTCTCTTTTAAAATTAGAAAATGATTTTCTATTAGAATATGCTGGAATCTTTTGCACACATCTGATAAATACATTTATCGTAGGACATACTTTATTTTTATTCTTTACATACCTATAAGAAAATAAAATAAATATGATTTATTAAAATATCTGCAAAGATCGATATTTCTTATATTTCGTTCGATTTCTTCTTTGTCTATCATCTTTGTCTACTCAGCAACTGATCTTCTCATTTTAACGTAATTCTCTTGAGTCAATCATCAACAGAAGGTAAAAAGTAGAAACAGATTAATTTTTCTTTAAACTTATATGAATTTAACCAAAAATAGACTTGCTTGCCAGTCTCTTATCAGTTTGTTTTTTAGCAATAAAAAGTCAGTCGAAATCGGAGGACAGTCTAAATCAAAGCTTGATTTCAACATTCTGCTTTGAAAGAATGATTTTAATTTATTCATTTCTACAAGAGCAATAAAATGTAGTTGCTCCACTGAATCAATTTCAATCTAATCAAAATATAATCAACTAATTGTCTAGCTGAGAAAACACCGCTTTTGCCTTACCGCTTCAATTAACAGAAATTACAATTCACATTTCTTCGTTCTTGCAATTAAACACATTTTTTTCAAAATGATTCCTTTTCAAATGAAGCTTCATGTGTTGAATTTATTAGTAGCATTACAGAAAATAATTACGCTTCCATTTTGGTTTAGTTGGACGTTCATTTGACATACATGAAACAAAAGGCATGTAAGTTCAAACCTCACTCTTTTACTCCCGATTCACACTCTATACAAGTTACATAGGTTGACGGCAAGAGAAAAGTTGTAATAAAAAGCAACTAATTAATTCAGGTGAAATTAAATAAAAGTCAAAAATTAATAATAATAATAATAATAATAATAGTAATAATACAAACAACAACAGTATTTTATAATTTTTCTTATGATTTTTCAATTCCCGAGAGAATTGTTTGGCATTGTACACTTTATAACTAAAATTGTTGTCATCATAATTCACTGATTGCTTTAGAATTAGCGTTGTGTCAACTTTATAATTTTCTAGCTACGTTTTAGTCAATGTAATTTCACACCTCCTTTATGTATCTGTCGCATTCAGTAATCTTCAGAATTTCGAACTGAGCCCATTACAAAGCTCGGCTGAAAAGTTCATAGACCCAAAATACTCTTATGAAATGTGACGAAATGAGGTTTAGTTTTCAACATAGCGCTCAACACTTGCTGTCCACATACTTCTATCTGTGTTGCAAAGCTTGGATCGAATTAGTAAAGAATTTTTCATCCCGTTGTTCTCTGTCAAGATTTTTTCGTCTCTTGATAGTCAGATTGCGCCAAGTCAGAAGAATAGGGATGGTGATAGTCCAAAGCCGCAATCAGGAACAACAACCAATGAAACTAAAGACTTGCGTACTAGAGCATTGTCCTGATGGAAGAAGCCACCTTTCATCAGTTTTTCTAGATGTTTGGTTTTGATAGCCGTTCATAAATGCCTCAGTAAGTTGGCATAGTACTATCAATTGATGGTGTGGTCCATTTGAAGATAGTCAATAAATGCTTTTTGCATAAAAAACTGAGGCAATTAATTTCCTCGCAGATGAAACTGCATTCTTTAGAGTAGGTAACGAGGGGTATTTCCACTTCATGAACTATCTCTTTGTCTCTGGTTTCAAATGATGAACCCAGCACTCATCCTGGGTTTGGAAACCTTCGAAGAAATCAGCTGGATCTTTTTCAAACAATGCCAGATTTTTCCGTGATGCGAACAAGCTGGTACGCTTTTGATCAGGTTTCAGATGTACTACTGAGCAGAAACCTTTGTTATGCCAGGTTCATTGAGCAAAAAATTTTTAACTCTCTCACAGGATATGTTAATAGCATTGGCCGTTTGATTCATATTGAATCACCTGTCATCTATCACCACCTGGTGAACATGCTCATCTCGGTGGTGGCAGCTGGAAGGACGTCCAGACTTTGGATCATCTTCTTTTTTCCTCCTAAATTCAGCTTCCCAATGTTGCACTGTTGATAAAGCTGGAGAGTCATCACCTAATATAGTAACCGTGTCAGTATGAATGCATGCAAGATTTCATAGCTTTACCATCATTCTTTCATAGTCAGACTATGAACTTTACAGCCCAATCTTATATTTTGTCAAGAGGTTAAAATGTTTCAACTGATGAGTTTTGTAACATTCAATGTAGCAGAAAGTAAAGAATCTTTTAATTTAGACTCATAACTGCCAATTTTCTTTTTGTTTCTCGGCTTGCTCACGACTTTCAGGCTTCAGATTTTCACCAGTGCTTTTACGCTCGAAACGATTTTAAAAAATACACCGATAGTTTTGAGGCTTAAACTTGATGTTTTTATAAATAGAAACTCAATATGGTATCCATTTCTATCGGTGTTTTTTTAAGTGGAGCATTGGAGCATACGGATTATAGCTTTTAAATATTCCTCTATCCTTATTTAGATGGAAGGCAGCTTTTGTCCTTTGCCCTATTTTCTTAAACTAAAGGCTGAACATTGGTTACATGTTTGTTAAAAGTGAGTGCTGTCCTGATATAGACATAACTTTGACATAAGGTCGAGCACTGCTGTTTGTTTTCTGTCTCCGAAACTGTTCATCTGTTTATGAATCCAGACATTATGCATATAATGCAATTATAGATTTGGAATGTTTTCTTTATTCGTGTCACCCCATTTAAATAAACTTTTATACCATTAGTTGCAAGTTTAATTAACATTTTATATAATATTTCCTTTACAGTGCAGTAGTAATAATAGCGGAAGTTTTAGCAAATATGCAGATATCTTGAACTTATTTTCTCTACAGCTTATCGACATATGCAAGAAGACTATTTAATTATTATTTTCCTTCTCAATACAAAACTGTTCATTCCGATCTAATAGAGATTCTTTGTAATTTCATATTTTTCAGCAGTGGTCAAATTATTAACGTGTATTAAATGGTGACCTTAAGGATATCTTCAAAATTGTTTACTAGAAAAAGGATAGTGAGTATAGTAACAAAAACACAGTTCTAAAAAGAAAGAAATGAAAAGGAAGAAATTCAATAATGTCCTATACAAACGACCAGAAGAGAATAATTTTTAAAAAATGAATGATTACTCAATAAGAACCAGATAATTTTTAATTCATTTTCTTAGATTTATCATATAAATTATGCGAAATTAGTTTTCAAAACTTATTTAATATATTTTCCTGGGGCAGAAATTTTGTCGTTGATAAATCTAGCAAAAATATTTCCTTTTGCGTAACCTTGGACCTAGTTGAGAGAAACATTTATATTTGAGTTTTCGAGAATATTTATGCCCTTATCATTGACATTTTGCGTAAAAAGGTATAATAAATTTATTACATAAATTATTTTCTGTCGAATTCTTTATGTAACAATCATTGCATAATAATTAAAAGAAAACTAATGTTAAATAGATTTTAAAAAGTGATTCGTAAAATGTACTTATTGACTTTAAACCTAAAGGTTATTGGCTGCAAACAGCTATTATTTCTAAGCGCAACGGTTGCAATTTAGGATTAGACATAATTGATATTTTACTTCTTATTTTTGTTTCGTTGACATTTTTAGTTGTTTTTGTTTGTCAATACAATATCAGAGTTAATGGAAACGGGAATTGGCAAAGATATTGAAGAAAAGTGAATAATGATTAAATAAAATTCCAGTCGCTTAGTAACGAGCAGGACAATATCTTTAGTTTGATGTTTGCGCTGACAGTCATCAAAATTCGGAGAGTCAGGTTGGAATCAATTTCTGCAGCACAAAATGTTACAGTATTGTCAACTGTCTCCTAAAAAAAAAAAAAAAAAAAACGGGACAAAAAAAAAGTCTCACTTGCATGCACAATAAGTGAAATAAAGTATTAAACCTGGTACTTCCTTCCATTAAGAAGAGGGTTGACTGAACAACAGGTTGCAAGAACAAAATGAACCATCAACAGGTGGACTGTTCTCACGGAATCCATGCAGGTTGAAAATGAATGCAGTGAGTTGATCTAAGCGGTCGACATGGAACGTGAAGAGAACTGACATCTGCTGCTAGTTTCAAAAAGACGTTGTTATTAATGTTGGATAACTAAGAGCAAATAAAACCATCGATAATTTCACATTTGAGCTTGGTGCTCTGCCATTAAGCAAATCATCAATAAATACTGCAGACCAACAAAACCGAATATTGGCTTCTTTTGCTAATATAGAACTGCTTTATACGGACTCAATTATTTTTATTGACATTTATTATTAATTGTTAGAAGGTTAAATTTTCACACTGTATGTTTTCTAGGTATATTTTAATAAATGCACATAAATTTGGAGTAAAATAGTACAAAAGTTGAAAACAAATATTCAAAGAAAAACATTAATTCATCTTTTTAAAATGGGAAATTATATAATTATTGAACAAAAGCTTTTTTGCTTTTGTTACAGCTATTCTTTGTGATCCCGAAATGAATTTTCATTTAACGATAGAATAAAAATCAACACATGAAAACATTTAAAAGGAATATCGCCATTACTGATTAGGAACATTTCATTTCATAACCAGAAGAAAATATCAGACTTGTTCAGTTTTTCAGGCTTTCTTATATTATTAATGTTTCAAAGTAAATTATTTTTTATTGTTTCATAATTTCGGTAAGTCAAATATTTTTTAATGAAATTAATTGGAAAATACATTTTCAAAATTGTTAATTTATGACAATCATACATTATTAGTTTTATGCATTTAAAAAGCTCAATTTAAGATATAAAAACTGTCACACTTTTGCTAACTATATTTAACATAACTGTCACGATGTTAATATTGAAGTAATAATTCCATTACTAATTAGAATAGTATATTATACCCTGTCTCTTTGAAACACAGATGCTCTGTTCTTTTCCTAGGATGATTTTACTAGCTTTGGTGTAAAAATAATAAAAAATTATAATATACTCGATGAATATACCATATTTTCCAACAAGAGCTATCAAGAAAGCTTTTTTTTTGGCAAACAGCGTATGCGATTCATGTTATTTTTCTAGCAGATATCCCCTTACTGACCTCAATCAAAATAGACAAATGAGTAAGAAAAAAAGATGTGTTTTCTCGCGAGTTGTTTTAAACCTGAAGAGTAAGATAAGTTTAAGAGAAATAAATATAAGTAAATAAATTTAAATACCTGGGAAGTGTTCTAACAGAGGATAGATAGTGCGACATGGAGATCCAAAGACGCATGGCATGGTCAAGGACGCAATTCAGAAGTTAACCAGTGTATTGAGAGACAGGAAAATCTCATTAGAAACAAAGAAAAGAGTGCTGAATTGCTATGTGATATATATCCTTCTATATGGAAGTGAATGTTGGACAATCTCATCAAAGATGAAGGAGAGGTTTGAGGCAGCAGAAATGTGCTTTTACAGAAGAATGCTGAGGATATCATGGATGAAGCACGTGACCAACGATGAGGTGTTGAGAGGATGCAAACGAGAAGAAAACACAAGGAAAAGACAGATGAGCTTCCTGGGATACGTAATGAGGAAGGAGAACTAGGAGAATTTAATACTCACAGGATGAATAGAAGGAAAAAGATCAGGGAACAGCAGCACAATATCTACTTGTTAGGTCTGAGTAAATGGATGGCGGAACAGGGTTCGGAAGCGATAACAAGAGAAAAATTATTGAGAGCTACAAGAGACAGTGCCAAGTGGAAGTCCATGATCGCTTACGTCCTGAAGGGGACACGACACTAGAAGAAGAAGAAGAAGAAGAAGAAGAAGAAGAAGAAGAAGAAGAAGAAAATCTAAACAGCTTTTATTATCGTTAGACCTAACTTTAACAACATTCACCACAGATACTGAAGATGCGTTGATGTCAAATTCAGAAGAAAAATATAAAACCGTTACAGGGTAATCGAAGAAAGCAAAACAGAAAGAAGTGACCATTAATTATAAGAAGATGAAAGTCATGGTAGTAAGCAAAACGGACAGCGAAACATGTAAGGTACACATTGGGAATATCAAAATGAAATGAATGTAGAAATTCAGTTATCTAAACAGTGTTTATCAAACTACAAACTACAGAAATTGGAAGACACGTAGAAATAAAAGATTTGAATTGGAAGACGCATAGAAATAGAGAAAGATACTTTAAAGAAAATGAGTAAGATTGTAAAGGATGAAAAAAAAAATTAAGAAAAGACTGGTGGATTGCTATGCGTTCTCTACATAAATGGCAGTGAAAGATAGTCAAGAAAAGGTTAATAACAGAAATCGCCAACTCAAAATATTGGGACGCATAATAGAAGAAAAGGCTTGGAGATTGTAATGTTCACATATTACAATGATAGCATAAAGACGCAGAAATACAAGTCAATACTTGTCAAGTATACTTGACAGGTTTGTGCAAATAAATACAGGAAAAAATGCAATAAAGAGAAAGAAAGGTAATAGAGGAAGCTGTAGAGAATCATTATTGCCTGAATAAACAGAGAAAGAGAGAGAGAGAGGTGAAATTTATATCCAACGCATATTTAAGTAGACTTTACTGTAGAAAGAGGATATCTAATCAAATTTAACACGAAATAGACGCCCTATATTTTGTAAATGTGATGATACTTCTCAGCGTGTATATAGGTTTAATCAGTCAGTTACGTGTCATACATGTTTGGGCGATCATGTCTCTTTTGAATTCCGTTTCTTTCTGCGGCAGTTTGATTGCCACACAAGGTTATAGGACTGGATTTGTCCTGCTATTCGAACCTTAGTTTGGAGGAAAATAAATGGATTCACACCTTTACCAAGCGTATTTGCTCGTAAGTAAAAGTAACGAACCAAATTGAAATTCGAATTCAGCTCTAGGACTTCTCAATCCGAACCGTTACTTCAATATTTTAGTTGACAAACTTCCTTAGATGTACAAGTTCTCGGCGTGATGAAGAAGTTCTTCCAAAAACATTTGATGTTTGTTCATTTGGTTAGATTTGGTCAGATTTTGAGGAGTGTTTTCGACTGAGAACTTTTCAACACTTCTTCTAACAAGGACCATTTAAAATCTTGTCTTAAGAATAAAACTGACCTAGTAACATTTCTATAATAAAGAGCATTGAGCAAAGACACTTGAATGGGATTTGAAATCAAGAAATGTACAATATCTATGATGTACATAAGAAACAAGAATGAAAGGAAGAAATTGAAAGAAAGGTGACTTTATAAAGACATTAAACGGAAAAAATATGACAACAAATATCTTGGAATAATGGAATAAAAGATAACAAAACTAATGAAGGCTTACTTTTGAACAAATCAAATTTTGGATCCGAGACTAAACAGCATATAGAAAACATAAATACATAGGTGACATTCCAAATCGATTCACTCCAAACTACAATGAAGCTAATGTGCAAAGGGCTACTAAGAGTGGAAGAGAATGATATTGGCAGAACCAATGTGCAACGAAAAAAGAGTGAAAGAGAATTAATCAGTTAGATTTCATCGATTCGTGAATTAAATGACAAACATTTTACCCACAGTAAACAAACGAAAGAATAACTCAACAGCAAAACTACCAAAAAGAACGAAATACTAAAACAGAAACATTTCTGTGGAGGATTTAAACCACAAAATTCACTTCTGATGAAATAACATGGACCTAAGGAATGAAACTACTAGCAATGGCAATTCTAAGGAAGCGCCTAATATTATTATACACAAACGACACAAGACAAAACAAAATAGCAAATATTACCCGCGTGTAGACATGAATGGAACTGTAAAAATAAAAGTGGTAATTTAGCTCAGAAGTGTAATCCTGTTAATGATTAGGTATCCACTAGATGCTAAAAGTTGGATTTAGTCTTACATAGAAATCATATAAGCGCAAATCAAAAAAATTTATTGAGATGAGAAAAACGTCTTTTTGTACTTTAAAAATAGAATGATGTACTTGTTATTAATTTATTTTATTACTTACCTAACCCTGTTACTGACACAAATCTACTCATCGTAAGTAAAGACGGCCCTTCAAGAACTTGATGTAGCTGTTTCAGTATTCAACTCAGTGAAATTAAAGAAGAGTGAAAGTTGGATAAATAGCTGAATCTTGACAGATAATTAAAGATAGGCGGAACATGAAGATAACGATCGTGTCTGTAATCATTGGAGCACTAGAAACATTTCCAAGTTAGAAGAATTGAACATCAGAAGAAGAAATGGAAGTTTATTTGTTAAAATCAGCAAGAATACAGAAGTGGGGGCAGAAATATTGAGAAAACTTACTGTCACTTGATCCCTAGCGAGAATCTCTGGATTGTACAAAATCATTAAAAAAAAATAATGATATTACTAATTGAAATTAGAAATTAAAGAAACAAAATTGACTTTGTGTTAATTAAAAATTTTAAATAATAATTTAAAAACGTTTATCAAATAAATAAACAATCGTAAATGTACCTGTGAAATGTGGTTACAGTAAATATGATCCTTAGAGCTTCTTTCTCGATATGTGAATAGTTTTTCTCCGCTGGTAATAGTTTTCTCGAAGCGTGTGCGATAGGTTTCTTCTTTCTGTCTGGCATTTTGTGTAATAGAACAACACCTACGCCATACGAGCTGGCGTCACTCGCTATTATTAGTTCTAAATTTGGATCGTAGTGTATCAAAAACAAGTCTGACGTTAATGTTTTTATAATTTCTTCAAACGCTTCTTGGCATTGTGCTATCTAACTCCATTCTTTTTCTTTTTTGAGTAATTCATTTAATGGAGCACGCAATTTATGCATATTTGGCAATGAATTCCTGGTAATAATTTACCAATTCAAGAAAACTTTGTAGTTCCACAATATTTTTTGGTGCCGGTATATCCTTTATTGCTGCCGCTCTTTTCGGATCCGGCCTTCTTCCATCTTTGTTTATAATGTACCCTAGGTATTTAATTTCTCTTAGTAAAAAGTCGCATTTTTGTTCTTTAATTTTTAATCCATAGTTTTGGATTCGCATAAATACTTCTTGAATGTGTTTTGCATGTTGTTCGACACTGTCGCTCTTTATTAGCATGTCGTCCAGATATTCTATGGCGAATTCTAATCTAGCTAACATTGTATTCATCATTTGTTAGAAAATCGCTGGTGCTACTTCAATTCCAAAAGGAAGTCTTTGAGATCTATACAATCCCTTGTGTGTGTTAATGCATAGTAGCTTAGAGGTCTCCTCATCCACCACCAGTACCTGTGAATAGGCTTCGCTTAGATCAATTTTTGAAAAGTATTTGCCGCCGTTTAATCTTGTAAACACTTCCTCTGGGTTGGGAAGTGGTAATCCTTTATTGCATTGTTAAGTCCTGTTGAAACATCCGCGCAAACACGAATTTCACCTGATTTTTCTTAACATAGACGGTTGGCGCAGCCCACTGGTTGAATTCTACTTTCGTTAGTATCCCTGTTTCTACAAGCCTATCCAGTTCCTTATCTGTTTTTCCTATTGATGCAAATGGAACATTTCTTTTCTTTTTAAATATTGGTTGTGCGCCATCTTTGAGTTTTATTTTTGCTGCTACCTTTTTACATCTAACCAATCCTGGTGAGAATTTTGAATTTCTCTTCCTCTGTTGGTTCACTTTCTACTTTATAGTAAAGTCCCATAAGTCAAATTTTTGCTTCCAATCTGTGTTGAAAAGGTTTTACGTATTTTTTAGAACCAACATTTTGAGTCTTTTTGTTTTTCCATTGAATTACCTCTCCTTCAAATTTTATTCTTTTTCCTGTTACTGATCTTGCAATTTTGTTTGTACGTAGCATGATGGGCTTATTCAGTTTTCTCCATGTTTGTAAACTGATGATAGTCAAATCGGAGCCTGAATCTAGCTGGAATTTTATCCTTTTGTTTAGAATTTCTACTGCTATGTATTTTCTTCTGTTTATTCCGTCCTCATGTGCCGTTCTGGCAGCTCTTACCCTGCTTTTGTTTCCTTTAGTTCTAGTTCTGCAATTAAAACTTTTGTGTTCCATTCTGTTACATGCTGAACAGGTTTTATAACGATATATGCAATCTTTATACCAGTGAAGAGCTTCACATTTATAACACGTACTTGGAGGTTTCTTTTTGAATTCATAAATGTTTTGATTTTTTGTTTGGGGAGAGTAAGATTGTGTATTTCTGTTTTGACGTTTCGTTGGAGAGGGTTGAAAATATGTCTTTCTGTTTACTTTTCGTATATATGCTATGCCCGCTTCTTCCATGTCCCTTGTGTCGTTTTTGACACTTAAACATCTCTGACAATCTTTTGCTAGTTTTTGTAACGTTAGTTCCGGCTCATTTTGCAGTTTTTTCAGAATACTTCTTCTCATTTCGGAGTCCTTTGTTGATACTAGTCCTTGTACAAAATTAAACACTTGAAATTGTCTGACAAGAGCTCTGATAGTTTAAAATCGTCGCAGTGTTTATTTACAATTGCTGCGAATGTGGTGTAATCTTCGTCGTCTTTCTTAGTTAGATTAAAGCATTTCCACCTTTTATGGAAAAGTGATGTCTTCGGACTGAAAAGTTTTGTTAAACACTTCACTGCTTCCTCGAAAGTTAAGTAGTTGGTCTTTTTGGGCAGTATACAGTCAACGGACTTTGTATGTTTGGACGTTCCCAGTTTTCTTAATAACAACCTCAATTTCTTTGTGTCTGACTATGTCTCACAGTCAATTTTATAAAAGTCCTCGTATATCCTAAAGTAGTCTTCGAAGGTTTAATCCTCGTCGGGAGCGTATGTGAAATTTTCAGTTGAATTCCAAATTGTGTTCTTTTCCGCTGTTTTGTCCTTTGTTGTTTATAACTTTTAGTATTAATTCTTATAATTCCATGTGTCTGGTTTCATTTTTTGCTGCATTTCTATTTGTTTCTCTTCCAATCTTTGTTGGAATTTGAACTGTTTTTTTAACAGTTCAACAATTGCTGCTTGGAAATCCATTTTTTCACTTATTTCTGTGAGGAGGTGAAATGAAAACTTTTTTCTTTGCGTAGTTGTGCAGGGAGATATTTCCTTTAATCTAGTCGCCACTTCATAAGACGATTGCAGTTCAAAAACGTCGCTTTTTGTGGTTGCGACTACTGTTGAAAAAATTCCTTTATCTCCGCGTATCTTTTTGAATATTTCGTTGTCATTTGTCATGGGGACGCTGTTTTTCCTTTTTATATCTCCGAGTGAATTTGTTCGAGTCTTGGTCGTCACATGTGGGTGAATGACCTGAAAAAAATACATTTTTCTTTTTTTTATCTCTCCGCATGAATTTGTTCAATTCTTCGTCGCCACTTGTCGTGGACCCGGTTAAGAGTCTAGTAAGCAATAATACAAACATCAAAAATAGGAAATAACGATATATATATTAAACACAGCAAAATACAAATACTTTGAACTCAGTTAGTAGAACGACTAAATACGGATTCAGCAAACGGCCTGCATACGATTTCAGCAGATTTACAAAGATAGAAAGAGGCGTAAGACAAGGATGTGTCTTTTCACCGGATCTGTTCAACTTGTACAGCAAGAATATTTTGAGGACCCTAGATGACGCGCCAGGATTTGTTATTGGAGGCCACAACATGAACAATATAAGGTATGCAGATGATACAGTGCTGATTGCAGACATGGAAAGGAAACTACAAGACCTCCTACAGAAGGTATCGGTGGAGAGTGACAAAAAAGGACTACAAATAAACTTGAAGAAAACTGAATGCATGGTCATTAGCAAAAGGTGCAACCCAAAATGCCAAATACAGGTGGGGGATACCAGAATCAAGCAAGCACAAAAACTTAAATGCCTAGAAAGTGTTCTAACAGGAGATGGAAAGTGAGACACAGAGATCCGAAGGTAAATTGGCATGGCAAAGGACGCGTTCCAGAAGCTGAGTAAAGTACTAACTCACAGGAAAATTTCACTAGAAACAAAGAAAAGAGTGCCGGATTGTTATGTGATGCGGCAGTGAATGTTGGACAATATAATCGAAGATGAAGGAAAAATTTGAAGCAGCGGAAATTTGGTTCTACAGAAGGATGCTGCGGATATCGTGGACCGAGCATGCGAGCAACGATGAGGTGTTGGAAAGAATGGCAACGAAAAGAAAATTAATACTGAGCATCAGGAAGCGATAACTGAAGTTCCTGGGACATGCAATGAGGAAGGAAGGCTTGGAGAACCTGATACTGACAGGCCAGATAGAAGGAAAAAGAGACAGAGGAAGGCAGCGGATAACATATTTGCAGATCCTGATCAGGTGGATGACGGAACAAGGGTTTCGAGGTGTAACAGGAGCAAACATACTAAGAGCCACAAGGGATAGGGAGACGTGAAGAACCATGATCGCCTACGTCCTGAAGGGTCAGGGCACATAGAAGAAGAAAAATGATCGTAGTGTAGCAGTCTTGGCTATCTCTGCCTATCGCTCTCTGCTGATTTACTGATCTCCGTCTTTCTTGTGAGGGAAGTACATGTAGTTGTAGGAAGAGTTCAGTCCGTTGTAATGGGTGATGCCACCATGACAATAAAAATTATAACGAACCATCTTTTCACTTCTTATTGCCACTATTTTTAATCAGTGTTTCGTAGCCCTTTATGATTTTTAGATAAATGTTAACAAAAATTAAATTTTACAACTACAAGCTGGATCGATCAAATGTTTTAAAAGTACAAACAATGTAAAGAGATACGAAAATAAAAAAATATTGAATTTAATATCTATACCTCTAACGTCTCGGCCAGACCGCTGAAATTTTATTTACTATTTATTTGTTCTTTAATACTAGTATATAGATTCGCCTATCGTCCGGTTCACACTCCTTCTTTGTCTTTTGAACAGAAGTAGTGATTTATTCTCTGTTTCCTGTTTAAGATTGGGTTTCCTTCTAAAATTTATTTCAACTCTATACTTTTAATTTACCCCACTAAAACTCTGAAATTTTATTTATTATTTATTTACTTTTGTTTCCTCAATAAAACTCGGTAAGTTCGCCTATTATCCTTTTCACGCTCCTCTCCGATCTGTTAAACATAAGTAGATATTTATTCCTTTTTACCTGTTTAAGATTGTATGTTTGGTTTCTTCAAAAATATTTTTCTTCTCTTTTAATTCCCGTATCCCCTGTGCATCTTAGTCGCATTATCACCTTGCCTGGGGTGGTACATCTTACTCTGTAACGTCTAACAAAAGTGGCTCTTTGGCCTTGTACAGGGTAGGCAACATTATAAAAAAAGAATGAAGCCTGTTTTATTTGTTTACATACGTTTGCAGGCTGAATCGATATAAGGTATCTACTTTTAAATTAACTTAGAACTCCAGTCGTGTTTTTTGAAGTTTCCTAATTTGAAAATTTCTCGTGTTTTTAAATTTTTTATTGTTCCAGATAAGTACTTACACTTATAAAAGTATTTTTTTTATTTGGAGATTGTTGCGCATTTAATTATGATTTGGAAAAATTTGATATTCAAGATTACTATTAAGGAAATGTTCAATGTTCGCAAGCAAGACATAAAATATCAACAAATCAGTATTTTAGAAATTTGCAAATACTTAAAAGCATTGTGGGAAAATAGTTAATATCTCACTGAAATAAGCTGACCAGAGCATTCTTGGAGGGAGATATTCCTTCATCTAACAGATTAGTGATGTTTGTACCTCTTGTTCGCAACAGACGCTCTGTTCACTTTCCTAAGTACGTAATAAAAGCATTTACAAAGACACTCGACTGATTCCGTAGTTTCTTCACTGTATTACTTGCAGCCCTATAAGATTTTAAAACTGCAGCATCATTAGTTCCTTCCCGCGATCAAGACTCTTCTAATAAAAACAATAAGACGACAATTTCAACTGGAAAATCTTCAACAAGAGCATCAAGAACAATTCTTTGCAAAACTATTCTTCTATTCTAATGGTTTATTTATGTTATTCGAAATGCCTTCATACATTCGTCAGCTGAAAAGAGATACGTGTTTGCCATCGGCAAAACATTTGCTGTGGATTTCTCTAAAAATTGTGCATCTCTAACACGTGTTTTCATTTTATTCCAGCGTCACTTTTTCCCACACATTATCAAATTCTAAATCGAGTTGCCAGTGGACATTAATTGTGTTTATATTTCGAATTTGAGTGGTCAACCACAACAACATTTTAAATAGATGATGACTGCCATCTCAGCCAGCAGTAGATTCACAAATCTTTCAGACAATTGCAGTCAATTTTTATGTTCTTTCCGTTTTTTCCTCTTTAAAAATATTTGTTCGTAATGGTTTTTAAAGAATAGTGGTTTGTACTATAGAGGGCCTGAACAACTAGCGATTCTAAAATAAATTCTGATATTTGCTAATTGTTTCCGGTTTTGAGAAAAGCGAGACGACCAATAACTGTTCGGCTTTTCAGCACACTTCATATACATACAGCTATAGACAGAATTATTCGTCCCCACTGAATGTTTACATATTTTCTAAGGAAATTCGGATATTTGTAAATATTTACTGAATTTAACATATATAGTTGATTCTGTATTTAGGTTTGAGTAGTTCCTGAATTTTTAAAAAGTTTTGATTTATTATATTCATAGTTATAATTTTTTCTAAAAATTGGTGCAGTTCAAAAGTATTCCCCCTCCCCCACATCTAGAAATTATGAAATAATATTAGTGTATGGCAACTGATATTTTTCTTAATTTGCCATTTAATACAAACACGCTTTAAAGAGAGAATAGTTTTGCTTTGATTTTATAACATTCTAAAAGGTAATGAACAAGACAATATGTTAGTACCATCCACCGTAATAACCCATACGTTCTGCAACCATGGTGAATACGGCTGAACTTGAATGAAGACAATTGATGCGTGTAAACAAGGTGATTTCAAGTGTTTAAATGTTCATAGATCGACAAATTGTAACATTATCAAGAAGTAAAACTAGACTTATTGTGTTGAGAATAAATTAAGGACTGGCAGAAAACGGTTAATTTATGGGACAATAAAAAAGAAACTTATTAGAGATGTTTTGAAGAATCCCCACTTAATGACAAAAGACGTTGTCAATGTTGTAAAGACATTAGGGTTAAATGTATGGACAAAGACAGTTACTAGATGTTTTCATCGAGCAGGACTTCGAGATGATGCTCAAAGAAAACTCCCTTGCTTTAGGCTAAATACCTAAAATGCAGATTAGCTTATGCGAGATGCCATGTAGAACATGGGATAAATATTGGAATACTCTTTTATGGTCAGATGAAGCCAAACTAGTATTATTTGATCACATGAACTCCTGTTGTGTCTGAAAGAAAGTGAGTGAAGCCCAGAAACCAAAACTTACCCTCCCTACAATTAAGCACAAGGGTGGGATCATTTTGATCTAGTGATATTTCACCAGGAGAACTAAGTAGAGTACAGGGTATCACGGATAAAACTTAGTATTTGGCTATTCTTAAAAATAATATAAAATAAAGTACACGAAAGCTGTTTTAGGGATGTCACTGGACGTTCCAACATGACAATGACCCGAAATACACGGCATGAATTGTAAAAAAAATATATACTTTTATCAGTCACTGCTATGCGTGATATGTCTCGAAAGATAACTAGGCAGAAAATTTTATCGCATTAGGTTACCATTACTTTCTACGGTAGACTGTTTGCCAAACAAGGTTATAGAACCCAATTTGTCCTGCTATTCAACCCATAGCTGGAAGGAGAAGAGATAGATTCATATCTCTTTTAAGGGCATTTGCACATAAGTGAATGCAATGGATTCAACTGAAATTCGAATCCGGCTCCCGATATTCATAACACAACAATAACAAAATTAAGGCATTGGCGTACTCCACACAAAGTCCTAATCTAAACCATATTGAAAATTTATGGGCACATTTAAAGAAATAGAGTAAGAGAAAGAATTCCTTTGAGTATGGAGGAACTGGAAGCTATTGCTAAGGAAGAAAGGAGCAAAATACATCTCAGTGAGTGGAGTGATCTTGTAAGGAACTATCAAAAATGATTAAAGGTAATAATCAAGAAAAAAGGTTACGCAATTGATTATTGAGGCTAGGTGACAAATAATCTTGTAAGGAAATATAAAACAATTATTAAAGTCAATAATCCACAAATAAGGTTACACAATTGATTATTGAGGCAAAAGGACCAATAGTCTTGTAAGGAACTATCAAAAATGATTAAATGCTAATAAACAAGAATACAGGTTAGACAATGAATTATTGAGGCAAGAAGACCAATGATTTGTACTATGTGAATTCTTTTAGTGCTTTTTGTATTATTGTTTGATATTAAAATAAAAAAAATTGTTGTGGAAACGACTGCAAATTGTTCCAAATCCATTATTTCATTATTTATGAAAAAATTAACATGATGATTCTACGAAAATTTACAGCTTGATTTGTAATTATAGAAGGTGTTACGCACCCGTTTAGGTCAGCAACACATAAAAATACAATTTTAGTTGGAATAATGGTGAAGGGAGTGAATTAAACTATAACGCAAGATAATTTCATACAGAAAGGAAATTTATTATAACACACAATAATATTCAGCAAACACACAGGAATAATGTGACAGAACTATAATATACCGGACACTAGAACGGGTTCAACTTCGTACTAGTTTCACACAATATTCACTGGAAAATAAGAGGTGAGTCTAACGAGGAAGATATTTGGAGGAAGTTTAGGCGGAATGGAAAAAGGTTATTTAACTCGGCTAAAGATTATATATACATAACTATACACAGCTAGGACTTGGTCAGAATGATTAGCAAAACAGGGTTTGGTCAGAATGATTAGCAAAACAATCTTTACCTTTCACGGCAGCACGTGGAGTATTCACTGGATCTTGAGGAAGGTCTTCGTTTGGAGAGTTTCGGCTGGTAGCTTGATGGAAAGTTCTTTCGATGTCTTGAACGAATAGCCGGAGAGAGGTCACGCCTGGTCAGTAGCCCAACAACTCCGAGGTTTTCTACTATTTCTTCCCTTTTATATAGAAACAGGGGCCTATATTCATTGGCCCTCTATTTCTCTGGTCTTTTCTTTCTTTTCACTGTAACCATAGTTACCAGGTTATTTAATCTCTTTTTGGGAAGGGTAGAACCTGACTCAGTGACCTAATTCATACTACTGTTCTTTCTGGAGTGGTAGAACCCTGACTGAATGACCCGTTACTACTACTGTTACTAAGGTGACTATTTTAGTCATGACCCAAGGCTTTTGAGGCGAAAAAACGCTTTTAACTTCATCGTTACGAAGGGGTTAATAATTCTTTCCAGAACTGTTCATTCCTGCATGCATACATACATTCGTATATGTATATTATGCATTTGGGGAGCCATCATTCATTTATGCGGGTTTAATTGAAAATGACACACAAGATATTATCATTAAGTTTTATAAATAATTTTTCATGTATGCTTATGATTTCCTTTTCTTTTAAAAACATAAATTATATAAGAATTGTCTAAAAGCCTGATGGTTTTCTTTTTCTAGAGCTTTCGGCTATATACGTTAACTTTGTATATATTTAATTACAAGTAAAACAAAATTCCTCCTTCATAATGGCTATAAGTATAGCCGAGAGCGCTAAAAAACCTTCGGAAAATTTTTATATAATTTGAAAAAAGAAAAAGAAAAAATAATTCTCAGAACAATAAAGATAATAACTTGTTTGTCATTATCCTACGTCTATGGCACGACTCAAATAAGCACCTGATGATTGTATAACGCATGAAACGTCAAGTTATTCTATAGACTGTTTTATTAACACCTAAATAATAATACTATACATATGTGCACCATCATATGTATATTTATTAATTTATATCAATAAATTCCGAAAATTACATTCCGTTGATTAGCTATTTCAGCGAGAAAATTCTCGCTTCATCAACAACGATCAAAACAAAAATTTATTAATTCAAATATGGTACAAAAATTCACATACCGGAAGGAGCCCAAAAACATATCCATACACAGGAAGTTAAAAAAAAGTAAGGGATTGAGAAAGAAAAGAGTTATTTAAAATGTGTCTTTCAGACATAAAAAAGAGGCAGAGACAGAGATTCATGACTCGATATTAGAAGAAAACTTTTAGATTACGACTGTATTAAAGAATCAAAAATCAAAATTGAAACCGTGTCACAGGAATAAGAAGTGGTGAGGAAATGTAAAAGAAGTGGTGGAGGAAAAGGAAAATATCTTATTACTTCGTTAACCCCATTTGTCTTTTTTTTACCTTGTTTGGTTCAGTTCTGGGTCCAACCTTCAGTAACTTCTCCATGCCCAACTTAGAAAATTATATATTTACCACCACTAAAAAACTTTCCATCTACATACGATATGTTGATGATAGTCTTGGATTCATTTTTTTCCGGAGACTGACTTTGTTTCTTGTAGCGTAATCCTTTAATATGTGCCAAGCCTGATTCTTCTATTTTCTTTAAATCCTGCTTTACACTTACAAATCTTTGGTGGTCTTCTGCGACTTGTTGTATGATGATATTTGGCTCGTTCTCTAATTTATTCAGAATTCTTTGTCGTATTTTTGCGTCCTTAGCAGCGACTAATCCTTGTACGAAAATTAAGCATTTAAAGTTGCCAGCACTTCATTCTGCGAGTCTAAATTCGAATAGTTCGTCGCCAAGTTGCAAAGACGTGAAGTTTGTTCGAATCCTCGTCGCAAAGTTGTTGTAGAGTACAACATAGAATATAGTGCGTTGAATGTAATTACAAATGTCGGTCCCTTAGGTTCGGCGTACTGGTAGGAACTTTCTATTATCACGTAGTAACGCAGAGTAACTTGCCAGGTCGCAAACTCGTATTTTCTCAATATTTATTTTTCAAAAATACAAAATTGTGGCACAAGGCCGAAAGGGGGAAGGGACAGAGGTTGGTAAACAGTGGCCTTAGGGGGGCCTTCTTCTAGGTGGAAAGGACCCTCTCTAAGGCCGGCCTGTCAATTTGACAGATGTCCTCTCTTTTAAAGGGGTTTTTCCTTTTCTTTTTCTTTTCTTTGGGGGTGGATTGGCTATTGCTAGGGGAGGGTTGGCTATTGCTAGGGGAGGGTGTTTCCAATGGGGTGGAAGGATACTCAGGTTGCACCGGGGGCGTTTCAGATAGGGAAGAATTTTGTGGGGAAGGAGTTACTGGTTGGGAAGATAGTGTGAGAGAAGGCGACGATTCCCGTCTTACTGGAGAGGCAGAATGACACCTCCCCTTTAAGGTTATCTTTTTACTTGGTGATGCAGAGGCGGATTGGGCCCTGGCGGCAACCATGACCCGTTCCGCCCTGCCACGTTCTGTTAATTCTTTCTTTTCTTTTTTCAAAGAAACTTCTTCATCTTCTTACCTTCCTCTCTTTAACGATGAGACACGTGGGGGAGGCATCTCCTCCACCACCATCTGCTCCTTGGTGCTCGTTTCTTTCTTTTGTAGTTGTTGCTGTTGTTGCTGTCTTCAGTCCGTTTTAGTTGGTGATACTTTCTGAGTGGTATTCTTCTAAGGAGGAGGGGATGCAACCTTCCTCCCACTCCTTGCAACTTCAGTCCATTCTCCAGTTGCTGATGTCTGGTTGGACTTTTCTTCCGGTGGTACATTGGTTTTGACCACCGGTGGTGTTGCCGGTGTCACTGGTGATGCTGGTGTCTGTTGCTCTAAGTAAGATTTTCTTAAGGGGCACACCTCGGCCAAATGGCCCGCCGCTCCACATAGCCAACAATGCGGCTTGAGCCCCTTCACTACCACGAAAAGTTTTTGGCCCCTACATAGCAGGATGTCCTGTACACGTAGAAAGTTTGGCCTCTCTACGACTATATGCAGCGCGACATCTTCCGTGGGTACGCCCGCCTTGCTGTTAACACAAGCCACATCGTCCACCGCACCAAACTGGGCAAAGAATGCCCAATGTGATCGTCCGAGAACTCAAATGGAACCCCGTGAATGGTAATACGGGTCCTTCGGGTTCTCATATACTCCGTCTGGAGCCTGATTCCCTTCGCCATCAAAGTCGTTCCTGCCAATTTCTTAGCTTCTTCCTGCGTACTCAGAAGAAGGTCCCATATATCCCGGGACCGACGTGCTAACATCTTTGAAGTGATCTTAATGCTTTTGAGCGCTTCCTCCATGATTTCTCAATAACCTCAATAAACTTTCGAGTTTTTGGGTCCGAGGTAAACAGGGAGACCGTTCTGGCTGTAATCACATCCACAACTTTAGGGATGACGAATAGCTCGTTCACCTAAATTAAGTCCTTGAATTTCTTCTGCAAATTTTGGTAATAGGCAGCGTCTTATTTTGCAGGAACGTTGTTCCATGCCAACGGCGGAGAAGTCACTGTCGGCATACCCACCGAAGAAGTAGAGGGTTGAAGAGACAGAGACATACTGGTCTTTGTCTCCCCCACAAACGAAAAACACAAGAATTCCAAAAAATAAAACGAACGGACGAATAAACAATGTTCACAATAATAAAACAAAGTTGATGGTACTTGTAACAAAATGAACACTTACTTTTAACAGTTTTGAGTGACAAAGAAACGTTTAGAAATTCTGATATTCAACGACTAAAAAAAAAACAAAAAAACAATAGATTCCACTCACTGACTCGTTTGTAAAAATACAAATTATGGCACAAGGTGGAAAAAGGGGAGGAGTAGAGGGTGGTACTCACAGAACTATCCTATACCTTGCTAAACACAATCACGACCCATTCACTGATTACAATTTGCTCAATCACCAAAAGAACCCATCCATGACCTCCCAATCCTTTATACACCACAATACTACATATTTACAAGCGGCACGTAAAAAAGCGGGGAAAAACCTATGACAATAAAAATGTATTTATATACAATATAAAATATAATTTAAAACATTTAATGAAAAATGAAATGATGGGAGGGGGATGAACCTAAAAACAAACTAAAAATACAACAGATTTTTGAACTAAAATAATAAAGAGTGTTAGTAAGACCCGTCTATCCCAGAAAAAGAGTGGCCGCTGTATTCCACCAACCGGCGAAATCAAGAAGCACACTCGCTAAGGGAGTGTGTGTGTGGTGGGGGGGGGGGGGTAAAATAATTAATGGAATAGGACAATCAAAAGCTGAACCAGCCGAGATAAAAGGAGGCGAAAACAAACTGGGGAAGTTGGGAATCTCGACTTGGATGATAACAAAAGAGAAAGCCGGGTACAGGCTAGGAAGATATTCATTCACATTAACTAGGTACACAAAAGAAAGCTACCTTAACCAGGGGAGGGTTCCAAAGGAATCCACGCCAATGTAACCAGCACATCTAAAAGAGAAAATCAAGACTAGCCCTGTTCACGCGAACCAGATTTGCCACATTTACCCACCTTTTGCTGAAGTCTGTCAAAGACAAACGTTTCCAATCAGTTCTAATCCTTATTTTGAGCTGATGCTCAAAATATCAGATCAGATCCTGATGTGAAAGACGCTGACCTCACAAGACGCCGTCCATTCGCGTCGTCCAAATCACCATTCGAGCCGTGGCTAGCAGCGACAGAAACACCATACCCTTCATCCCAGAAAACGGGGGCGACACACTCTCGCAGGCAAATGCACGATCAATGAGCACAAGCTTTCGCGGCGCGATACGAGCAGTCAACTTGCCGATACTGTCCCATAGTTGGCGAACCCGTGAACAATGGTAGAAGGCGTGGAAGCCGTTTCTTCCAAACCAATGTTGCAGCGTTCACAATCTGGCAAATCTGCCAGGCCCCATATGAAGGCCATGTAATTGAGAGGCAACCGATTCCGAGCCAATCGCCAGGTGAACGAAAACTCAGAGTTGCTGAGATAATCGATACCTGGCGCCCAAGACCAGAACGACAGAACGACAAGCGGAGCACATCACGTAATGGATCCTTCGCGACGCCCTCCACTAACCCACGATAGAAGACTCTCCTAGGCTGTGAAAGGTCACTGGACCGCAAGGCCGCCAGACATTCGAGGAGAAAACTCGATCGCCCTCGAGGATTACCACACCGCATCGAGATGAGTGGAATGATAGTAAGGCTAGGGAACATGTTCCTCACTATCCCCGCCAGTAATGAGTCTTCCAAAATCGCTCGCCTGAGAAAGACTAACCTTGACGCAACCTTGTGGCCCATCAGATATAGCATTCCCAGATCTCATGGCACGGACGTTGGTAACAGACACGTTTATCGACGTAGTGTTTGCGTAATCCTCCACAGAAGCCCAAACCACACTCCAAGAATGCGGACCGAGCCGTCTGTCCAGTCGAAGGGCCCCGGGAGGGTAACACCCTTCCAAGCACCTAACCGCAAGCCGGACGACTTGTTGCGGTTAATCTTGCCTGTCACGTGTTCGTACCGTTCAAGCGCCTTCTGTACCACCTCGATGTCACTCCGGGAGAACGCGAAAATAGTGACGTCATCGGAAACCCTGTCTCGAGCACCACTAGGGACAGCGATTCCACGTAGGGACGGACTGCACGCCCGGTCCCTTAGCCAGCAAAGAAGGGGCTCCAACTCCAAAGCATATATAGGGGCGACAGTGGACAACCCTGTCGGACCGACCTAGACAGCGCCAAAACGCCCGACAACTTTCCGTTTACCTAAACCACAGCCGTTGGGGGATTGATACAAGAGGCTAATCCAGCGACGGAAGTTGGTTTCAAATCCAGCGGCCTGCAGGGCAGCCGCCAAGTAACTTGGACTGATCAAAATTGTTCAGCGTGGCTTGTTTGTCGTCTTGTATCCCCTCTATGATCGTGAGTATCAGATGCAGGTTGCTCTGAATTGTTCGGCCCTTCACAGCACGTCTGATCAGGTCCCCACAGACACTCGGCAACTAGCTGCAAGCGATTCGTCAGGATCTTGGCCAAAATCTTTAACTCTGTGTTTAGCAGAGTTATGGGCCTGTGACCGTCTAATTCCCTCCAAACATTCTTGCCTATTCTCAGAAGCGTGACCACACCCCTGGTGAACCGGTTGGGGATGGACGCCTGCCGGAACCAGTTGTTGAACACGACAGTCAAAATTGGAACAAAGATGTGCGACAGCCTCAAGTACAATTCACAGGGCAAACCATCGAGACCCGGCGATTTGCATCTGCCGACCTTCTTCAAAGCCGCGTAGACTTCGCCCTCTGTAATCTCTCCCTCGTAGCTAGCTGCATCAGCCGGCAAAAGCCGGGATAAGTCAGCCAAATAGTTGCGAAACTACTTATCACGGAGACCAGGCTACTTGGTAAACAGGATCTCGAAATGCCGCCGAAACACTTCGCACATGTCGTCAGTCGACTGAAGAGTATGTCTCTCCGGGTTGCGAACCTATCGAATGTATCGATCTCTTCCTTGCGCGCCCATATTCACAGCTTCGGAAGACACCTTGCTTAACCTATTTCTAATTACCTCGCCTATGTAACGATCGATATTCGACCGCTCCAGGACCTCCTTAGTTACGGCTATCTCTAGGGGATCCCCACTAGCCACCGCCCGGGAGTAATTAGCTCTAAGTGTCTTCACTTTGTCAGCCTTATCTAGTTTGAGCCGTTTGCTGAAATTGGTAGTGAAAGACCTAATACTATTCTTAAGGTTCTCCCACCACTTATTCCCAGTTAGTACCCCAGTTACCGCCAGCTGCGCTAAGTTAATTAGCTGGCACCGGAAGTCCCGCCTGTCCAGTAAGGAGACGTTGAACTTCCAGTAACCCGCCATTCTAGGCCTATATTCTAATACTACCCGGGCCAAACAAGTTTGTGGTCCGAGTAGCCTAACCAGTAGAACGTGGGACAATCTAAAAGATCTATGTCGGCTTCACGAACTAACATTCTATCCAGGTAGCCAGCTACCTTGGGAGAAGGCCAATTATTAGCCCACATCCACTTCTTCCCATCCTTGTGATCGACCCGGTATCTATCGACGAGCCCGAACTCTTCGATGAGATCTACCAAGGTATGATCACGTGCCTTCCCTCTATCTCCCCACCCACTATCTAACTTGGAGTCCAGGATGGCATTCCAGTCCCCCACTTAGACAAGTCGCGTTGAATCCACCAGGAAGGGCTCCGAAAAAACGAGACGCGCTTCTCACGGTCGTTGGGCGCATAAACCGCAACCAGTCGAAACGTATTGCTTTTCAGTGCAATATCGGCTACGATCAGCCGGCCCTCGGCACCGACATGGACAAGATCCACCTTCGCGTCCAGGGTACGCTTAACAAGCAAAGAAACTCCTCTGGCCAGCCGGTTCCCATATGCAGAATAGATGACAAAGTCGTTAGACAGCACACAGGTATCGGCCTTGCAAACAAAGTGAGTCTTTTGGATTGCGGCGACATCCACACCAGTAAGGACAAGTAGTCTCGAAGCAGGCGGGCAGCCTTACTCCGATCTCTAAGGCCCTTCGCCTTTAAGCTGGCTAACTTAATTGAAAAATCTTTATCTTTAAAATCTTTAAAAACCGGTAAAAAGAAAGCAAAAAATTACTCTTGGTCACATACAGGTCGGAAATCAATGGCAGTAGGGACCCCCGATGGTTTGTCCTAGGCTTCCTGTACCAATATTGGACGTAATTCGTTCGATAGGACAATGCCGCCAACGTCCGTGGGAAACGTTAGTTTTACAGCCCTATATAATGAGGGGTGGAGGATAATAGGGACTCTCCCAGAACAAAAATGAGAAAGTTTTTGTAAGTATTTGGACCCTGTTTGGGCCATTTTTATCTTTGGGAACTCTTCTACGGTTCCCTGGACAAAGTTCCACACCTTAAGATTGCCCCCAGTATTCCTTATGAGAGTTAACACTTCGGGGGCTTGCGGGAAATTGGTTGGGTCCTCGACCGACTTGCCGTCGATCGAGGTCAACTTAAATAGTGGCCTTAGGAGGGTTCTCTTCTGGGAGAAGTCCTTCTCTAAGGCCGGCCTGTCGATACTACAAATGTCAACACTTTTAAAGGGATTCTCCCTTTTCTTTTTTTTTTCTCTTTGTGGGATGGTTGACTATTGTTAGGGGGTGGTGAGCTATTGCTAGTGGAGGGTGTTTCCAATTCAGATTGAGTAGGGGGGTTTCTGGAAGAGAAGAGTGTTGGGAAAAAAGAGTTACAGGTTGCAAGTGGAGTGTGGAGGAAGAGGACGATGTAACTCTGATTGGGGAGGCGGACTGACATCACTTTTACGGCTGTAGTTTTTACTGGGGATGCAGGGGCTGATTGGGCCTTGGTGGCACCCCTGACTCGTTTCGCCCTGCTGCGTTCAATATTGTACACCTTTCCCTTCTTCTTTTGAACTTCCTCCTCCTCTTCCCGCCCTCTTTTATGCGATGAGGTACGCGGGGGAGGCATTTCGTCCACATTCAATTCCTGCTCCTTCTCAGAGACTTGTTTTTCTTGTTGCTGTTGTTGTTGTTGCTGCTGCTTTTGTTGTTGTTGTTGTTGCTGTTGTTGTTGTCGTTGTTGATACTGTTGATTTTTCTTTTTTACTGGCGATGGAACTTTTTTGTATGGTGAGTCCTGTCATCTTTTTTCCCTCTTCTCACTACTTCCGTACATTCACCAGGTGCTTTTTTGGGGTCTGATTTCTCTGTTTCCACATCTGGTGTTTTTGCTACCGGTGGTGTTGTTGGTGGTACTTGCCCCTCCTCCAATTTTCTTCCGGAGCATGTTCTAAACATATGCCCTGCCGTACCACACGCCCAACAATGTGGTCTCCGGCCTTCCACCATCACGAATAATTTTCTGCCCTGATAAAACAATTTTTAGAAAATTTAGTCGGTCCACCGTCACATATAGGTCAATGTCCTCTGTAGGAACACCCGTCTTACTTATAACCCGAAATACTTCATCCACAGCGCCAACCGGGAAGAAAAAGTCCCCCACCCCAACATGGTCGCAACTTATCTCAATAGGCACTCCATGAATTACGATCCGCGTCCTGCGAGTTCCCAAATACTCCGTTGCCATCCTGATTCCTTTAGCCGTCAAAGTATTTCTGGCCAGCTTTTTGGCCTTCCCTCGGAACTCAACCATATGTCCCACACAGCCCGGGACCTTCTTGCTAATATTTTTGGGATTATATTGAGACACTTCAGTGCCTCTTCCATAATCTCCCTGCTGACACTCACAAACTTTCGTGTTTTCACGTCCGACGTCAGCAGGGAGATTGTTTTATCCGCAGTGACAGTTACCACATCCGGTATAACTAAGGGTTTGTTATCCTTAATAAATTTTTTATATTTTTCAAGCATATCTTTGTAGAATGCAGGATCCTTTTTTCGGTGAGTTTTAGTCCACGCCGGCGATGAAGGAGTCACCGTGGGCACAACCACCTAAGAAGTAGACGGTTCGGGAGACGAAGCCATAATTTGCTTGACCCCCTCTCCCGCCCCGCCCTCACGACAAAAAATTTCTCAAAAAGTTCAGAAGTAAAACAAACGAGTGACTAAGATGAATGCAACAATTTTAAACAAAAATGACCTACTCACAGGTAACAAAGATTCCAAGTGACAAAATTCCAAATGTAACTTTTTGGACAAAAAAGTCTCATCCGTACTAATTTATCGCCTTTTGATCCTAATAAAAAATTAAAATTAATAATATATTATAAAATAGACAATACTACGAATTTAATTATCCGTAATAACTCCTCCCCACCAACTGATGTATTACGTAAAACCAACATTATATATCAATTCAAATATCCCTTGGGAGAATGTATCTCCGACAAAAAACAAATATATATGTTGGATTTACAAGAACTACATTAACTAGACATCTTACATTACATTTGTCTGACAATTCATCCATTTTTAGACATCTACAACAACATTACTGTGTACATTCACTATATAAAAAATGATAATCGATAATACAACTATCCTACATTAAATAAACAACAAAATCAAACTACAGATTTTCGAGGCAATATACATTAAAACACTTAAGCCGTCAATTAATAGAATCAGCTATGAATACTGTAGTAATGTTCTAAAATGTTTGTAAAAAGAATATTTTTTATGCTTTAACACCTGCATGACCATGACATTACAGCATATACATAAAATTCCATTTTGGATAATTTTCACGTTTTAATGAACGCTAGTAATTTGTCAATCGTTATATTTGAAGCAGAAAACATGAACAGTAATTTTTAGCAACACAGTTTTTGTGGATAGTTTTTGTTACCATAACTCACACCCCTGAAGATGATCTCGGAAAGAGGTTTAAAAGTACTTGGGTACCTTGAGAAATTAATGATAATAACATCTGTCAACGTTACAGCTCATTTCTAACATCTTACAATTGTATTACGCGAAAGATTATCCGTGAGTATCAACGGATTTTATTAAAAATACGCACACATTATGTTTGCAAATTATTTAATCTGACATTATATATATATATATATATATATATATATCCGCAGACAGATCTGTTTCGCTGTATCGCAACTCAACATTACAGTTAGACATCCGATTGCGTTTTAACCCAGGATTGAAACACGACCGAATTGGCGTCAGTCGGCGATTCTACTTCTGAGTTATGCAGAAGGAGGTAGAACTTTAGCGGATGATGTATCATACGCCAGTAACCAGAGTGCTTTAATTCATTACTCAATGAGATGCACATTCGTCCGCGAACAGTCCTGTTTCGCTGTATCACAGCTCGTCAGTACGGTTAGACATCCGATAGCTTCTAGCCAGAATTGAAACCTGACCAAATTGACATCCGTTGGCGATTCTACCTCTGAGTTATGTAAACACACGCCAGTAGACGAGAGTGTTCTTATTTATTACTGAATGAAAGATGCGTATATATATATATATATATATATATATATATATATATATATATATATATAATTGAAATAATTTGCAGTGTATTAATTATTATTTAGTGATGTTCTCTTATTTTCTTTAATTTTGGTAAGAAGGTTTTGGATTAGTGTGTTTAAAACTATCTGTATTTATATGTTAGGCACTTTCAACAGTTATTGGTCATTTTCAAGAATAGAATATATTATGATTTGAAAGAAAACTTTAATCTTTGAGTTTTTTCCGATATTGCATATTGCATATTGGAAAATATTAGTCTTTAATCATCTTATAAAATGCTGATGGCCTAAGATGCTGAACGCTTATAACAAATAAATCAGCGTTTTGTATAATAGAAATTAGGCTTGTGAGTTTATGAATTATTCATTCTAACATTAACTATTTGACTGAATGATATTTTATTTAATGTAAATTTTTGCTTTCATGGTGATACCTTTTTTCAGTTTATATTGTATAATTCATTTGATGTTATTCACAAGTCTCATATCTTGACCTTCTATGTTACATCGATAATCAAGAACCTTTATAGCATTGTTATTTAATAAACATATTAGCCAAAGAAAGTGTTGCAATTATTTGATTACTGTTCATGATGAATTTATATTTATTAACATTTAATATACAATCTCCTAATTAACAAGAGAATTAATAAGCTACTTCAGTATTATTTAGAAGGTATGTTGTGGGTGAAGGTCGGTATATTCTGTAATTATAGAGTTTTAATTTGTTACAACAGATGTTTAATCATATGGTTTTGCTATGATTAGGCAATGTGTACCGCCTTCTGTTTCATGCTTATTTCATCTGTCCTTAAATATGATGACGTAAGGATAGTAGAATAGTTTTATTGTATTAATGTTGTCATAGTTCTGGTGTATTTTTGTGGTTCATTTTGAAAATTACTGTTTATTATTTAATTTTTTATTGTGAATTCATTACAAAGTTGTGCACAAGAAAACAATAAAATTAATTAAAAGGTTTTGTTGAAATTTTTATAAAATCTTTAACTATAAAGTTAGTTTTGGTTGAGAGGGACTGATCATCTACATATATAATATGATCATAAGTTTAGTTAGGTTTTAAAGAATTTTCTCTTTATCTGTGGCATATAATTGTTGGAGAGAGTTGAACGAAAAGGTGACCCCTTCTAAATATCATTAAAGGAATATATATATATATATATATATATATATATATATATATATATATATATATATTTGTGTGTGTGTGTGTGTGTGTGTGTGTGTGTGTGTGTGTGTGTGCGTGCGTATGTACATTAGCACGCGAACATACACAACTTTTATATTATTTTATGCAGGCTATTGCTTCCATCTTTGTTGTTTTTATCCCAAAGTGTCAACCGTTGTTTTCATCAGGTGCTTTTCGATCCGGATACCCCTAGGAGAATTTCGAAGTCAACCCTTTAATTAATCTAAGGAGGATAGATTGTTCCCGTTCTCAATTACTGCTCACAGTGTTTTCCCTGAGTGTAAGTACACGGTCTCTGGCCCAGTTTGTAAACATATTCGGATAATGACATAAAGTGACATTCGGAATAAATATTTACAGATAAGTCCATAACATTTTCTATCTGTATTTGCTAGTGTTTTTCGTTAGATTTGGGCAAGTGTATTGCACCAACAATTTTCCAGTACCTAGCAATATATATATATATGCATATATATATATATATATATATATATATATATATATATATATATACGTGTGTGTGTGTGTGTGTGTGTGTGTGCGCGCGCGTGTGTGCGTGCAGGTGTGCGTGTTAATTCTAAATCTTCAAAGGAATATTTTGTAGTATTTCTTGATTAAGGTCAAATTAAACAACGATGCCTTAAATAAAATGAGTTGTAATGTTTATATAAACTGTTACAACAGTTGAACCTTATTGCATAGTAAAAACGGAAAATAGATTAAAAAAATAATTACGGGGGCTGTTAATTCATTATTTGTTTTTTCTTTTTCAGGTATCAAAGAGAATAACAAATTCTTGAAATGAGATTAAATCCGAATTTATTATGCAAGTTAATGTTTTCACAATAAACCTAGTATTAACCATGCAATGATAGTCAATCTTTTAATGAACTTCACTTTATAATATATTTTGTCTTTTGAGAAATAATTACAATAACTTGCATTTTAACCTATAGTTAAGGTGAAAATAGATGATCCATGTCTTTCCTGGTGAATATAGGGCAAAAGTAAGGCCAGATGACTAGGATAAAATTTTAACTCAGCTCGCCAATTAAATTTTTGGTACCGATAACTGTTACTCAACCTGTTCGTCCTAACAGTAATTAGTGATTAATGTAGAGATACACCGGATGGATTTAAAAATGTTATAATGTTATAAAATCCCCATTATCTATTATATATACGGAATGCATAGTATACTTTTAGACTAACATATTTTTTGATTAATCGCTTTTATCTATTTAAATTTTAGGCTAAATCTGTAATCCCCATTTTAAGTGATATCATTTAAATGCACTTGATACTAAATTCCTATTTCATGCTACCAAATAGAAATTTCTATTAAATAATATGTTCTATATTTACTGTAAAGGCTGAATTCATAAAAATAATTATAAAAATCTGAAAATTAGTTAAGATTTGAAAATTTTGTTGCCTGTCTGAGGCTGTACTGGAAATTGTAAAGGCGAAAATAGTGCCAGTAAATAGGAAATAACAAAAGTTTATTTTTTGGCGAAAATAAAATGAAACAAAATAAACATTCCAGCTGCGGTGCAAAATCATCCAACAGACGATAATCCATTTTTTAAATTTTGTAATCAAAACATGAGGTAACTTTTTAAAAAGAGTACATAATAAATTAAAGTGTTTTTTTTTTTTTACTGGATCGAGTGCTTTTTATCTTCTGCGTAGAAACTGTCTTGTTGGTATTTTAGGAGATTAATTTTAACCGAAATTATTTATCTTAAGAATCAAAAATTGCAAATGTACATTTACAATTTCGAGAGTAAATATGATATTTTAGTTTTCATTTCTTAATTTTCGAGTTTTGTTCCTATTGCTAATGAATTTCACTTTGGTGTCGTATATAGTAAAAAATATTAATCAGGCTATAATTTTATTATCAGTTTACTTCTATATTTTATAAAGCGTCCTAATTTAATTAGTTCAATGTATGTTATGCAATAATTTCTCTTTTGGGTCATTTTCTCTTTACTGAAAAACAAACTGAAAGAAATTAAGCAAAAGAAAAACCAACCGAAATGATCAAAGTTTATTTGATTCTTTTAAAATTTACCATCATTTTTTTGTTAAGATCTAATATTTTATCAATATAGTTTAACATTGCATAAAGATAGTGCCAAAACTTGAGTTTATAAGACGAGTAAGGATTTTCAAATATGTATTTTCGTTATTCTCAGTCTGTTTAAAGCTCGACGTTTAAAGGACTATACCAAAGTCAAAATCTACATCTGTGATGCAAAATTTACTTAAAGGTTAATGGAATTGACCGGTATACATTAGAAACAATTTATTTTTGTAATGAAAAATTTGAAATATCAGAATTATAATTTGTCTTGAACTTGGAGAAGAAAATACGCCGTTGATGTTAAATTGCATTCGCTCATAGAATTTTGCTTCTTTTATAAGAGAAAATAAAATAGAAAATAATAATATAAGAACGTAAAAACGTGATGGATATTTATTAAGGGATACGTCATGCGTATGATGACACTTTTTTTAAAGTGCTTCGTGAATTTCTTTTAACGTCTCATACCTTAGTGATTGTTTTAGAAGCTTAGGACTATTTGGCTTTACGTGGTTTGCATAATCGAACAATGAAAACTGCTATCAACTGTTCCAACTCGTCGTTTCTACACCGTGATTGCCACCACTACTTCAGTCGTTGTAATGTATTTGTTTAAACAGGAAAAAAAACATTTTTTTATTCTTTGTTTTACAAATGGGTCCCTTTCACAAAAAATATATTCGATTTATTTAAAGCTTGGTTTAAAATGAAATCTAGACAACAATGATCATTAATACTTTATATTTCTTTCTATCTATCTCTTCTTCTTCTTCTTATTATTATTATTATTATTACTACCTAGTGTTACGATAAAAGAATAAGTGAAATTTCGCACCATTTTCAACTGTTAAATAATCTCTATATTGTTCCTTGTTGCACCAGTAAACTTTATCTTCATGTAACTGAATGACATCGCGCGTGTGTGGGGGGGTAGCATTTGATTAGGTTTGTATCATTTTATTGGCACACGAACGCATTACACGCACACACAAACACAAGCATCTCGTGTTGAGTTTTATTCAGATTGACCCTCTTCCTTCCTTTCACTTTGTTGTATAAGTAGAAAGGTTCGTATCGTTTTTTGAATATATTAATTTGTATGTGCAACATTGTGTGTCCTTCTGAGTACACGCATTTTCGTGTAGGTAACGTGAATTTTCGATTGCAAATGAAGTTGTACCTGAAACTCCACATGCATGTGAGTTTTATTCACGTATCTATCTATCTATCTATCTATCTATCTATCTAGATAGATAGATAGATAGATAGTATCATTTAAAAGTTTTGACTTTTTTGCCAAATTATATTTCAGTAGGGTCAAGGAAAGAAATACGCCACTGATAAACAGCAGTGAATGAGAAAAAACCTACTTATGAAGATATTTGATAAAAATTAGGGAAGCAAAATAGCGCGAAAAGCGGAAAAAATAAAGAAAAGAAAATAAAAGGAAGAGAAAAAACGAGAAAAGTGTTGTTACCTTTAAATAAACGAATCTTGCTATTCGATGCTTTTTCCATTTTAAGATAAGGGAGGACAACTTTTTTTATGATATGTGGGAGATAACTAGACAGACTGATCGAGCGATTGACGGATATTTAGACCTATAAGTTCATGCAACAATATATACACACGTTCGTGTATATTAATATGTATTTCATACAGACTAGCATGTATGTATATAGTAAAAGATAGACTAATATTTTTATTGATATCGGTGTCTGCATATGTGTGTATGGGCATGTGTAGAAGTCTGTGTGTAAAGGTGCAAATACAAATGGATTTGAGTATATATATATATATATATATATATATATATATATATATATTTGTGTGTGTGTGTGTGTGTGTGTGTGTGTGTGTGTGTGTGTGAACAACATAAAGATGTAACAAGATAAAGAGGCAAAAATATAAACACTAATATGTGGAAATTATCGATGTAAAAACACAATACTAAACGCGAACTGAAACCCAAATATAAAAATTGTCGGCAACTTAGATTCAAACGCGTCTCGCATATTTGCTTCTTTTCTTTTTTTTTTTTGCATGATTTTTTGTTGATGTTTTCGTTGCGTTGTTTTTGTTATATGTTTTCTCTTTTATTAGCGCTTACATTGAAGAAAACAGCAACAACCCAGAATTCCAATGTAAAAAATGAATATTGGAGATCCACAACTCAGAAGAGTAATAACCATTGGAAGAGAGAAATGTCAGCTAAAGACAAACAATTTCAATTTTCCTTATCAGAAAAATATCACTGTAAAATGTTTCTTCATATGCTTAGCACCAATGCTTTTAAAATTTATAGATGTGCCCCCCAAAAAAGTCTAACTAAAAACTTCAAACGCATCTTCCGTATGATGATTTATGATAGAATTTCTATCTCATGCTTAGAATCACTTTAGAAAAAGAAAGTAAACTTTATTTTATCAATACATCAAATTACCAACAAACATAATTCGGAATTTTATTTTTTTCCCCCTCAAGTATGTATGTAGCATTCAGATGAATGTTTATATTGGAATTAATTTATAAATGCTTTTTATTCAGCTTCAAAGCAAAATATTTTCTGGCATAGCACACGCACACATATTCACGCACGCGCGCGCACACACACACACACACACACACACAAGTAAGTGTTATACACGAGAGGGTGCTGAAAATTTCTCATTTCAACAAATATTTAATTCTTGAAAATTATGATAACTGTTTAGTAGATCAATTATTAATAATAATTTTCTTCTATATGTTATATTCATTTATGATAAGAACCATAACTTCATACCTGAAATGTATTTAGTTTCAGAGCAAAAGATTTCGCAGAACAGCGCACACGCCCCCCCCCCCCACACACACACACATTGTAGGTTGCGATTGCATTAATTCCCTGATTAGCTGATGTTAATTCAAAATTTACAGATTAAGAACCGGAAATTGTTAAAAATATTAATTAAAAATAGGACATTTCAGATTTTAATTATGAAATCTTTCTTCTACCATCAAAAACACTGCTGAATAATAGTGATGTTGTCAATGGTGAAAGGTAAAATAAATGTCAGTAAACTATATTATCTCCGTCTTACACCAGATTCTTTTAACGCTATATACTATATTCATGATTGTAGTAGAAAAGTCAATTCTTTTAGAATGAAATTACTTTTAACGAAACAATATTAGTAACAATTTCAGAATACACTTATATGAAAAATATAACAAGTAAATTCTACTTTATAATATGCATATTACTAATAACTTAGTATTTGTCTATATTTCCGAGATGAGGTAGTAATTACAGTATTTACATTATTGGGACTATTGTCCTCATCTTTGTTGCCATTTGTTCGTCGTTTCGGCCGTTGTATGTTCCGGCCTTCTTCAGGTGCTAGAAATTTCGAACCGAACCCTTTATTACAATCCCTGGGGTATATGAACTCTATTCCTTGCGTAAAGCCTCGAATTCGGTTCGGAATTCTTAGCACCTGAAGAAGGCCGGAGAGTACAACGGCAGAAACGTCGTACAAATGGCAACATTGATGAGGACAATAGTCTGAATAATGTAAATACTGGTAATAACTTGTTTTGTATGTGAAAGATATTATTATGCAAACAAAGTGCCACATAAATATGCATTTAACAAATATCCATGATGGTAATGGTGACAGTGAGATAAACCAATTCTTTACAAGGAAACATTCGGCGTTCATTGACCGAACATAAATATGCATTTAACAAAAATTTATGATGATAATAGTGAGATTAGCCATCGCCATACCAGAAACATTTGACATTTATTGACCTAACAGTTAGCATTAATGTTAGTGGAAATTCATAAAATATTCTTAAAACATATTCTAGTCAATTTATTTATCAAATCCAAATTCTGACCCTTACCCTTAGTATTGATGCAGTTTTCTGCTTGCCATTTTAAGTGTAATAAGTCAATATTTTGCTTATGTCATTACATTTGCTTCGTGTTACATGTACTATCCATTTTAGCTATGTCTATGTTGTAAGTCTCCGAGTAGTGTATTTTTGTTTTTTGGTAAAGTTCTTTGTGATACGGGAACGCTAATATATGAGATCTTATGAATGTTGTGTTTAAGATCTACAGAAATAATTTGCTTGAAATCATTTTAATCATTGTCTGAAAAAACAGATGTATATTGCTGATAGTTTAGAGATCTACAAATGAGTTAGCCGCCATTCATTTGACGAGGATATTTAAAAACACGAGTCAAGTTCTTAGTTGGGCTACATTTTTTATTGGATGATATCTAAAAAAGCGGAAGACGTTCCATTAATTTTGTGTCTTTGAAACTTTTTTATTGGCAGAGTCAGTAATAATCAACATTGCAGAACCTAAATGGGGTATTTTTATTGCATTAACATATTATTTAGAATTACGCTTTTTGGAAATGACTTGTACCATTAAAATGTCTTATTCAAGTAATTGTCTATATTTATCTTGAGGTCATCATCAATTTTGAAGAGACTTAGACTTATAATTTTACTGATTTACAATACTAACTAAAAACAGTTTCTTATTTATCTTCGAAGTCATTTTGTTTGACAGATCCAGCCACTAATCTAGACATCGGATACATTTAATGTCATTCTACATTAATTCCTAAGAAAATGCAGGTGAGAAGTAAGTTTATATGTTTTCTTCGCCCAACTTACACGCTTATTTACCTTATGTTTACTTAAAGATCACAATTCGGTTGAATTCATGTTTATAACCAATTTTTATAAAATTCTGTATCTTTTTGCTATGTTTACATTTGCAACACTAGCTTCTAATATCTTCTTGCTGGTTGATCCACTTTTTTGTTAATTACCCTTTTAACTTTTCTCGCATATCTTTCTGTGATATTCCTAAAGCCAATTATTTTTATCTTGCCAATATTTACACTTTCTTTTTTGAACTGCGATTGTAGTTCAACTTTTCACAACTCCTATTGCGCAAAGCTTGACATTACTTGTTTCTCTTTTGAAATTATATTTTTCTTATGAGCCAATACAATCCATTTATATCTGAAATTAAAAATAAATATAATTAACTAGACTATTATATATATATATATTATAAACGGTTTTTGATCATCTTATGTCGCATATAAAGTAAATTTGGTATTCTATCGTAAAGGAATTATTCCGTAGCAAAACAAATCAAGAGTTGCATACTAGCATCTTACACCACTAAATACGTACGGGTAATTTATCATGTGAATTTGTAAGCACATATTATTAGTTTAAATTAATATTGTATATTTATCATATAAATACATAAAAAACATTGCCAATCGGTTACCAAATACCAATTTCATTTTCAAGACATTAGCTTACAACTAGTTTAATAAAATATGTCCTTATGTAACTTTCGACATATTCATACACGTTCATCATATTATTATTCACGCATCGAAGTATTTTTCGTGTGTTTTCTTATTATCTTAGACCACCTATTAGGTAAATTGTGTATTCTATCATAAGAACACGATTTCGCTCTTGATTTATGATATTCATAAAGTCTGGAAAATACGCCGTCTGAGGAAGAACTTTCTTTCTAACGCATTATTCTCAGCATCGTATTGCACAGTAACATTTTTTTCAGATTTTTGGAATTCGTAATAAAACATCCTGTTCGTATTCCCTTTTGAACTTCACTAAACTTGAATAAGTTTCATTCTCATCAAAATAATAATAAAAAAAATCACTCCTATTCACTAATGTTCAAGTTCAGACGTCTTCCACGGAATACTTTGTCTTCAAAGCCAAAATATATTTTAAAACTTGCAAATAATTCTGAACACTTGTTTGCATCTACTGCATCATTCTTGTAAGTTTTAGTGGTTTATTGCCGTTTTTCCTCAAAATAAAGTGTCAATTTTCAATGAACATTTCTTCCGTGTAAACTTCAACAGCACATCTTCACCTTAGGTAAACAGAAAAGGTTTATTCAATAAATCGCCCTCATCTTTAGAGATGGTCTTGATGCAACCTGAGAAAAGACTGCATATCCAAATCAGGTGGTTCTTTTTCCTTTTTGCCTTCCACAAGTTCTTGGTATCGGGAATCCCCCCCACTCCCTCTCTTTATGGGACCTCGCTTGTATTTCATTAAATCTCTGATTTATCGCTTGTTTGCGCAATTTTAATGTACCTCGAATACTCTATTTCAGAACACATTTCCCCTCTCGTTTTTTTGTATTTTTACTGAGGATTATGATATAATCTATAATTTATTCATATTTACACTCACACAGGTATAAATTTTTAAAAATTCACCGAAGCAAACTATAAATCCACTAAGATGCAAGGGATTACCGTGTGTGAAAGAATAAGAACAAGAAAAACATTGTTAAGGAGTGTGAACAATAAAAGAAGAGGAATCAAGACAAAAGTAGATAATGATTAACATTGCATTTAAATTTTTCAAGATCAAAGTTGGCTGGAAAGTAAAAATCCAGAAGAGAGTTCCACGGGCGAGAAGTGTGATAAAAGAAACTGTTAGCATACAACTTAGGTTACATTTAGTCAATTTGTTTTGTAAAATGATGAAATCTTGTTGCCTATCTAGCACTTGACTTAAAGTATATAAAGTCTAGATACCATAAAGGAAAACTCATCAGAACAACTACCATGAAAATACTTATAGAAAGGACACAAGGAAGCGACAGTATAGCGGTGAAAAAGTAATTGAAACCAGAATGCCAATCAAGACAAATAAAACTACAGATTCTTCTTTGGATTTTATCAAGAATCGACAAATCAAGAATCTCCAAATATATAGCAGGAGTATCTAACAAATATATAAGAGAGATTCTGGAGAAAAAATTATATAGCATGAACCAACATTTTTAGCAGCAGACCTAGCAACTGATCTAATATAATCCTTCTAAAAGAGAAAGAAGAGAACGTTAGCCTGAGAAGACGCACCAGGAGGTTAGCAGCAGCCATGCTGATGCAAGGCAGAAAGGAGTCTCTCATGATTATTTTTCCTGTAGCACTATTTTATGTATGACCATAATCCAGACAACCTTTGACATTCACATGCATTTGCAATAATACGTTTCTTTAAAAAAAAAAAACTTCCTGCATACATATTAAAGACAAATATTTTAATTGTATATTTTATAAAGCAACCATTCAAACTGCGTGCATATAGATCTTCAGATACTCTCTAGCGTATTTGAAGCGCTATAGGCATAATGCTAGTAAAATTCATAATGTATGTAATGATTTACGTAAAGATTCGCTAATTGTTTTGGGTTCATACTAAATCAATATTCGTTTATCATTTCACCCACGAATAATTATAAATGATAAATTATAACATAGTGACGTAAAAGTCAGATATACATAGGTTCTAGTGTTTCATTTAATTACACGCTATTTTTACTTAATTCGACTGTGTTCTGCATGTGAATGACATGTAACTAATATTTTAGAATTAAAATTTAGTATTTTTCACTTGATTTTTATTAAACCTGCATTTTTTATTCGTGAAATCTCTGGTTGCATTTTTCTAGACAGCAGGATATGAAAAATAAAATTCCAGTGGATAAATGTAGATCATTAAGAACAATTACTGGAGCTGATTTACGTGATGATAGTAACGAATTTTGCTGGGTATGGTTTAGAAATCATGAGAGGGATCATCAGTGATGTGCATAGGTAACAAAAGAAAGAAACGATGCATTGAAAGCGATTACTCGTAGAATACTCTCACCTACCCTTTACTTCGCATCCGGCACTACATAAAGTGAAAATTAAAAATAGAAATGATAGGTCATTATCCCACACAGGTCTCACTTCACCCTTAGATGGGTGTGTGATGGGGGGGTAGTATTTGGGGAAAGAACGTGCAAAGGAATGTCATACACATGGGATCACTCATGCACATTTAGTGATATCACGTGTCTCCTTCATGATCAAGGCAACGTTATTAAGAACTTTAGGGGTTGGGGGTGTGTCGGGACCTTTTATAAGAACTGATCGAAATCCTCGACGCACATAACTTTCTTGCTATCTGCTCAGTTGCATTCTTGTGACGAGCAAGTGGCCATTCTAATCAAATCATTTTCTTTGTGCGAAACAACCTAACATGATGGTTGACTCAAATGTTAAACTTCTCAGTCAACGCTCAACAGCTGCGCCTGGCTGGATCCTGTGTCTTCTTGCATCGCTAATCTTCTCATCAAGTGAGTATTTCTTTTTCATTTCATTATTTTAATGACGTTAATATTTCCGCATGTAATTTTAAAAGTTTTATTATTTAAAGAGGTTCATAAATGATGCCAAATATCGTAAAAACTATTTATAATTTTATAATAGTATTTAAAATAAAATATGCAATATTCAAATAATATTTAAATAATATTAGCCTCAAATTCCTGAAAATCACCCTGTATTCTTTGCAGGAAGACTACGGCAAATATACAGATTCGTTTCATGTCCCGACGTAACTTATGTAAAGAAGATATTAAAACAATTTGGACGTCTTTTGTACCTGTCCATTGATCAATATAAAAATATTTAAAGGTTTTATTTGAAGAGTCAATTGCGTTGGTAATCGGATATTTCTCTACTGGGTTTCATTATTTTATAGTTTACAGTTTCTTTTATTTTCTGTGAGTCTAGGTAAAATTGAATTTATATTTTAATAATATAGGAGGATTAAAATTTTACTTTAAAGTTCCTTAACATAGTTTTTCTCAGAAGAGAATATCACATTTGATCTAGAAATATGAATATGCAGTTATTTTTAACAGCATGAGTTGCATATAAGCTATTTCATTTTCGAATGATTCTTTTCTAACAAGTGGTTCGTTTCATTACTTTTACTTAGTAGTCAATGATATTCTCACATTAAAATAAACAATTACTGGTTAGATTGAGATTATGAAAAATATTTGTAATAATTTTATTCGAAAGGATTATAAAAATTTCTATTGGGCCCCATATATTTTGAATTTACTGATATCTTTCTCTGATTGCTGATTTAAAAAATATATTTTAAATATATTTTTTACAGATTATTTCCTTCTTTCATACTTTTCAGAAAGGGTTTCCCTAAATTCTAGACAAAATAGGCAAAAACATATTTTCAAAAAATGAAATTTTCAACATTTTATTGTATTGAAATATTAATAAATAGCATCTTTGTTATAATTTCCATAATTTGTGATGCAAAGGTTGATGCACCTTGCAAGATTCACATAAAGTCGATATACGAACTACACATTGCCAAAAGTTTTAGCACATTCACTCTTTATGCGTTCAATCAAGTGTGCTGCATCTGTAATTTTCATAGAGGACACCTACTCCTTTAGCAGACACCAGAAAAAGTAATCAATTCTTTCTTCTTTTAACAAAACTACTTATCTGCGGATGTAATATATATATATATATATATATATATATATATATATACAGAAAAATCTAAATCAGAGCTTACAAACCTACCTAGGTTTCACCCTTCGGCTCATCAGAGTAAGCCGCCTTACCCTGACGAGCCGAAGGGTGAAACCTATGTAGGTTTGTTGGCTCTTACTTAGATTTTTCTCTACTTTGTTGCTCTACTTTCGTATTGAGCGCTTTAGTGTTAGGGTTTTCGTCTTGGGGTGTTTTCCTTTCTTACGAGTATTTGACTTTTGTTCATGTACTTCGTTTGTTTCTTTTATTTACTTCCCCTCCTTTTCCCTCCGAGTTTGTTCTCGGTGGGTTTTTCAAGACGAACTTAAATATAGTATAACAATTACTAGTATTAGCAATATTATTTTTGTTACAATTAATATTGTTATTATTATTGTTGTTATTATATATATATATATATATATATATATATATATATATATATATATATATATATTTAATGGGATTTCCTATGTGTCCAGACTTTATAGACACCCTGTATATCTATTCCCGCACAAATTCTTTATCCATATCTAACAATTCAATCAAATTTCAGTAAGTATTAAACCAATTGCTGCCAAAGATTAAATAATAATAATAATAATTATTAGAATGACAAATGGTCGTTGAACAGCTGAGAAGCCAACCAGATGTATCGGTTGCGTGTTATGCCTTAGTCTATGTGAATGACCTGTTGACTGGAAGATCACTTTTTAATTAAAGAAAATAAAACAATATTTGAAAACTTATTCCTAAAACTATATTGTTACGACTCTCCTCGACAAGCTAAAAATTGCAATTAATGAATGATTTATGAATAACATTTCAATCTATTTTTTCATTATTTGTATATTTAGTTTTTTCGAGAAATACACAAGACATTTAAATAATTTAAAGTAAAAATATTAAGCTGTCACTTGTTGTGAATATCAAATTATTGACACTTTTTCGCTAAATATTCTTGTTATTGTTTAATCAGTCATATTCACAATCGTAGAGCATTCAGAAATATTAAGATAAGATAAAGTTGAATTGAACAATCCCGAATTTTTATTTAGCAACAATTGTTTTCCTTTTCTTGGGATAAAGCAAATTGTGCACCAGCGGTTCAACAGTGTCCTGCGTCTTGGCAATTTGATTGGTCAGATCTGAGAGAAAACAAAGACTTATTTTGGTTGGATGTTGGAAATGCTTCAAACGGTTACATCCCCGAGACACCCCACGACTGTGAGTTAACATTACTACATATTTGGACACATGTATTTTTATAAGTTGAATGTATTATTGCTTATAGTCGTATGAGTATAAGTGTGCATGTGTGCACACGTGCGCATGTATGCTTATTTAACGTAAAAAATAGTGTGAATGTTTTGTTATTTTACGATACAATTCAAATAAATCAAAAGTATTGTTTATGGTGGAGATTATGACAATAATAATAATGATAATAATAACATCAGTTCTCACAACAAAAAAAAAACTTTACATATGTCACTATTACACATTGAAAAGGTAGTTGTTAATGGCCATTCTTCCGAATTAGGCAATCATCGCGGGCGTCCCCCAAGGTTCACTTATCAGTTCAACCCGCTGCCTCCATTACATAAATGATCTGCCTAAGATCATTTGTGAATATCTATACTGATGATACAGCGGAGACCTTTCAAAATCCTCGACATCTGATCTATCCTCTGACCTCGCTCTAGCACCGTCTACTGGAACTTAAACTGAACCCAGGTCTCAAGTGAACTCGTACGTACGATCCATTGCTAAAGATGCTAAGAAAATGTTCTGTTTCCTGTACTGCTTCAGCAATTACCTCATTCCTCCTGCTATTCTCTACCTTTTATTAGATTAGGCTGACAATGAAGTACTGCTGCCATACATGTGCGGGAGCCGCCCAGTCTTCACTTTCCACTCTTGATAGAGTCCAAAAGCTTGTCCTTGTAGGTGTTAAATTATTTTCCACTCCGCAATCTCTTTTTTACAGATGAGACGTTGTAAGCCTCTTACTGCTTTATTGCTGTTTCCATGGATAGTGTTCAGATAGTGGAACGAAGGAGTGTCTCCCTAGTTTCCCCAGTTCTGACCTTCAGGATCCGCCATGCCACGCATATTGTAGCGAACCACCTTCATCCCCTTCATATGCTCTTAGTGAGGTGTAAGTTCCAATCTTCCCACGAACAAATGCCTTGTGGAACTGACTCCCAAGAGGCTGCTTGCACGATCACTACAATCCTAACCTGTTCAAGTATAGGGTTAACCGTTACCTTCCATTCATATCCACATAAGTTGATTGAGTTTGAAATCTTTCTCTCTCTCTCTCTCTCTCTCTTTCTCTCTCTTTCTCTCTCTCTTGTCTTCTTTCTAGCAGCAGCAGGCCAGTTTCAGGCCGACCGAATTATTCCATCCGCCTTTCAAATCTCTCTCCAACCTGCCATCCCAAGACCCGAGAGCTGACTGACTAATTTCGTCTTGCATTCGGATTTTGTTAAACAGGCACCCAGAACGGGGTGGGAAAGAGGTGTATAAGGTTTCCATTTCCCTCACTGTATAACTCTTACCAGCTCAAAATGAAAACAGTAATCATTTCAACTTCCAATAGAAGGGCAGAAAAGCACACACCCTTTTATTATATGCCTGCTCTTATCAACTCTTCTGATAATCCAGTACACAGGGAAATGTCAAGGGCGCATTTCGACCTAGGGTCACATATCGTCAAAACCCGTTGACATATATTTTGACTAGAATTGCTTTGATAAATTCACTTAAAATAATTTTGTACTCATTGTACTCCGCACCTGCATTTTCCACTTGTTAACATTTCGGTTACTTTTATCGACAATAATAATTGTATTCTTCAATTTTACAGAAATCTCTTCTCATCTTGAAAATCACTTAAAATTAATATCAGCCATTCGAAAATAGGGTTACATATGTTTATTTGCCTAAAGCAAAGTTACATGAAATTCATCATATTTAACCTGCATTTTATATTGTTAACGAACTATAACATTTCTTAAAGTTTTAAATTTTTCAAAACATCTCAGATATTTACATCATTAAAATATAGTAGATTATCGGTTATTATATTTATTCTAAAGAACATTAAAAAAGATAATTATGCATAACCAATGGTGTAATACAGTTTAAGAAAAGTAACTACAGCTCATCATTATATTTACCTTATTCCACATTATTTTTTTTTTCAGTAATTGTTGAAAGTAGAAACTATAGCACCTCTATAAGCGATCTTCTTGTGACAAGCAATAACACAATTCCTGAATGTGACAATGGTCATTTTGTGGTGATGCCCAATAGTTATCTCTACCAACCTGCCCACTGTACCAGTGTGGTCAGCTTTGGAAAAAAGGTGTCTATGAAAAGAGTCCGTCTCCGGTGGGTTGCTCCTTCTTGCGGCTGTGCACACATTAGGTGCGTATTAAGCTATTTTACTTTTACTTATACAATCAAACTAACTCAATTGAGATCTATTTATATACGATGAATTAAACCGTTTTTAATGTATGTTTCTTATGTATAACAGTTTTGTATTTTCTGATACCCACTACAAGTAGACTTGTTTGATGCAATTATATGGATTATAGGACTTTATAGGACTTAAGTACAAGGACAAAAAGATTCTGCAATCTAATTAAGCCATCATGAAAATTTTAAGTTCTATAATGAAAATAATGAAAGCTTTATTATTTGTTTCCATATTTATGAATTCGGACAGAACGATATACGCTTTGTTATATAATTTGTAAACCTGTTAGCTATTTGTTTTTTGCAGAGTTATTTTAAAATCCAGCCTCGGTTTTTACTACGCAGATAATGACAAAGCAGACAAAGATTTGCTCTCGAAGGTCATTTGTTCAAGAGGTAAAGTATTTATTATATTGCTTTTACTTTAAATCTGAACTAAAAAAAGATTGTAATGGCCTTGGATTTGTTCTAGATGTCAATTATTAACGATCAGTCATAATAGATAGTTCACAGAACTTAAAGAAAAAAATACTAAACACATTGAATTATATTGTGAATTTGATTTTTATTTCAAAACACTTGAAAATTTATACAGTAAACTGCATCTTTTTAATTCGCTAATAAAAATAAACTATCATCAATCGGTTGGTATAGAAAATGCGTCTGTTTAGTTTACGCACGTGTCTTGCATTTGTAAATGAGATAAAAGTTTCATAAATCTGTTTCGATTTTGTAGACAGTCACATCATAGAACAGAGTTCAAAACTTATACTTTAGACAAGGCTTGTTCGATAAAGACGCTTATTAAGAAAAACGAAAAATAACATAAAATAAACTTTCTGTCAAATGTATTTGCCAGATTACAATAGTATTAAAACTTTACTTAAAATGTAATACTAACTCAAAATATTGTTAATATTGGAAATAATAATAATAATAATAATAATAATAATAATAATAATAATAATAATAAATGGAACCTATAAGTCTGATGAAATAAACATCAAAAGAGGTATATTTCAAGGTGATTCTTTATCTCCCTTACTATTCTGCATATCATTAATAGCACTAACCAGTCAACTTAATAAGACAGAATGTGGTTATAAAATAGGACAAAAGAAAATAAGCCATCTATTTTACATGGATGACTTGAAGTTATATGCTAAGAATGATAATGAACTGGAAGGTCTTCTGCAAACTGTAAAATGCTTCAGCGAAGACATTGGAATGAAATTTAATTTGAATAAATGTGCTAAAGCTACAGTTTTACGTGGATCAATACAAGAAACATCCTCAATTAGCCTAGACCCTGCTGTAACAATAAAAGAATTGAAACCAGAAGAAGCTTATAAATACCTAGGTGTAAATGAGAGCGAAAACATTCACCATGCAAAAATGAAAGAAATAGTGCGTAAAGAGTACTATAGAAGGCTACGAATGATATTAAAAACTGAATTAAATTCACAGAATAGAGTTATGGCCATTAATAGCCTTGCAATCCCAGTTGTCCAATATAGCTTCAACATCTTAAACTGGACTCTAAACGACATCAGGCGAATGGATGCTAAAACAAGAAAGCTTCTTTCTAAGCATAAGATGCATCATCCAAAGGCTGATGTAGACCGTCTATACATACCCCGTAAAGAAGGTGGAAGGGGTCTTATTCAGCTGGAATTGTCATACAAGACAACAACTATTGGCTTACTAACATACATAGAAACAACAAAGGATTGGATGATACAATTAGTAAGGCAACATGAAGAAAGAAAGAAAAAATATTCAATAATAAAAGAAGGCAGTAAATACAAACAAGATTTACAGTTAGTAGATTCTGTAGAAAAGCAAAACAGTAGCCAAGAACAAACTATTGCGGCAAAAAATATGAAAATGAAAGCCAAAGATAAAGCTCTTGAAAAGATGAAACAGCGCTGGCAGGACAAACCTCTGCATGGCCAATATCCAGTACGTGCCAATAAATCCAATGTTGACAAAGTTAATACTCATCGATGGTTACGTGCATCTGGATTAAAGTCTGAAACTGAAGGATTTATACTTGCAGCACAAGACCAAAGTCTTTTCACGAGAAACTTTCAGGCAAATATTATGCATAATAATATGGATCCAAAATGCAGGTTTTGTGATAAACACCAAGAAACAATAGACCACCTAATCTCAGGCTGTTCTGTGCTTGCCCCAAACGAATATAAAAATCGCCACGATAGAGTTGGGCAATATTTACATTGGGCAATGTGCAAACATTATGGAAAAGCTGTAAACAAACACTGGTATGAACATCATCCAGCACCGGTTACAGAAATAGAAGATGTAACCATTCTATGGGATTACACCATCTACACAGACAGAAAAATTGAAGCAAACAGGCCAGACATTATTGTTAAAAACCAGAAGGAGAAAACTTGTCTATTAATTGATATGGCTTGTCCAGCGGATTGTAACATAGCAATCAAGGAATTTGAAAAACTGTCAAAATATAAAGACCTGGAAATTGAAATAGAAAAAATGTGGAAATTGAAAACAAGAGTTGTGCCAGTGATAGTAGGTGCACTTGGAATGATAAAAAATGGAACAAAACAACACATTGAAAGAATCCCTGGAAACCCCAGCTTAAGAGATATACAAAAAATTGTCTTATTAAGTACAGCCCACACACTAAGGAAAACGTTATCTATGTAATGCTGGGGATGATAGGGAAGATAGAAAAACATGAAATGGAGTCATAACAACATGCCACTAGCTGCCTTAGGTCGCCCCGCAGACTTGGTTGGTAGTGAGACCAAAGCAGAAATCGAAATATGATGAAAAATGACATAATAATAATAAAATTGAAAACAAGAATCGTACCAGTGATAGTGGGTGCACTTGGAATGATAAAAAATGGAATAAAACAACACAGTGAAAGAATCCCTGGAAACCCCAGCTTAATAGATATCCCCAAAATTGTCTTGTTAAGTACAGCTCACACACTAAGGAGAGCTTTGTCTATGTAACGCTAGGGATGTTAGAGAGATAGGAAAAACATGAAATGGAGCCATAACAACACACCAAGACCTGCCTTAGGTCTTCCTGAAGACTTTGTAGGTAGTGCGACCATAGTAAAAATCGAAATATGATGACAAATGACACATTATTATTATTATTATTATTATTATTAAAAAATATACATAGTTATGTTTTTTTTAAATAATTCGGTTATATATGAACTAATCTTTTTACTTTTAGATTTCTCAAATTCATCAGAAAATACAGAATCATTGGAAATCTCGAAAAATTATTCAGAAGAGGAAATTTTAAAAAATGTAAGTTTGAGTAATTATTGTTCAAAAAATTCATAACGACAAAAGATGAAAAATGTTACTTGAAATTTGTTAATTAAAGTTCTAATGATTCTTGATTATATATATATATAATGTTTGTTATATTTACGATCTGTCGATGGAAATTCAGACACGGTTTGATAATTGATCAACTTTTAGTCATGTCATAATTTCTGATGGAGAAGAGAGGTACTGAATAAATGAGTAACAAACCGCTCTTTAATCTTCACTGTCCAAGTAATGACAGCAAAGTGTGAGACTTGACTTGGCGTAATCAATTTAAATATCATGTAATCAATATATAGTTCTACAGGCTATTATAAATTGTGGACATTGAAAAATGCCTAAGCACGATCGATAGTGAATATCTAAATTTATATCTACGGGCATTTATAAATTAAAAAAATGAGAAGTGAAGTCTAAAAAAAAAAGCATCTGAAAAACAAAAAACAAAACAAAACAGAAACATCTATATTTTTTATTTGAAACATTTTAATATTTTATTTCAAATGATTGAAAACATTTTAAACATTTCATTTATGCTTTTCAGAAGGTGGAGACTTTTTATCACCTTTGCAAACAAATAGAAGAACACAAGCCACAAGAGAATCGTTGGCCGTTGAATTTTCTGAAAAATCGTCAAATGAGCCAACCGGAAAAGAATAATCCAAAATGGGAAATTCTGCAACTTATCCTTGATCAACGTCGTTCAGCTCTGCAGCAATGCTGTCAACTGAAGGTTCGTACCGGAGTTATAAATAGAAATAAATAAATAAAAATAATTTGGCGGGAATGGAAAATATTACATTAATTATAACGTGTAATAAATGATTAAAACACAGTTATATTTAGAATATTCAAGTAGAAGAACATTCTGCATTTAGATGAAATAGCAAAATTGAAAATCCTTTTCGCCTACACTTACTTTCGATGACTTATAAGTAAATCAAACTTCAAGTATGTTTCTAATTGCAACTTATAATCGCCAAGGATGGTTTAAAGATTGATATTAAGATGAGTCAAAAAATAATGCAATAAACATTACATCTAACTATTAATGTATCAAAGGTTTACATTGGCACTCGACCCGTGTTTTCAGAAACAATATGAAAAATATCTGTTTTTTATCTTTATTTTACTAAATTATTAATGCATTTTTTAGTTAGCATTTCAAATAGCAAGTTACGTAATTTACTGTCGATTGTATTTTTCATATGATTATGATGAAAGGAATAAAAATTATGAATAAAATAGAAAGATATCTACTAATACATAGTTTAATTCATTAAAACAAATTCAGAACAAGACTAAATGTGCGGATATGTTATTTTCTTGTTTTTTGAAGTATATGTTACAAAATCTAAATTTTATAACTACTATAAAAAGAAATATTAATTCGGAAATCAGTAGTCTATGTGGATGACAGAAAAAAGCATTAAAATTGATTTGTATCGCACTTTACTGTCAAAAGACTTAATAAACTAAAATATTCTTAAAAATGCAATGTACAAGAGAGAAGTATGTAATGTTAGTGGCACTGTATGGATGATGATGTTCTTGATTAAAGGTGAGAGTTCTCATACTGATCTTTGCAGTACAATGGCGCAAAATGCCAAATGTCCAATACTGGTAGCCGAACATGGACAAACATTTTTTTACGGTTTACATTTGAACTTAGAAAGAAAAAAATAATCTTATCACACTTCCTCTCACTTGAAGTTTTCACATAAGTATTTCAGGTGAACTAGCCATTAAATGTATTCAAAACGCAGACATTTCTTGCTTTCTTTCTTTTTCCTTTTTAATAAACAAGTATGCTAATATACACTTATATAGTATCACCAAACAAAACCTAACATTTGATTGCTAGAGTATAACCTTTCGAGCAAAGTAAATAAATAAATAAATCTACAATGGTTATAAATGAAAAAAATAAAGAAACCAATAAGAAGCTATATTATTTACGGTCATATTTTTACAAATTACAATTTTGCTTCATTTGCGTACTCGATCCACGGAAATAGTGACAGAGAATTATTAAAAGTTTTAAGCTCAATATTAAAATCAAATTTCTATGCAATGAATACTTGATGCGATTATGCAGATTTATGTAAATAAATAAATAAATAAATAAATAAATAAATACTGATATTTCAAATACTTAGTAATCATTAAAGGTAACGTTACTTTCCTAATGACTTATAAGTATATCTGGTTGAGATTAGATTGGAATTTTGTACTGGTTTTGAACGACAAAAAAGACCTGAAAATAGGTGGGGGTCCGTTACCCAGAAATATGACAACTAATGCAACTTTCATAGAAAGAAAAGAAGAAGAAATCGTTATTGAAATCAGTCCAAATACATTTACATTGGAAGGGAAAATATTCTCTTTTCTAATATCTGGGATAAATATGAGCTTCAAAAGAAATTCTTGCAAGTCTTCATTGTGTCATACAGTTTGGTCCTGCCTTTAAATTGGTTAATCATCATAAACCTTTTTTTTTTTCAGTTGTTGGTATACTTTGAGCAATTTTAGTATTTTTCGATGAATATTTCATTTTCGAAGTAATTTCTTTTAAAGATGAATCTTCTGATTCTAAAACAAACTTTTGTACATGTCTCTGACTTATTGGTTATTATGTGAAACAAATTTACCAAATTTACAAAACGAAGTCTACAAAACCTCTATCTCTCCTACTAAATGAGGTGTGGCTTTTTGTGTTTTGACTTTAATTTAGGTACCTCAACTAAATCGCTGCATAGTATAAAGAAAAAAGGCCCCAAACGAACTTTTTCCATCAAAATGTTTATGTTATTATTAAAAGGAACGATCAAAGTATTTTTAATTAATTTTTAAAAAGTTTTTTAATCCCTTCTAATACATTCGAAATTTTGGTAAAAAATCTTGTTTTGATTTTAGTTAAAGGGTAACCAAATCATTACGAAATTTATAAGGGAAAACGTAATATCACCTTACTTTTTTCGGTGACAAACACATTAATTTGAAAATTCTTGCCAAAATCAAATCATTGTCAAATTTTAATGAAACTTTCAGGGTTTATTCACAAATAAATGAAATTATTTTTGAAATTATTATTTTTAAAAAATCTTGGTAAAATATTTTTGCATCTGTTACCCACTTCTACATAAATTCATGAAATTTCAAGAAATTAAATTTTGTTGGGAAAATTAGTTTTATTGGTTAAAGGCGGGACTCATTTAGGAATGTAAATCATTTATAATTATTTTTAAACATTTTGCCTTTATTTCCTAAAACCTGTTCCTAATAGTAAAATAAAACAATTAATAAAACTATGACATTATTTAATCTGATAAGCTTCTAATTGCTTTGATAAATAATATATATTAAGGACATTAAAGTCTGAAGAAAATATTTTTTCGATTAATGATGAACTTTTTAAAAAATTGTTCTCATTTTTTAAATTATAATGATTCATAAAGTGGCAAAAATATTTTTAAAATATTGCAATGATTTGTTGTCGTTAATTTATTAACTTATTGAGTGAAAATTATTTTTACTAATCGAAAATTGAAAAATTTGATACAAATCACCGTGCCTTCGTATTTTTAAAATAATTTTTAATTTTTTGTTTGTTTGTATATTTGAAGTTTTTTGTGTGGTAATTTCTCTGTATACATTAAAAAGTCATGTGTTTCACGGTTTCTTCCCCTTACAGGAAAAAATCATACAATTATGCTATTTGTGATCGACATGCGCTTATCTTATCTCGCATCTGTCATCACATTTCAAATACGGAGGAAAAGTCAGAAAGTTCAACCCTGTGTTTAAGAAATAGTTTTCTTCTAAATTTGACGCAAAAATATGTAGTACTTGTGTAAATCAGATTAATTTAAGCTTAAATTTGCTAATTTTCTAAAAATAATGTGTCACAGATGTATATTTTATTTTTGCAAGATTTTGAAAACCGAGAATTAACTTTTATTTACAAATGTGTCGATCGCCTAAAAATGGCTGAAAATACAATATAATTTCTGTTTGAAATACATCATTTAGCTTTCAATTAAAACTAAAATAAAAGTTTCAAGAAAACTTTTTTTTATTTTTAAAACATCAGTTTAAATGTTAGTTATCGAAAATGAGTGGAAACACCTACTCTAATTATAGATTTTCTTTTCAGGATCCAGTCATTCAACTCGAATGCTTCGCTGACATTCGGCGACAGCGTATTGACCAGTTGTGTGGGGACGGCCAGCCGGAATTACCATTTACGAAATTACGCTCTCTATGGATGGTAGAAAGACAAGAAATGTGCTGCCATGAACTTGGTACATCTCCTTATTTTCTGCCTTGCGTTCTCTCTCTCTCTCTCTCTCTCTCTCTCTCTCTCTCTCTCACTCACTCTCTCTCTCTCTTTCTCTCGCCTATCTCTGTCTTTCGGAAAACTGGATATATGCAAGTTCATAGATGCCCACATTTTTTCATCGAACTATCATTGCATTGTGTAACTTTGTATTAATGAATTTTTTAGTAAGTTAGATGATGCAAATGATGCTTTTTACTGATACTTATATCAGAATATTTTATAAGAAAGTATGTTGATTACTTAATAGCAGAAATGACAGTAAATTGACTACTTCATTTAAATATGGATTGATATTCAGTGATATTTGGCAAAATTTACATTTTGTAAAAAATAATATTATTTTTTGTGAATCCATTACATAAAAAAAAAAAATCAGAAATCAGTATCTTATTGTTCATTTTTATTTTCCAATCAGGCGAGGACCGGTATTCATGCTTTAGTAAAAATTCTATTCAAATGAACTATGGAAAAAAATTCAGTTTGATTATTTTTGATGAAACTGACCCATTTAATGACTTAAACGACTATATCAACATCAAAACGCTTCAGGTAAGTGTACACTCGAAACTATTTACTTCTGTATTCATTAGCAGATATCACTAAACAGACTAACACTAGTATTACCGTAAATGCAGGAAGAACATAATACACTAACAATTGCAGACAAACATCTGAAATCTTTTCGACAATATATATATATATATATATATATATATATATATTATTATTATTATTATTAAAAAAATTATTATGATAAAAGATAAGACATTTTCTGTTAATTAAATCCTATAATGACTGCTAAATATTAAATATGCCCGAAAATATTTTCAACTAATCTATTTATGTTAATGAAAAAAGAAAATTTTGTTAACATTTTCTGAGAAATAATTTTTTCTAATAATAGATTTCTTGAATGTTAAAATAAAAATATAGAATAAATGTTTTTCAAATCGTAGAAATTAGAAATGCAATTTAGCCATTTAACAAAAAAAAAAAAAAATTCAACACACCTAATGCAAATGAATCATGACTATGATACAAGTTTCAGTTATAATTTTATGGCGAATGTAATTTTATTCATGAGATGGTACAATGTATCTTAATATTGTTTCTCATCTTTATTATTATTTTATTTTCGATCTTGTTGACATAAATAATTGTTATATTTTTTATGTGATGAAAGAATTCATTTCATCACAACAAATACATATCTGTATTCTTTATTCGAAAAAATGATTTATTTTGAATTAATCTATCTATCAATCTATCTATCAGAAATATCAACTCTTAATTTTTACTTTTTTTATCACTTTCGGCCATATTTTCCATTCGTAATTTGATCTTTCTAATTTTGAAACTTTAACTGCATAAACAAGAGAAATTATTGGTTGAAATTTGTAATCATTCCCTCTGCTAGCATTTGACGTTGTTCATTTCAGCGTTTAAATTAATTTTAATTTTAAAATATATCTTTAGAACTTTACTTTTTACTAATTTTTGGGTCATGATTTTAGTTGAATAATTATAAAATTCAATATTCTTATCGTTTTCCGTCTATTACCGTCCGATAATAAAAGAATGGTTGTGATAAAAAAAGCCATGAAATGAGTCTGAGAATGAATTTCTTTTCCATTATGACATTTTGTATCTTTTGCTATTTTTATACTGATTACTATTAATATAACTTTTCTCTCTGTTGATGTCATGTTGTTTGTGTTGACAAAAATATGCGTATCTTGCATTTAGGCCAGCGACCTAAGTGTGTTTGGGTCAGCTCCAGAAACATCTACGACCGTTTTAGTCAAGGGAGAGACGCCGAGAGGCAAAGCTGCTGGTCGAAAGAATCGTGCCGGTTCGAAACAGCTCCGGCCTGTCAGTTCAATCAAAAGTGTCGACCGTTCTAGCGCCGACGATGATGTCATAAAAACGGGTGGGAAAAAAGTTCAGAGAATGAGCGATGACCTTGTAGTAGATCCATTTGGTTCGAAACGGATGAAAGGTACAGTGTACCTGTTTAGAATTGAATGCGTTTTTAAATTATTTTTAAATAAATTTTCTTCATTGCAGCTTACTTGTTTTTGTTATTACTAATATATAGCTACCAAATGTGTTTTGAGTTTTACTCTTGAGTGCATAAAAGCAATAAAGAAGCTGCAGTTTTCTTTTAAAGGAATCAAAAGTAGAAGGCCGACGTCTGTAAATCTGATAAGCTAATCAGCATGGCTGTATTAGCTGCGAGAACTTGAAATGGAATGCGAATTTTGGCAACAATAACAAAAATATAAATTCTCCTAATATTTGAAACATTTAAAGTTTTATAATTCTATGAGAAAAATGTAATCGGATGAGCTGATACAATAAGCAATGAAAGAATGTTATAAATACTTTAGGATTATCTTTCTGTCTAACACGTGTTGCCAAGACAAATGTGACTGTCATTTATTTCCTTAGGAATGATTTTCTGACATTTGTCAAATTTGGGATGAAATGTGTGTATTAATAATACTTTTGCATGAATAAGTGAACTGAGTTGAATTTTATAGATATTTACTAAGTCTAACTGAGGTCCCTTCGAGTTACAAACACAATCAAAGGCAAAAACTGTTATTCATGCTTTAGTAAAAAAAATCCATTCAGATGAATGGCTTAGCGAGCTTAGTTCTGTTGTCACTCTTCGGAAGACGCTTCAATTCGGTTTTCATATATAAACTGATAATGTTGGTATTTCAATAAATATTTAACAGCTTGGATTATTTTGAATTTTGAATGTTCCAAATTATTCCCTGTTACCAAGTTTTTAAAGGCCATATTAAAACATTCTCCAAGTTGACAATAATAAATGTATAATGTTAAATCTTTAACAACTCATTATTTCAGCTTTCGAGTTTCAAAACACATTTGGTAACATAACTTTATCTTGCTATGTCATGTCAAATATAAGTGTAAATCGATATTTTAAGTAATTACTTTTTATACTGATCTTGTATATTCACTCATTGAATATGAAATAAATTCTTGAATTAATGATTTATTTATTTCATTCTATCAGATAGTGATTGCTGCACCGAAGGGCTTCGGATAGGTTTTTCGCTGCCGAAAACTGTCTCATCAGAATCAGCCGAGAGGCTTTGTAACATTGTGCGCTCGCACTACCAAATACCAGTTCTTCGAAAGGCACAAACATCCTGCTCCAAAACGTTCCTCAGTTGCTGTCAGCAGTCTGCCTTCAAGTAAGCTGTTTTATTTGGATTAAATTTATAATGATCAAAATGATAACAAAGTAGACTTTGCTCAAGGGCGACTTTCTATGAAGTTACATTGAAGATGTAACTTAAATTTTTATTAGTAATATTGACTGTAAGAGAATTTTTAACTTCATATACACAAAATATGTCAAGTTTCGATTTTAAAATAATTGTCCACCCTGATGAGAATTTTTGCTTTGTCTTCGTTGCATCGAATGAAAATAGCACTATCATAAAATATAATGTCACTTGAAGACGTCGTAGTCTTGCTGAATTCTGTAGTCAGGATATAAAGGTCGCTTCCGGCACGCTTTCACTAACTCTCTTTCTACACCTTCTGACGATTATTGGCGTCAGTATTTAAGCTGCTTGGGCGAGTCTAAGTGATATCATTGAAAGGTGTATTCATCTCCACAACACTCACATTTTATGTATTCATTTTCTTTGTAGATACTTTTTCCGATATGGTTCCACTTTCAGCGTTTCAATCGGATTGCGCAATCGGATATTCTGGTGTTGTATTAGAATATTCATTTTAGGTACTTCAAAATTATCGTAAAGTATGTCAATCGCGGAATTAAACTGTATGGGTTGTTCATCCCATGCATATCTAGACCTCGATTTATATGTCTTCGATGTCTTCTGCAGGTGAAATTTCGCGGTAGCGTTTGCAAAAATTCTTGTAGTGGCATTTCTTCAGTTTCCAAGTATTTAGCTTTTCTTGACGCTCTTTTGAAGGTGGGGGGGCATTAAATTGCTCAGCTTGACCATTCGATCACGGATGATAAATCGACATTGTCAAGTGTGCAACTGCGCACGTTTTGCAGAAAATTTAAAAGTAAATTAAGTTCCATTATCCAATATCACATTGTCAGGTACTCCAACCCTTGCAAAATGTTCGCGTCAGAATATAATCGTCTTTTTTCGGTAATAGGTCGTTTACAATTTAATATTTCGGGCCATAATTATGTAGTATGAACCATTTGGTGTTCCAGCAAATTCCATGAGTATTCTTGTTGTCAGTGCTCGGCGATGCTGGATAATTTATAGGCGGTAACTTTACTGCTGAATTACATTACATTTTCTCACTATATTTTGAATATCTTTGTCCAACTTTGGTCAATAAACGTAGCTTCTCATCATGGGCTTCATCCTCACTATTCCGGATGTCATACGTGGAATTGTTTCAAAATTCCTTTTTGTAGTGATAACGGAATTATAACTATTTTCGCGCACAAAAGTACTTCATATATACAAAATTCTGTATTATTGTTACCAGGGTTAATTTTAGTTTTATTGCATTTCACTTTAACGTCATTCACAGATTTTTGAGTAAACGCTTACTTTTCAATTGGACTGTAGCATTTTTCCGTAATTTTTAAATTTCTTGAAGCGTGGGTGACTGATTTTATTGTACCGTCTTTGAATATATGGCCTATTATAGCTCCTTTGCCGTATGCTCTCCTATGTCGTATTTTTTATCCCTGCAGGTCGTAATGTGTCAGCGATTACTCTGAAGTTGGTAGTTTTTAATTCCATCAAACGCTTTTCCCCATTAATCCGACCACTTCCATTTCGTACCCTTCTTAAGTAGAATATCTAGAGTTTGTTGTAATTTGCACATTTCTCACCATAAATATTATAATCCGAGAAATGATGTAGGGTTACCAGATTTGTTGGGTGCTGTATTTCTTTGATGGCACTTGCTCTAACGGGATCTGATCTTCATTTTTGTTTTATTCTTATTCATGGTATTTCTATTCACTGATTTTGAACCCGTAATCATGTAATATGACATACTTGTTGAATCAGTTTACGTGTCACACTCTAAATAAATATGTCATCAATGTGACACTCCAGCCAACATGATATCCTTTATTTACTGGTAAATACCTGGGGCTACTTTTACACCGAAAGTTAATATTTTAAACTTGTAGATTAATTTATGAGTATTCAATAGCCAAATACCTTTGGCAATCTTCATCACTTTCAATTTGAAGATGTGCCTCAGATAGGTCAATTTTTGAAAAAAAAAATTACTACCATTTAATTTGGCAACTAAGCTGGAGTTGGTAGGGGATATGCATTTGGAAGGAAGCAGTCATTCAGCTCAATTAGAAAATATACACATAAACGAATGATTTTTCCATCTAATATAAACCGCTAGCGTGGCCCATTCTGAATAATCTATTTTTTCAATAACAATGAAGTTTTCTAACCGGTCAAATTCGGCGTTAATAGACTCCAACGCCGAAAAAGGTATCTTTCTTTTTGGCTTAAAAATTATCATATTTTCCTTTAATTTAAAAAATACATTTGACGTTGTACAACTTCTCTGACAAAATATTCGTGAATATATTTTCAGCTTACTCAGTGTTTCTTTATCTGTAATCTTTTTCTTTGAAGAACAATTAACCTTTCTACAGAATGAATTAGTCGGCCAATTTCAAAGTTTAAATAAGTCTAGCCAATCGACGCCTAGTAAATTCGAGTTGGAAATTTTCAATACGTAAACATCTGCTTTTTTATTTTTACCCGCAAGAGCAATATTACACGTAATTTTCACAAGAAAAATAGATTTCTTGTTCGATATTCCTCTTGCAACTTTGTTGGCAAGATTTTTTTCAAGTTATGCTTGCCAATTCAGTTTCAAGTTTTTACATAAATTAATGAAATATCGCTATCAATGTTCATTTGAAATCTCACCGTAGCTTTATTCATTTTACTGTCACGAACTTTCTATTATTTGAACTTTCCCTTTTTAGCTGGCAGCACTGCTTTCACCAAGTTAATTTGTGCATTTCTTTTCGACTTGAAGTAGCTTCGCTTGTAACCTGTTTTTCCACAATTAAAACATGTTTTGGTTTTAAATGGACAGTCTTTTCTGAAATAAAGCATACCACAGCCATAACGTGGATTATGTTTTGAAGTATTTTCCCTTCGGACTTTTTCTTTTGGTACTACTTTTGATATTGTTTCGGACTAGTTGTACTTCTTTTGTTTATTTCTGTTGTATCGGGCCTTAAATTGACAATTTATATCGTATTTATATCGTTAACTTCGAATTTTGTTCAAGTTTTGTAAAATTTCGATGGCGCATTGGTGCTTGATATTAGCCCTTTAACGAATATTAGACATTTAAATTTGCCTGAGTAGAGTTCATCCAGTTTAAATTTCACACATTCACGGTTGACTTTAACGTCATATGTGACAAAATCTTCATCTTCGTCCTTAGTAAGATTTATGCTCTACGAACATGTATAAAATAGTGAATTTTTTCACCAAAAATATTTAATAATACTGTTTCGTTGTATGGCATTTTTTCTGGAGTATTCGGCGAAACGAAATTCAGAGATTTTTCATGTTCAGCTGGGCACAATTTTTGTAACAGAAGACGTACTTTCTTTTCATCTTTGACATTCCTCTCTGAAAATAGCCTCGTGCCTTCTGAAGTACAATAAGAATGTAATGTTTTCTTCTGGGACGTAATTAATTTCACTAATTGAGTTAGGAACTGAGTCCGGAGAAAATGAAATATCTATCTATCTATCTATCTATCTATCTATCTATCTATCTATCTATCTATCTATCTATCTATCTATCTATCTAATACTGAATACTTTTTTTAATATCGAATGACGTTTTCTTTCTATTTTCAGTAAATTTGGCATACTTACCGAGTCGATTGATGCTGATCAAAAAAGCCAAAATAAACAAGATCAAAATGGTAATGAACAAACGAAGAGAATGAAAAAACTTAGTGAAGAAGTGAAGAAGGAAACGGAAAATGATGATCTTCCAATGAAGAATATGGAAAAAGTAAACCCAGAAAATACTGAAAAAATGTCTAAATGGTATTTGCTAAAGCAGCTGCTCGCCCCATCTCCAGAGCCTATAAGGTCTACTGGAAGAACATCGCAAGAGAATGATGACGATGATTATGACGATGATAATGACCATGACGATGATGAGGAGGAGGAAGACGACTATGAAGAGGACAATGATGACGACGGTGAAGAGAAAGAAGAGCAGGAGGAGAATCAGAAGAAACATAAAGGGAAAAAAATAAAGCAAAAAGAAAAAGACGACAAAGAAAAAAAAAACGAAGAAAGAAAAAAATATGAGGGAAATAGAAAAGAGAAAAGAAACGGAGAATTGCACAAGAGAAAAGGAAATTTGCGTTCATCTTTACGAAATAGGCGTCTGTCTAAATTGCGACGAAGTGAGAAATTGTCAACTCATAAGAAACAAAGACGTCGTCATTTTCATGAAAGAAGAAAAAACAAATCGAAACAGAGACATTAAAAAAGCTACAGACAAATTTAATTAAATCTGAAACATTGTATATATATCCACTTTCATCTTATTACATCCCATTCATTGATACGTTTGAGCATGTTAGTTCATTGAAGTGAGAATGTATGAAAGTAATTTCCTTTCTTCCTCTATAAGAATATCATGTTAGTCTTTCGATCAAACATTTCATTCATAAGTATTGATCTGTTTTAAAATGTTAAAGTTCATATGTTTTCTGGTTAATTCAGAGTGAGATACAAAATGTCAACCGCACGAGTCTCTGTGATTCTGTACAGTTATTTAAAAAAACAAATCGATTTTTCCGAAGTAAAATTATTGTCTAGTGTAAATATCACGTCCAAAAGAACTTGCCAGTGATACGCATTTGGTCATAAAAGTTTTAATGTGAAATCGAGCACTCATTATTATTCAGGAAGGAAATAAAAGCAAAAAGAATCCTTTCTTTCAATCCCATATTTTTCATATAATATAATTCTACAAAAACAAATCTGTAAATACTGTATATAGCCTGATTATTTATTTTTCACACTATTAACCTGAAATAAAAAGTGTCACACTTGAACAATGCGTAACTTTTCTTATTCTATAAGCTAACACTTCTTTGTATTATCTTTTATTCTTTCGTTTTTGTGTTGAATGAATTGTTACAAAAATCTCGAGTTTTGTAATAATAAGTTAAGTAACAGTAAAATAACACGATTTTCAGTCTCAAAATTAGCCAAGAATTCGAGTTTTATTTTTTCGTATCGAGCATTCAGAAATAAGAAAAATATTAAAATATCCATCACAGGATAATTCTTGTTTAATTTGTAAGTACAACTCTATTTCTTACTGATGGTATCCTAAGAGGAGAAAAAAAATTATTTCATGGTAAGTCTGAAGTAATTTGAATAAGTTATAAAAAAGCTCTGCAAGTATAAATGAAAAAAAAAAGAAAGAAAAAAGACACGTTCACATTAAAAATATATATATATTAAGAACCTGTAGATTATTTTTATTTTAAAAGAAATTTATAAATACTTCAGAATTTGAAATTTGTTCGTAGACTTCTTAGTCTTAAGTAAACACAATATTAAGTCCTAAGTTAAAATACTGTGTTACATCTAATTGATTGATCTATCAGTAAAAAGTGCGAGAAATAAAATCCTATCTTTCGCCTTAAGACAAAAATACAGAAAATACGTAAGTATTGCCAATTGAAATTAATTTTACACAACTCATAGATGACATTCATTTTTTTCGCGGATTTTTTGTTGTTGTTGGAAATGGAAATGTGATTTGAGAATTGATAAATTAAGAATTATCAAATGTATGAAGGCATGTTTACGGCAGATATTCTGATAGCCAGGCATACGAGGTTTTTTCGGAAAGTAACGTCTCATATTTAAGAAGATAAATCATAGGCAAATGAAATTTTATCAAATACTGACTTTACAATTATAATAGCCCAGCGCAATGATGATTTCTTATCCTTCACCTACAATTGGGGGTTGATGGAAAAAGTACTAAGGGAGATAAACTGATGTTCTCATTCTTGCTGAATATTCAGAGATATATACTTGTGGCCAAATCATGATAAAAAGGCGAAGTGAGTATGAAGGATAAAACCTCACAACCTTATTTCTCCTGGATTTTTTTGCTGAATGAAACTTTGCATAGTCAAACAAGATAATGTTATTTTTCCCGCTTTACGCCAATGACTTTTACATTTCAAATATAATGCACCACCAAGAGGTTTAAGTTTTAAATTGCTGAAAATTAAAATCCAGAATCCGGTATCTTGTAGCGAACATGTAACACTCGTGTTTCGCCGGACACATAGCAACATATTCGGTAATTGAATGTCTACTTTCAGCATTGTAATCTGTTTAGTTTTGCATTTGATTTCAACAATCACATATAATATTCAGTTTTTATGCAGCAATCAGATGAAAAAAAAAAGGGTGTTTTTTATGTTTAGCAAATGTATGAACGTTGTATTCGATTATCTGGTAAAAGTTCATAATGAATCGATATTTCTTCTAGTTTTATTCCCTGTTTGTTTGTGCGTAGTTGAACATGATGCGCTGTGCTTTTTTGCAACATTTTTGTTACTTGGACAATGATCACTTCCATTATTTGAAGTAGATAGCTTTCCAGATAGATAGATAGATAGATAGATAGATAGATAGAGAATAAGAAAGATGAACTGATTAAACTATTTACGCAGTCACTGCACAAGTCTTCGTTTTTTGTTCCGTACTACTTCCTTTATAAAATTCAAATGATAATGGTGAACACAACACATTTGAATAGCAATCTAAACTTATTTTATAAATGCAACTTTGTCTCTGTGTGTGTATGTGTGTGCGTGTGTGTGTGTGTCCGTTACCTATAGACTCCGAAACGGCTGAACCGATTTTCTTGAAAAATTTACACAGTTGTACTATAAGCGTCTGTGAGTGTTCTTAGCTAGGTTTTGTGTCGAGGTATCCCCGATAAATATCGAAAATCGATAATCGAAAAAATCGGGTTATAGAAGGAGTGGTCCGATTTTAATCAAATTTGATACACTCATAGAGAAAGACATAAGAAACGATATTCAGAAGTTTCAAGGTTGCAGTTCTTACAGTAGTGCAGAAAATCGATAATATATATATATATATATATATATATATATATATATATATATATATATATATACATATATAAAGCAAGGTATTTGTGTGTGTGTGTGTGTGTGTGTGTGTGTGTGTGTGTGTGTGTGTCTGTTTATCTGCCTGTATGTCTGTATTTTCAGCCTTTTTATTTTAGTTTTTGCTTCGAGTTTGGATCTAAGTAGGTATAAGTGTAGTTCTTAGTCTCATCCATGATACCATTTACTCAGAGGACTTATTTAGCCTTCAAAATTCAGCTTACGACGATAAAACTTATTTGATATCGATACCAGGAAATCAAAATTTGACTTACATCCATTCATTTTTCTTTCAGTCTACGGTTTCGCTTTAACCGGAAACAACTATTGCTTTTTAGTCTTTCGTGCCAGCGCCCAAAGTGTCTGAGCTCCAGGACCATGGATTAGTTTTAAAGCTTTCATTACACCTAGTTATTAAATAAAAACGATAAAAGATTTCATTAATATTGCCAATGGAAAAATAGGACCGTAACATGATGAGAGATAATATGAGGGTGATAATTCATGATAATACATGAACTGTTCTTTTTATAATTTTTGTTGCTACCATATGATAGAATATCTGTTTGTAAGTTTTGTCAAAGCCTCCTGGAATTTCTTTGAAGTAAGTTTGAATTAATCTTTCACATATATCTTATAGTAATAATAAAACCAGCGGCAGAAACAATGAATCGACTTAGGATCTAATAAGCTAAAAAACTCGACCCATATTGACAGGTTATATTATTGGGAGCTGGGGTAAGAGTTGAAAACACAGAAACATTTATAAGGGATCAGTAAATGATTCACAGAAAGTTCAAAGAGCGCTGCCTAGTGGCATTGAGAATTCAATCGTAAAATATCTCGCAGGAATCAGATTTTAGAATGTTCTGTAACGGCATTACTCAATTAGTGAATAAAGTATAGTTTTTGATATATATCGATAAAAGGTCCTAAATGGCATTCCAAGCCGAGTCCTGCATACATTCTTGTATTATTAAGTTATGCAAAGGAACGCGTGTTAGGCGTCCGGATTGCTTTATTGACGTAAAATCTGCACAGTTTTAGGCCAACTATTCAATACTGGACAATACTAAGGCTCAGTGCAAAAGCCAAGAAATTAGGATAATAATGGGGGCTTGAATGCCAAAGTAGATAAAGACAGAGAAGGAGACACGAGCGGCAACTTTGGACGAGGGGAGCGCAACGAACGAGGAGAAAAATGGGTCCAATGGTGCTCAGCCAATGACCAGGTAATTACTAACACCTGGTTCCAAGAACACCCACGACGTTTATGGACATGGAGAAGCTCAGGAGGCGACACGAAAAACCAAATAGACTATATAACTATAAACAAGAGGTTCATGAACGCAGTGGTCCAATACAAAACATACCCAGGTGCCGACTGCGGAAGAGACCACGTCCCAGTCATCTGCAAAATAAGGGTGAAACTCCGAAGACTGAAGAAGCCCAGCACATCCCCAAGGCTGCAATACGACACGCTAGAGAATGACCTCACCCTGCAGAAAGAATACAATAACAGCGTGAGAAAGAAATATGAAGAACAAATTGAAAAAGGGCACTCAAATTGGGAGTCACTAAAAGAAGCGATGGTGAACTCAGCGAACAACATAGCCCCAAAGGAAAGCAAACGCAGAAGAAAAAACGAGTGGATGACCGAAGAGATCCTCTACATGATGCAAAGGAGACAAAAAATAACGCCAATACATGGAGCAGAGTACAAGAAACTTCACAGGGAGATAAGGAACAAATGCAGACAAGCCAAAGAGGAATGGCTCAACAACAAATGCGAAGAAGTAGAGAGACTGAGCAGGATCAACAAAGCAGAGATGCATAAAAAGATAAGAGAACTGACAGGACGAAAACATGCTCATCAACAGGATGCAAAAAATCCAAGGACGGAACAATCATATTAGAGAAAGAGGAAATACTCCAGCGATGGGAAGAATCTATAAAGGATAGAAAGAGAGAACAACCAAGAATACACAAGGATGGACCGGAAATACTAAAATCCGAAGTGGAAGCTGCAATGGCAAAAATGAACAGAAACAAAGCAGCTGGTCCAGACAGCATAGTGATAGAGCTGCTGACAGCCTTAGAAGAATATGGCATAGAAAAAATTACCGACATAATAAACGAAATTTATAGTAGCGGAATAATACCAGACGACCTATGCAAGTCGATATTTATAGCACTGCCGAAGAAACCAGGTGCAAACGAGTGTGAACTACACAGAACTATCAGCTTAATGAGCCACATTACCAAACTGATGGTCAGAATCCTGATGAATAGAGCGAGAAGCAGAATCAGGCCAGAGATAGGGCAGGAACAGTGCGGGTTCGTCAAAGACACTGGAACAAGGAACGCCATATTCATGATTAGGATGCTCTCCGAAAGGGCAATACAAATGAAGAAAGACTTGTACCTATGTTTTATTGATTATGTGAAGGCATTCGACAAGATACGACACAAAGAATTGATGGAGATGCTCGGCAGCCTCGATATTTTTGGCAAAAACATAAGAGTAATCAAGAATCTCTACTGGCAGCAAACGGCCTGCATACGGACAGGCAACGATCTCAGTAAATTTACAAAGATAGAAAGAGGCGTAAGACAAGGATGTGTCTTTTCACCGGATTTGTTCAACCTGTACAACGAGAATATCTTGAGGACCCTAGATGACACGCCAGGATTTGTTGTTGGAGGAAACAACTTGAACAACATAAGGTACGCAGACGATACAGTGCTGATTGTGGACACGGAAAGAAAACTATAAGACCACCTAAAGAAGGTAGCGGTGGAGAGTGACAAAAAAGGACTACAACTTTAAGAAAACTGAGTGCATGGTCATCAGCAAAAGGTACAACCCAAAATGCCAAATAAATGTGGGAAATACCAGAATCAAGCAAGTACAAAAATTTAAATACCTAGGAAGTGTCCTAACTGGAGATGGAAAGTGCGACACGGAGATCCGAAGGCGAATTGGCATGTCAAACGACGCGTTCCAGAAGCTGTCAAAGTACTAACACACAGGAAGATCTCACTGGAAACAAAGAAAAGAGTGCTGGACTGCTACGTGATGTCAGTTCTTCAATACGGCAGTGAATGCTGGACAATATCATCGAAAATGAGGACAAAATTGGAAGCAGCAGAAATGTGGTTCTACAGAAGGATGCTGCGGATATCGTGGACTGAGCATGCAAGTAACGATGCAAAGAATGGCAACAAAAAGGAAATTGATACTGCTCCTGGGACACGCAATGAGGAAGGAGAGCCTGGAGAACTTGATACTGACTGGCCAGATAGAAGGAAAGAGAGACAGAGGAAGGCAGCGGATAACATATTTGCAGGGCCTGATCAGGTGGTTGACGGAACGGGGGTTGACAGGAGTAACGGAAGCAAACATACTAGGAGCCACAAGGGATAGGGAGACGTGGAGAACCATGATCGCCTACGTCCTGATTCTCTTGTTGTATGATACAATATAACAAGAGAAGAGCCATAAATAAACAATACGTAATATCTTGTTACAGATAAAAGAAAAAACATATACATATTTTTTTATAATCGTTTCACCCCGAGCAAGGCATTCACTGCCGCTATTGCGCAGGGGGTTACATAGAGGGGAAAGTGATGAGAAAAGGATGGTTAGATATACGAAATGTCAGAAGGAGGGTGATAGGCGGGTAAGGATACTGAGAATGAGGGTTGGGTAGATGGTGAGAGTGTTTGGAGAATAGGTGCAAGTTAGTGTGATAGGAGGTGTCTATTGACCTTACATTTAAACTCCTGGAGATTGTAGCCGTCGGAAAAGCAGACATGTGGAAAGGAATTCCACAGGCGGGAAGCGCGAGAGAAGAAGCTGTTGCAGTAGAAATTACGGTTACATCTTATCTGTAAAAGGGTGGGACCTTGTTGCTAATCTAGTATCTCGTATAAATTCGTACCTAGGTGGCACCAATGATCTAAGTTCATCGGAGCAGAAGCCATGAAAGTATTTGTAGAAGAGGCACAGGGAAGCCACATCACGCCGATGAGAGAGTGGTTGCAGCCGGTCTGCCAAGTCAGTATCGATCACGTTACAGATTCTCCGTTGTATATTGTCAAGAAGCCCAAGGAGAGTAGCAGGGGCACCCGACCAGATGTGGCAGCAGTATTCAATATATGGGCGGATGGTAGATTTATATATGTGCAGGATAGATTCAGGCGGGAAAAACTTCCGGGCTCTGCACAGAGAACCGACTTTCATAGCGGCGGATTTGGCAATGGATTCGATATAGTCATTCCATTTGAGGTCCGCCGAGAGTGTAAGGCCAAGGAGGCGCAGTGTTTTACTCTCTGGGAGGCAAGCCTGTTCCATACTAATGGGAGGTAGATGCGATTGTCTATGGTGGTTAGTTGATAGCAGCTTCGTTTTAGAAGCATTGAAATTTACGAGCCATTTCCTACCCCAGTCCACTACGGATTGGAGGTCCTTTTCAAGCTCGGCAGCGAGGTTCGCTTTGTCGACCACACCGGGTTTAATTGTAAGTTCTATAAAGACTACGAAAAATATTTTACACAAGGTAGAAATGTTTTTGTAAGGTATATTTATTTAAAATATGATTCAGATTTCATCCGGGAGTGAATTTCACCGCAAAAAAAACAAAACTGAACGTTGTTCTATGCCGCTTACAGCAGATGCTTTATGGTGTTCAACAAATTATCTCTCAAGATCCACTTCGTGCAACACACTTATGTACACTATAATTATCAGTCAACACTCAGAAAGTTTTAAGAAAAGAACCTGATATTGATCGAATTATATCCTTAAATGTTGCTGAATGTGTAGAATTGTTTTAAACGAAGTGTTGTACAATATGGAAAGAATGACAGTTTCAGTTGACTAGCTTAATTAAATTGGTCATAAGAACATAAACATTTATTATATTTCTTTGTTAAAGCATGTATGCTAACGCATTAAAAGACATGATTAAGGTGTCTATATTGCATCAAACCCCTCTAACCCTGCAAAGTACAATATCTCAACTTGACATTGATTCTACAAGTGGTTAGAAGACCTTTGGAGAGTCGTATCTTCTTGATAGTTGATTTTCTAAGCACCGCTTAGATGTAGCACAAGGCCGAAAGTATGGGGTACCCAGTGAGGATCAAGCTCACTACTCAGTTGTACTAAGTTATAGCGAGACAAAATTGTTGCCCACAGCTTCCCGTGTAGTATCTTGCGTGCGAATATATTAGCACAAAATCTCATAAATATTAGATTGATCTTATGTCTCGCTGACGTGTTGATCACACCATTCATTAAAAGTCTCTAGAAAACTCCTCACACCAGTTCTTGGTAATTTGGGCAACCGATGCATGTTGGAATATATGGAGTCTATTAATGGGTGCAAATGAACTCAAAGAAGGGTAGCAGATATATCATCGGTCAAGGACCTATTTAGACGATCCGGTGAACCACCAAATCATTATGCAATTACCATCAGTCGACGCAGTGACTTGATGATGATTGGAATCCATAGCTTCAGCCAACCAGCCTGAGAAAATTAGACTTATGACTCATGGGGCCATGTCACCTATGACCAATCTTCCAGAGTTCAATTACAAACGTCACGAACCCAGATTAGGTACTGTTTCTGGTGTTATAGTATTAACAGAGGTAAGCTGGTAGAGCACCTGCTCCCATATCCCATGGAAACTAAAGTACACTGAACTGACCTGCTGAATAGGCGTCTGGTATCCACTGCATTAAATGCAAATGAGATCTGAGGCATTGTTGCTTGTCTGTAGATTGAAAGTCAAATGACCGCACCATTTCGTAAATGTCCCATCCGTTTGGCAATAATAATGCATGTCGCCTTGTCATGAACAGCTTAGCCAATGTTCACACTGTTTCATATTGCTATTATAGATTCACTGATATACCAAAAAGTACGATTTGCAGTTGTTATTTCGCAGTTGACCCTCATAGTGATACCATTTGGTCAATGTAGTCCAATCAAATCACTTAGAAGCATTGCAATAAATCTGTAAGATATAAATATTACATTGAATTTAATGTATCAATAAATATTCTAATGTTTACTTTTAAATTTTTTAGTTTCTTTATACGAACTCATCAAACAGTAAGATAGTAGATTATTTAATACTATTCAATAATGATTTCTTTTAATTATTATCAGATTAACTATACTAGTAAAATTCAATAAACGAAATTATGTCATAATTTTAGTTAGCGTTGATGATCATTCATGGGTATAATTTTTTTGTGAGGAGAATTCATTTACACTTTGATGCCTGAAACCATTTAACGTAACCATTTAAAGTAATGCGGTTATTGGCGGGTACGTCTGGGCATATATGAGCATAGAACGTTAATTAAAAAAGTAAACAAACACCATTTTCCAGGCTACTAAAAACTAAAGACTTCTTATATATTTGGATAAAAGTAAATTAAATTGTCTATTAATTTATGATTACAGTTATTTGGTTAATGTTTAACGCATTCATTTCTATACATATTATTACATCTGAAAGACAGACCTGATCAGCCTTGAGCACCTATCTGTGTAAAAGAAGTAACTCTCAATTAGTAGCTTTTAACTTGAAGTTCTTACAGTTATTGTCTGGGCTAAACAATTGATTCATGTAATCCAAGGAGGGAGAGTAGCGTATATGTTTCACCATATGTTTCATTGTTCAAACCTTTACATTTTCTATAAACTAAATTAATTCATTAAGTTTTATAGCAATAAGATCAGAGCAAAATGGTTGGTAAAAATTTATGACTCGAAATCGCATCATAATCCTGTATGAAGTCGTGTAGGTTTTACCGTTAAAGACACTATCATTTTGGAACTTACTAACCTATCAACCCCTTAAGTGGATACGCTCCAAAATCCAGTCTGACCCAAAATAAATAGAGGTTTTATGATGAACTACATAGATTTTTTTTATCTAATATCCCAACAGCTAGTAAAATTGTTTTCTTTGTCGATTTTAATATGAAAAACGACCAAAACCTTGACTCTTGCAAAAAGATGTTCAGGAATTTCGTGCGAAATGGAAAGATTCTAACACTAAAAACAACGAGAAACATATATAAATGCACTCTGTCGTAAACATTGGTACGTCATTAAATCTCAGAACCAACTGAATTTTGCTTCTTTTATAGATTTTGATGATGAATCTATCTTGTGCTGAAAACCAGCTGAAATAAACTTTTATAATTGTTAAGTTTTTAAGTCTGTCTTCTAGACAATTTTGGACGTTGACTTTGTAGGGACCTTGGCTATGCTTGTCAAATTGGACCTGTGCCAAACAAAATCGAAGCACCCACAATTTAAAATATCAGAAGGTTGAATGAATGGTTGAATGAATGGTTGAATGACTGGTTGAAAAAATAAAAGTATTTTGTTTGTAAAGTAAGTGAAATTATTAACAGAACTGAATAACAAATTTTTAAGAAGAAAATGTTCAAATAGAAAATGTATGCAGTTAATTAATTTGTATGCTTTAAATGCTCAAAGAGAAAATGAAAGTAGTTCAATGTTCCAGAAAAATTCCGAGCTTATAGTTGATAGAAGAAGAATGTATATATGTGGGAAGATTAAAAGGTTACTAATAAAGTCGGTTTCTTTTCCCTATTTTTGCCGGCTAAAGAGTGAACAGGAAGGTCAAGCAATAAAGAAAAATTGTAGTTATCGGATTTTAGTTTTTAGGAGTCAGTTGAAGCATCTTGTTGTTGTTGTTGTTTTGACGGTGAGTGAGCGAAGACGAAGAAAGGAAAACTGAAAGGAGGACGAATGAATGTATGTCGACGAGACATGACCGGGTCAGCTTGAAGTTTCTTTCTTGTTACATCTTAGCGTGTCGTCTCCAATTCCTGCTCCCATTTGACTGACTTGACCGGTCAAGGGACGTGGTTAAGTAGTGAATTTTAGTCACCTGGTTGGATCAAACGACACACCCATTGATTTAGATGTTAAGAAAATTCGACTGGTGTCATAGATCAATTTGCTATTTCCTACCCAATCAGAATCCAGAATCTTAATTTTCACACTGACTTGTGAAATTTGTCTTAGTCCAAAATATTTTCAATGGTTCTGATCCATTTTTGCGGGTGTGCAATTTTACTTTTTGTGTTTTAGTTAATTGTTAGATGATAGAGGATTTGTATCCTATAACAAACTTCTGCAGATTGAGAAATATTGAAAAATATTTTTCAATATGTTCATGAATGTTTGTACGTATCCATGTGATTCTGGTCGTTTAAAGTATAAAATAAAGGGTAAATTTGTTCTCGTTGTTTAAGATTAGATTTTATTAGTCGCGGGTTGCCATTATTGTGTTTGTTTGTTGCGATCAATCGTTGTCTAGTGAAGTGTCGCTTTTTGTGGTAAGGCTTGTATACGGCGTATGGGTTTGTTAATTGTTGGATGATAGATTCAAGATCCGTAATATTAACAAAGGAGAATCTAGAAGGGTGGTTAATCAGGGTTGATAAGTCTGGCTTACCTGGCAGATATAAAGCTTGGATTTATCAACACGTCATTCTTCCAAAAATACTCTGGCTTGTAATGATCTATGATTTCACCTCCTCCACGGTAGAACTAATGGAAAGAAGCATAACATCACGACTACATAGGTGGTTAGGTTTGCCAAGATCTCTATGCAGCGGAGCATTATACGGGAAAACAAACGCACTGAAACTCCCGTTTAAAAGCCTACACGAAGAATTTAAAGTAGCTAAAGTGAGAGCTACAATCCAGTACAAGTGCTCGAAAGATCCCAAAGTAGCCGGTGCGGGAATATCAGTGTATACAGGTAGAAAATGGAACGCCTCGAAAGAACTGAATACAGCAAAAGAAAGAATCCGAGAAAAGGCAATACTAGGGACCGTAGCTACTGGACGCGCGGGCCTCGAGTTTTTTTTCCCTCAGAAAAATATGACAAACTGCAAGGAAAAAAGAAAAGTCATCTTTTGCAGGAAGAAATCAGAAACGGCGAAGAAGACAAACGAATAGCAATCCAAGTCGGGATGAGACAGCAAGGGGCATGGACCAAATGAAGTTCTATGTTGAAACGCCAAATCAAATGGTCCGAAATATGGCACAGTGACACCAGATTAAAATTTCTGATTCGGGCAGTATACGACACCCTGCCAAGCCCCACAAACTTACAATTATGGTATAAAACCCAGTGGCCAAATTGTCATCTTTGTGAGCGCAGAGGTACCTTAAAACATATCCTGAGTAGCTGTAAATCTGCACTAGCTGATGGGCGTTACAGGTGGCGCCATGACGAAATTCTGAAAGAGATCGTGAAAATAGTTCAAAATGCGATCAAAGAGAATGTTTACAACCCAGACACAAGGCAGATAAAATTTATTAAAGCGGGCGCGAAAATCCCACGAAATAGAAATGTAAATCCAAACCTGCTATCTCCTGCAACAGACTGGGAACTAAGGGCCGATATAGGCTCAAGATTGAAATTCCCAGAGCAAATTGCCATCACAAAACTTAGCCCAGATATAGTTTTCTTCTCACATAAATTGAAGAAGATAGTCTTGTGGGAACTAACGGTCCCCTGGGAAGAAAACGCAGAGGAAGCTCATGAAAGGAAGAAGTTAAAATATGACGAACTGCTGGAGAGTTGCAGGGTTAAAGGCTGCACTCCTATAGAAATGGGGACTAGAGGATTTGCAGCAAGGTCCTTATTCAAAGCCTTAACAGATATTGGGATAGTGGGAGTAAAAAAAAGAAAAGCACTCAAGTTCATAACCGAAACAGCAGAAAGAACAGCTAATTGGTTATGGATCAAAAGAGAGAGTGCCTGGATTCCAAATTGTTAGCTAAAATTCCCCGAAATTCTACGTCTAAATTAATGTTTCGGACGAGCTCATGTGCGGTTCGTCTCTAAATGGAAAGTGGCTCTGACTGTCGCCAATCGGAAGCATTTGCAGGGTTTCGTACCGGGCCTAAACGTAATTTTCCAGTGTCTGAAAGCGCTTATCGAGGGTGGGCCGGAGGCTGATCATTTCTGGTCGGGTCGGCGCGATGAGTGGGGTATGATGCTGAAAGACCCGAAACTCCCTAGTGATCCTCACGATGACATCACTGACGACACCCTCTAGCGCCCCCATTACAGTGCGTATGTTTGAATGAAAAGTATCCTATACCTTTAAACAGGAGGCTGCCTAATTGGGGAATTGCAATCAAATGTGCGAACAAACACGTATCATTCTCAATAACCAGTCGTTATGATAAAAATTAAAATAGGCAAAATATTCTTCAAACTAATTGACAAACACTTACCTAAAAGCAAAAAATTATGAAAGAATACCAATAAAAATACAATCAAAATTAATTACAGCGGCATAGACAACATAACAAAAAATATCTATGCAAAACAAAAAGTACTCAAGAAAACCAATAACAATTACAACAATATCACTAACAATAGCATCAGGCAAAATAAAGCCATTAAATAAAATTATCCATTTAAAAATAAATGTCAAACTAATAAAAATTTACCGAAACTAACTATAACACAGAAGAAAACATTTCTACAGAACAAAAACAAAATATCTTTTGAGAGGAATAAATACATAAACAATACAACCCTATCAAAATACATGTGAACCCCAAAAGAAAACAATAACCCACGAAAATCAAATGGGAAATCATAAAAAGAGCAGCCTATACAGTATTACTAGTAAAAACTCTAAACTGTGCTCAGAGAAAAATTTAGCAATAATTAGTTTTAGAAGCCAAAAAATAAAACTTATATAATGAGTAATTTCGGCATATAAATAAATATTACTGTGCCATCTAAGCACTAATTAAAAATAAATAAAAAATAATGAAAATAAATAAATGAAATATAATATAAACGTAAAATTAATATAATATGAATTTAAAATAAGTAAATAAAATATAATATGAACATAAAATAAATTAAATTAAATAAAGAAGAAATATGAACATAAAAAATAAACATAAAATAAATAGACAAAATTGATCAAAAAATGCAAATAAACAAAAATAAAAAACGAACAAATATTAGAGATACAAATATATACGCGTTTGTATGTGTCCGTGTGCGTGTGCGTGCGCGTGTGTGTATATACAAGCACACATAAATAACTATAAACCTAACCATCCATAATAATGCTTCAATATTTATGATAACATCAAGGCAAAAGAATAAATAAACTATTAAACAAAAATGAGATATTAGATAAATGATAACATATAAGCAAATATTTAATTTAGTACACACACACTATTTTAGAATATGGATGCGTGCGTGTGAAATAGTTTTTGTGTGTGTGTGTGTGTGTGTGTGTGTGTGTGTGTGTGTGTGTGTGTGTGTGTGTGTGTGTGTGTGTGTGTGGGTGCGTGTGAGAATGTATATTATACAACCTTTATACATATATTCAAACAACAAAGAAAATAATCCATAAGCCAAACCACCCATAACTAATACACTTTTTTGAAAAAATATTCACTTTATGATCTAAGACTTAATTAATGTATTGAGAACAAGGGACATACACATTTTTGTGCATATGTTTGTGCGCGCGCCTATATGTGTATAAATGTGCATATATATATATATATATATATATATATATATATATATATATATATATGCATATGCATGCATATTTATGCGTGTGTACGTGTGCGTGAACGCATGAATGTAATTAATTATATACTTAACCTCTTATAATTATAACTTAATAACACCAAATTAGATAAGAAAACGTAATAATGGCCAATTTTCCTAACCCAGTAAAACACTAGAACGCTCAAAAATTAACAAGGACAATAAATGTCTGAAAATCCGGGTGTCAAAATCGCTACAACTGAAAGAAACGAGCAGAGCAAAAGTTTAAAGAAAAAAAGAAAAACAAAAAAACAAAAAAAAGAAAAAAAATACAAGAAACAGGAATGAGTGTAAAGACTAAAGAGACAAAAACAAACGACAAAAAGGAGAAATAACAACGATATTCTACACGTACACACAGACAGGCACAAGAGCACGCGCACACGCACATACCCATTAGAATTTTTTGAAGAACTGAAGAAACTTGAGCAGATGATGCATGAATGTTTCGTTTCGCTGAGGTCATTCCGACATTGGGCGAACCGGGAATTTTTCAGCCCTCGCTAAGTTTAATCTTTTATATCGACAAAATAGGAGAGGAGAACTCATGAAAATGAACGACTCGACACTAAGTGCTAGACTAATTTGCTGAAAGGTAGGCACATCTATGTACCAATAACCTGCCGCGACTTGATGCTTCCAATTATTTTAGTAAAGAAAAAAATTAATAAATAACGAATTAGGCAAAAGTGCTAAAAATTTAAAAGCTTAAAAAAACTTTGCATTTCATATCATTTTTGATAAATCTTTCTTAAACTATCTATGATGCACTAATTTTCAATAAAGACAATAATATTGACTGATGCACAATAATTCGCCAACAGCGGTTTTCTTAATTAAGTTTTGATTATGTTGGTTTTTAACGTTATGTTCCGTAAAATAGATTGTGGTTGATAAATTCACTCATGTTTTTCCCCCTTTTATATAAGGGAGATAACTTACCAGAGAGTTTCTTCCCTTGTGAACAATATTTTAGGCAATGTTTACCGGCTTGTTAATTTCTTTTAAATTTTTTTAGAAATTTGAGAGAAGGTGCATTAAGTAACTGAGAACAAAGCATCCAACAAAGAAAGACAATTAATTAATTATACATTTAACAAAATTTGTAGACGTTTTTGCATTAGAAAAACAGAAAGTGGTTATTCAATAATAAACAACTGCCAATCCCGATCAGATGTTCAAGTTAGGTGTCTTGATTGAGGCCTACATCGAATCTTTCATGCATGTCCAGTGCTTGAATGTTTCCAAGCAGTATTGTTCTTCAGGCATTAAAGGAAAAAATGTAGTCACGTGACATGACCCTCGTTGCAGACGGCGTGAATTTCGTAGGCATCACAGTGGATACCGCTATGGATACCATGTACAGCTACCTATCATCCTTTTACTTCAGCTGGCCACTTACAAGAACTTACTTCTTTCCAAGTCACTAGTGTGACGAGCACGGTATGTTTCTCATTTGCTATGTCACGCCGAAAGTTACTTTTTTAATTATCGCGAAATGTTAGAATGGGTATGTTAAGATTTGACGCATGCCAAGTAATATTGTTACGCTAAGTTGTTTTCGGTTTCAGTTTATAGCTCGTAAAATGTATATTCTTAACTAATTAGCACATGCTATACAAATTATAATCTCATTTATAATAAGTAGGTCACAGAATATTATCAAGTTTTATTTCAGGCACTTAACACTTTTAATTTGATTCATGTGAATGTGAAACTTATTTTGTCAATTTATTATATTATAGTTAAGCCAAATTATCAAAACCATGAACTTCTTTTGTTTCAAATATTTAAAAGCAGAATAGATATAACGATATATATATATGTACAAACGTTAAACTTTTTTTTTTCATCTTGCAATATACAAACTTTATTGACATATATATGAAAAACGTATGATCAACTACAAACAGTGTTTAAAAGTGATAAAAACCCTTACTATAAAAAACAAGAAAGCAACCATTAATGTACTTAATATGCATACTTTCCGAAATATACACGCAGGCAGGCAGGTGCGCTCGCACACACACACACACACACACACACACACACACACACACACACACATGTATATATACATACAGTGACACGCATAAGTATTGGATACATGTTATTTTCTGTTATAACTTTAGTTTATGTTCACTATTTTGCCTGATATTTGGTAAGTAATATAGCGTAAAGTTGTTTTAGGTGGAAGGAAAAATAAAAACTCATGGTTGAATCCATTTTTTTAATCAAAGTTCAAGATTACCCTATGCAAAAGTATTGGATACATGACACTTTGTTTCAAATTTCCAATGAAAATTTTGTATTTTAAAAGACTTTAAATATTCACATTTTCGATAGTATTGGAATGTTATCTCTGACCATTCAGAGAAGCACACAGTTGCTTACAAGATAGTGCTACTAATCATCTGATTCTTTGATGTGCATTCTGCAATTCAAGGATTAAAAAATGGCAAAAACTGAAGAATTATCCAAAGATATGCGAGATAGAATCATTGAACGTCACAAAGGAGGACAAGGTTACCGAAAAATTAGCAAATAAATGAATCTAGCACTAAGTACAGTAGGAAATATCATCAGAAAGTATAAGAAGTATGGCGACGGTATAACTTCCAAGAAATGGAAGACTGAGAAAAATCAAATGAGAGGACTTCAAGGTGGATCAGCAGAAATGTGCAAAAAAAAGCCCTTCAATACACGTTCTGAAATTAAAACTGATCGTGAGGGTGCTGAAATTAATGTAAGTAAGGATACCATTAACAGAGCTCTATATCGTACATTCAAGATCACCAAGAAAAGTGCCTTTACTGAAAACTAAACATGTCAAAGACCGATTAAAGTTTGTCGAAACTTATGAAAAGAAAGGTATGCAGTTTTGGGAAAAAGTAATCTGGTCGGATGAAACGAAAGTTGAACTATTCAGAAGGAACACAGCGACAAGTGTTTGGCGAAAAAATAGTACTGCCTTCAACAAGCACAATACCATCTCCACAGTTAAGTTTGGGCGTGGTTTCATTATGATATGGGGATGCTTTTCATCCAAGGGAACTGGTGAGTTACAAGTGATCCATGGTAGAATGAATGGTAACATGTACAGGGAGAGTTTAGAGAAGAACCTTCAGAAATCTGCAAATTCTTTAGGACATGGTCGAAATGTCGTGCTTCAACACGACAATGATCCCAAACATACCGCAAAACTTACAAAGGAATGGTTTGAAAATAATGGTATTAGTACTCTGAATTGGTCAAGTCAGTCTCCTGAGTTGAATCCAATTGAGAATTTGTGGAAAACTTTGAAGGTTAAAGTTCATAAACGGAATCCACAAAATATCAAGCAATTAGAGGAATTATGCAAGGAAGAATGGGGTAAAGTAACGGCGGATCAGTGTGAAAAACTTGTGGCCAACTATAAAAAGTGGCTGGAAGCAGTGAAACAAAACAGAGGCTACGCAACAAAATATTAAATTATGTATCCAATACTTTTGCATAGGGTAATTTTGAACGTTGATAAAAACAATAGATTCAACCATGAATTATTAATTTTCCTTCCACATACAACTAAAACAACTTTACGAGATATTACTTACCAAATATCAGGCAAAATAGCGAACATAAACTAGAGTTATAACAGAAAATAACATGTATCCAATACTTATGCGTGTCACTATATATATATATATATATATATTAACAAAAGATAAAATAAAAATAAGAAATCCAGTACTTCATCAGGGTATTATTGGGACTTTTTTAAAATTCAATATTCACATTTAAAATGTAAAAGATGAAAATGAATAGTACAGATAGTAAGAGGGAGAAAAATATTGGGAAGAGCACAGACAGGCATTAAATGGTGATGACATGGAGTCCAAGTATACATTCTTTTTGTCTACAAAGAGACGGGGTCCTGGTACGGCAGGTGGATAAAATCTTAAAAAATAATAACAGTCTTGTTATAACTCGCCCTGATAAAGGTGTAGGTGTGGTCTTATAAAATAAATGTGATTCTGTCTCCAAAATGGATTCTATTCTTTGTGACAGTACTAAGTTTCAACCCTTGGGTCTGGTTGAGACTCATGACCGCACCATCGCAGTCGAAGCGAAGTTTCAGAAGCAACTTGTTGGGTGGGTTAAATAGGGCTTATTGAAGTTTCTTCTGAAATTAGACCTACAGGGTCAATGTTATCCTCGCCTTTATGGTTTATCAAAAATCCATAAGTAAAATGTATCTATGTGATTAATTTTATCTACGGTAGGGTCAGTCTAACATAAGGTTGCTAGTTTTCTAGCTGGAAGCCTACAACCGGTATTGGATTATTATAGTTCATACACTATTAAGGATTAATTTACTTTTGCAGAGATTATTCGTAATACTCCTTCTGTAGACAAATTTATGTGTTCTTTTGACATCTGTTCATTATTTACATGTGTTCTAGTTTTAGAGACTATAGATATCTGTTGTGAGATGTTCTATCGTAGTTTCTTGACCTGTCCGGACATACCTGAGAATGTCTTCGTTGAATTAATGAAGTTTGCCACAACATCAGTTGAGTTCAGCTTCAACGATTATATGTATAGCTATTTCTTCTCTATATTTTCTCACTTATTTTCTTCTTCACTTTCTATTTCTTTTTTATCTTTCCTTTTCCTCTTTCTTTTCTTTCTTTTTGATTTCTCTTCTTATTTTCTGATATTTTCTTCCTTTTTCTTTCACCCCTGTTAACGGAAACGAATTAACTCCCTTTGCACGACCAAAATCTACGTAAGGAAAAATCACAGTAGACACCGTTTTTCACAAAAAGTCGAGATGGCGTGCTGCTAGCAAGCTTCTATGCGTTCGGGCCAACGTGAGATATAAAAGAGGTGAGCAAACAAAGATTTTCATTCCAAATATTTTCCAAATCTACTGGACATTGTTATTAGGTATTCCTTTCTACCCCCTTTTCATTTATTTTTGTTTATTTCAGTTTTCACGTTGAGCAATTGTAAACTGCGAATGCGTTGTGATCACATGCGAAATAAAATTACATTTCTTCACCAGTTGTGCTCTAGTCCTCATTTTGGCCCAGTGCTGCCGTTACAACCTCTTTTTTTCATATATTTTTACCTCGTACAAAAAATTCCCAACATAAAAGGAAGTGGTGTAAATGCCGAAAAAATGTACAATATTGTAGTAGCTTGTGTCCTTATCTTGATTAACAAGTGATACCAGAATACACAGTGGGAAAACACCAAACTGGTGAATGTATTGTGATAGTTTAGGCAGTTATATACTTAAAAATATTGAGTTCGGTTCTTATTGTTTTATCGCACCAACTTTCTTTATTAATTTTATTTTTTATTAGGATCCATGGGAGATATATTATTATATATTCATATAATATATTATAAAAAATACAATACTACTAATTTAGTTATTCGTAATAACTCGTCCCAACCAATTGATGCATTACGTAAAACTAACATTATATATCAGTTCAAATGTCCCTTAGGAGAATGTATCTCCGTAAAAAAACAAACAAAACAAAACAAAAAACAAATATATATATGTTGGATTTACAACAACTTCATTAACTAGACGTCTTACATTACACATGTCTGACGATTCGTCCATTTCGAAACATCTGCAACAACATTCCTGTCTACGTTTAGAATATAAAAAGTAAGGATCGACAACACAACTATTCTACACCAAGAAAACAACAAATGCAAACTACAGATCCTCGAGGCAATATCCATTAAAAACTTAAGCCGTAAATTAATATAATCAGCCATGAATACTGTAGTAACGTTCTAAAATGTTTATAAAAAGAACAGTTTTTCATGTTTTTATACGTGCATGACCATGACAATACAACATGAAACATTCCATAGTGGATAATTTTCACGTTCTAATCAAAGTTAAGATTATCTCGGAAGGAGATTGAAAGTACTTGGGAACATTGAGAAATGGAAAATAAAATCGATAATAAAAGTTACAAAAAATTTCTTACATCTTTCAATTATGCACGAAAAATTATCCGTGAGTAAGAACGGATTTTATTAAAAAATAACCAGACATTTTATGCAATTTATTTAATCTGACGTATCTAAAAAAGAATTTTCTTCCTAAACACACACACACATACACACACACACGCACGCACGCACGCACGCACATCTATACATATGTATTTCACCAAATGAAATTATGTTCGGATAATGTATCCAATAACTGGTTTATTAACAACGACCCATTTGATGAAGAAGTATTAACTTAAATATGCCTTGTTTTATACAACACTGTGAAAAATCATAAACCTTCATGAGCATGATTGAAGGTTATATATCAAAATGTAACATCATCTAAACCGTTTGTATTTATAATTTTAATTTATTTAAGTGTTAAAGCGATTTCAGCATTGTTAAAATTGTAATAATGCATCATGGGAGGTAATTCTGTTATTATTAAACATGGATTGTTGTTCTTAGAATGTTTATTTTCTTGGTGTATGTATATGAACGTTTGTTATTTTTAAAATAAATTTCCCCGTGATTGACCAAAGCAAAATATACAATAAATGCTTTAAAAATACCAACGAACGAAAATTTGAATAAGAAAAAAAAAATCTTTATTTAAAGACGTAAAACAATTTTACTTTTTTACGGATTAACTTGTGATTGTGAAGTTTAAAGACTAAGTGACTATTTAAGTTAAAGTAAAACCAATACTTAAATTTCAGCGATAACATTTAAAAATCATTAAAAATGCGTTTTTTTTTAAATTTTTGCTTCTAGCAAGACTTTGGAATTAGTGAACAATAGATAGTCATCGTTTATTTTAAAAGGAGAACTCAGATACTTAAGTTGCAACTAAGCCAACTTGTTACATTCTTATTTATATTTAATTTTTCACAGTCATATTCTGTAAAAATTGTGTGGTTTCATGGCAACAGAATATTGTCCCACAGTTGTCATTGTTTATATGTTGCATTCTGAATGATCTTCTGATTTGAGAAATAATGGTAAAACTAGCAAACGACTGTGTTGTAGGTACCTCCACTCAGTTTCAATAACTAACTTTTAAACTGAATTTTTAAAAATAAAAAAAGGTTTTCTTGAAACTTTTAATTTAGTTTTAATTGAAAGCTAAATGATTGAATTTACTATTTCCGGTAATCAAAATACTCTGGTGTATTTCAAACAGAAATTATATTAATTAGAATCTAAAATTTTGAGTTATTTAATTAATTTTTTTCAATCTTTGAGCTATTTTTGAGTGATTGACACATTTGTAAGCAAAAGTTAATTCTCAGTTTTAAAAATCTTGCAAAAATAAAATATACCTCTGTGACACATTATTTTTGGGAAATTAGTAAATTTAATGTTAAATTAATCTGATTTACACAAGTATTACTTATTTATAGCAGGAAATTTAGAATAAAACAATTTCTTGATCACAGGGTTGAACTTTTTGACCTGTCCGCCGTAATTGACATGAGATGACAGCCCGCCAGATGTGAGATAAGATAATTGCATGGCGATCACAGGCGACATAATTGTACAATTTTTTTTCCGGTAAAGGGAAGAAACAGTGAAAACACATGACCTTTTAATGTACACATAGAAATTATCACACAAAAAACAAACTTCAAATAAACAAACAACAAAAAATGAAAATTATTTTAATAATACGATGGCTAGATGATTTGTATTACATTTTTCAATGTTCGATAAGCAAATATAGTTTTTTCTTTATAAATTATCAACCTAACGTCTATAAGTCTTGGAAACATTTTAAAAATATTTTAAACTTTATAAATTATTATAATTAAAAAAAAATGAAAACAATTCTTTTAAAATTTCATTATGAATCGAAAACATTTTTCATTCAGACTATAATGTATGAAATTTATATTATTTATTAAAGCAATTAATAGCTTATCTAATTATATAATGTAGTTTTTTGTTTTTTTTATTTTACTATTCGAAGCAGATTTTCGGTAAAAGACGCTAAACGGTTTCAAAATTAACACATGATGTACATTCATTGATGAATCCTGCGTTTAACTTATAAAACCAATTTTGCCTACAGAATTTAATTTATTGAAATTTTATGAATTTACATAGAGGGGACTAACGAAAAAAAAAACAAAAACAAGAATTTTATTCAAATTTCGAACGTGTTAGAAAGGATTAAAAATAATTAAAAAATATATTGACCCTTCCTCTTAATAATAACATAAACATTTTTATGGAAAAATTCGTTTTTATTAAGTTTGGGACCATTCTTTTATACTATGCTATTTTTTTTCAGCGATTTAGTAGAGGTATTTACTGTGGTGGCAACATCTATGGTGGAATATTCCATAATTGCAGACGGATACAACATAGCCTATAAAGGTTTTACAAGCGCCAATTTGACTCTAAAGCTATCATCTGAGCGAAGACAATTACTATCCCTGGACATGTTCAAGCGGCACACTAAATTCAAGTTTACATTGCATTACTAGTTTTACCTCAAGTTCGATCACTGACAAGGTATCAAGTTTTTTTTTTTTTACGAGTATACAAAGCACTGACTCGAGTTATTTTAAATCATCCATTTTGGTACTCTTAACAAAGTATCAAAGCATGAATGTGATCAAATGAGCACACGTGTGTCTATCTTTTTGTCAACAGCCGTTTTTAAGTTACCACCTATAATATGGTAGGTGCAGCTAATTTGCTCTCAGATATTACACGTCCCAATGGCTCCATGTGAACAAACTCATTCTGTCAGAGATGCAATGAATTTCGGTAAGATAACTAGAGGGTAAATTACTGCATAAAGGCCCAACTAGTGGGACAGTAACACCATTTATCATTGCTTTAGCCGCATAATGGTTGAACTGTTGCATTCATTCTCGTGGAATATGTATGCGGGAGAAATATGGTCCAAATCTTCCCACTCACATCAAACGCCTTCATCCCGTCACCGAATATATCTTCAATAATTTTAACTCTGGAGGAAGACATCTTGGATGATTCTATGAGTGAGTAAGAACGCAATGAAGCACATCTCACCATCTTCAAACAAGATCCGAAAATCATTTGTTACACCATCGATACTATTAATTCCTCCGGGATAGATCGATGATGATTTTATGGATTCGTATAGACATACCAAAACATTTCTTCTTTTATCACCAACAGATAAAAGTCTATAATTTGATAGATATTACAGATAGATGCTCGTTTCTACAACCACAACGCCTAGCATATCTAAACGATCAACAATCTTTTCAGTTTTCAGACGATTCCCCAAAGCCGCAGGAAATCTACCAGAGGAAGGCTGTAAATTATATTTTATATACTAATCCCACCTCATATTTTATATACTAATCCCACCTCATATTTTATATACTAATCCCACCTCATATTTTTTATAAAGAAAAGTGAAAACAAATGGAGCAGGGAATATATAAACAAATACATATTGATTGATAATTAGTAGATATTTACCAGCTCCCCCACTAGAGCAAGGTGCGACACAAGGTCATGGTTTAATGTGGGGAACCCGAACGCGTACGTGCGGGCAAGGCACAAAAATTGCCCAGTCCCCGCAACTGGCCCCAGTGATAAGCATCGGTCCACCCATTTTGTGTAATGGGGTGGCGCGACCTCGGGACACTGTAACCGGTCATCTTTCGGTATAATTATTTCTAAATGCATGCCTGTCCTCGGACAAAGATGCAACCGAGAGATGATTTGGATCCCCACCTACCACAAACAGTGGCAGAAGGAGAAGCAACTCTAAATAACCCTGTCACCTTTACTTTGTTGAATCATTTTTTTGGTTCTTCTCATACAGATTGTAATCTCGTAATCATATAGCTTATACAGCTTGTACTCTTCTTCTTTCAGTTTGTTTAGAGTTTAACTCTTAGACACAATAGTTGGTATTCACTAGAGCAACTTTTCACGCGATAATTTTTTTTTTAGAATTCATGGAAAACAATTACACATGATATTATTCATGTACACTCCTAGAGATTGTAAAAAATATTTTAACCCTAATAAAAAATAAAAACAAAAAAATAAAAGAGAATAACGTGGAAGTTGATTATATAAAATTCTCTGTTAATAAAATGAAATTTTAAAAAGTACATTAAAATAACGTATGAAAAAAACTGAATACATTTTTTTTACTAAAGTTTGAGAATTTTCGTTTTTACAATAAATATTAACAAAATAGTTCAACACTTTTTAATTAATATATGATGGATTCTTCTGTCGATTTCGACTTATGACAATATGACACTTTCAGTTATGTGTAAAAACGTTGACTGGCGAACTTAATTAAATGAAAATTAATTAAATGAAAATTAATTAAATAATAATTAATTAAATCATTATAATAATTGTTTTATTAAACCATTATGAAAAAAAGTTCATTCTGGATATCCAACATTTTTAAGAACCAGGTGCAGTAAACCGAGGTCATTAAGTATAAAGATACCTAGACCCAAGCGAAAGGCTGACCTATAAACTCTCACTAAAACAAAACACTCTGCAGGTGTAATGGCATGTCAAAAATTACTTCAATTTCAAAATATAAACATATTTTAAGCGTGGCAAACAGGTGGGTTGCTTCACCCGGGGATTGAGTGCAAGTATGGCACAAAGTAATAAATCATTGATCAACCAACCACAGGGCCTTCTTCTTTTTAGCCCACCCCGATGACTGCGACTAATTGGCTGATTATCTAAACCAATCGGATGCAACCCAGGGGGGTTGTTACGACGATAGCCATTGGCCGGTGATCCCTTTTGGCTGACCAATCAGGAGCTAATTATTTGGGATTCGGGCCCATATATAGAGAACACTCAGAGCAAAAAATAGAGTCGGTCATTCTTCGCTACCCAGAACCGAATCCATTGCCACTGCATACTCCATCAATGACACTGCCTAATTGCAGTTAAGATTTCTTCGAATTAAAGAAACTTTTTCCGCCAGTCATCTACATTCACCCCTCACTTCGCGGTGTTAGTTTTAACTTGATAAGAAATTATTGTATACCAGTGTAAATAAATGTTTGTTACTGTTTATAACAAACGCTTTTCTTCATTTCTTTGATGGTGTGGCAACTATTCTTCTACTCCGACGCCAAAGTCAACACTCCATCGACTGAATTGTATCCATCCCCCCTTTCGCGGATCTTAAGAAACAACGTGGGCGCGGAAGAGATCAGAGAACATCCAGTCTGTAACATATGGTAATCACGAAACCATCGGCCAACCCGATATCGTGAAGATATAATCCCACAAGAATACGACAATCTAATTAAGTTTTTATGCTTGTGTCGTAAGTGATAGTTCAGCCTCTTTAAACCAACACCATTCCACCCTACCCTAGCTCTTTTCTCGTGCCATCCATCTAATAAAATTGTACATACGACACTGAACTCAGTTCAACACCGAGTTGACAAGACAAACCCCTGACATCACCGTCTGCCGAAATAGACTATTTCCCAGATGAGTTGATTAAACAGTTTTTTGTTTAATAAGTATTTATTCTTTAGGTAAATACATTGAGCTCTTTTTGTGGATCATTTTTAATATATTATAATTTTTAATAATATATTACTAGGATTCACTTGAACTCTTTACTAAGGTAAGTTTTCTGAAAATATTTAAGTATTTTTTGTAGCGGGTAAATATAAACCCAGATACATTAAACACCACAATAACCAATAATAGGTATTTATCAATAAAAGTGATAACAAGAAAATAAGCGATGTTAATGAGATCTTTCATGAATATGAATTAATGAATGATAAATTGGTAGCAAGATTTAAGCATTAAAACAAGTATTTTAATAGTTTTATTTTACTTTCAAATAAAATGTTTTATTTTTATTTTAAAACATATTTCTTCATATAGTCAGCACTTTTTCCTTTTAGTCTTTTTCAAAATAGATTTTTTCAGTATTAAACAGGACACCATATTTATCTGCTAGAGTATGCCATGAAATAACAATCAGTACTTGTGATGAGAATATACACCAGTTATGACAATGAAAAATCCATATTTTTTTAAGAGATGACCGGACTGATCAGTAGGCAGAGGAAGAATAATTGTTACGTTACACTGTTTTTCTTCTTTTTCCATCGTTTGTTTTCAGATAAAGAAAATATCAGAAGAGAGTTAATAAAAGAACAAAATGAATTAAAATTTGGATTGTTTCAATATCGACACTCATTTTTTTGTCTTACTCAGTTTCTTTCTTTTGCGGTTTACAACAAACAACTTCTCGATGCAAATACACACAACCAGTCATTCACATCGAAAATTATCTTGAAGTAGGTTTAGTAAAAACAAAAACCATTTTGTTTACAATAAATTATCAGATTAATGGCATCAAGAACAAAAAAAGGGTTCTAAAAATAGTAAGTGCTTATATTTAGACTATCTGATAACTCCTGGTAAATTTCTTTTGTTTTAAAGTTTTAGTTTGATTAAAAAATTTTCTGATCTTCACCGAAAATGTCTTAAAATTATAAAACGGCATTAATAAAATACAGTATATCATGACATAATAACCTTGTACACAGGGCTTCATAATTCCTTTCAAATTCGGTCATGTGAATTTTAGGAATTAACGAATCTTTCATCTCACACAGAATTGTGTTCATTTCCGTTGGCAATTCACGGCCCTGTCTATTTGAACGCTATTCTAATGGACCATCGCCGTTAAAAGTACATAAATATGGAAAGATCCACTCGATAATGGAACTACATGGACATTAATGTTGTTGGAATCTATAAATATTATAACCCATCGATGGTCTAATGGTTGCATTTGATGATCTATCTTGGGACAAATTAACAAAGCGTCTGCAAAATCTCAACTGTCACTGGTTGTCTTGTTCTTAGCAAATGTCTCTTCATTATTGCAATATTCAGACAACGGATTTCTTAGTACCTTTCAACGTTGTTTCTGAAATATGCTTCTGGATAATTATAACTAATAGGGAAATTAGTACACTAACAAGACATTCGATTACTCATGAAAAATAATCGTTAGTGATATTTCTATAAATGTCGCACGTTAAAAGAGTTCACTCCAAAATTAGTATTGCCAGGTCATCTTTTTTAAATCAAAGAAAATTTATGTATATCATAAATTCTAAAATCTTATACTCATACATTTGGATACTGTAACTATATCTAACTGTCCACTTATCGCAAATGACTTCAAAAATGAATGAGCATTTATTATTACTGTTCTAAATCTTTTTAGAAGAGATATTGCAATCATTGTATATTGTTACATTTTGGTGTCCGTATAATCTTAACACCCCAAAATCTTGACACACCCAAATCTTAACACCCCAAAATCTTGACACCCCAAATTTTGACACTCCCAAATCTTGACACCCCTAAATCTTAAAACCCCAAAATCTTGACACCTCGAAATCTTAACATCACAAAATCTTAACACCCAAAAGAAACATTTAAGGAAGATCGATAAGTACAGCGACTGAAAAGCAAAGATGAAAAAAATAAAAATAATTGAATTTTCATGATACACAACATATTTATTGATTATGATTTATATTTTTACATTCTTAAATTTAGCCTTATTATTAAAAACACTTGTTAAAATGCATAACAGACATTTAAAAACATTTTATGTTTAAATGCTTTTCAAATTAAATTGATGTAAATGTCTTATTCAATGTCCACACACACACACACACACACACACACACACACACACACACACACACACACATATATATATATATATACAGACGCAAATAGCCCTCTTTGCACGCACGTACGCACGCGTGTGCATACTCGTGTAACGTTGTCGTAAAGCACGATGCAAATACTAAATTTCTCAAGCGTCAAAATAAAATTATTGTTTAATTACCTCTGGAATTTGTTAGTTGAGATTAGCATAAGGGTGTGTGTTTGAGGGATTTTTTTTCCAACTTGGATCTTCTTAGAAGTTTTATTTTTTTCCTTTTTGGCCTGGGTTCTTATATAACTTCCTGGCATCCTGTTGTCCTACTTGTCCACACCTTAAGCTTCACCTGTTCACCTGTAGCGGGCAGTCACTGACACTCTTTGGGGAGCAAATACGCACCTGAAGTTACCATCCCTGATGCACATGACTCTTATAATGTTCTTAAGGTAAGCTGAGTACATATTGGCGTCAACACAAATCAACTTTTCTTAGAACAAATGTTCTTTATGGACATTAAGTTCGGTTTAGACTATTTGCTATTTCTTGGCAAAATCACGTACTATAATTGCATATGCGTACATACTAACTCAGCTTGTAAAAACATGTACACACGCAAACACAAATACATTCATAAATTTACACACATACTCAATATATAATCTATTATTTAAAATATCTAAAAATATGTTGAATTATAAAGAAATGTACGTACAAAATGTTTGAACATCATAATGAAAAAATTACACATAATCTTATTACACTCAATGCAAATATATGTTAACATCGGAACAAAAATAATTTAATATTCACCATTTTCTCTTTTGATATCAAGACATCAAGGTATTAAGTTTTTCAGCAGTTGATTAGAAAAGAGAACCGTTTCTTTACCGATTTGAATGAGCGACCACTATTAACGTTATAGCGGGTTACTTCTTATTTATTCTTTTTCTAGCTGTAGTAGGATTCCGTTCTAGTGAAGGGTAATTGTATACCGTTGCAGGCTAACGGAATTTGGCCTTGTGGAAGATAGCCCACTATAATTCATAAAATGATTATAAATCAAGAAAGGCAATTTGAGTATAAAATAACGTTTATATGTATACCCATAACAAGTAATGTTTTACAATAAAAGTAATGCTAATACCAATGTATAGGTCCAACGGAGATTAAAGTGTTCATGGAAAATAATATAATGCTGAAAGAGATAAAAGGCTTAGGAATGTGGAGAGCGGCGGTATGTGAGGAATGTTCATTTTGAAGTTGCCACTTCTAAGGTCCATAAGTCAGTAAGTTGGTTTGTGAGGAATGTCTTTGAAGAGGTCACTCCTGAGGTCAGTAAGTACTTTTGAGACAGGGAAGGAGTGATGAGAAGTGAAGGGAGATGAATATATTATCCGCTCGACTTAAGTCAAGGGGATATGATTACATTCTTCTCCTGTCACCGTCAGTCTGTCTGTCTGACAATGCTTTGTATTTCCGCTTTTTATATCTGCTTTTTGGATCAAACATCTCGTTTTGAATTTCACGCTTGTATTTCATTCCGGGCTTCCCATTGGCTGGTAAATAAAATTCGCGTAGGCTCGCGAAATGGAAATTTGATATTTGATTAATTTTCATTTTTCAACTGGAACATCTACGCGAATACACCTGCGCCGAGATGATTTTTATTCATTCGCTTTTGCTCGGTCGGTATCACCACAACGTCATTATGACAAAACCGACTTCGAATATTGGCTTTGTTGTTTAGTAATTAAATGATTTTAGATGTTTAAAACAAAACTTTTGCTTTTTTGTGTCTTATCTCTTCTGGATATGAGTGGCATCATTTATTATGGCACTCAATTTCTTCCTGTGTTTTGTTGCTCTAAGTAACTTTTCACTATTTACCATCCATCTTTGTCCTTGTTCAACAATACATTCACACGAACTCGGTTACATATCATTTACACGTATATAATGTTAAGAAACTGTTATTAAGAAACTGAACTGTGCAGTTCGGTCTCGGAGAGCAGTTAACAAGTATAAAGAATCCAACAATCTCAATAAACTCTGGCCGTGTGCCAGACTAGGTAAAATTAAGAAAATGTCCATACAAAAAGATACCAAATTAACATAATATTTAGCATTAGAGTTTCTTAAACCCTCTCAAATTAAACGATGAAGCAAAACTAAGTAAGTAAAAAATCGATTTCATATTCCTTTACGTATCCAATTGGATATATTGTGTCGGTTATTAGATGTGATGAGGTCCACTGATTACAATGCTCAGAAATTTTAGATATTACCAGGTGCGTTTATTAAGAAGAAACTAATTTAGAAAACAAAGAGTGCCATGTGTATATGTAACACCACTGGGGACGGTCCGAACAATTTTTTCCACGCTGTGATGTTGCCGGGAGTTTGTTGAAAAAGTCGGAGTCTTAAGCTGGAGGTACAAGATTAAACTATGAGGAACGAACTTCCACAACTTGCAAGAGTCGAAACGATGCTTTATTTCGTTCAGAGTTAGTTTTTTTCGGTTGGGGCAGGCGAATGTGACTCTCAGCTCTAACTCTAATTAATGGAGATCAAATCCAAACTGACCGACTCAAGACCTGTATTTATTTAAAACAATCCGGAAGTGACTAGAGACCCCCCCCCCCCAGGCTAAAACAAAAACTAAAAATAAGCACTGGCGACTGTAAGTCCAAAATTTCAAGGCACTTGAATTTTCCTTCTTTTGATGTGTAAACATCCCGGCAGACATCGGTATGCACTTAGCCTTAGTATTTTTTCCAGTTTTTTTTTTTTAAATCTTTATCTTAATAAAGCTTCTGTCGGAAAATTCTTAATGTGTCGTCAAGATACAGTAAAAGACAGTTTTTGACCTGGTCATTCAAAAACCTATTTCCTGAACTTTATCTTTTATCACATTAAATCATTTAGTCAAATATTTACCGGGAGACTGGTAGGATTTAGCAGTAATCTGATACCCTTTTCTCTTCCACAATTTTCCTCATAAAAGAAAAAGCGTTTATTTATTTTTTCCTCTTCTTTTTCACTTTTTTTTAAACATGTTTTTAAACTATTTTCTATTCTTAGCCATTTTCTATTTTGATAAAATACATATCTTACAAATTCACCTTAATATACGCCTAGTTATCGTGTCACATATAGAAGAAGGACAAAAATATAATGGGGAGACAAATTAAACTGATTTTCTGACTCACGAACTTTAAAACGTATAATATCGACTTAAACACAACTTTATTCAAGTCAAACGTCGTTAGAATCGACTCGATACATCCACCGTTCTATAACTAGATTTATTTAATCACTATAAAACAGGAATCACGAGTTTACAATCTGTCAGAAAATATTTTCCACCTGGTCCACATTGATTACTTTTATTGGTGAAAAGACGCTTCTAGGGCCAAGGAAAGGTGATAATCGATAAAGTAGAAATCTTGTAAATAGGTAGGCAGTTAGAAGTGCAAGGTCTAACGTTAACGTGTATCGGGAGAGGCTTCTTTCCGATCGTCGTTTGTAATATTTGATGCGTTCAGTTTACAATAACAGCAGTAGAACTATGCTGTACTGGTCTGGTCAGATTACAAGAAGCTGTCATCAAATAATCCACTACAGTACCATAAAATGTCAGGAGATTTTTTAGGGTGAATATTTGATTCAGGAAACCAAAATTGTTGACCTAAGGAAGGTCACATTTCATTTTAAAAATGAAATGAATAATTGCAGCTAATGTCAAATCGCAAAAGCTGCTGTTGAGCAAGAAAATCATGGAGTACCGACTTCTGTTATTTTTCTATTGGTTGATTTGTGCTCGATGTCTTCCAATTGTTGTTTACCTATCCGCAGCTTTCCTTCCAATGTCTTAGCGTTGCTTTCTAGATTAGTTTCAGCGTTGTTCAAAATCCTTCATTGCCATCACGACCAAGCTCATTTCGGAACTCCAGACATTCCAGAAGCGACTTTTTGAAAAACGAAGGACGGTCAGTTCTAAAACTAAACTTAGTCCCCATTGCTGATGTGACGGGTTGCTTTGGCAACACAACGGCCAATTTTGAAATCATGGCGCATAATGGCAGAAATAATCTGTTCATTCAGTTCGATCATTCGATTCGATCTATAAAGAAAGCAATACTTAAAATGAAGCAAAAATTCAAACAATGCATGAAAGCGTAGACACAAACTTTTAAACCGATATATTGCGCGAAAAAACAAAACCAATGAACGACCAGTATTTACATTATTCGGACTATTGTCTTCATCTTTGTTGCCCTTTGTGCGACGTTTCGGCCATTCTACGCTAAGAATTTCGAACCTAATCCTTATTACAATCACTGGGGTATATGATCTTCATTTCTTGCGTAATAGTGCCTCTTTTAGTAGTCATGAGCTATCTCCCTCTAACTCTGTAAGTTACTTGTTCACCACTTGTAGCCCGGTATTGAACTCACGGCTCTTTGGATCAAGTCACAGAAACTAAGCAACCTCTATATCTACTGGGCCACTGAACTTTTGGAACTTATTAGCCTAATGTTCAGTAAACCTTTTTTTACCAGAGTTCATATTGGAATTTTTTATGTTAATGGTTTTCTCATATTGAAATTTTGACACTAATGATTTTCTCTGACACTCCGTATTATTGGTTCCCATATTGTGTCAACTCTATGCTTAGTCGGATTAAGAGATTTTTGTAGCCTAGCATAAGTTTACGTAGTTTCCAGTAGCGTTCTCTATCTATTATTTCAAATCCATTTCCTATGAGCTCTGGTAAAAATAAGTATGACTTATGCGACTACATATCCGCACAAAAGAAAGGAGATGCTGGAAATTTTGCTCGTTGAGAGACAATCTTTACATTGTAAACAGCAGCAAGAAAACTGCACGATCAAGTTTAAATTACGATCACGTGATCACAATATAGCTAACTATAAGCACGCATGAGCAGAAAGCTGTGACAAACCTAAAGTTGTATTATGGAAAATGTGAGGATAATTTTTTTACTTATCCACGTATATTTCGGGTAGATAATCTAACCGATTTTATTCAGATGTTTTTACTTTTTGTTTATGCTTCTACCATTATTGCATTCTATTTAATAATTTTTTGCTCTGGAAACAATATTGCTAACTTTTCTTCTTGGTGCAATCTACAGATATCATCACCGTTGTAATGTTTGGCTTTTTGTATTATACTCCATCTTATATCAGAGTCTTTTGCATTTTAAAAAAATTTCACACGTGGTTAGATAGCTTGGCAAAACTTTAAATGTTGATTTTTGATTATTATATCTGTTTTTAAAAATACCTTTTATAGATCCAAAATATGTTTATCTTTGTCCATTTGTATCATGTAATATCATCTCTGTATAATTTGCGGTTTTCTATGTAGACTATCTGAATAAGTTCATTAATTTTATTTCTAAATAAAATTTACGAGATAGTCCACATAGACAAAAGATGAAGGATTGTGAAAGAGACTTAAATAAACGTGGTCATAAAGGCAAATTCGAATCCATACCTCAGTTAAACAAGCAATTCAAAAATAATACTAGAAATCGAAACATTATCTGGTTCAACCCATCGCTAAACTTGGAAGTAAGATCCAAAATAGAGTAAGTATTTTTTGAATTAATTAATAAACACTTCATAAAAACTCGGAATTAAATGAAATATTCAATAGAAATTCAATTAAACTAAGTTATATCTGTATTAGTAATTTAGAAAATTAGATAAAAAGCACAACGCCAGAAATAAATAAAAAAATAACGCGCAACATAATATCAGTAATAAAGAATGTAACTGTAGGGACAAAAACAAATGCCCACCTGACGGACTTTGTAAAACAGAAGGAGTTGATTAAAAAGCAGATGTACATGAAATAGATGGACAAAGAAACATATTTGGGATATATAAAAGGTATTTTAAAGGCAGTTATAATAAACAAAAATCTACATTCAAGCTGAAAAACCTTAAAAATTGTATCAAACTACTTAACCACGTATGGAAATAAAACAATAAAATGGAAAATACCTTGATATAACTTGGAGTATAACAAAAAAAGTCAAAACTTATGACGGTGGTGGTGCCTGCAGATTGTGCCGAGAAGAAAGGTTAGCCATAAATATTGTTTCCAGAACAACAACAAAAATACTAAATGAATGATCAGAAATAATGTTTAGATGTAGTAACACCAAAAAATACATCCATGAAAGTGGATGAAAGTGTTTAAAATCCTTAAGTAACTTCTCCCTAATTTTAAAATTTTCTGTTGCTTAAATATTCTAATTGCGTGTTTGTAAAAAAAAAAAACGTTTGAAAACGTTAAAAAATTAGTTATTATAATTCGCCTGAAGATACCGAAAGTTTGAAACCTAAGTTACGGAAATAACTACTCTCCAAATGAAGAAATATTCAGAAGCTCTACAATATATGTATTGAGTGCTTTTTAAACTGTGTACTGGTCTAATTTAACTATGACAAAAAAAAAAAATAAAAAAATAAAAGAAAGATTAACAACAATTATATATATATATATATATATATATATATATATATATATATATATATATATATATATATAACTTATGTAAGTGATTATGATGAAGTGAGAGAATATGAAAAGAATAATCTCTCAAGTTTTAGCGATAAATAACTATTTCTGGTTGAGAGTTTTCACATGTGAGCAAAATTTCATGTCGGGCACAAAGCCAATTTATTAGTTTTATTTACTTAGCAAAATACGTCCTCGTAAGTAACACTAATCAGTTTATATATATAAAAATTCCTGTAAAATTGCACTGACTAATCAATCAAATATTTCTTTGGATGGTTTTCTATTTTCGTGCCAACTCACGCTTTCGTATTGCGATTTTTAAAAATTGAGTTCCATTTTGAATAGTCGCCAAACACTGTTTTATGAGAAAAACATGAGCGTAAAAAATGGTGTTGCTGCCGACATGATTTTTATTCAAAAATTTACATAGAATAATCACGGACACTTTCAAGGCAATTTTCTTTTTTTTTATTATTGACATTTAAATACAGGTATTTGTAGCAGGTTAATATATTTTTATATTGAATGAAGCACACACACACACGCACGCACGCAAATATATACATACTAATGTATCATTTTATTACTCAATCCGTATGTAGATGATACCTGAAATATATATATATATATATTAATGTACATTTGGGCATCAATCTTTCATTTAACATGTTTACTTAAAAACGACCGACAAGCAAGATTTTATTCATTTTTAATTTATTTTTTCCAGTATTCTTACATGTTTTCTTTTTGCTGGTAAAATTTTGAAGGTAAAATTGTTCCCTAATTTTCAACTTTCCAAGCGCTTTCAGCCACTTCACAGGCCATTTTCAAGGATGTTTTTTTCCGGTGTTGTCCTCATGTTTGACTGTAATGTAGTTTTTTTCTGTTTTTAGTGTTTTTTTTTTATCTTTTTTAAAAGAGAGTTCTTTGAAACTGCTACATGATGCGTGCGGCGAGCATCGTGTGAGCGTCTGTCTATGTTTTAAAAAACTTTCAAAATCTTCATTTACACTAAAAAAAGTATAAGGTTGATGGTAGTTGAAAATTATTTGATATATAGTGCCTCTCTCTTTTGGCGATGTGCCTTTGATATTGTGATTTAAATAGCATTTTTGTTTTTTCAACCAAAATTTATCTTAAGGGTTCTTGTAAATTATGGTTTAATAAATAATTTGTTTTTGCACTCTTATTACTAGATAGGTGGCATTTAAGAAATTTACTCAGGAAAGTGGTAATATGGCCAATATAGACAATCGATTCATACCAAGAAATAATCTTGTATAGGACATTGATATTCATACACTATATCAGCCATCACTAGTTTAGATTTGATAAGGTTATTATTATTAGAAACATGTTTTGTTGTCTTCCATTTTGTATAATATATTATACATTCTACATGTTTTTGTGGAATTAAAGCAGAAATATGGTATTTAATAATTTTTCGTTTAGAAACTTCGTCCTGTTTATAATTAATATGCATTTGGCTGCAATAAAATATAGTGAAGTTTTTTGGCGTGTTATCTTTAAAATTCCTTCCCCACAAATAATATTTTGAGCAAACTAAAAAACATAAATTAAACATCAGTCAACAATAATTTTCCCACTACATAATGATGTAATAAACAAATAAAATTATTCTTACAAAATATACATGATACGGGCATTAAAAATAACGCAGAAGAAAATGTAAAATATGAAAGTGGTGATCGCGTTGCTTTTGGAGCACTTGAAACATTTTCGAAGATTAGCAAACTAAGAAGAACTGAAATGGAACTATTGAAATAGGCAAGAATTCTAGTGTATTGAGAAAGAGTCGCTAATGCGTGAAAATTCATTTAAATAAAAATTGTAATGTATCTCAAAGGTTTGATGAGGCAAGTGAACTATAATTGAATAAATTCTGTTTCAGTTTTCAGATATATGGTTGTATGTAAAATGATAAAAAATGGATTACATTGACTATTACGTTGGTTTTTTAACATTTTATTTTTTTGATAGTGGAGGATATTTGAAAACAACTTGCGAGAATGTTAGTTTTAGTGTTGAAAGCACATTTTGTATAAGAAAGTCATGCTATTAATATAAAAAACTTTGTTAATTGTTATGAACTTAAAATATAATTTCTATAATTTACGTTCAAAATAAAATGAGCTTAAACCATGTATAGATGATAATGAAATTACAAAAGTTAATAAAGTGAAAATAATATAATCACTTTTATTCGATTATCATCATCATCGTTTAAGTTATAGCAGAAAATAGTTGTCAAGACCAGAAGAATATTTTGGATTGGAGACATTTTCACTCAGATTCTGTAATCTTCATGAAGTTATAGAGAAATTTTTCATCAGCTATCGTTTACAGTAAGAGAATATTTGGCTGACTATTTCCTGTGGTTTATTGGCACCTCATTCATTATTACATACAACCAAGCAGTACTGTAGTTTAGTAGGTTGTTGCTTGAATCAATACAATATTAACTGATTATAAAAAACGAGCTGTTCTCAGTAAAAAAAAAAAAGTAAAAACAAAACCAAGAAACAACAAAAAACAAAATGAGTAACTGGAAACAAGTGGCTCCAAATATTAGTTGACTTTTGAAAAAATTGAAAAATGTAATTTGAGACTTAGTATATAGGTTTCGCGTACATTTTCTAATATAATATCACTACTAGTTGAACAAAGCCATATCGAATATTTATAGTTGAGTTTCTTTACTTTATTATGCAATCATAGAATCAGATTTCAAAAGTTTTTAAAAGTAGAATTGCATACAGAAACCATTAAAGAAAACATTGTTTTTCTTTCAAAATAATTTCTATTTGAAATAGTAATACCTTATAATATACACGTAAATTACTAATAAAATAAAGTAAATTAGTTGAGAAGGAATAGAAAAATCGAGTAGTTTCGTTAGAAATCCTAATACCAAATAATCGTATGTGCTAAAGCGCTCTCGAAAATAGAAAAAGCAGACTTCACTAATATTTTAAAATTCAACCGAATTACCCAATTAAGGTTGAAGACTAGATCATTATAAAGAAGGCTAATTTGAAAGAGCCAAATCCAAAATTGACTTCTATTTTTTCATATTCGTTACCGTTTTTCTGTACAAAAATATCTAATCTTAGCAAAAGTTTTCATTTCATCTCATTTTACACACGGCTTTCAGATTAGAAATTTATAATTTAAAAACTTAATCAACAATATTTATTAATTAAAAGTAATCTGATATCTCAATGATGAATGAAGGCGGATGCAAAAACAATCCCGATTTCTTCTGTTATATATATGGCGATTTTACAACAACGAATTACAGAAAACTGATCAATGATTTTGTCATGCTTACTTTGAAGTGAAACTGGGCGATCAGTGATCACCACAGATTGTCTGCGAAATATGTCAGGAGCACTTACGTCATTTAACTAGATGTACTCGAACTTCGCTTAAGTGTGGCATTCCGATGAATTGGTGCCAGCTACAAAATCACATCGACGAATGTTACTTCTGCTCGCCTCAACAAGATAAAGCAAAAATGTGTGAAATATCCTTCTTTCAATTCAGTTATCAGACCTGTCCCACACTTCGATGAAATTCCGATTCCTGTCTTCAAAGTCTTTATGTCCTGTGACATTGAAGAATCGGATCATAGTGATGTGAATGATTTTGTCAACATGGGCGACAGTGACAATGGTTTTGAGGGATTATCATCCAAACCGAAACTGTTCGATCCAGAAGAGCTAAGCGACTTAATCAGGAATTTGAGTTTATCAAAAGAATCGGCGGAACTCATAGTTTTACCATGTTCCTTTGTTTACTGGATAGAATAGTCAGAGATCAACACTAAGATAGAAGAGAATGGTCGGTCAGAGCAGACATAAAAGTTGAAGAGAAAAATTTGACAAATTCTATCCATATCAAATAAGCACTTGACTTTCATTGTCAGTGTTTCCAGTACATTTGTAGTGCATTTCCTGCACTGAAACAAGTTATTTTATGTATCTTGACATTCGAAAACTCATTAAAAACGACAACTTCGTTAATTTTTGTGAATGTTAGTGAATCAAATGCTTGCATTTCATTTGAATTTCATTTTTAGTAATCGACTATAAGGAACTTGTCGACAGGATGTTAGCAAGCAACCGGGAACTTAGTGCTAACCTGATTATCAACTACATTTCTTACATAGTCATTCGGATCGGTTTCCAGAATACTGTGACGATATAAGCGATTAACAAGGAGAAGGTTTTCATTATCTGATGCAAGAAAACTAGAGCTAACTGAGAAAATGATATTCGGAATTCGAAGCCATTAAATTGTTTAAAATTAGCTATGATATCCCTTGCATTAAAATTGTAGGCTAGTGTTATCGGTCGCTGTGGCAAAATCTTAGAAGTTGGAAAAATCGAAAATACATGGAAGAAATGAAACATCAATTACTAAAATAATCTAGAACAATGACGGACTACTGATGAGACATGCTATCGCTTTATCGTCGAGAAAAGTAACCAGTTATGTCTCGTGTGAAATCTAAACGCGTATGGTGATGATGATTTTGTTCGTATTTATAGAAATTCTACAGAAGAAAAAATAATACCTTAAATCCTTTCAATTTTATGTAAATAATAAATGGGTCCCACACATGTACACTTTTAAAATTTATTTAATCTAAATTGAAGCTATAGTATCATTATTTATTAAATCCCATCCTTTTTAATCACAATCTTTAATTGTTTTATAGTTTGAAATTTTTGTGGACATTCTTTCTTACTTTTTTCTCTTGTAAGAAATATCTGAAAAATATAAATAATTTTCTGCATGCAGGCATTTCCACTCCAGAGTGCCTTCAATTTTACTCTTTTTAAATAAATTTAGGCCAATAAATATCGTGTTTTATTTTGTTCTTGTGGTTATTTTTATCTTTAAGATTATTTGTTCAATTGTTTTAGTAATGTTTTGAATCTTCATTTTTAGGCCATCAATTTTCTAAATACATTCTGCGTTTGCTTTTCACTTTGTATTGTCTACTTATCTCTGCTGTATTTGAAAAATACAACTTCAATATCTAACCTCCATATGTTACTACTACTACTATATAAATTGTAAGATTTCTTCAGTAGATATTCAAATGTTTTTGTGCACATGCGTGAAAAATGAGAGTGTTTATATTTATAACTACGCGCGTGAGTATCTGTGTATCAAATCGTGTAGTTGCATATATGGAACTATACGCAGTCAGAGTTAATAACATCAAATTACTGAGGAATAAAACCCTCAATCTCTAGAAAATATTATTATACATCAAACTTATATTTATTTTTATCACCGAAGAAAGGATAATCACCTGATGACAAGCCATAAGCGCAAACTGCATTAAAGAGATAAGAATGAAAGAAAATATGTGCAAATCCAATTGCTCGCAGGATTGAAATTACATCTGATTACTTAAGATTGGATACGTGTCAGAATTAATAAATGGATATTTGGAAAATATTCTGATGCCTATAATTGAAATTCTTTATTTACATGATTGTGTCGGCAGTGGAATAATATTAGCGTAAATAATATTCAATTTTCAGTATTATTAACAATTAATTCAACTATGCAATAAATTATTATTCTAATTAGAGGACATTCAAAGTAAATTACTCTCAGATTTTTATATTATAATCTTTATTTAATCGGAAAATCCTTTTGATTTCATTAATTCAATAAAAAGTAATGTTTGGCATTATACTTAAAGCGTATTTGCGTTGTTTTATGCAAATCTCTACTTGGTATTTCGCGCCGAAGGCTCCAATGTGATCATTTCAGTGTATGTAGGTGTCAATCTGAGGACAGTGCAGAGTATTTGAAAACAGTTGGATGATATATCCAATCATGGTGATTGAAGTAATCACTAGTGATGGTGACATTATGCCCCCATTTATCTTCACAGGGTTTCAAACTCAACATGGAGGCCTACATCTAATTCCTTGAGAAGTTAGTGCTTCCATGGGTCAAGAGAGTGGATGATGGAAGACATTATGTTTAGCAACAGGACTCCGCACCATGCCGCACAAACAAGAGAACCCAGTCATGGCTGTCATATAATTTCTGCGGCCACATTAGACCTTATATGTGGCCACCTAACTTCCCAGCTTGTAACACCCTTGATTATTATGGGTGGAATGCAGTTAAGTAAGAGACCAACAACACTCTTTTTAGCTCAAAGATGAACTGATGGAATGGATTATGGCAGTATTCATCAACTTAAACATGGAGATCGTATAATGGCGATTTTATTGAATAAATCTACTCTTTAGTATTTCAAGATATTTTTGTGTTATTTAGATAAATATATCTGTTAAAATGTGATGTCAGTTTTTTGCGCAATTTAGAAGGCAATTTATGTGTATTCGTGTGTTTGTTTGTGCGTAATTCCGTTGAAATATATTTCGAAAGAAACTCCTGTGTGCACGTTTTCCTAAGGCACTTGTTATCTATTAAACAATATTTCAATAATCGGTTTTCCTTTTTTTCTACACTGAAATACAAGTACCACCCATTTAAGGATGTTGGAAACGGAGGTCAAATGGTCAACCCTACACAGTAAAAAATATCTGGATGGCTAATGTAGTACAGATTCACGACGTGATTGACGCATTTTAAGAGCTGCAGTAGTAGAACGCATAGTACAGCATAGATCTAAACAAATGTGATTCCCGGAATATCAAAACGGATCGTAGGGCTTCGTTTATTTGCAGCAGGACTCAACAGGCTACAACAGCATCGCCCACAATCACAGCATTATCACGAAAAGGTCACATAAGAGAGCAAACGTTGCTCTGTAGGGTTCAATAATGTGAGCAGGTTCTGCTTTCATGCAAGTGGCCGTTCTTTGTGTGTGACGTACATTTGGGGCTTGGAATCTGCCAGAGTACATTCAACGATGGCGCACATTCATAAGCCCTGGTATCATGGTGGTGGTCGGGGTGGTGGAGGGAGTTAATAACGTTCACTAACACTTGCAGTTTCTTAAAGGAACTATTAAGCGTCGTGTACATCCGCAACATTGTTTCACATATTCTGCTGCCATTCCGTGATGTTCCACAAGGATAATAAGAATTACATGATACCAGTGCTGCACAATATACTTTAGAAGATGTTTCCTGATCGGCACTATCAACTAATCTTTCCACCATTGAACATATATGGGCCATGATAGGCAGTACCCAAGTCGTTAAGTTAACTCAACCACAAATCTTGTTGTATTCCGCCATTTGCCAGATATATACAATAATGCATCGCTGGATGGTATTTGCCATATATATATATATGATCGCATTAATACGAGAATGTGTAATATAACAATCTGGCCCCACCCGAGGAAGGCTGATGCAAGCGAGGGTGTTTCCGGTCGTTGAAAGGAACGGATGTCGTTTGACCTTATTTCCGGCAGCAGCGGAAATAACTACAGAGGCAAACAGAACAGGTGTCTCTGAGAATTACGTGTGCGTGTGTGGGCGAGGCAAAACCGGAAGAAAAAGTCCCGGTTCTGGAAGATTATAAAAAGACCTCGGCACACGGATTCGCCAGTAGAGGAGCAACAGAGATCGGCCGGTGAAGACAACAGATAAGACTACACTCCCGTCAACCCATTAGAAGCGCGCTCTCTCAATTCTCTGTTCCCTATTCTACACGGTTCATCGTCATTAATAAAAATACAACTTTATATTTTTATATATATGCGTGTTTGCTGTTTTGAGACACATAATTGGTGCCTAGTGACTTGCTGTTTTGAGACAACAAAACAGTTAGATGCGAGCTGGTTGCCACGGCGACGATTGAAATTCAACGGACTTAAAACTACCAGATAGAAAGAAAAAAGAAGACGAAAATAGAAGCAGCCGCACGACTATAGACATCAGCCAAGGTAGGTGACTCTTTGATTTGATAGTGTGTGTGTTCTACTCTTGTTTATAATAAGTCTAGTTAGAAAAAAAAAAATGGAACAGCATACTTTTGCCGATCTGACCCTAGAATTGAGAAATGTGGATTGTTCGGTGTCGAACACATTAAGGGTAGAACGGAGGGGGTGCAGGACTACATGCAGAGAGTAGTACGCCTAGCGGAGAGCGCATAGGTTGGGGTTGACGGGAGGAATAAAGTTGAGATATTTACCTATCTGTAAGTATAAAACATCTGAGTTAATGATTTATTTTTTTGTTAATATTTTACCATATATGTGAAGTGAGTTTACTGGTATGTTGCTTAATTAATCTTACTTTTATTGAGTAAGTGAAATGTAAAATCATGTAAAGGAAGTTTCTTCTACTCTTTAAAGTGGATAATTGGATTAACTTGTTGATAACAATGTTTTCTTTGGTTTGTGCAGTGTTAGGTTTTCTTTTTTTTTGGATTTCTTTTCAATGACTGTACACTACAAAATGATTTACATTTCTATGTTTGTGAATTATGCTTTTGTGCAGGTTCCCATCAATTCAACATCCTCTGTGAATTTTCATTTATGTGACTTGGGAAATATCTTTTGAAGATATATTAATTTCTGAAAACTTTATATTGACACGGATAGACCTGCAGATTCCACAGTTGATCGGAACAAAAAGAAAGAACAACTGAAAAGTCTTGTAGACTTATTGGCTGATATGCTATAGGATTGGGAAAGAAGCAGTGGGAGGATTAACGATAGTTTAAGTGAAATAGTTAGGAAGATACAAACGTGGAAAATTATTAATAGTATCTAAAGCATAAAGTAAATTATACGTCTTTGGTTCAGTGGTTTGGTCCCCAATTACGCAGAAATTTCCCAATTTTTCAGTGGACACCATGCCGGTAGAATTGCGCGATATGGAGGAGATTCCTATCCGCAAACTAGTAAATACCTTGGAACAGATAGATATGGGAAGATTTAGTGAAGGATATGAAGAACTCCCGAAGAAGTTGACGATAGGAGTCATTGCTGGCATAGTCGGCGTTATGATAATCCTTGGAATAATAGCTAGGAAGCGGATTTTTAAGTGTGAAAGAAGCAACAGTGCTTCGGGAAAGGAAAGGGAGTTATCCGTTGTGAATAGTACTCCGGGGTCAACGGGTGTTCAACACTCAAATGTCTCTGCGTTAAACAGAGAGATGTCAACAAATCAGATATGCTTGGATTCGAATCCAGAGGAAGTAGTTCAAGGAATAGAAAACATTGTACAAACTAAGGAACTACGAGTCACGGGTCCATTTTTTTAGACTAAATTAATATAGATGAAACCTCTAATCCTCCACAAGTAAATTGCATGCGGATTAACGTTGGAATCAGGGTAATTTTCTTCATTTTCTATTGAACATTTCTCGGTCAGACTATGAATGATATGTACTGCAGATAATGGCCATTTTTCTGTGTTCAAACATAGTATGTTTGAAATTAAATTAAATTAAATGAAGTTACATGTGTAACAATAAACTCGAGCAGAAACACGCATGGTGTTGGTTAAAGGTCATTTACTCGATGTCAGTTTAGAAACTGGGGCGCGGTTACCGCCTATGATCATGTGGTCGTGCATCGAGGCGTCTACGCTTATGGACAGAGTCGAGAAAGAAAATGAACATTTTTAAGAACTTTGCCCAATTCTGTGAAAATGGATATTAAAAAAAAAAAAAAAAAAAGAACAATGAAACATCGAGCTGGTAGAACAATTTTCACGATGGACACGAACATTGTTGGGTTGCCGATGTAGGCTCCCCTATATATTTTTTTGTTGTTTTTTTTTTGTTTCGGCATGCACATGTTTTGTTGTTTTGGCGTGCACATGTTTTATACAATTGTCGGGCTTGTGTGGCATGGGGAGGAGTGTGAGGGTGTTGCGCTTAAAATGTTCTTAGGTGAACATTTTGGAAAATGGGAGGGCGAGGAGTGTAATATAACAATCTGGCCCCACCCGAGGAAGGCTGATGCAAGCAAGGGTGTTTCCGGTCGTTGAAAGGAACGGATGTCGTTTGACCTTATTTCCGGCAGCAGCGGAAATAACTACAGAGGCAAACAGAACAGGTGTCTCTGAGAATTACGTGTGCGTGCGTGGGCGAGGCAAAACCGGAAGAAAAAGTCCCGGTTCTGGAAGATTATAAAAAGACCTCGGCACACGGATTCGCCAGTAGAGGAGCAACAGAGATCGGCCGGTGAAGAGAGAGACACAACAGATAAGACTACACTCCCGTCAACCCATTAGAAGCGCGCTCTCTCAATTCTCTGTTCCCTATTCTACACGGTTCATCGTCATTAATAAAAATACAACTTTATATTTTTATATATATGCGTGTTTGTTGTTTGTCGATATATAACAAATGCAGGTCTAGGGGATATACAGTTTATTAATAGTAGGTCTGAATACGGTTGATAAACCTCTTATTTTGGAACCTGTATATTGATCTGTTCGAATTTCAATTGAATTTGTTGCATCAAATACCCTTGGGAAAGGTATTAATCCATCTCTTCTCCCTCAGCAATGGTTTAAATAACAGGACAGATTGGGTTATATAGCCTTGGTCAGCAACCAGTCTACCGCAGACAGTAACGGCAACTTACTACGGTAAAATATTTTGCCCAGTCAGTTATGTCTCTTTCGAGACATGATCGCCCAAGCGTGTAATACGTATAGCACTTTAACTGACTGATATTGGTCTGTACGGAAATATTTACGGTAATCTAGCTATACTATCTTTAGTAAATTGAAATAGAGTATTGCAATTTTATTTTACGTCAATGTATGTTCATATAGTATACTGTTTTGTTTACGAAAGCAATGAACTGAATTTAAAATTTAAATGTTATTAATTATGAAGACATTCCCTTCTAAATCGATTGGGTAAAATATACTATCTTTCTAATTAAATTGTAATTAAAAGAAGCAATAATAAAAATAATGCTGACTACAATGATCATGTAAATGAATATACAAAATGGGAATACCATCTTTAAACATCCCCAACCAAAGCATTAATTTATAACATTAACATTTTAGTAGTTAAAATCCAATGAAAATGAGCTCATTATTAATGCCAGAGCTTATCAGAGTCAAAACGAAGAGTATTTTTGTTAAGAAGCAAAAAAAAAAAAAAAAAAAAAAGGAAAAGAAAAAAGCAACAGTTATTAAACAGCTTCGTAGAGGAAAAGAACATAATATAATTTCACTAATATCTCGCAATTAAAATTCGCACATGATAGAGCATAGAATTTGATTAAAAGCTAATAAAAATAACGAAGAGATAATCTACTTATATGGTGGATTAGATTCGAAAAAAAAAACTTCATTTTATTGATTTTGGGACTGAAATGAAAGAAAACTTAACTTCAATGCGAATAAAATTAGCCTTATAAATAATTTTGTATTATGATTTCAAAATTATAAATGAAAGAAAAGAAGATGGGCTAAAACGGAAACCGAGAGTAGAAAAGATGAAGTTAAGAAAATTCAGCGTAAAAATACTTGAAAATTGATGGAATTTTAAATCCTAAAAACAGGTGATGAGTTTAGATAAGTAAAAATCAACAGTTCTCTAGTTTATAATAGTAAAACTAAATAGGATACTATTAGTTTTTTAAATTAACGTTGGATATAAGAATAAACTGTTTGTGTTATAATATATTATTATAATAGTTACAAATATATATTCCTCATTTTTAATGATTACAGTGTTCTTTTGTAAATTTTATATCAATCTCTTTCAGATTTTGACTTAAAACATTATATACTACAAATCTTAAACATGAAAAAAGAAAAGATGCATTTACTTTTTTGCATGAAATCAAACTTGGTCATAATTGCTGTCAACATTAACAGAGTATGGGATGAAAAACCCACTTGTGATTGGAGAATAGAACGCTGGCTTTCGAAGTTCCACGGTGTCTTAAAGATCAAGCTGGTAGAGGATATCCATCTGCAATTGACAATTAACATCTGAAAACATTATCTGAACAAAAGTCACGAAAAAATGTCAGAAAAATATCTCAGAAAATAGGTGTCAGTATTTCAACAATATTATGCCAATCGTAAAATGAAGAGAGGTGAAGTGACGAAACTGGAAAAATGATTTTCACATTCTCAGTGAAAGTCAAAGAATTTGACATTTTTTGTTGCTGCATATGAAAAATTCGAATGATTCCTTTCTTGATCGAATAGTAATTTTTGATGAGAAATGAAACCTTTATGACAGTCGTAAATGATCATCTCAATTGTTCGAACATAACGAAGTGCCCAAACCTTTTCCAAAACCGAAATTACTCCAACAGAAGATTATAGTGACTGTTTAATGATCCTCTATCGATATTATCCATTACATCTTTCTAAAATCTAACCAGAGTATCACTGGCAAATGTTACTCTTAGCAACTGAAGTATCAAATGCACATTCAGTTAAGCAAAATGTGATCGACACTGGTTAATCGACGAGGTCCAATTCTGGTTGATGACAACATTCGGCCACATGCTGCCAGTCTGACACTGCAGATGTTATTTTCCGAACAACCTAACAGTTTATATTAGTAACATCAAGCAGGATCTGGTTTATATCAGTAAAACTAATCAACGTAACAAAAATAAATAGACATAGAATTATAAATGCTGATATGTAGGGGTGATTTTAACATTTTTCTTGGTATATAATTAAACTTAGGTTGCTATAATAAATATTATACAAATATAAATATAAACTATCATGGATTTGGTTTTGCAAACAATACTTAAATGCAGCAAAACATAAAAATCGCCACTTGAACAAAATACTTTGATTTTACAATAAATGTCTTTCAAATGATATAAGATTCTGCTTTCAAAAGTGATACTTAAAGACAATATAAAATAGTTTTAAAATTATAAAATAATTGGCCATTGTGAAATGTAAGTGGCAAAAATGCCCCACAATCAGAACTGAGAAAGATTGCAATAAACAGTAGGAAGACAAATAAAAGAAAAGAATAGGGTAAAAAGCAAGCAAGCAATATATTCAAGGTAAAACAACAGGAATAAAGCAAATGTTTACAAATTAAGAATTATATTAACACACAAAAGATATACAAACAAACGATTGCAGTGCTCAGGTTTCAAGTCAAGAACAGAATTTAATCTGGTGATGGGAATGAAAAATGGCCTATCTTATTGGCTAGAAAAAATCCCAGCATACATCTGTGTCCATTTACAAATTTGGAAGGGGGACTTTTTCTGTAATTCTTCCTCGTCATTGAAACCAACAGATTTAGTCCGGATGATTTGGAAGTATGTACAAACATGTGAATCACATCAGGGTGTTTTTATAGTTAACTACGAAAATAAAGCAAAATTGTAAAATTGTTTTCATCAATGTTCTTGCGGGACGCGATGATGTTGAAATTATAACATTTGCCAGATACATGTTCATACAAATTTATTAAGTCTAGTCCCTCATTTTGTGTCATTGGACTCAATTTCAAGCTCAGTGCCCGTAACAACAACATAAATAACTTACAGAATAACAGAAAAACAACTTGCAAAATAAATCAACTCATAGAAGGAAAGCAATGAAAAATTAACTTAAACATATACATTTTGGATCAGCCACAAAACAAAACAAAACAAAACAAAAAAAAGCAATCAAATGATAATAACTAAAAACAAATTTTTCTGTCATAAAGAAGAATGATTTCAGAAAAGATTCAAATGAGCTGCATATTTGAACAAAAACGAAAGCCAAGTTCAAGTTTGAAATAAAATCTAAATACTAGATACAGATCATCACTGAAAACACCGTAGGTTTCCACCTGCACAAGTGTTCATCAAAGAATGAATTTATAATTAAATCAAATGTAGATTTTAATATTATATAAAAAAGAGTATTGGGAAAAATTAATTTTAATTTTAGGGATCAAGGAAAGAATATTTGAAGATCTTCATCTATGGAACTGTAAACAACGAAACTAAAAAAATGTTCGTTTCAAAATTTTTAATAACGAAACGAGTCCTTAAACTTCGTTTCTCTGATTCTGCTGAATTAGATTGTTATAGTTAAATACCTGATGGAACACTAAAATGTGTTTGAAACGAATTCTAAAGATATGATACAGCATGCCCTTCATGAATGATATAGCATATTAAATTAAAAAAAATACCACTGCCAAAGTTTATCGCCAAAAATATGGAAATCTTTTCCCCATATCAGCTTAGTATTTTTATCAACTATCTCCAGCTCTTACGAAGTGAAAATATAAATTCTAACATTAGAATTCGATATTATTTACAAATAAGAAAAACATATATGCATCATTTGGCAGTTCACAGCAAACGCGCATATCTTATTGATAGAATGGGAATTCATAGTCGTCAAAATCAGGAAATGTAGCTGTAATATAAACATATATCCTTCAGTCATTTAGTCAATAAATCATATCAAGCGGATATTACTGCTTTGTATCGCCAGACGTTGATGGGGGAAATGTTACTTCTACAGTCACAGCAAACAAAAAATATCCGATATTAAGGCAAAGGTGAATGATTTACATCTTCATCTTAATAAAAAATCTAACATTTTCGCAAGAGCAAAAATAAACATTGTCGAAGGCTTCTGTCATTCTTTTCCTATCCTTTTCTGTTTTTATAAAACTAGAAAATATTATGGAAGTTATAAATACACTAGTTATTAAAAGAAGCTGGAATTTCTTGCTATCAATAAAGCCTTTTCATAATTTACAGATTTATTTTATTACTTATGGATTTGTATGTTCACACCAAATGCATCAGGTCGATATTTTTTGTGAGTCAAGTAACAACAAGTCTCTACAAATCTTCCAAATCATCCACTCAATAATCTCATTGATTCCAACTGTAGCACTGTCGATGCAGTTTCAACGTTCTTCACATCACCAATTCTCCTGTAATTAATGGTACAATTTATCTTTATTTTATCTTTATCCTTATTTTTCATTTCTTCACTCCTTTGGTCATATATTCTTTTATTTTCAAGTATACCGGCCACATCAAATAGAGGTGCATCAAGTGATAGCAAGTCCCCACAAATCTACGGTTCTCTTTTCAATATTCTCACAAATTTTAATCTTATGTGTTTCACACAAATTTTCAACGCTCATTATAGAAAATTAATTAACATCTATTTCTTTTATCACATTTGTTTGTTTAACATTATTTCCATACTGAACACTACTTTTACATTTCGTAAATATTTATTCGAAGTCTAAAATGCTATATTTTTCTAAAGAGATTTAAAATTTTAACTACTATTAAAACAAAAACCATAATTTCTTTGCTTCACTGATTGTTTTATTTCTTTAACTATTTTCTATTTTTATTCTCCTTGTCCTCATTTTTGACATTCAGTAGTATAAATGGTATGCATAAGGTTACATTTAATTGCGAACAATAAACGAATAAATAGTGCAATTTAAATTTAATTATAAAGGACAAATTATTATTCATTACGACAACCAATTAAATAAAACATATTATGACAAATAATAAAGGAAATATATAATATTTAAATTATATTTAATATTAAAGGAAATATATTATTTGATGTAGTATTTTTGTCAATTAGAAATTTCCTAAAATTGGGAAAGAATGTAATAATTGTTTTGAGTTTAGAGAGGCAACATTTAACATTTTTAAAATGAAAAGACATGCTTAATAGTTTTGACTAATATTCGTAGATTGTGTCAAGGAGCAAAAGCGGGAATGAGTAGATGCCTACAAATAATAGTACTTTGAAGTACTGGATAGTGTTCTGTCTGGAATCTGAACCAGAATTATTAACTTTTCTTTCACAGAAGCTGTTTTTATTGGAAAGTCGCCAGCGTAATTATAAGCAAAGTTAAATTTTCCTTACAGATTTTGTTTTATTGTGTATTTTTATATGGGTCGTGTTAGGAAACTATCTGATGTATAGCATTGGCATTTGTAAAGTCCGAAGTCTGTCATGGTAAAGATTTCGATGTGCTAGCCTGCTTCCATAGCAGACACAAAAATAAATGATTTTTAATGTGACTAGTCTTACTCATATCATTCCAGTTCATTTAAATTAATATATGACCTTTTTGAACAGCTTAATTTTGTATCTCTTGTTTTTTGTTTTATTTTGTTGATAATGATTGCTTCGCTTGATCAATTGACTTATTCAGCATTCAGCATGACACAATCTTAAAGTAACTTAATTTCATTTCATTACTGCCAACCACTAAATGGGTTCGGAATCTTCTTATGGTTGCTGACAATCGATATTTTTATACAATTTCCAATTGTTTCAACCGAATCATGCTTGTTTTTATATTTGTAAAATAGAAATTTGTTTCCGAGAAAATTTCGAAAACCGAAAAGCTACAATCATTTTTTTATCATTTGTATCAGAGCGTTTCTCATTTTTTATACATCATTTCATTAGAGCGTTCATTTCATCTCATTTTCACTATTCCAAGATCACAACAGTGTCAAGAGAATAACGTTCTATAATTATAAACATATCGCTAAGTCTAGATGTTACATTACCAGTATTGTCTTCCTAATTTATTGAGATTTTTGCAAACACCTTACCATTTACTTTGCCCTCAGTTTAGAATGAGGCGTTTTTTAAGAAATTGATTTTCTCGTTTTACGTCTATTAGACGGAATCAACGTCCGAGTCGCTTTTCTTCAAACACAAACGACAAATGTTGCCTTTTTCGAACACACACTGACTTTGGTCGAGTTATAACTTGTTTTTCGAAATAGTCTGTGTCTGGAAACTAAAAAGAACTTTGAATGATTTTCAAATAATATTACTGCGCTTTTATTAAAATTTTAAGCCACGGTTAAAAATGTCGTACTTTTAACATATGAAATGTGATTAATTTTCTTGTTAAATGTCATGGTGGGATCCACTTCTGCCAATTACAATCTATGTAAATTCCCAATTGAGTTTCGGACTGAATTTTTAATTTTGAGTTAGAAATAACGGTGTGTAGTGACTCGAGCACATTGGATCTGTGGTGAATAAGGAATTAAAAGTAACTCTCTTTTCTTCACTGCTTACAAATTTCGCAATCCAGTGTGAAATCTAATTCTAACCAATAGGAAAAAGGATTGACATTCTACTGATGGAAAAAGACGAAGCCAAATTTTGCGATCCGGTGTATTTTCTAACCACCGAGCGATTTACAAAACTGAGAGAAGTTAACAAGCCTGTGTGGAAAAATGTCCTTTGATGTATATATATATAGAGAGAGAAAGGGGAACCAGTCAGATGGGAACAGAGATCTGATAAGACACCGCCACAATGTAAGGGAGAAATTTCAAACCGCTGGACCAGACATGTCTCGATGACATACATTCCTTCTCCTTCTATTTTCCTTTGTCTCTTCTTCTTCGTCCTCACTATTCTCGCCGTCAACAAAGAAGAAGAAGAAGAGAGCAACACTAATAAAACATTTCAACTGATTCCTAAAATTAACGTCGATAAGTACAATTTTTCTTTATTGCTTTTTCTTCTTTTTCACTTTCTCCCCGTCCGCTAAAAGAAAGAAAGGAACACAGACTTCATTACTACCATGTTAATCTTTTTCTGCATACACATATTTCGCTACAATTATGAACACTGGATTCATTTAACTCCGTACTGCACTTTCTCTTTGAATATTTACTCAGTTAATAATTTCACTTCTTACTAAGTGATGTTACTCTTTTCTGTAAATAAATTTCTATTTAAACATAGAAACGAAACACATATTCTTTCAATCTTCTGATCTGGAGTAAGTTGTGGGGAGTTCGGTTATGTTTGGCGCAAAGGTCAGTTTGTTAAACACGATTGAGCTCTCTACTTTAGGTCTGATTCCTTTTCCAGTTTCACCTGACCGTCATCCTGAGTTCATTCGCAACAGAGAAAAAAACGTAATCAGGAGTGTAATAACCAGTCAATGCAGCCAGCTGGCAAGCTGGTCGAAATGAAACAACAAACACAAAATGAACAGATTGGGCATTAATATTCTGAGCGTATGTGAAACTAGGTGGACAAATAATGGGAGCTTCATAAGCGATAGGCACAGGGTCATATACATAAGTGTGGATACAAACGAATCGAGAGTATGTCTTTTACACGACTAAAACATAAAGAAATGTGTCAAATGTCTGATAGAAATCTTTTAGTTAAGGGGCTAAGTTTTGTTTGTTGATAGAATAAGACAGATTTTCCACTCAAAACTTAGTCCCTGTTAAGTGATATACATAATACTCCTTCTTATCATTTGTGAACTGGATCCTAACAAAATATGCAGACCTGATGATCTCCATAGAAAAATCCTTAAGAAATGTGCTAATGAACTGAATCCTATCTATAAACTTTACAATAAATGCCTGATTACTTCCTGCTTGTTGGCAAACCTATTCTGCAGTTCCAGTCTTTAAGAACACAGATGTACAGTTTTATCATTCTAAATCTTTTTGTTAAGATACTAGAGACATTGTGATGCAAGAATGTGCGTAGTGGTGCAATGGATATTGGCTCGGAACGACAAATTGGGGAGCCGAGTTCGAATTCCAGAAATGGGATTTTAGACGTCGAATTTCGTGGACACAAAATGATGTCAGGTACGATGAAAACGTAACATATTTTTGGAAAAATTTTTGTTTCCGGAATTTTTCTGTCCTATTCGGTATAGTGAAATAATGGATCCAAATATTATCGAACAGATTCTACTGCAGCAATTAAGGTTCATGGAACACTTCTCAGAGAGACTAGGCACTGTACCACAACTAAATCCGCCATTAACGAAATTAATATCTGGACAAGCTTTCCAAAATTCCATCACAGAGTTCCACTACGATAAGGAGGCAAACACAACCTTCGCAACGTGGTTCGCTCGTTATGATGATCTCTTTAAAGAAGATTTTGAAGAGCAAACGGGTAGCTGGAAAATGAGGCTCCTTTTACGAAAAATTGGTCCGAGTGAGCACAAAAAATATATTAACTATATTTTACCGAAACAACCTCGGGATTGCAGTTTCGTGGAAACAGCTGAAACTCTAAATAAAATATTTGGTGAATACACCTCATTGTTTAACTCAATATCACAAAATGTGAAACAGATGATTTTACAATTTACTCAGGATTCGTCAACAAGCAATGTAAACGGTTTAAAATTTCCACCATCACAGATGAACAATTTAAGAGTTTGATTTTTGCATGTAGATTAAGGTCCGCAAGTGACAGGGATGTGTGCACAAGAATTTTGTCAAAAATTGAACAAAATCCGGATATTACTCTGCAGCAAATTACAGAGGAATGTCGCCGGCTGGTGAATCTAAAGCTTGATTCAGACAGGGTACAACAGTCGGTACCTGCAATATCATCCACAATCAACACTATCCAAAGACGACAGTCACCGGAAGCAACATAAAATAAACCTCTATTTGCTCACTGGAATTGAGGTGGCTAGCATTCAAAACTCACCGCTGCCGCGAATGCAACCGGCAAGGTCCCAAAGATGGATTCTGCACACCACCAGGGCGCAAAACAACGCACAAGCGACCACAAAGCAAAAACAAACGTAAAACACAAGCAGTAGTAAAGTTCCTTCCCAACTCAGTCGAACCGCAAATATGTGTCTGTGGAACTGAAAAACCATCCAGTTTGGTTACAAATCGACACAGCATAGAACCCTTATTTCCCAGAAACTGTGGAAAAGTATAGACAAACCTCAGCTTACATCTACAAAACATGTAGCACGGGGTGCTCCTAGGGATTGTGTCCATATTACAGGCGAACTGCCAGCAACAATCAGAATTGAGGGGAAGACAGCATCTGGGATCATATACATTTCGAATTCCCAGCACAACCTTTTGGGACTTGATTTTATTGAAAGGTATTAGGACCACCATAAAAAGGATCAAAAGTTATCTCCCCTTGACACCATTCAAAGAAGTCCGATCCCTAACTAATAGGTGCATGCTGGGAAACAGGAAGGGACTTCCGGCGGGAGCCCAGAAACATGGCGCGCAGGATTTTGATAGGCTTTCCATAACCACGTCCTTATTCAATATTCACAACTGTTCGCTGTACTCATGTTTCCACAAATAAATTCCCTAGTTATGTCAAATACTCGGCGAGTGTGTCCATAACCGTTTTATTTTGTCATTTTAAAAACATAACAGAATCCATCAAGCTTTAGATAAGAATAGTGAAGCTGGGGCTGTTTTAGATATCTCTAAGGCATTTGACAGGGTTTGGCATGCTAGTATCTATAAGTTAAACGGCTATGGTATTTTTGGAAGAATTTTTAAGCAGATTCCGTCTTTCTTATCAAATCGCAAAATGGAATTTTTGTGAACGGCCGCTCTTCTAGATTTTTAGCATTAACGCAGTTATTTCCTTGGACCTACGTTGTTCTTAATTTTCATCAATGATCTTCCTGATGGCTTCAGCTCTCAAATCTATATCTATGTTGATGACACAACTATTTACTCCTGTCTTAAAAGTAAGTCTATTCGGTTCGATAAGCTTAAATTTGTTACTTATCTCAAACGTGACCTACAATCTGACGTTAACTGGAGAAAGGAATGGCTTGTTAATTTGAACACCTCCAAAACAAAACTTTTCTTCACTATTAATCATGTCTTTTTACCTTTCATCAACCTGGCTAATTGCTCTAGGAGAGTGACTCGTTGCATCTTCTCGGGCTAACGTTCTGCTGACATGAAGTAGAAATATATTGAATCAACTGCCGGGTTTGCTTCTAGGAAAGTTAATTTACAGTGTCGTTCTAGGTAATTTTTTTCTCCAGAATCGCCCATGCTTCCAATATTGCTGCCACATATGGTCTGATGATCCTGCTATATATTTAAGATTCTTTATAAAATACACAGAAAAATCTGCAATGTTATTGATCCTTACATGGTATCTCAGCTTCAGTCGCTTTCCTCACACCGTAATGTATTTTCCCTGTACCTTTTCTATAAATCAGTTCATAGTAATTGTTTTGATGAACTTTCCTCTGTGATAACTAGACATTATCAATTGAAGCGTAGTATTAGATTGGCAACGAGGGTTCATCAGTTTTCAGTAGAACTAGTTAGATGTAACTGCAAATTCTTTACTCACTGTTTCTTTTTTCGCACTTCTCATTTGTAGAATCCTCATCTACCTTCTTGCTTCCCAGTCACCATTGATCCCCAAAAATGTAAATGCAATATCAATCGTTATCTACAGCATTTTTATTCCTCTTCTTTTATTGTTCTGGCGCCTTAATAATGCTTTGTTTTTTCTTATTCTTTTACACTCAGTAACCCTTTGTATCTTAGTGTGTTTATTGTCATACTGCTGAATCAATTAAACCAAAAAGGTTGAAAGGGACGCTGCTCAGTATATCCATTATATGCAACCAACGACACAAAGCATGGGAGAAGTTTTATAGTACGCTGCGTAACGTCTACGCTTAATGCAAAACACAAGAAATTATTATCATTAGTGGCCTAAATGCTAATGTAAGAAAAGAGCGAAATGGCAAAATATTGAGCACGTATGGACTAGGATTTCGTAATGGGTACAGAGAAAAATATTGAAAACAGTGAACTGAAAACGACCAAATAATAACCAACACCTGATTTCAAGAGCCCCCAAGAAGATTGTTGACATGGAGAAGCCCAAGCAGAAGAAGTAGATTGACTACACTACACAACAATCAATAAAGATTCAGGACTCCAGTTCTATGCAACTATGTGCCGACTTTGTGAGCGACTACCTTCCAACCATATGCAAACTAAATTAAAAGAACAAAGATGAATATAGCATGTAGCAGAAATAAATCACAAACATGGCAAACGCATTGTATTTTCACTAACTTGAACAAGATATGCGATCTTTATGATCAGAATAATATTTGATCGAAAAACACAAATACAGCGGAAGGACGTATATCTATGTTTCATCGACTGCGCGAATGCATTTGATAAAATACGACAAAATCTATTCAAATTACACGAAAAACTTGGTTTATTTTTTAATGGTATTTCATCAAATCGGAAAGTTTACTCGAAATAAACCACGTATATACGAATAGGAAATGAAGTGAATAAGTTCATAAAATAGAAGAGGTCTAAAGCAACGATGCGTCGTTTTTTTAAACTTATACTGTCATGAACTTGATTTTCCTACCAGGATTTCTTACTGATGGAAACAATATTGACGCCGAAGATACGCAGATAAACCCTGTTAATATCAGATACATGAAGAAAAGTGCAGGAATTAAAGAAATCAAATTGGGGCACCGAGTTCGAATTCCAGTTGAATTTCTTGCATTCACTTACGCGCAAATACCCATGGGAAAGGTATTGATCCGTCTCTTCCCTCCAGTTATGGGTTAAATAATAGGACAGATTGGGTTCTATAGCCTTGGCTGGCAACCAGTCTACCACAGAAAGCAATGGAAACCTACTGCGGGATAATCTTCTGCCAAGTCAGTCATGTCTCTTTCGAAACATTATCGCCCAAATCGTGTATCACGTATGGTACTTAACTGATTGACTAAAGGAAAGTGGGAAGAAAGGACTAGTAATCAATTGTAAGGAGACAATATATGACCACTAGAAAGAAAGACAACCCACGATGTGAGCTACGAATTGGGGACATCAGAATCAAGAAAGTACAGAAAGTTAAATAGGATATGTGTTAACACACAATGTGAAATGCCACACATAAATCCGAAGACATATTTGAATAGAAACAGATGCTAAATTTATTACAAGGAAATTTTGCTAGAAATAAAGAAAAGTGTAATAAACTTCTATGTAATATTAATCATATGACAGTTAATGCTGGTACAATTCCTTTATTGACCAAAAGCAAACCTGAAACCACAAAACCACTTTTTTGTAGGATGCTGAGAATACCATTAATAGGAAACGAAGACGTTTCAAGGAAAATTTTAACGAAAAGGATACTTGTAACTAGAATCAGAAAGAAGTGGTTAAAATATCTGGGGAAATGTAACAAATGAAAAGGGCTTGGAGAATTCGATACTCACATCAATTCCATTTTTCTGTTTAAAAATCTAGCACATTACTTTTTCAACCACATCGACTGTTACCTTCTAAGCTGTGTTAGTTGGCTATTTCTTTAAAGATCTTCAAATCTAGCCTAGCTCCCAAACAAATTTTTCCATTCATCAATAATAACTACTGTCAATAAATCAACTTTCATTAATTCTTTGTTCTTTCTCTCTGTGATGTTTACTTAAATGTTGTAGTTTATTTTATGTCTTAACAAATGTTCTTAATATTCAGCATCTTTTATCTTTTTATCGCTTCACGTATTTTCTTGCTGGTAAATCTACTTATTTTAACCTATTAACCTTTTAGTGCTTTTTGAGAGATCCGTAAAGTAGTTTTCTGTTGTTCTTATCTTGCGACTGTTTGTAATTTCTTTTATTATTCTTTTGTCCAAAAGTTTTGCAATAACCAATCGTATAGTCCCATCTTTCAATAATTTTACAAGATTTTGTTTCTCTTTGTTTCAATCTTGTCATAAAAATGACAAGCTTGTGTCATTTTTATGACTCATAACCTATATATATATATATATATATATATATATATATATATATATAAATGCAAACTTATCACTATACTCGTTTCGAAAAACCCTCCGCGTATATACGCGGAAGGAAAAAATGGTTGTAATAAAAGAAAGAGCTAAGCACATGAACATCAGCCAAAGTGATTTGGACCTAACCAGTACGTAGCCCCCCGTCCAAAAAAATACCGAGACGAGTAATCAATAACAAAAAAGCGCTCAATACGTAAGCAGAGCAGAATAAGTAAATTAACCTAGTGAGCCAACAAACCTACCAAGGTTTCACCTAAACGGATCTGCAGTGAAGGTTGGCCAACCTTCCCCGAAGATCCGTTTAGGTGAAACCTTGGTAGGTTTGTTGGCTCACTAGTTTAATTTACTTATATATATATATATATATATATATATATATATATATATATATTTCTGATTTATTTCTGATCTATATGAGCAAGACGTAGGTGTATCACTAGTGAGTATCTTATCAGTAACCACGTTGATATTAAAATAAATGATATAGATAAATGCCTGAAACCAGAAACCTGTTCATTTCTTGATCTGCTATAAATCAAAAAACATCCGTACACCTGAGCGCCAACCCAAAATGTCTCAACAGAGTTAATAAATGGGTTACAGAAAATGGATTCAGATTCTCCAAAACAAAAATTTAGCTTGTACATTTCTGTCAATTCCAAAAACTACACCCCAACTTTGATTTAAAATTTAACGTTTGCAATATTCTTGCAGTGGGCCAATATAAATTCTTGTGTATTATTTTTGACTGAATGTTATCTTTTATAATTCACATGAAATATCGACGAGCTAAATGTAACAAAGCAATTCAAATACTCAGAGTGGTTACCCATACAGACCATGTTGTAATTATATTGATCACAAGATCACTACGTTCAAATTAGACTATGATTCGTTCAATTACGATGCTGCAGGGAACTAATACCTGCAAAATCATGATGCGATTAATTATCATGGACTACGACTTGTCCTAGGAACTTTTAGAACATCCCTGGAGATACGTATGCGCACTAAAACTCACGAAATATGCCGGATACTTGATTTACCGTTAAAACAACATTCAATCAATAAACTTTGTTATTAAATATATTATTTACAATAGGATTAATAACCCTCGACTCACGTAATAAAATACCACATCATAAAATGTTATTTTAAATATTCCTAATAAAATTGAATTTACGTGCAATATATATATATATATATATATATATGAGAAAACTTGGTTAGACGGTTAAAAATCGAGATTTATTTCGACGATGTAAATTTACATCATCACATTCAGGACGTTGAAAATATAATATATATATATATATATATATATATATATATATATATATATAATGATGTCAAGTCCATAAATGGAGAGAATATTATATGATATACATAAAAGAAATCTCAACACATCATCTAAAGTGGTTATAAATTATAATTTGTTTCGCCGAGCTAATGTGCTCATCTCTTCATCACGATTTCGTTTAGTTTAAATTTTCTCCAGAACAACCCAGAAAATTTCCAAAGAACGGTGAATTCAAGAAAGAAATCTTTAGTTTTATCTTGTAAGGATTACAAAGGTTAGGGAAGAAAGAGTTCATTGAACAGAATGAGTGTTCATAAGCTATGTATCCACGCACACACATACACATGCACACGAATATGTATTCCCCCCATATATATATATATATATATATATATATATATTCAGGTGTAGAAAATCAACAGTTTTAAAATTATGAGTTGTCCGGTATTTCAGTCAGTTAAGTGCCATACGTGAAACACGCTTGGGCGATCCTGCCTCGAATGACTGACTGGGCAGAAGATTATCCCACAGTAGGTTGCCATTGCTTTCTGTGGTAAACTGGTTGCCGACTAAGGCTACAGAACCTAATCTGTCTTATTATTTAACCCATAACTGGAGGGAAGAGACGGATTAATACCTTTCCCAAGGGTATTTGCGCGTAAGTGAATGCAATGAATTCGACTGGAATTCGAACGGTATTTACTTTATTTAAAAAGTGCTAAATACAACAAATATTGTAGACCATAATATAATTAATTATGATTATTTCGTCGCTGTTTCCAGGGTCCGACGGAAATCCCTAATATACATTTTTATCATTTTTGTGTGCATATATGAAGTTTGCTTGTATAATTTGCGCATGTATATGTTTTTATTCATATGTGTATACGTGTGTGTATCTGGTCTTCATAGGTGGTATAGAGTGTATATGTTCATAAGATATTCTATGTGCATATATATATATATAAAAGAGAACATTGAACTCAACACTCAGAGTTGACAGATTGTTTCATACTAGGCGCAATCATTATGTGTTGGGTTCTTCCTCGACTTTTTATATATACGGGTCAGTAGTGCATTGTGGGTAATTCTTCTAACGGTTATTTTGGCAGAAGTGGTTTGTTTATTTATTTGGATAAATTTATTTTACTTGTTTTTATATTTATGTATTCTTTTAGGTTTTCGATGTTTAACTTATTCGGATTTATTTATTTATTGTTATTATACTTATTCGGATTTGTTATTTTATTTATTTATTTTTATTTCATTTTTATTTTTTAAACTATTGTATATACACACATCTTCCAACCACCTGCTATCTATAATCAGGCAATACCAAAATCAATTGAACGAAGGCTTTCAGACAACTCTTCCAATGAAACCATATTTAACGAAGATAAGAAAGACTATGAAACAGCCCTAAAGGATAAGTGATTCCCGGCAACACTCACATACTCACAACAGAGCACAAAACATTCCAAAAGGAAGAGAAATATCATATGGTTTAACCCACCGTATAATAAAAACGTAAAAACAAACATAGGAAAAATATTCTTCAAATTCATACATAAACCTTCTTCTTACTGATTACTCTTTTAGTTTGCATCAAATCCTTTTTGTGGCACCCTAAACAAACAAACAAACAAAAAAAAAATCAACTTTTCTTTTTCTTTTTTTCTAATTTCATTTTTGATTTTTCAAGTTTTCGTTTTTTTTTTTTTCAAACTTGTGATTCCATCACTCGGAAATTCACTTATTTTTATTGTGGTGAAAAAATAGGTAAAAAAATATTACCAAACCAAATATGAAAATAAAATACATAAACAAAATAATAAAAAGATACTAAAATAAAAAGTATTTGATTTCCTTTAAAATCCATATTTCTTTTTCTCTCTTTTCTCTTTTTATCTTTCTATACTTCTCACTCAGTTAATGGAATGGCAACCCTCAAATAAAAAGAGGAAGAAGATTAGACTGAACACAGCTGCAAAACGGCGGAAATTTGTTGGTCCAGCGTTTAACCATTGGGTATAGAAATCTACCAAATAAGAGAGGCTCCACACGTAACTATAAAAAAAAAAACAAAAAAAAAAACGAAAAGAAAGTAATGCCGGAAAATAAAATAATTTTGGCCAATCAAAAAAATTCACAGAGACTTTTGATGTTAGCCGAAGCAAAGCGTCGTGCCAGTAGTCCTTTATTGTATTTCATTTTTTGTTTTACCTCACCAGATTCCCTTCTGAGTTCATATCATTTTACAGTCCATAGAAATTTTATTTGAAATTAAAATAAACAGTAACAATAACTAGACTATTATATATATATATATATATATATATATATATATATATATATATATATATATATATATATATATAATTACAATATGATAATAATAAAATATTGTAAATATTTTTAATAAAATCAGATCTTAGCTGAAATTTACCTTATATTTATTTAATAAATAAGCTTATCCTGAATTGATAGCAATATTTGTTGCTTAATGCCAATTTTATTATGTAAATAATGGCGTTTTATATTATCTAATATAGTGTACTGATTACAACCGTTTTAAACTGATTGTTTTGGTAATACATTTCGAATTTTTTCTGCACTTGAAAGAGTTACTTTTTATTTTACAAATTTTCTGCGTAATTTTATATTTATTTTTTAAAATATTGTATAATGATTATATAATATAAAAAGTTTATAATGTATAACGATATGCTAATGTAAATCATTAACATATCTTTATTCATTATAAAGAAAATGAACGACAATTTATTAAAAAAACAGGCAACCCCCAACCCCTCTAAAAAAAAACTACCAGCAGCAAATTGATCTTGAGGTGTCATTTTTTGCTTATGTACATCGAAGGATTGATTTGAGATTATTTACGAAATATATACTTGAACATTATCTGTTTTTATTGGTTTTATTGCTATATCAGAATACAAGAACTTATGAGAAAATCAATTATTGTAGAAGATTAAGATACTTGAAATAATTCTTGTCCCGTTGAACAACGTTTTTTGATGTTGCTAATATTTTAACTCTCTTTTTAAAAGTCCTTTTATTTGAGAACATTTCCTATAGTTATTCTGAAAACTGCTTCTAGATCATTTTTATATTAACCTTCACTCAGGTAGAGTGTTACTGTGATATGTTGTATGAGCATAAGAAAAAGCATACAGTGCAGTTCATGTGGTTATGTCAGTCAGTTAAGTGCGATACGTGATACACTCTTGGGCGATCATGTCGAAAGAGACATGACTGACTGGGCAGAAGATTATCCCGCAGTAGGTTGCCATTGCGTTCTGCGGTAGACTGGTTGCCAGCCAAGGCTATAGAAACCAATCTGTCCTGTTATTTAACCCATAACTGGAAGGAAGAAACGGATTAATACCTTTCCCAAGGGTATTTTCGCGTAACTGGAATTCGAACTCGGCTCCCCGATTTCTCGTTCCGAGCTGATATCCAATGTACCACAACGCACATCCTATAGCGGTTAGGTAGAACAGATAATAATTAACCTTAAACTAGAGGGTCAAGTTTGTAATGATTGAAGAAAAATCCTTGCGGGAGTCTGTTCTACAAAGCAGCAAATCTTGGGAATATGCTTTCCGAGTAGAATTTACTAATGTAATACAATGGGAATGAGGATGATTCATGTGTATGCCACATGGCGGCTCCCAGGTCGGATCTGGGGGAACCAAGGAATGTAGCTCGCCAGAACATATGCCATGCAAATAAAGATAGAATAACATAAGACTTGTGACTTTTTGTTTGTGGGAAAGAGTTTGTAGGTTTGAAAATAATTCATCACCCACAATCTCGCGTACACACTTACTTTCACCTTCATAAATTTTGTGTGTAGCTTTTTCTCTTAGTAATTTTTCCAGTAGCTTGTTAGTGAAACTACAAAACATATCATGTGCAATTGTTGATTTTATATGTTTTTGTTGTTAATCTGTTTGCTCCTTAACATGCCAGTATATGTATTATCGAAAGAGCTTTTTATTAGTGTTCTTATCATTGTTTGGTAGACATATGATAAAGAGTTTTCCCTAAGCAGTCCGTTTTCCACTATTTTTGACATAATTTAGGCTATTCCTCCTACGTGGTTATTTTTCCTTTTTATTATAGTATTTAGCAGTCGATATTTATGGGATTTTATCAAAACTTGCTTTATTTTATTGCAGTAAACATGTGATGCTGTAGAAATTCGATTTCTTCTTTGAGTTGTTTCCTTTTAATCATGACACGATACATTGCCTGTTATTATTATACATTCATTGAGTGTTGATATCAATCATAAATGGCATCCCATAAATAATTCAGTACTTGAGCTGTTTTTACTTATGCCAGCGTCTGGATGTTTCCAAATTTTCTCTTAATTTTTAATTCATCCAATATTTTATCCTCTAAAACATAGATCATTGGTATTTTTGCTTAGAATATAGTCACTTTCACAATTCCTAGTGACTCATCTTATCCGCAAAGTCATGCCTATTCTTGTATTCACTGATCAGGTTTCATTTTCACACCTTATTATTATTGAAACCTGCTCGGTGATGATTTCCAACATATTAAATATTTTTGAGTAACTCTGTCAAATCTTAATATTTCAGAGAGTAAACATTTTTCGCAGGATATTTCCTATGCTTAAGGTGATTGTTTCTTGCACGGTTCCAATTATTATTATTATTATTTTAATCATTTCACCCCGAGCAAGGCGGTAATACCAATGATGTGCGGGGGTGGCTACATAAGTGTAAAAAGATTAATTAGAAGAAAGTGAAGAGGAATACGAACCAGTTAGAAAGGAGCAATAGAAAGACGAGAAAGCTGGTGTGATGACAGTTTCAAAAATGGAGAGAAAGGAAAGGATATACGGGGTGGGGAAAGAGCTAGAGTCAAGTGGCTAATAGATGAGTATTGACATTGCATTTAAATTCCTGGAGGTTGTAGCCGTCACGAAAGCAAGAATATGGGAGAGGGTTCCACAGGTGGGAACTGCGAGAGAAGAAGCTGCAGAAGTAGAATTTTCGTCTGCATTTGGCTAATCTCACTGTGAATGGGTGGGACCCAGTTGCCAATCTGGTTGCACGAGTAAACACCTGTTGAGGAGGCATCAGTGACTTAAGTTCGTCCGAGCAGAAGTCATGAAAATATTTATAGAACAGACAAAGGGAGGCCACATTTCGTCGGTGGGTAAGTGGCTGTAGTCGAGCCACCAAGTCAGTACCTATCACATTACTGATTCTCCTTTGGAGCCTGTCGAGAACACTGAGGTGAGCGGCAGGGATTTAGCTATGGACTTGATGTAGTGGTTCCATTTGAGATCAGAAGAGGGGGTAAGGCCGAGGAGGCACAGTGTATTGCTCTCAGGGAGAATCGCTTGGTCCATGCTTATGGGGGACAGGAGATGATTGACAGACAACAGCTTGGTCTTAGACGCATTGAAATTGACAAGCCACTTCTTGCCCCAATTCACCACAGAGTGTAGATCCCGTTCTAGGTCAGCAGCGAGATCATGTTTGTCCGCCACGACATATTTCTTACTGATGCGGGAGTATATTGTGGTGTCATCTGCGTAGATGCCTAATTGGCATGTGAGCTCATCTGGGAGGTCGTTGATGAAAACAAGGAAGAGAGTCGAGCCCAGGATAGAGCCCTGTGAGACACCAGCATTCGTGCTGTAGGATGAAGAGGCATGCCCATTCAAAACGACCTTCATTTTGCTGTTATTTAAAAAAAGATTGGATTAGATCAAGTAAGCATCCGGTAATACCATAACCCCGTAGCTTGCATAGAAGGCCAGAATGCCAAACCCTGTCAAAAGCCTTGGAGATGTCCAGAGCAACAGCACGAGCCTCGCTTGACTCATCATGTACTCCGTAACGGTTGGTAGCATGTCGGCCGTGGACCTGGCAAAGCGGAAGCCATATTGCCTGTCAGAGAAGAGTTTGTGAGCAGTAAGATGTTGAACTAATTCAGCATTGATTATGGCCTCGAACACTTTCCCAAATATTGGTAGAAGACTGATAGGGCGATAGTTGGATGGGTCCGAGGGTTCACCACAGTTCTTAAATACAGGAACGACTGAAGAGAACTTCCAGCATGCAGGAAAACAGGAAGCAGAAAGTCAGTAGTTATACAGTTTAGAGAGGACAGGGGAGAATTCAGAAGCACACCTGTTAAGGACTATCACCGGGATTCCATCGCCACCGCTCGCCTTATGGGGGTCAAGTTTTGAAATTACACGGGATACTACTGTCGGGGGTAATATATACGTCGTGCAGTTTGGCCTCAGTTCTAATAGGGAAGTCGGGTGAGTGTACTCCAGATGGGTCAAATGTGGAGTTGGATGAGAATCTGCGGGCAAAGCACTCAGCTTTGTCCGCAGAGGACGTGAGAACCTTAAATTCATTGATTAAAGGAGGCATTGAGGATTTGCTACTGTTCAGCACCCATTTGCATAACCGCCAATAGTCCTTGGATCCGAACTTGCGGTCAGCTATGCGCTGTCGCATTCTCTCAGCAAACAACCGTTTGGCGTAATTCAGGATTCTCTTGCACTCATTATGTGCAGACATGAATAGGCGCCTATTGTGATCAGATGGTTCCTGTGGGCAATGGCGGCCGAACAGGTAGGAGAGAACCACGGAGAGGAATGAGGTTTTAGGCTATACTTCCTGGTAGGTATGAAGGCATCAATGCTAGATTTCACCCATGACGAAATCTCAGAGGCACAATCATCAACTGGGAGATCGAACACTTTTCCTCAAGGGACGTCGCAGAGGAAATCGCGAAAGGCATCCCAGTCAGCCTTTTGGTAGCAGTAGGATCTCCTATAGGTAGGAGGCTCCTGGGGGGGTGAGAGTGGAAAGAAACATTGAGAGAGACAACAGCATGGTCGGAGTTGCCGAGAGGGCAAAGCTGCGAGAGGGAGTGCTTGGAAAGCGAGTGGGGAAGTCCCCCACTTGCGTAAGGGATTGGGAAATAGCGAAGATTAAGGCGTGGATGCCCGCTGGATCAGTAATAGAGTTTTTAAGCCACTCAGAGTGATGGGCGTTAAGATCTCCGAATACAAATATGTGAGCGAATGGGTGGTAGGAAATAGCCTTATCTATGTTGTCAGCAATGATATCTAGAAGGGAGCAGTCAAGAGAGGAGGGAGAACGGTAAAGAAAGAATAGGTAACTAACCGAACTGAGGAGAGACAGACGGAGACATAGATATTGGTGGTCAGTAGATTCGAGTGAAGTCACCCTAGCTATGGGGAGGTGTTCACTAACGTAGACCCCCAGCCCATGCATGCGGACAGTGGAATCCTTCCTTTAGAGGAGGAGATATCCAGGGATGGAGAGGTCAGGGGAGGGAATAGATGAGTTGAGGTTAGTTTCACAGAGCGCTAGGATGTCCGGTGACTTTATTATTATTATTATTATTATTATTATTATTATTTCACACATTTGTATATTTAGCGACCATAATAAATGAATGTGGTTTGAGTGACGACAAATATCTTCAAATTTCCTTTATATTCCTCAATGTCTTTACAGACACTACTATAATCTAGACAGTTTAATTCCTTCCATGAATTTTCATTATATTTGTTTTAAATCGAATGTTAATTTGTAGTTAGATAACGGGTGCTAAAAATAACACCAGTGTCTGTAACTACTTTAAAAATCTTTGCATAATTTTTCTCTTAAAAAATCCATCTTTTCCCATTTAAAATATCGTTCAACAATTTCCCAAGCGCTATGTGAGATAATGGACGGAAGTAAATTGGTCGTGTTTTAAGATTAACGTTAGTCTTAAATCATGGTTAATTAACATTCACTTCCTATCTGACATAATTTATGTTTTATTCACCCCAAGTTAAATTATTGAAATAATCAAAATTGAAGAAATTTACCTGTGAAATAATATCCTGTGAAATCTCAAAGACTTTATGGAACTGAACATAAATTTTATGTTAGAGAAAAGACAATTCAATAAACTCCTCATATGCATTGAGATTGGTTACTCGTCTTCGAGAAGTCATTACACTCAAAATTTTATTTTTGAATATTGATCGTCATATATCGAATTCATAATTCATTTCAAATTATATCATGGAATTACATATTGTTTTTTTTTTTACATTTTTGGGAAATTATATAACAGCCAAATTCAGTGATGGAAGAATCGAGCATTTAATTGAAATACGAATTATATACTTTGACTTGTTTCTAATTTTATACTCAATAATTGTATTTCTCGTTGATTGCCATTCTATAATATTTTTATTATTAAATAATTCTTGAAGAATATTACAGTTATTTGAGTTGTATCTCAATTTCTACTTACATGCAGTTGTACCTTCATTGAATTTCAACTGTATGGGCGTCACAACTAGCAGCTTAAAATCATTAACTGCCGATAAAAATGTCAACTGATTGTCATAACCTCATTGGATATTTTTAGTGGATGAATAAAAACAATCACTTAAATAATACATGTTTGATTAGATGTAATAATGACCTTCAATTATTTCATTTCTCTGAGTTGAAGATTTTTTAGGTGTTTTCACAGAAGTCAATTTTGAATTTAGATTCCTAATTTGAATCAGCCAGTGTTAAAATAAATGTGATTCTGTCTGAGATTTTAGTTCCTTTGTTCACACACACACACACACACACACACACACACACACACACACACACACACACACACACATATATATATATATATATTGGAATTTAATTTAACTTTAACCAAACTCAGAAACAAATTCTTTGCTAATTCTCTTAAGGGAAAATATTAGTTTGCAGCAAAGATATTTGCTATCATTCCCACACAAGTCTACAGATTTGTTATCACACTGACATAATTGTTAGCGTTCATTCATGCAGACAACAACAGACTAAAACTTTGTTGTCAATCCAGTTTCTTCCATTATTGCGTCTATATTGTTTCCCTTGTTATTCAGCATTTCTTTTTTTTTTTTCTTTGATATATTAACATTTTCATTGGCTTTTACCGAAATTTTGTTGACACGGATCTCTGCAAGGCAATTCATTATTAAACACTATCAATGTCAACAAAATCTTAAACCTTAGTTTGGACTGAACAAGTGAATAATTCATTTCAGCAAATCACATTCTTAAATCAAGGGTTGGATTTGTTTTTAGATGTAAATGTTTTTTGGACGATGTAAGTACGAAGAGAAAATTTCACCTTCGATAATAATTTTCTTGGGCGAAAATGCGTCAGAGAAGAAAATGTTTTACGGATGTTATTTAAAGCTTTCACTCGTTTTCTATAGAACTAAACACACCGACCATTTTATAAGAGACGCCTTTTTATTTAGAATTTTATTTGCATGAGAAAAAAAACAGAAACAATATCATAACAATTCCAACAACAAATAATCAATTTTCATGAGATGAATTTGAATTAAGCATTTTTGAATGTCCGTTATTTTTCTGTTCTTTAAGATAAGGTTGTTCATTCTCGAATTGTCATAAAATCTTAGGAGAATTTTTCTTGAACGATTTAAACACCATTCTTATATTGCGAAGCAAAATATTTACATAGATCTTTTGATCAAACCGGATCCAATGTAATCCAAATGTCTCTTGTCCCCTTCATAAGCATTGTCATTACCCATTTCCATTCCATTTTCATACTGACGTCGGATCAGTCCCATTCCAATTGTGTCTAGATTTTTCTTGATGAGGCCTGCACCGATTGAATCCAAATTCTTTTTTATTAGACCCGATCCAATTGAGTCAAAATCTCGCCTTACCAATCCAGAGCCAATTGAGTCCAAATTCTTTTTTATTAGACCAGATCCAATTGAGTCGAAGTTACGCCTGACTAATCCAGATCCAATTGAGTCTAAATTCTTTTTGATGAGACCAGAGCCAACAGAGTCAAAATTACGCCTAACCAATCCAGATCCAATTCTATCAAAATTCTTTTTGATGAGACCGGAGCCAACAGAATCAAAGTTACGCCGAACCAGTCCTGATCCAATTGCGTCTAAATTTTTTTTGATAAGTCCTGAACCAACGGAATCGAAATTACGCCTGACTAATCCAGATCCAATTGTATCGAAATTCTTTTTTATTAGTCCGGATCCGATTAAATCAAAATTACGTCGAACCAAACCAGAACCAATTAAATCTAAATTCTTTTTAATGAGACCTGAGCCAACGGAATCGAAGTTTTTCTTAATTAGGCCAGAGCCAATTGAGTCAAAGTTACGCCGGACAAGACCAGATCCAATCGAATCCAGGTTCTTTTTTATTAACCCAGCTCCAATGGCATCCAGGTTTTTTTTAATTAATCCGGCACCAATAGCATCTAGGTTTTTCTTTATTAATCCTGACCCAATGGAATCGATGTTCTTTTTCTTGATCAATCCACTGCCAATGCTGTCCAACTCTCTTTTCTCTTCTGGGTTCTCATGCACGTAACTTACGTGAGAAATACCTTGTATATCATCAGCATAAGTAGAGATCAATCTGCAAAGAAAAAAAAAGGAATGGCTTATAACAAGGGTTTCTTTTAATATCAACTCAAGAGTTTAATATATAGAATAATCAGATTAAAATTCGAGTATTGTGTATCCGTTCAGTTTTCTCTGTTTTCATAGCTAGACAAACTTTAATCTGGCTTGCTAGCTATGGATCTTTCAAAATAGATACTGCAAAAACTTTTGCGCATAAAATTGACAGAATACTTAAGACTGTGTTACAAATTACTTTTCTGTATTAAAATTCTGTGTATTTCCTCTAAAATAAAGTATAAATTTAAAGGATATAATATAAGCAATAGTTTAAAAAATTAATTTTACTACGGATAGTTTGAACGAAATAGATGACATTTGAGGTATTTATTTTTCGTCGAAAAGTAATTTTGCCTGTTTTTTGTATTACCTGTAGTTGTTTCTATTTCTAATCTCCTAGACACACAGAATTAATATTTAATATTTAATTGATGTTTTTGCAAATTAATGTGTAATCCGAAATTTTATTTTCTGTTATAAATTCAAAGAAAATTCTATTTTTTAATATTAAATTGTAATATAAATCTCTTTGTTTTTTTCTAGTTTACTTTTAAGATCTTCTGAGCCAAATGTACTTTTTAAACATATAGTTCAAACCCATTCCAGTTGTCACTTTTTATGAAAAAATGGAAAGAAGATTCTAACTCTCTTTAAATAATTTTTGATTCGATTGTTTTTTCAATTATATTCTTAACCATAATAGACGCTAACAGGCTATAAATCTTTTCTATGACATCAGATTATATAGAAAGTTTTTTATTTCTTATTCAAGTTATTGAGTATAGAAAAAAGCATTGTAAACTCGTCTTGTAGACATCTAGTATAAATTAGCATACTAAAGTGTCTTTCGCACAAGAAAAAAACAAGATATTTCTTCAATAGCCATGTTTATATAACGGAAAGTTTCTTATAAAGAATGGGACCTGTTTAGCATTATTCTCATTTTCAAACTATATAACCAATAACTTTCTGCTTCTTGCTTTTCAGCTTGTTGGAAATATTCTTCTGTAGCTTCTCTCTTTAAGAACTCTGGTGAAGCTTCTGATCTTTGGAATTAATGTCCTATTATTCTTTGATTTCTTTTGACAAAGTAATAGAGGCTCTTATCAACTCTAAATTGGTTAAGCATCTAACTTTCAGGTAAACAATATGGCTTTTGTTTTTTTAGGTCAATCGCCGACGTATTAAAAGTTATTAGTGAATTTGTCTATCAAACATTAGATAAAAAGCACTGAGGCTCTGGTTGAGGCTTTAGATATTGTGAACGCGTTTGACAGGGTTTGGAATGCAGACCTTATTCAGAAGTGGAAGTTATATGCTATCTCTAGTCGAATGACCTGAACATTCTTAACTGATCGTGTAATAAACATTGTGTTAAACGGCGATTCTTCTACAACCTTTCACATTAATGTGGGGTCCATCAGGCTTTAATTATTGAACCCATTTTGTTTCTAATTTTCATCAACACCTTTCGCGATGTCATCAGTTTGCAACTCTGTATTTATAATAATGACTCAACTCTCCATTTTTATGTGGCGTGTCTCTTCAGGAATTAGGCGATCATGGATTTCCACATCTCCCTATCCCTGGCAGCTATTAGCAAGCTTTCTCGTATTATCCCACCCAAACCCGCTCTGCCATCCACCTGCTCAGGCCCTTCAAATATGTTTCCCCTGTCTCTCTTTCCCTACTCATGTTTTAATAACAATTTCGATAGGCTCAATAAAGTAAAACTTGAAAGTGATCTTGAAAATGACTTATTGTTGTAGAGGAACATCCTATCTTACCCCGGAATAGATATGGTCCAGTCTATAAAAGACTCTGACTGTGGGCATACGCCAGGATACGCCAGCATACGTAACTAGACGGAAGCATATGTCACAAGACGGAAGCATACATTTTCTACTTGATCTTTATTCCTGTTACTATTCGTTGATTGTTCTTGTACGTCTCTTGGTTTATTGCACCGTTGTATAATAAATCTCTTCTAATCTATCTTCAGTGTTAAGTATTATTCTTGCACTATTCTTTTCCCTGATATTCCTTCCGGGATATATCAGATTGGCGACGAAGATTTAGTAGAAACGTGGGGCTCGCCAAAATATCAGATTGGCGACGAAGATTTGGCAGTTACGTGGTGCTCGCCAGATTGGTAAAATAGATTCGGCATTTACGCGAAGCTCGCCAGATATCAGTTTGGTGACCAAGATTTGGAAGTTTACGCGATTGAAAAAAAGGCAGTAACTTCTAGCCATATATCAGGTTGACGCGAAAAGAAAACTAAGTTAAGGAAAGAGGTAGTTTTGAATTTGCAAAGACGCTGGGAGGAGCAGTCCAACAGTTAATGCAACAGCAGCAAATTCAACAAAAATACAAACACAGCTCCAACAATAACTATTAAAACAACAGGAAATCCCACAAAAACAACAATAAAGCTAACAAAAAGTACAAACGGATCTCCAACAACAAATGATACTTCAACAAGAGGTTTTGAAAAAATGGTATTAAAGCAGGGCGAACCGAAGGAAGGCTCTAGAGTCTTCTTTGCAGAGGTTATTTCAAACACTCTTACAGAATTTGTATACAATCCTGAAGAAGGAATTACTTTTCCTTCGTACTGTAAAAGATACGAAACGATTTTTTAGAGACGGTGCAAAGCACGGACCGACGAGGAAAAATAATGCTTCTATTACAAAAGATAGGAACTCAGGGGAATATGAAATATACAAACTTTATTTTACCGAAGAAACCTGAAGACATTTCGTTGTGTACTTTACCGTCAAATGCTACTTTCACAAAAAATTCACCTTTGAATTTTAATTTATTACCTGAAATGCCTCTTGTAATCTTTTTAGTTTTCTGTAACTCTGGTCGGCCTATTTTTTCCCAGGTATATTCATCTACTGTAGTGATATCACTATGTGATTTTAGGAAAGAATACAAATCTATTTGGTATAGATTTAATCGTGTTATTTGATTTATGGGAATATGTTTTGCACAAGAATAAATGCGTCAAATGTAGGAAAGTCGAAGCAGAATGAAAAATTTGTAAAAGACTTAAAAAATGAGTTCACAAAAGTATTTTCGGAGGAACTGGGTTGCTGTACGCAAACTGAAGTGAAGTTTGAAATAAAGGACATCATTAAACCAGTGTTCAAACCGAAAAGGAAAGTTCCCTTTGCATCATTAGAGGCGATAGACAAAGAATAGCAAAGATTGGAAAAAAATGGAGTTATTGAAAAAGTGGATTATTCGGACTGGGCGTCGCCTATGGTCTATGTAAAGAAGAAAAATAACAAAATAAGAGTCTGTGTAGATTTTTCGACCGAAGTAAACGAATGCTTAAAAAATCACATGTATCCACTCCCCACACCAGAGAAGATATTTTCAAAGTTAAATGGCGGAAAGATCTTTTTAAAGATAGATCTATCACAAGCATATCTACAAGTAAAGGTCGAAGAAGAATGTTCAAAGTATTTGACAATAAACACACATAGAAGATTATACAGATTGAAACGTCTGCCGTTTGGTTTAAAGATAGCACCTAGTACATTCCAACAAATCATGGATACTAGGTTATCGGGTCTTGACTATGCAATGGCGTATTTAGATGATATTTTGATTAAAAGCGAAAGCATAGAAGAGCATAAAGCGCATGTCCACGAAGTGTTTAAGCGAATTAGGAATTATGGGTTCAAAGTAGGACCTGAAAAATGCGAGTTCTGCTTGGACAAGATTGAGTATTTAGGTCAAATTATCGATCGCATAGGTAGAAAACATAATCCAAACAGAACTGAAGCAATTAAAAATATGCCTACTCCAGATAATGTAACTAAGCTACAGTCATTTCTGGGGTTTTCGAATTATTATAATATTTACATTCCTAACATACACGACCTAAGAGCACTCTTAAATAAATTATTGGAAAAAATAAAAAGTGGTGTTGGACGAAGGAATGCGACAAAGCTTTTGAAAACATCAAAAAGTGCTTGTTGTCAGAGTTGGCGTTAGTGCATTTCGATCCGAAGAAAGAGTTAATTATAACAACGGATGCAAGTGAATACGGCATTGGAGCTGTACTGTTACACAAATTCGAGGATGGCGCAATAAAACCTATCGCTCATGCTTCGAGAGTATTGCTTCCAGCAGAAAAAAAACTTATAGCCAGATAGAAAATTTTATGCGGTAAAAAATTCCATAGATTCATTTATGGGAGAGCGTTTGTACTGCAAACCGACCATAAACCGTTATTATCAATATTTGGGTCGAAAAAAGGTGTACCGGCTCATTCAGCGAACAGGCTACAAAGATGGTCTGTAATTTTGTTAAATTACAATTTCAAAATGAAATTTATTCCACATAAACAAATTGCACACGCGGATTGTCTGTCAAGACTGATTCCAAAAAAGCCTGAATTCCTAGAAGAAACGGTTATAGCGGTGCTGAAAGAAGAAAAGGAACTAAAGGATGTACTAGTAAACACCGTTAGCGTATTACCGGCGACGCCGGAAGAAATTGAAAAAAAGGCGAAAAAAGATGACTATATTGCTAAAATGATTAAGCAAGTAAAAGGAAATAAAGAAAATAAAGGAGGAGAAATTTCACCATTTTCAATTTGTAACGAGACATTGATGTATGCTCAGAGAGTGGTAATACCAAGGGTGTTAAGAAAAAGGATTTTAAAAGAATTTCATCTGGGTCATCCAGGCATATCACGAATGAAGTCCTTAATGAGGAGTTATGTGTACTGGCCTAGAATGGACCAAGATATCGAAGAATTGGTGAAACAATGTAAAGGCTGTCAGCTAGCAGCTAAATCACCACCCATAACAACGCAGTCGTGGCCTAAAATGGGTGTGCCGTGCTCACGAATACATGTGGACTACGCAGGACCAATAAAAGGAGAATATTATCATAGTGTATAGTTTTTCCAAATGGCCGGAAGTATATAAATTCAAGCGACCAACAGTGGCAAACCCGATAAAAGCTTTAAATGAGGTATTCAGCCGGCTGGGGGTACCAAAAACAATCGTAAGTGATAACGGTACGATGTTCACAGGATCTGAGTTTATGAGTTATTGCGAGGCGTTAGCTATGGAACACGTAACAACACCTGCATATAATCCGAGGTCAAATGGGCAGGCGGAAAGTTTTGTCGATACATTCGAAAGAGCAATGAGAAAAGCGGATGGAATCGACACTGATGATAAAAATATTCAAACTTTTTTGATGGTGTATAGGATTACACCCAATCACAATATCAATGGTAATTTATCACCTGCGGAGGTAATGTATGCAAGAAAGGTTAGATCAATCTTTGGTAGGCTATTACCAAAGGAAAGGAAAAATACCTTGAGAAAACCAAACTCGGATAAAAAATATTTCAAAGAAGGCGATAAAATTTTCTTTAAAAATTATCGGTCAGGAAAGTGTTTGCGGAAAGATGGAGAATCGGTAAGGTGATCTATATATTGCAAGGAGAGAAGTTTGTCTCAAAAGATACCTAAATCAGTTAAGACCTCGATTCGTGGAAACCGTCAATAAGGAATATGAGATACCAATGGAGGTAGTATACGATACGTTTGAAATTAAACAAGCCGCGAACGTGGAAGTACCGATTGAGGTAACTAATGATTCTCCTGAAAGTGAGGACACAAGGAGAAGAAGTAAGAGAAAAAGAAAGAAAACAAAACACCTATGCCCAGATCCCAAAAGAAAAAAATATTGAGCAAAATTCCAAAAAGAATTTAGCTCGGGGGGAGGTGTTGTAGAGGAACATCCTATCCGACCTCGGAATGGATATGATCCAGTCTATAAAAGACTGTGTTTGTGAGAATACGCTAGCATACGCCAGCATACCTCACTAGACGGAAGCATACGTCACTAGACGGAAGCATACGTCATATGGCAGAGACATTTTCTACTTGATCGTTATTCCTGTTACTATTCGTTGATTATTCTTGTACGTCTCTTGGTTTATTGTACTGTTGTATAATAAATCTCTTCTAATCTATCTTCAGTGTTAAGTATTATTCTTGCACTATTCTTTTCCCTGATATTCCTTCCCGGGATATATCACTTATAATCAGTTAATACTAGAACAATAAATGGCATGTAAATTGGCAACTGATCTCTCCTCTCACCTAACTCTCACAGCTCAGTGGGAGAAAAACTGGATGGCCGCGTCCATAGCCTCGAAAATCAAACTGGCGCTGTTCCATTATCATCGAGCGGACCCTGAAATTTTACCTATCGCGAAGAACATGTGTTTTTTCAGGGCAGCTCCATACCTTGAACGCCTATTAGAACATAAACCTATCCCAAACCTCAAGTGGAATTGAAATATACACGCCATTGTTAAAGCTGCTGGAAAAGGGCCGGTTTCCTGTACGGCTGTATTAAGTATCTGACTCATCTTGATATCCTATAGCTTTGCAAGAGCCACTTCAGGCTGAAAATGGATTACTGCTGGTATATATGGACAGGAGATCCTCAGTCTTTACTTTCTAGTCTCGACAGAGGTCAAAATGATTGCCAGGTCACTGTCGGTAATGAATTATTTTTTTACTCTACACTCCCTAACCTACAATCGAATCGTTGCAAACTTCTCCCTATTCTATCACTATTTCCTTCACGGCAACGACCAGCCATGCCACACATATTTTAAAGAATCAACTTCATTCGTTTCGTATTCCATTAGTGAGATGTAAGTTCCACTCCAGCAGCTCCTTCCCACGAACCGTTTATTTGTGGACCTAACTTACAAGATAATTCTTCCTTGATAATTACAATCTTAACCTACATTCCATAGATATCACTATAAACTGTCCCTCTTAATCTGTAACTCTTTACCTCCAGTGGCTCATGGGTCTTGTAAAGGATAGAAATAATTGTAAAAAACGAGAATTCTAAAAAGTCATCATGGGAAAATAATTTTCTCTTCCATCGGGTATGGCTGATGCTAATGTCTAGGCGGGAAACTCTTTGGAACTTTTTTGTCTCATGTTTTCCACTGACAAAAACTGAAATAATTATATTGAATCAATTGATAGATCTGCTTCTAGAAAAGTATGTTCAATGTGTCGTGCCAAACAATTCTTCTCATCAGAATATTTCTTGAACGTTTGTATCGTCTCTACATTGGATATCATTGCTGTAGTTGGTTTGGTGCCCCTGCTATGTATCTCGAGATAGATCTTCAACAAAATCCAAAGAAGGGACTGTTATGTTATCGCATCTGACCTGGTATCTCAATTTCTATCACTTTTCGACCACTGTAACGTGGCTTCCCAGTGTCTTTCTGTAAATATTTTTATGGCAATTGTTCTAATGAGCTTTCAACCCTGGTAACGTGATTGTAGGTATTTAGTTGTACTAATAGATTGACCGATTTCGAATTCCATTTGAATTAGTTGCCAAAATACCATTGGGAAAGGTATTAATCCGTCTATTCCCTCCAGTTATGGGTTAAATAACAGGACAGATTGGGTTCTATAGCCTTGGTTGGCAACCAGTCTAGCGCAGAAAGTAATGGTAACATACTGCGGGATAATCTTTTGCCCATTCAGTCATGTCTCTTTCACCCAACTGACTGACTGAATAGATTGACAAGAAGGTCTCATTATTTTATTGTTTAAATAGCTTCATTTAACCGTGAGTTCTATTCTGATAGTTTTTTCTTTTCTACTTCTTGCTTGTAAAACTCTCTTCCGGTTTCTTATTTCTTCGCCATCTACGATCTTCAAAATTTAAATGGGACATTACTCGCCATCTTCTCTCTTCCTGAATCATGTTTTATGTTCTCCTTTCGCCACGCTAAAGTTTTCTCATTCTCTTTCACGTCCAGTAACCTCTTATATCTTAGTAGAATTATTGCCTTGCTTGGGTTGAAAAGATTCAAAATTTCCATTGCTTTGTGACACATGTCAGTAGTGTAAATTATAATTCTGCATTTCTTCATCTACTCGATTAGGATTTCTTCCATTTTCTGAAATGCATTTGATTTTCATTTGTCTGCTTTCTTCCTATTCAGTATGGATTGGAATTTGAACGTTTTTTTTTAACTGCACTTATATAATCCAAATGACAATAAGCTGCCTGGTTCACATTTTCCTCTGCACAGAAGACTGATTTCAACTTCTTTGTGTGAGATGATTACTAAGAAATCTTGATAAGAATAATGGACAGATTGCGAGTAGAATTTGGTTTGCAATAAATCAAGCCTGACTGAGGTTGGCGGGTAGGCTATGAGCATTGTCATCTCATTGCATATTGCCAATATCTGATAAAAGGTATACGTTTTCTTTAGTATTTCTTTACTTTTAAAGACCTAGTAGTAATGTCAACTTCATTATAGAGAAAGAGTCACGAGACATTTGAATGTCTGTTTATTTTTGTGTGTGCATGTTTTCTCAAAATATTATGTAAATTTTGTTTTAAAACAATGTAAAATATATGTACATATTTAGATTTAGGTGATAAGAATCAGATATAAAGTTGGACAAATGTTAAATTTAAGGTAATTTGAGATCAAAATTTCTAAGTAGTGGGCGTTATATAAGAAGGATATATTCCAGAAAATTTCATTAAACCAAAGTTAAGGATACATATTATTTGCTAGTACACATGAATATGCGCTGTAGTCCAACTGAATTCGTTGCATTCCCTTACGCGCAAATACCTTTCGGCTCTACAGGACAGATTGGGTTCTATAGCCTTGGTTGTCAACCAGTCTACTAAAGAAAATAATTGCAAACTACTGCGGGAAAATCTTCTGCTCAGTCAATCTTTCGGGACATGATAGCTCAAGCGTGACACTGAAATGACATAATTTAAATAATTACAATATTTAAATGATAATCGCATTTGCAGTACTTGCGAAAATTATCTTATATCATCATTGGAAAACATTCTTTTAATACAGTATCAAAATCTTTGCTACCATCATTAAAATCAGAGAATAATAACACGTGTACTATCGGAATAATAATTGAATAACTTTATCTCCATTATATATTACGATACAAGCAAGTAAAAAGTCCCACAAAGTTCCTCGCGACTACCAACAAATAATTCTTTTAAGTGCCCTGTTTTTTCAATTGATCATCGTTCTCCACAGTTTTCTATCATTTGTCTAATGTTTGTTCCTAACTATATCTCCTAGCCTCCGTTTGTTATTCATTCACACAAGCTCATTAAATAGTTTAGTAGATGCTTTATTCTGTACACTTCTTGTTTTCAGTATATCTTGTCTCAATTTCTCCAATTATTCTTTTTATTTTCCTTAAAACTTTTTGTTGGTCAGAAAATTCATGCATTGTAATCTCAGTATCCATCCATAGAACTACATCGCTAAAGAAATATTCTCTCTATGGAAAACTTACTTTCTTTCTTACTATTTGTTTAACTTGTAGAAGACATCTTTCTCTATTTCAATGCGTCTTAGGTTTTCTATGCGTCATCTATTAAAGCACTTCAAAGAGGTAAATTTATGTATTTTCTTGATACTGATTTTTCCAATTCGTAGCTCGCATCTTCGGCTAAACTTTTTGCTAACGACCATACATTCTGTTGTCTAAAAAGTGGTTGTTAGCCCTTTCTTTCTACTTTATTTTATTACATAGGATTTCCTGTAGTTGTCTTTCTGCGTCTGCCACCGACACAGTATCATTTTCGCGTCTTATAATGTTAAGACTGTATTTACCGATAATAAATTCTAGTAGGACTTCAGTTTTTCTTGATCACTTTGCAGTATAAAGTTTGATAAATCCGGTGAGGTAATGCATCCTTGCTTAAATTACTGATCTCATATTAACTGTTAGATGGTCTCTCTGATTTCTGTGCTTCCTTCTTGTTCATAAGCGTCCTGTGGTCTCTCAAACCAGGTGTTTACCTTTATTTGGTCGTTTTCTGTGCACCATTGAATCCGGTTTTTCCGAGCTCATTACAAGACATTCTTATATATTTGCCAGTTATTCTAATATCTCGTTCATTTCCAACTTTAATACTTAGGTCTTTCGTCATGATGACAATTTCTGACAATTTTCATTGGCGTTATGAATAGTTTTGACGTTTCTTCTTATGTGCATTATGCCATATAAGAAATATATTGAAGAGTTTATTTTTCAGCTTATCTTGAAGAATTTTGTCAGACATTTGACTACGTCACAGAACACGCCTTGGTCTACTCTGAATCCTACTCTTTTTAATTTTTCTTACCAACAACTAAACGTCGTAATATGTCTGGGGCGGTTACTACTAGTTAACTAGTGAATGAATTTACATTCCAAATAGCTGTTAATAGAAACATCTACTTCTTCTGTTAACATTGTTTATTTTTTATTTTATTAGGAATACATAGCGATTTGGAGAGAAATAATTGGCATATATGGAATTAGATGATATTCTATCTTCCTCAGTGAGAATTAAGAAAATATTTCTTTTAGAGTTTATAGAAGACACGTAAGAAATCTGAAAATCAAAGACACTGTTCGAATCAGCAAGTAATAGAGATGCTAGATCAGACTAGATATAAAAAAATAACAGCTAGAAATAGAGTTGGAAGAAATTCAAAGAAAATATGAACAAGGAGATATCGTCATAGAATATCTAGTAAACACAACAGTCACCATAAAGAAGAAAACAGAAGCAGACGGAAAGAATAAATTATCGGACTAACAAAAGGTACAAAAGAGCCTCACTGGCACGAGAAGAAAAAGAATACAGGAAAGAGATGAGAAAATATTATCTCTCGGTAGAACTGAAATCCAAAAACAGAGAATGCGCGCAAATATTATAATGCATTGAAACAACTACAGTTAAATTATCTGATAGGAAAATGGTGGTAGGAAAAATTTATAAGTTGTAAAGAAACGAAAGTTCTATGGATAAACAAGTAAATCAAACTAAAAGCCAACGTTCAAATTGACAAAGAAATGTAAAGTTATTTAGCATAACCTTACAGCACACCAGTCTGTGGGGAAAATAGAAAATGAAATAAAAACAAATATGCACTATGGCGAAAATAAACCGGAAAGGCCTGATCAAAGCAAGGCGACTAAGACTTTAATCACCGATTAAAGAAGGGCGCCTAGCGAAAATATCGGTATGGAAACAGTTATACGGGAAAATGCTTCAAAAACAGTTTGAATTCAACTGTTAAATAAGAAATCGGGCTATTAAACAGGAGTAACTAATTGGACAATATGAATACGATTTCATAAATGAGGATGACATGGATAGAGAATAAGCTTAATCTGAAAAGTAGAAATATATACATTGTATATATCAATAAACTCCGGATTTTTCTAAAGCTGAATAAGAAAAGAATCTAATCGATATATCAGAATATTCTTGATGACGCCTAAGATTTGCAATGACAAAGGGGAAATCAACGATATCTATGTAAAAAGAAAAGCAGGAAAAGGACACATTAATATGGAAGCCTATTCACACGGCTTTAGTATGAATTGCACGATACCCTCAGGAGGGTAAGTAAAATTAGTAACTTCTCGTAAACGAAAGGTAATTGATATTAAGTTAAGCAAAGAAACAGTGAAGAAAATATTAATAAAGCAAAATGAGAGAGTACTTCTCATATCTTTAAATTTCAAGAATCTATCGGAGTCGAAACGACTTTAAGGACGCCTGAAAAAATGAGCATAACTTGTTTAAAAGTTCAATGGGATAAAAAATTACTGGGTACAAGTAATATTAATGGAGATAAAGTTATTCAATTATTATTCCGATAGTACTCGTGTTATTATTCTCTGATTTTAATGAGGGTAGCAAAGATTTTGATACTGTATTAAAAGAATGTGTTTTCCAATGATCAAATATACTGATTCCGTAGTCAGAATTGCGCATGATTGGAGTGACTATGTCTTATATATATATTTCAAAATGTATTATTATCCCGCAGACATTAAGAGTTCTCTGTAATTATTGATAAAATTTATACTATGTAATAATGTAATGAAATATTATTTCAACATTTTTTATCTTAGTTGTTTCTGTTACCGTTATGTGCATTATCTATATCTCGTTTCACATGGTTACTGTATGCTCTGTGTTTTCTGTTAGATTATGTTTTCGTGAAGCTGGGATAATCATCTAAAATAACCTTTGTTATGTTTGTGAGAAATTTACCAGCAGATGAACACTGGTTGTAAATTCGGAGGCTAAAAGAAAAATTGGACAGCTAATATATACTACACCTTGTGTCATTCTCCGTTTACACAGTCATTTTGTTCCATAGTGTAAGCAAACCAATCATAACTCTGATTATTACTTTTGTATGACTAATATTTGTGTTTTTTTAATGAAAGACAAATAAAAAATTGTCATCTTCATTTAAATCTTTTAGATGAGGATTTTTCATCGCTGTATGGCTTTCTAGTAAGCTTACCTTTCTTGTTATACACACGAATATTCAATACATATTCTATCCGGCCTCTTCAGGTGTCTGTTATACTAGGTAACTTTTTCATAATTGTGAAACGAACCTTTTTTGATTGATAAAGGTAGATTGTTCTCATTCTAATTTCTTAGGGTGATATCTCATATCAGCAAATTCTCTCTTTCTATTTTGCTTTTGTAACGCTTTTCCGTTTCTTTCACTGAACAAAAGATATGACTTTTCAATCAAAGGACTGAACACACAATGACTAGATAACAAATATTCTTCAAACAATGTTTTAATCTACTAGGCCATGCGCCTATTATAAATTCCATTTATTTAATTCTGGAGCCTTAAACCTAATATCTATATTCAGGCAGTGGAACTTTTGAGTGTTCTTTTTTTTCTCATAGTACTCATCTTTATGCTAGCTCTATTGAGGAAGCTGTCAGAGTCTGATCTGTGTTTTAGGGACAGAGGAATTGAAGGTATGAATCAAAAGTCTGCCACGATGTGTCTATCCTTACATAAGAATTACATTTGAAAATCTTCAGAAGATTCAAAGTTCATACGACATCAAACCATTATTCAAAAGCAGTTAAACTCTCCCGAGATATCTCTGTCGTACCAAACTCCCGCTCAACCTCTGAAGAAAACACAACCAAAAACAATGCGCATTCCATATGTTCTTGGTAACTGATGTCAGATCTTCAGGGAAACGTTACCTTAAAAGGTGTTTCTAATGATAATTATCACTTCCTGGTTTGTGGCTGACTCGCCACTTATGGGTTCAGGCAGTGCACGCTAAGGCTCGAAACCGATTTTATAAAACCAATTAAAATCTGTTTTCATATGATGATAACTAAAATTGAAACCGATTTCTCAAAACCGATTTTAATGTTTCCATAGTTTTTTGTAGTTTCCGCAACATATCAGTTCACACCTTAAACTTGATTGATTTTTAAAAATACAAGAACTAAAGATTTAAGTAAGTAAATTTTGAATTCATCTTTTATTTCTTTTAGTATCTGTTTTTCGATAGACTTCTTTCATATGCTTGAAATAAATAATATATTACATGTTTGTTTTGGATCTTTTTATTTTAACAAAAATCAGGTGAACTAAACATTTATAAGTTGCTTAGTTTTTTTTTTGTTTTGTTTTGGCAGCGTTTTCATTCACTTATTTCTTAGCATAGATTTGGTTATAATGTAGGGGAAGTGCTTTCTCTTGTGTTCATTTTTACACCCTTACACACTCTACGTTAAAAAATGGTGCACAAAAATGCAATAAGGTAATTATCGAAAAGTAAACGAAAATAAGGACAAAATGTTTCCCTGCTTTAAATGAATTCGAATTATATAGTTTTATTTGTGCACCATTTTTAACATTGAGTGACCGAGTGTGTGAAATATACATGTTCCTTTAGTTGCGCTGCTGTCACAAAAAGCATTGCTCAGTTACGGTGATTGGTGTTTTATATATAAATATTTTATGTACATTCATTACTGTACAATACGTGAAATGTCGTAGCCTACGCCAGTGTAAAAATTTAAATATCATAGACTCGATTGCTCTATGTTGAAAACAGCGCACAAATGAAAATAATCCCCAGATTTAATTCTTTTAACCATAACAAATTAATTTTATAATTTCTCACGTTTTTTTTCTTTCATTGCCTCTTTAATTTCATTCTATTTGTGCCCAGTTTTTAACTTAACATGTAATGTGCAGGATTTGAATATTTACAATCCGAATCACATTTTAATGTTTTACGCTCTTGCACATTTGGTATTAAAAACGGCGCACAAATAAAATAAATTTTTTAAACTTCTAACTTCTAAATGTTAGGACCGAGTCCATTAGCTTGAATGACGCAATGACTCTCCCACCTGGAAACTTTGAAAATAATACTTTTTCCGATTTTTTTCTTGATAATCTGAAAGTTTAATGTCTAATCTTGATAATCTGAAAGTTTAATGTCTAATTCATTAAAAAGAGGTGTGGGGGGGAAACTGCTCTAAATCGGCCTAAATCGGATTTTAACCAGTTTTTGAGAATGACTAAAACTTAAACATGGTTTCGAGAATTATCGGGGTTTTTTTTGCGAGTTCTAGTGTACATTATCTATACAGCGTTAGGAAAGGTTCGTCTGCAGCCTACATCACTGGATTGTATATGGTTAGAAAGTCCAGTACATAAAATTTACGTTTAAATTAGGAAAAACAAAGCAGAGATTTTCATTGAGATGGAGATCAAACAATTGATGTTTGACAGAAAGTTCATGAGTAAATTAACTTCACGAGTGGATTGCATAGAATCAATGGGTCACACAGAGCTCAAGATATGTTTGCTTAACTTGAAAAATAACATCATGCTAACACAGATCTTAGTAAGTGTTGTGTATAGTGAGAATTTCCACCGTGACATATCTAAAATGGAAGCGCAGTATCAAAGCCACTTCAACCCAAACAGAATATTTGATCATTGATTGTTCCTACAACGGAACACTAGCTCAGCATACAAGCACAAAAACACATATCTAAAAAAATCTATGAAAATAGTTGAAATAAGTTCAGTATATATTCTTTTATGTTCTATCGTTATCAAATATTTCAAGGAATATAAATATACTGCACATTAATATATTATTTGCCTTGTACAGTCGTCGTCAGCACCCGTTGGCATCAAAGTATCGACATCGTCATCCTCTCCTTATATCCTTTCTCCCCTCAGGAGACGGTGGCTCCTGAAGAGTAGCTAATCAAGTCTGTCCCCTATGCCCGCGGGACCATCTCCGCTGGATTTGCTGAAGGGTAATAAAAAGCCAATTCAAAGTGATTTTAACGTGTTCATTCGCGTGAATTTGGTTTTGATGTACAACTCTGCGTGAAGGACAAGCGCATACACTTGGACAGAAGTCTCTATCGCGGTTTAATGGGGACTGAGACAGGCGAGATCTGATAAACCTGGTTGCATCGGACAGTTGGATGCTTGACCTGTTAGGGTCCGACTTGCTTACGCCAGTCCGACTGGCGCTACCCACTTCCACCGGTTTGCTCGTAGAGATCCTGTAGATCATTGCACCGTTGGGGTCTTCGGGATTTAATCGCGTTCAGTCTAGTCCCTCCTCCTCTACTTTACAGGAGTTGAAACTGAAGATGGCTTCGTTCTTCGGATCACTGATGCACGTAAACCATCTACCATGAAAAAGAATGGCTATATATAATTTACACTGGATTTCGAAGTTTCTCCACTACGACACACTGTATGCAATATACACATTACATGTTTTATAAACTCAAAAAATAGTATAAGTAAACAAAACACTAGACAGCAAAACAAATTATGAAATAGTACATAAAAAAGTAAACACAAATATCGAAAAGTTTGGTTATTTTAGAAACAGAGACAAAAATAAGAAAATATATCTCGGGGTTTATGCCTAAACACTCTCATATGACGCCCTTAGTTATAATACAAGAAAGTTATTTATACTGACTTTTTAACATGTACATGCATGCATAGATACACACACATGTGTGTACGTGTACGTGTACGTGTATGTGTGCATGTGCATATATGCACATAGTGCTAATATAATATTTACCGTGAACATAAATAGGCTATGCGTATATAACAAAAGCCTGATGTACTGAAAATTGTCCGAGTAACGATTCAGAATGCTTTGTATTAGAATTAGTATACTGCGGCCTCATTTGTCCTGTTAGCAGACAATACGATTGTTGGTGCTTAGTGTTTGCCATTGAAGAATGGTTTAGGATTAATAGGCTAAAAGCCTTTACCAGTATTTGCTATTTTGTGTTTCATTGTAATGTTTTCTTATACATCAAAGTGCAATTTCATCAATAAAATTTGCCCGTCGGCTGGAGCTTCAGAATATGTCGACTGCACATCTGCAGAAAGACACCCTTCTCTCAATGAGTTTATCTGTTTGTTGTGAGCCGTGAGCTGTGACCTGTAATATCTGGAGACGAAATTCTGGTGGCTGAGTTCTTCTGAAGTCGAGTTTTGATACTTCAGGTTCCCAACCAAACACACTATTTTGGTTCGGCGGGCGGTTGGAAGGTCAATTGGTTGTTCGCGTTATTTCATAATTTCAAGTAACCAAAATGAAGAGAAGAAAATTTAGTCATCATTTAAAAGAATCTCAAATGTAACCATATGAAATATTTGAATTAGTAAATTCAATCAGTTTGGAAGGAAAGAACTATGTTGCATCGTAGATACCCCAAACTTCTCACTAGTTCTTGGATAGCGAAACCTAAGGAAAATTAAGGACTTATGGCCTTCCTCTAAATATGAGTATACAGTGGCTATCGCTTGGACTTACCAAGATGAATAAGTTCCCCCTTTGGTAATTCTCATTAAAGTGAACTCCGTTGCGGATGGGGAGCAGGGACGGTGAAATAATAAACCGTTTTTCATCCATATAAACAAACCCACCAAGAGAAATCACGTGGACACGGTTTCTGAGAACAAAGAGAAAAGATAATTTCCAAGATTATCCAGCTTGAAATCACTAAATCACGTATTATTTCCTTTCCTTATGAAAAAAAATATGTTGTGTTACGAAGTAGAGAACTCTCACTATATAACATTGAAGAGATAAAGAATGGATTGAAAAATCAGGGAGTTACGAATGTCAGAGGAGTGACAATTAAAAGAAATAAGGGAAATGTCACGACCAACACATTCTGACATTCAATGTACCAACTATCATCAAAAAGATAAAGATAGGACATAACTTAGAAAGGACCGACCCCTTCATTTCAAACCTTTTACAACTGTCAAAGGTTTCGGTATCATGAGGATAGATGATATGTTAAAACAGTATGTGGTCGATGTGGGCGAAAGAACCCAGATCACACTACCAATGAACGCAAAGATATATGTAAATGTGCAAATTGTGGAGAAGAACACCCTGCACATACCAGTAAGAAAAAAACTGTCCAAAATCTCGTCAAGCACTTTTCCTACGATAATACAAAGTTCAACAACAAAAAGACATAGTAAACTCTACCTGAAAACTTTTCAGAAAATTCGTAATCAAAATCACTTCAAACCATTCAAAACCGTCAAACTGAGCCAAGAAACGAAAAAATCAACTTTAATTAAAGTAACAATGAAACTTGCAGCAAACCATTCACAAAACTACAAGCGCTAAACAAAAGTACACGATACCGCCGTCAACCCTGATGAAATACATTACCAATTTCTAAAAGAATTACCTCAATCATCATTAGACTAGCTTCTTCAAACTCTCAACTCTCAACTCGATTCATGTCTGAATCTGCAACGACATTTCCAAATCCTGAAAAGAAGCCACGGTTCACGGTTCTACCAATACCCAAACTTGGCAAAGACAATCTAGGCTCAACAAATGGCAGAAAAAATAGCCCCAATCAGCACGAAACAATAAAAGTCCTATTGATCATCTAATTCAACCGGAAGCGACCATACAATAATTCTTCATAATAAAGAAAACTTAACTGCAATGTTCTCTGATTTGGAGAAAGCTTCTTTTGATGAAACCTGGAAATATGGCATAAAAGACCTACAAGACGTAGGACTGAAAGTCAAAATGCCATCCTTTATTTGTAGCTTTTTTCGGAAAATAGACACTTTAAGTTGCGTTTACCATGTCAGCTTAAAGCAGGGGAGCATTCTATCTGTTTAATATTAAAATCAATAATATTGTAAGAAACTTAATTTCAGGAACAGACTGTGTTTCATTTATGGGTGACTTTTTGATTTTCTGCGGATAAAAACACATGAACAATATAAAGCGACAGCTCCATCTATGTCTTAATAAAATTAAGAAATGGGCTACGGAGAATGGGTTTAATGTTTCAAAAGAAAAAAAACAAAATGTACGCACTTCTGCTAGCTTTGAAAAATGCATAAAGATCCAACATTAAAACTGAACAATAATATAATCTCAGTAGTATAACGATACAAGTAGGCATAATATTTAATAAAAAAAGCTAACATTTATACCCTATATGCAATACATAAGATCTAAATGCTAGAAAACGCCACAACTACTTATACTTATTGCTCACTGAGACTGGGGAGCAAGCAAAGGGTCATTACTCAAAATATATCTCTCATTAATTACATCTAAACTCGATTATGATTGCTTTATATATTGCGATGGAAGAAAAATCTACATAAAAGAACTTAATACGCTACATCATCAAGGGTTAAGAGTAGCGCAAGGAGCTTTTACCACATCCCTGATAGAAAGCCAATACACAGAATCACATTAACCTCCGTTAGTAATACGATAAAAAAATGGATCTTCAGTATTATATTAAGCACTCAACCTGCCCATCATATCTTACATATAAATGCACATTTCATTCACAATATACTGATCCCCTTAACAGAAAAGAAAATGCCATCAAACCATATCTTATGAAAAATGTCATTTAGAAAACACTAATAAATACTGCAGAAATCCACAACTCAATCAACTCTAAAATACCCACTTGGATGATAAAATAACCTAGTAAATTCAACCAAAAGAACCTATTAAAACTCAGTGAGTTCCAAAAATGCAAAACTAATCCTATTACATTCCATGAAGAATTACTTCTTATCAAAAATGCCCACACAGATCACTTGTCCATCTATACGGATGGAGCTAAAGATGATGATAAATTTGATGTGCAGCCCTTCACCACAAATTAAAATTAATGAAACCACTTCCAGATAAAGCTTCCATATTCAGTGGCGAGGAGAAAGCTAACAATTTATCCTTCGACATCATAAATACAAGTAAAGATTAAAAATATTTATGTACACTAACTATATGTCACTTACCACAGCACTAAAATACAAAAGTACAAATGTCAAACCCACTCATCGTTAAACAGGATTACTAATTTAAACACAGATATTGTCTTCTTCTGGATAACTAGCCATATTGGGAATAATAGAACCGATTCAGCAACTAAAAAACATGTACTCATCAGACCCCTTCAATATTAAAATTTCACTTACAAATCTGAAACCAACAATCAATAAATATATTAGGGAGGAATGACAAAAGGTATGGAACACCTATCCAAATAATGAATTATATAAAATTAAACCAACTACCGAATAATGGCATCAGAAATACTAAACTAGAAGAGAAGAAGTGATTATATGCAGGCGCCATATTAGACATACTACCATACACCATTCGTATTTCCTTAAAAAGGAAGATCCTCCGATATGTGTTGCCTGCCGAGACCCATTCGCCATAAAAGACGGACTGACAATCTAAAACAATTTTAATTCAATCCGCTTAAAATACTACCAAAGAACAATCTTCATATAACCTTTTCAAAACACTGATTACTTTATTCCAGTTTCTAAGATAAAACAAACCGATTTCAAAAATATAAACAAACAAAATTTAACAACCATCATGAATGAAGATTTTCATAACATTAATCCACATAATATCCTACAATTTTTTAACTCAAACTGGAATTCAAAATATAACTTCAAGAAAACTGCAAAATATAACAGAGAAATTATGTTCACACAAACATTTATATGCACAAAAGCTGGGTATAATCTGTTATGTATTCAATTGTGAAAGCAGAACAACATATTTTTATTATTTCAAAGATTCCAAGAAAATTAAATCTCGCTATTAAATGACCTATATGCCGTTAAACGAAAATATCAAATCAACCTATGAAAAGCAATTAAAAATTATTCAAACGATTTTAAGAATTCCTGATTACCTTTCTTCCGTTTTGTTTTAGATTTTTTACTAAAATATAAGATAATATTCTGTCATAAAATTTCCTTTAAGAATGAATTACACGTTTTCTGTCACAATGCAAAAGATAAGTTATCAAAGAAAAGCTATCTCTATACTGATCCGAAATTACTTGTTTTCTACATTTGTTTTTTACTTTTTAAGGTTTCAACCAATTTTATTATAATACGAAAGAGGCCCTTGAAAAAATAGACTGAGTGAACAAAACTATATATAAAGTTGTGAGTGCATGCGTATTAATTTCAAAAGATATGAACAGATATTCAGATATGATTAAATAACATTTACACAGACGATAGTGAGTTGAAGATATGCATTAAATCCGACGATGTTTCCTACTTTTTCCTTATTTAAATACAAATGATAGTATCAGGTTTATCATTTAAATTTAATAGGTTGAATGGATCTCTCAAATTTTGAATAAAATATATTGAAAGCATAGAAAGTGCCTGCTACGAATTAAATACAAAACTCAAGACTGCAGAGCATAAGATTTATCTTTAAAATATTTTGTTTTGATACACAAAACGTCTCTTATCAATCTGCTATGGTTGTGTGTATAAAATAGATCATATTATTTTAAACAAAATATTAGTTAATGATTACTTAATACAATGATTAATTAACAATAGGCATTAAGGAATAAAACTTATTCCTTCACTTATCAATACACTCACATTCACTGAAGTGATTAGTAATGATCAAACTTCTTCACTTCCAAATGAGTTCCTGGAGGAAAATTTAAACGAAATCAAAATATCTTCACCTATGAAAAAAGAATAAAGAAAAAAAAAAGAATAAAAACTATACGAAATATTTGGTTGTTTCTTATGATAAGTACTAATTACTCATCAAAATTTTGGAAGCTTCATGTAGAATGAATAGTCGCTCCAACTTTGTGTAAAATATTTACACATACGTACATAGTGCATATGATTTTAAGATCCTAGTTTATCATATAAGGATCTCCAAATTATTTTAAAAGGTTCAATCGGATATAGGTTTTAGAAAAGAGTTATTTTATGAAAGTTGACTTAAATTAACTTTGCCTGACATTACATGAAGAATTTATGCCTGTCAAAATGATGTATAAAATATAACATTGACGAAGTTCACTTAAATCTAAACGTACAAAAGATTGAGCTTTTTGCAATCTTCTAATGTAGGCTGCATCATTTGTATATATACAAGTAATACTCCGGTGTTCGTTGATTAGTAACTAAAAAAAAAACTGGAATTCAAGTAAATAGCTTTCGAATTGTTTTAAGAATTCCTGTATGATATACCTGATTATATATATATATATATATATATATATATATATATCGTTCTATTTTGTAAGCTAGAAAGAAGAAGCCCTGAGGACATCATTCAGCTTATTTTTCTTGGTCGTCTTGGTCACAGCTTGTGAAATTGATGGCAGCTCCAAGATGTCATTGTAGGAATGAATGTCATTTTCATGGTAAGTTTCACGATACATGAACTTTTGAAGTCATTGATAGTTTCCGTTTAAAAACTAAAGTAAAATCTTTTGAACAACCAACTCAATCAATGCCAACGGTTATAGAACAGAACTTAAATACAGCACAATATTGATTTTGAACAGCCTTTAAGCGAAATATAATTACGCCAATTCAAGAAAAGTAATAATTCTCTGTTGGAGACTTACCCAAAGATACTTATGAAGACCTGTATTATGAATTGCGATTTCATTAGTCGACAAATGGTAATAAAAATAGCAGAAAGCATGCTTCTGGCGAAATGTGCTCAAAGTTTATTGTTTCTGTCATATCCTATTAGTTATTTATATAAAAGGTAAAACGCTCCTTTTGAAATGATTACAAGAGTCATGCAATCTACATAATAACGAAATGTTGCCTTTGGTGAAATAATTTAATCATCGTCTCTTGTCTTTACACATAATTCTTTCGTTCTCTTTTCTGATATTGACTGTGAGGAAATTATGATGTATGATAAAAACAGAAAGTTTAGAAATATATCAAGATAAATGCAAATTTCATGAGAATTTTCATTATCGTTTTCTTGATTTTTGTTTTTTAATGTTACACTATCAGAAAATCTCTTGTCAATATTTTCAAATTATAAAAAACAACAACTAATTTCTATTTATTTTTATTTATTCATTAGTTAGAAAATTGTTTTTCAAGTAATGTTTCTCTAAAGAAAGAAATTCTATTGAAAGAAGCTGATAATGAAACAAATTTTATAATATGGCGTGCCACCGAAACAGATTTTAATTATGAAATTCGATACATTACATCAGAAAATATATTAAACTAATGAGATAGAAGTTATTAATGGAATGATAATTTTTAAATAACTAACTTGTAAATATCTAACTTCTATAATCATAGGAACTTTAATTAAAGATCCAAAAAAGTTTAAATCAAATAAAATTAAGTATTAATTATTTTTTAATTTGAATTAGGAAGTAGAGCATTAAAGTACTAAAGTGAATATATGCGTACATACATACATACGTATATATATATATATATACATACATACATACATACATACATACATACGTTTATATATACATACGTACATACATATATATACGTACATGCGTACATACATACGTAATTGCTGGCCACTCGTATTCGAGGATACCCGTCTACCGGAGCGGCTAGACGACTGCTCAGTAGACGACTGCTCAGACACATTTGTGTTTATTCAACACCCACAGAGCCCACCTGTGGTTTATACTGCAACTATTCTGAGCAGACTTTACTTACAGTTTCTGGGTAGAGCATGAACAGCAGTCTGAACAAAGCCAGGGTACTCAAACCCTTAGTCACGATGACTTGTGACTTCAAACTAGCCCAACCATTGACGGTTGGAGCCGTCTACCCAGTTTACTTCACAAGACTTGAGTCATCCCGTGGTATGGTTTTCAGGCACTTTCCAAAGGTGCCGCACGCTGGAATCGCCTCCTCCAAACAAATAATATCAAGGCGTCACCTTCCTGACAAATCGACCATGGTGTGAAAAGTTTTCATGGTCAAAAAACTAACGTTCTAACCACTCGGTCACGCGCCCATAACATACATACATACATACATACATACATACATACATACAAACATGTGGTAGTTACTATTTAAATTTTTATTCAATATAGGCAACAAGCACGACTTTGTTACACTGTTAGCTGATGAAAAAATTCTCATTGCCAATTTTACCTAATGTTAGGGACACCTTAGAAGTGTCTTAAAAATTTACTCATCGCTGATATACGCACAGTCAGAAAAAATGTCGTACGTTGATTCTCCATGATCTTATGAAAAAGGATATCACCTTTCTTCTTCAGAAAAATAGGTTTTTGAATAAAATTGAGAACAATAAAAACTGAATTTTTTGTTCGTATTGATAACGAAGAAAATCGGATTTGGGCACTTTCCATGTTTGAACATTAACAGAATTCACTAGGGAAAAGTTATTTCCTGTAATTGATGGGAATGAAAAGATTTTTTTAAATTATTTTCAATTAATGGAAGCTGGGAAAAGTATTAATGTACAAGGCGTGCCATTGGTTCTTTAACTGATGCTTTGGAAAGTGAAAATAATTTTCTGCCCACGAAAACTGAGCTGTGTTTGTGCTGCCTTCAATTTGCAAATACATGAACCTGGAATAGGGAGTTTTCTAAGTAAAACACATTATTTGGATATGTCACCTTTAGACTATCAATGATTTGTCACCTTATTATATGTCAGCTTCAGACTATTTAACTGCATGCAACACTTCCAAAATAACGGTTCAAAAACGTTGAAGATATAGAATATTGAAAAATTCTTTACAGATTTCAACGAACTGATGACGATGAAATACACAGTTTCTCACGTGCGCGTTGATAGAAAGAGACGTTAATACACCGATGACTGAATGCATCGCTATAAACTTTTGTATAAATCTAATATATGATTACGATATGTTTTGAGATTTCCGCTTCTTTTCTTCTGTAAATTTTTTCCTAAACTATATTAACATACTGTTTGTTATCATCGTTACATCTTTCTTCTGCTTCCAAGGCGATATTCATCCACTTAGTATCGATTTGGTAAAACACTACATTATAAAAGCTGAACTAATTTGCTTATTCTAAGTTTTGTGAAGTTCAGGTGATGAAAGAAGACAGAAATTGAAAACTCTTCAAAATTTTTTTATTTCATCTGAGTATAACTTATTTAAAAGAGGTATGAAAAATAGAAAATTAAATACGTAAAGATTTTTAAAAACGTTTTCTAAATATATCCTGAAAAAAGAGTAAATATAAGAAAGGGGTGCAATTGATACTAAGCCAGTATTATTACGGCTTATTATTTCTCATAGGCAGATATTCTTCTATATAAATCATAAAAAAAGAATAGTTTACTTTTAAACAACAAACAAAAAAACTATTGTTACTTGTAATTAATAGCTCGGGGGATAATATTGTAATATTGTAAGATACAAAACAAAATCAGTTCTGCACTAGAGAAGATATTAATTTTAGTATATCAAAGGGTAATTATTTTATGCATTCAAAGGAAATGCTTTGAAGGCCACTACAAGGCATATCATCATCATCATTATTTAAATTTAAAAAAGCTGTATGAAATTCGTTTCTTCAAATGAGCTAAAATAAATTTCGAGGATAACTTAAAAAGGAATAAGTTTACCAAGAACATGTTAAAAAAAACAAATATCGATTTGGAGGAATATAATAAGAGGTAACAGTAATATAATTATTATTCTTGTTATTATAACTTGCATTATTGATCTTGCCTCATCAATAGTAACTGAGGATTTTCACTGGAACTCATGCGACAACAGTCTTCTCAGGAATAAACGACTTGAATATTCTCATTGATTTTAATATAGTCAAAATGCTTTTAGCCTTGTACACTTGTTTTCCGTTCTTTGGCTTTAAAAATTATTTACGACTTATTTCTGCATTTCATTTCAGAGTCTTTATAAAATATTTTGATATGATATTTTATGACGACTATAATTCATCAAAAATATTTCTGGATAAGAACGAATAAAAAATGGATGAATATTTTAATCATTGAATAAGATTTAGTAACTTTGTTCTTTCTTTTTTTAAAGAAACAATAAAATTATGATAATTGTTTTTTAATTATACATTCTTTCAGTGATTCTTTTCTGCATTCCAACAAAAGTGAATCGTTAAAGTAAATAGTTATATTCTTCTTCCTTGTGCAGTGACCCTTCAGACTGTTCTCCGTAACTTCCTGTCATTTGTAACTCTTAGCAATGATTCTCTTTCTACTATTCATCACCCTTTCTGTTCTGACATCCATTTACACATGGTATATTTTTTATATTATAAAAAGAAATATTTTCCAGAAATAACAAAAAAAGTTTACAAACTTATTTTTCCAGAATTTTTTTACTTTTTATGACGATTTGTTTTTATTTTTATGTCAATTTTTTGTTCATTAAAAAGATAAGTTTGATAAGCAACATCATCTTCTTTTTGCATCTCTTTGTTTATATATATATACACTACCGGCCATAATTATTAGGCCACCCCAGTTTTTAAAAAAATGATGTATTTTATACTTTTTTTAGTATTTATTGCCAAATGAATAATTCTGAATAAAAATAGAATGGTTCTTTTGTTAATACTGCACAATAAGATGTGCATCAAATGAACTGTTCTGGTGTCCAGTTTTTGTGCTCTCTTCCCCATGCTAGTCTCTTCTTCTTATTGGCTGTCCAAAGCAAAGCTTCCTGGCTGCCTTGTAAAATTTTGCAAAGTAATAATAACAAAAAAAAACATTCTATTTTCATTTAGAATTATCCACTTGACAATAAAGACTAAAAATAGTATGAAATATATAAATTAAAAAAAAACTGGGGTTGCCTAATAATTATATACAGTAGTGTATATATATAAACGCAGTGGTAATGTAGGAGATTTCCATTTTGTCATTCAATTACCTACTAACAATATTGAAATTCGCACGCACGCACGCACGCACAACCTGACCGCAACGTGCCGTGAGATGACATGTTACAATACGAAATATTTTTATTGTGAAAATATTGATTTGTATTTGGAATAATTTCTATAGTCAGCGATTATACTTCTACATTTAATATATGAGTAAATTGAAGTATATTTAAAATGTTGAACTGCATTTTCGTTAGTATGTGCATGTATATATTTGTATGTGATATTTTAATTATGTAAACTCGTAACCCATAATTTTATTGAAATATATGAATGTAAACATTATTTTAAAAGTGTAATAGAAAAAACTGGCATAAAAATTAAAAGTGCTTCAGTTAAGGTATATGAAAACTATATTTATGTGCTCATTTCACATTTTATTAAATTATAAACTTACAGACTTGATTAATCATACATGCGGTCTAATTATATAGCAAGATATAAATTTAACAAGAGACCGACTAAAGCTAACTGTGAAATTAAGATATATTTATGAGAGGGTTATAAGGTGATTGACAGATAATTAAATAAAATTAAGTGAAGAGATATAGTTCAAAATATATCTAAAATAAACATTGGGACAAAGAAAAAAAGTTGTTTGTTACATTGACGTGAAATTTAGAATGAGGAAATGTGGAAAATTGTATTTTACGCAAAGTTGTGTATCCTTTAAAAGACTTTTCCAATTTCTTACAAAAGCTGGAATAATGCGTTTGAGACAACTAAGCATTGAAATGTAATTCTTCAACATTTGACGCATGCCGGATTTAGAAACAAAAAATCAAATAAATGAGTTTAAAGTAAGGTTGGTTGATTGCTGATTTTCTATACGCAGCTTAGATGTGGCACAAGGTCGAAAGTATGGAGTACTCAGTGAGGACCGAACTCACTACACAGTTGTAATAGGTTCTAGCGAAACACCCCGTAATTGTATAAGAATGTAAGTGATTCTGCACACACAGATCTAGATAAATGACTTGAACTGATAATTGTTCGGGAATATGATTAAGTGTTGAAAAGGTCTCCACTGAGCCCACATTTAATATCTGACCAAATGACGAACTGACCTAACAATCGCTATCTTTCTCAGATCGAGAAACTTTCATCAACCCGTTTAAACACTGATGTCCTAAAATTCTTATAATAGCAGTATATAAAAATAATCTTGGTACCATACCAATACCAAGACATTAATTGAGCTTTGGCTTCTGATAAATTAGTGTGAACATCAGTTAGGTTGCTAATGGCAAAGTGAATTTTTGGAGTTCGAACAGGGTGCGATCCTCAAAGTAATAGTAATATAAGCTCTTTCCTTATAAGTAAATCTTTATCCGTTCGTTGATCAATCAACCAGTTGATCAAACTGTCTGTTGAAATTTAAAAATATATCTCTTAAATTCTTTTTCAGAAAAATCGGTTTGTAAGAGTGCACTGACCCTATTTAAAAGTTTAATTGCATGAAATTACAGGATGGATATTTGGAAGGACTATTAATTGGATAATGATTATCAAAATTCTCAGGAGAGTAGGTTGAATGAACAAGAGAAAAATCTAAAACGAAATCAGTTAACATTTATCTTTTGAAATAATAAAATGAATTTAAGAAATATTCAAGGGAGCTTTGAAGCCAGAATTAACTTGACAAAATTAAGTGCAATTGAGCAACACTAAGGTTCTCAACTTTATCAACTTCCTGTTGATAAGAAGAAGAAGACATGATTAATAGGTTGTCCGAATTTCTTAGGCACTGAGAAATTAAAATTCCGAAATCTGCGTAGGCTATTACTGTGAAGAGTGGGTTACAGGTCTCCCAAGTCCAATAACTTTTTTCTTTCCAGTAATGATAGTGGTTTCCTTCCTAAACTTCTGTTTGAAATAGTGGGAAACGTTAAAATCTTGATTATGTAATTATTTTCTCCTCGAATTATATGTGCCATCCATTTTAGTTGTTGCTGCTGTTGAAAGCGATGCTAAATCAATGCAATTTATCTGTTGATGGAATAATGCCGCTCATCGTAGATAGCGTAGTGGTCAATCAAAGATCTTTCATGATTGTGACCAGAGGTGACTAGTTAGAATTGTTTGTAGTAACAGTCAAGTGACACTGAATCAAATCACGTTCACACTTCATACAAGACGTACCAGACACATATTAGCTCAGCGTTCTTTAGCATCCATGAGATATGAGATCTAAGGAATCGCCGGTTTACTCCTGTTAAGACCATACCACCATACCTAACCTGGGCTCATGACGTCATTAATTGAAGAACCTGCAACATATGGCATGGTCCATTGAACCAAATTTCTAGTTGTTTCGGGACGAGATTAGAAACATCTTTTTAACAATATTCTGTTCTTCAAAACAATTATAAAAGATGATGTAATTATATTAGGAACTAAAAATAGTAATAATTTTTCTTCAAGAATAGTTACTTATGATATAATTACTTATAAGTTTAAATTGAGTGTACGGCTTGAAATAGGATCCATAAGCCAAGAATGGATGTGCGTTGTGGTGCAGTGGATATCGGCTCGAGACGAGGAATCGGTGTCCCGATAGTTCAAATTCCAGTTGAATTCCTTGCATTCACATAAGCACAAATACCCTTGCGAAGTGTATTAATCCGTCTCTTTCCCTTCAGCTATGAGTTAAATAGCAGAACAGATTGGCTTCTATAGCCTTGCTTGGCAACCAGTTTACCGCAGAAAGTCATTGCAACCTATTGTGTGAAAATTATGCCCAGTTAGTCATGTCTCCTTCGAGCGTGTATCACGTACGGTACTGACAGACTGAAGCCAATAAAATATTTGTTTATATCAGAAAAATATTAGGTTCTGGAGTAATATATTATAAAATCCCTTACAGAACTGCTTCTTCATTTGAGTTGTTTTAAGATTCTGAATAAAAAGAGAGAAACACAAACAGACTTTACAAATTTCTCCTAAGATTTTATACCTGTTCTATTCGAACCGTAATTTTGAAAAACATAAAAACACATTCATTCCAAATCCAATCAAACTAGATTAATAATATAAAAAATAATAAATATACTTTTAATTACTTAAAGTACTATACATATTAAATGATTTAACAATATTTTATGAACTTTTCATCTTATTTTTCTCCCTGTTTATATGTGGACCAAAATATTTTCTTGGGGAAGATCAATTGATGTTTTTCTCACTTGTAGTCAATATTTTCAGTGTGTTCCTATCACAGATTCAGTGCAAATGATGAAAAGAACTGCAATTACTATAGCTTCTGCCATAAAATTAAGATATACTCACAAACAATATTTCAAGTGACAAAATTTCATTATATTTTGAATCCTTTCATATAATTGTCTTTAATCTAAATAAACTGATGAAGTGATATTGCTAATAAAATTTCTACTAAAAAAAAACAGATTAAACCTTATAATATAGGGTCACCGATCATTAAATTGATATACAGGTGACTATTTACAAAATAAAACACAACATTTTTAATAAAACAATTTATTCAGTTAAATTTAAGTAAAAATCTCATTTGTTCTAACACTATTGGAAATATACAATTAAAAAGAGAATAATATTAAATTAAAAATATTATTACTCAAGTATTTTTATTGAGCGACTAGAGCATTATGGCTGGCGAAAAATCGCCCCGCACAATATTTATTATATTAAATGTACTACTACTACTACTACTACTATTAATGTAAGTAAACTAATGACACTATGGCGTTAGGTGATCAGGGAAAAAATAAGTGGACATTGTACAGCTCTGGCCAAAAGTTTTGCAACACCATAAAAAATTCTAGTTATTGATAACAAAACACAACTATGTTTGCTTTAGCATTTTAAAATACTAATTTAAACTATTTCTAAGTAAGAAAAAGTTATTTATTATGATGTATGTTAAATGTTGATGTTACATTCAATACTTTATGTGCTTTCCTCTATTTTTAAGAACAAGTTTTATTCGCTTTGGCATAGACTCAATTAGTGATTTTAAACAGATCTAATAGAAGTCCAAGATCTTTGAAGGACAGCTTCAAGTTCAATTCTTGTTGTTGGAACAGCTTCACGCACTTTTGGTTCCAGGATGGACCATAAATTTTCGATGGGATTGAGATCAGGTGAATTACCAGGCCAGTTTTGCAGAACTCTGAAGTTATTTTCCTTGAACCACTTCGTCAGCTTTTACTCTATGGCAAGGTGCACCATCATGTTGAAACACCGCATCTCGATCAGGGTAGTGTTCTATCAAAAATGATGGTAGTCTATTTTTAATAGTGTTCATATACCATTCTTTGTTCATTGATGTACCTTTGGGTACAATCACTAATTCTCCGACGCCATGAAAGGAGAAGCACCCCCAAATATGAATGATGATGCTTGACTGTGGATACCACACAATCAGGGTAGAATCTTTCATCAACTCGTCTTCTGACACAAATTGATCCATTCTTAGCAAAGCAGCTAAAAGGTGATTCATCAGAGAAAATCACCTTCTTCCAGTCTTCTACAGTCTAACGTTTATGAATTTAACAGAAATTTAGTCGATCATTTATATTTTTTCGTGTCAAAAGTGACGTTTTTGCAGGCCTTTTTGACATCAATCCTTTCATCAACAAACACCGCCGTACAGTGCGATCTGAAGCTTCCACACCACCGCTTGACCATTCCTTCAGTATTTGCTGACTACTGGTCTGTCGATCAGACATACTAAGTCGCACCAGTTGTCGGTCATCCCGCCCTGTAGACAATTTTGGATGACCATTTCGAACCCCAACTTCGATTTTTTAAAGTTTTCTTCTACTTCTGGACTATTCTTGTGACCGTTGATGCATGAACCTGCTTCTGTTTGGCAATCTGACGACAGCTAAGACCAGCTTTGTGTAAAGTAACGATTGCAGATCTTTTGGGTTCGGAACAATGACCTTTGCCCATTTGGATTACAATTAGATGTACAGAATGAATAATGTGGCTTAAAAAATAATTACTGTCCAATCTCTTCTCTCCGCTTCGCTTTTCATCTCACTCTGTCTGCCGAATATGTGGTTCAATAAGAAAATACAGTTCAACCTCTATGCTCTTCTTTTTCTTCTCCCCAGAAAAAATATTCCTTCTTTTTTCATAGAGTCGAGAACTTGCCCATGTAAATCACTTAAAATTTGCATAAGCAAATTAAGCACATTCCATTTATTGATTATTCATGGTTTCACTCACTTTCAGTATTAAAAATATCTGAAACTATACTTTTACATAATGTTTCAAAACTTTTGGCCAGAGCTGTATGTCTAGAGTTTATTTTCTTGTATTAAAATCATAGAACAGCTGTTATGCATAGGTTTTTAAAAGGCTTGTTTTTTTTATTCTGTCGTGATCTTTTTTTTTCTTTTTTTAATTTTTGATTTGTGTTATGGCTATAAACTGATGGTTTGGGGAGTTGTAATGAAAAGCAATTAAAATTAAGATAAATAAAATCTTGTAAAATAATAATGATTTGTAACAGAAAGAGCAGTTTGGTCTAGAGATCGTAATTGCATTTTTTGACTAACTTTGCATTGTAAATATGGAAATGATATATCAAACATTTTTACTTAATATAGTGTGCAGCTAAAGTTCAAATTTTAAGATACAAACTGAAATAGTTGTTCTTTATCAAAGAATATTAGTTTCCTAACTAAAAGTTATGAATTTGCGTCAACAGCAAAAATGAAAGATTCTTGAAAGATTTGTCATTTCTTCAGATTTTACACAACACAAAGCAATCCCAATCGTAAATGAAAACAAAGAAAATACTATAACTTGATCGGTGTTACGATCTGACAAAAATATCTTTTAAAAAATACAAACATTTGAGCACTGACGTCTATGTTCATGCATAAAATGAATGGAATTCGTATGAGGTCGTAGATGTAATTTGCCTAAAGTGAGAAAGTTACCCGCATCAGTTGTGATTTGTTATTAAAAAAACTTATTAGAAGAAAGTAATTGCAAATAAGTGAGTAATTAAAAAAGATTATTCAGTTGAAAGATAAAAATTGATTTCAATGTGATTGAAGCTTCATAATCTCAGATGAGAATTTAATTCGAAAATGTTTTTGATCATCCAGAAATAATTTATTATCTTCCTTACTCTATTTTGCGAACAGAAATTTCATTATTTAAGCATAAAGTATCACCATCATTTAGGCTCGCGTGCACACACACACACACACACACACACACACACACACACACACACACACACACACACACACACACACACACACAATACTGGGCTGCTTAAATTTAAATCATTTCACTCGAAGCAAAGGCGGAACCGCCACTAGTGTGCAGGAGGTTACAGTGAAATAAAAGACTGGGTACAGTGGGTATTGAAGAAAAGATTGTCATTATCTATTTTTTCAATCCCGTTCATCTTCTGACATTGCATTTAGATTTTTGAAGGTTGTAGCTATCAGAGAAGCAAATAAACAGAAGGAAATTCTACAGGAGAGGGAATGCGAGAAAATAAATTATTGTAAAAGAAGAGGAGGTTATATTTAACTACTACAATAGTAAACTGGTGGGACCTAGGTGCCAGTCTAGTAAAACGCTTGAATTCATGTGAGATTGTCAGAGCAGTTGCCATAAAAATAATTGTAGAAAAGACAGAGGGAATCCATGTCACGTCGTGAGAAAGTGATTGGAGTCACGATGCCATGGGAGGACCGATTACATTATAGATTTTTCTTTGGATTTTGTCGAGAACATCGAGACATAGTAGGAGAACCAGATCAGATATGACAACAGTATTCAATGCACGGACGAATGATAGATGCATAAATTTCTGACCCAACACAGAGTCCCAACCTTGCTAGCTGCAAATGCAGCTATAGATTTGATGTAGTCGTTCCACGATTGAAAAAGTGAGGCCAAGGAAGCGCAGTTTGTTGATCTCCAGGGGATTTGTATCAGCTTTGCTGATGTTTCACAGGAAAATTTTTCTATGGGGTTTAAAGAAGAGCAGTTTTGTTTTGGAGGCATTCAGATTTATAAACCATTCTTCTTCTTCTTCTTCTTCTTCTATGTGCCCTGTCCCTTCAGGACGTAGGCGATCATGGCTCTCCACGTCTCCCTATTCCTTGTGGCTCTTAGTATGTTTGCTTCTGTTGCTCCTGGCAACCCCCGTTCCGTCATCCACCTGATCAGTCCCTGCAAATATGTTATCCGCTGCCTTCCTCTGTCTCTCCTTCCCTCTATCTGTCCAGTCAGTATCAGGTTCTCCAGGCTCTCCTTCCTCATTGCATGTCCCAGGAACTTCAATTGTCTCTTCCTGATGCTCAGCATCAATTTCCTTTTTGTTGCCATTCTTTCTAACACCTCGTCGTTTCTTGTATGCTCCGTCCACGATATCCGTAGCATCCTTCTGTAGAACCACATTTCGGCCGCTTCCAGTTTTGTCCTCATTTTCGATTATATTGTCCAGCATTCACAGCCGTATTGAAGAACTGACATCACGTAGCAGTCTAGCACTCTTTTCTTCGTTTCTATTGAGATTTTCCTGTGTGTTAGTATTTTGCTCATCTTCTGGAACGCGTCCGTTGCCATGCCAATTCGCCTTCGGATTTCCGTGTCGCACTTTCCATCTCCTGTTAGAACACTTCCTAGGTACTGAAATTCTTATACTTGTTTGATTCTTTTATCCTCCACCTGTATTTGGCATTTTGGGTTGTATCTTTTGCTGATGACCATGCACTCAGTTTTCTTAAAGTTTATTTGTAGTCCCTTCTTGTCACTCTCCACTGCTACTTTCTGTATGAGGTCTTGTAGTTTCCTTTCCGTGTCCGCAATCAGCACTGTATCGTCCGCATATCTTATGTTGTTCAGGTTGTGGCCTCCAATAACAAATCCTGGCGTGTCATCTAGGGTCCTCAAAATATTCTCGCTGTATAGGTTGAACAAATCCGGTGAAAAGACACATCCTTGTCTTACGCCTTTTTCTATCTTTGTGTATCTACTGAGGTCGTTACCTGTCCGTATGCAGGCCGTTTGCCGCTGATTGAAAACCCGTTTCAAGAGCAGTAGCCAGGTTTATTTTGTTAGCCTTGGAAGGTAAATGGTGGTGTCATCAGCATAAATGTCTACTTGGGAACAGATGACATCAGGAAGATAATTGATGTAAATCAGAAAGAGCATAGGACCTAGGATAGAGCCTTGAGGAACACCTGAATTTCTGTGAAAGGATCTAGAAGCTTGCCCGTTCAAATCGACCTTCATTTAACGATTGATAAGAACGCTTTGATCGGATTAAATCAAACTAAATCAAACCAGAAATACCGTAGCCCTGGAGCTTGCGCAGACATTGTCAAACGCATTTTAGATATCTATAGCAAAAGCTAAAGCTTCACCATTATTATCAAGAGCCTGATATACATATTCAGTGATGGTCGTTAGCACATCAGCAGTGGACCTGGCCGAGTAGAAGTTAAATTGTTTGTCAGCGTGTAAGTCGTGAGAAGTGAGACGCTTAACTACTTCAGCATTGATTAGTGTCCTGAATACTTTGGTAGAAAGAGGTAAAAGGGTAATAGAGCGAGAGTTACAAGGGTCAGACAGTTCACCAGAGTTTTTAAAAACAAGAAAAACATATGAGGATTTCCAACAAGCAGGAAAGCAGCAAGCAGAAAGGCAATAGCTGTAGAGTTTGGAGAGGACTGGAGCCTGCTCAAAGGGCACGCTTCTTTAAGACGACGGCTGTGATTCCATAACCTACGGTTGGCTTATGAGAGTCTAGTTAGAAATGATGGCCGAGACCAGGGATGGTTTTATGCATACATCACTCAGTTGAGCCTCTGTTCTAGGTGGGTACTCCAGACAAGTCAAGTGTAGAGTTAGAAAATACTTTGTGAGAAAAGCATTCAACATTGTCTGCTGTAGATGTGAGAACTTTGATTTGATTGAATAGAGGAGGTATTGAAGGTTTACTGTTGTTAAGCACAGTATTGCAGAGCCACCAACAATCTCTAGAACTGAATTTGCGAGATGCTATACGTTGTATCACTGTATCAGCAAACAATAATTTGCTTCATTTAGGACACGCTTGATTTCTTTACGAGCAGAGACAAATTGTAATCAGATGTGTCACTTAATCAAGTGATTCCTGTGCGCAATAATAGCCGAGCATGCAGGTGAGATCCAAAGAGATGCACGAGGTTTCACTTTAAATTTTCTTGTAGAAATGAAAGCATTGATGCCGGATTTCACCAAGAAGGATATCTTAGAGGTGCAGTCTTGAACTGGGAGATTAAACATTTTATTTCAAGGGACGTCACAGAACGAGTACAAATGCGCATGTTGATAAAAGAAAGAAATTCTGTTGGTAAAGAGTGAGCAGAAAGAGGTGTTTACAGACGCCACCGCATAATCTGAGTTTCCAAGAGAACAGGACAGAGCTGCAAAGCATGACATGAGTCAGGGATAGAAATGTTCAGGTCACTTGGTACGAATACTACAGATGTTAAAGAAAGAAATGTTGAGAAGTGTAGGTGTATTTGTTTGGCTGGTTTAGTTTTATATTATTTAGTTTTAGTTTATATTATCTTATTTTAATTGTTTATGGTAATGTTATTTTTAGTTATTTTGATAAGAGGCTTGGGGAAGTAATATCAGTAGGTCGTCAAATGTAACCTGTCTGGAAGGGTAACTGGCGCAGACTACAGCCTCAGGGTTGTCCACCAGAGGTGCTTGAAAGGACACCCATCCATGCCCGACCTGGCACTGCAAGAAGTCAGATATTATTCTGCTGTTGATCAAAACAGCCTCTATAGACGCTACGCAAGAGTTCGAGCTTCTAATTGCCAGTCGGAAGCAGCAACCAGAAAACTGCCAACCCTCTGTATGAAAAAACGTTGCCACCATAGATACATATCACAAAAAAAGCAACAGCACCACTATTAAGGCCTGAGGAGAAAGAAGGAATGATCCTCTGTTCCTGTTTGAGAGAAGGGAAAGGTGTATGAACAAGGCGATAAAAGAAGCTATCTACTTCAATTGGGAGAAAAAAAGAAAAAATACTAAATTTTAATTTAGTATAAGTCAGAAAGGCCATTACTTATTCAATAAAGGATTAAAAACCGCAGACCGATACCTCTGAAAAAGAAAAAAAAATCCAAAAGAGTTTAAGTTAGTTTCACTACTGGTTAAGTAAATTACTTCGAATCTTCCAAAAAAGTAACTTATTTGGCAGCTGAATCGGTGACCAACCGAGTTTCATGAAATAAGAACATTAACATTCTAATAGATTTGTCATAGAATTTAAGAATCTAATTAAAAATACTGAAACATCAAACTTTAATCATCCGCCTTCCATAAGGTTTTTTAAAAAGATAAGTGAAAAGTATTGTGTATTTAAAAATCAGTCGTGTTGGCAAAAGATTTACTTTCTAATCAAATCACCTAACTTTGGCTTTATTATACATGAAAATAAATTGAATAGTTTCCAGACACCCATTTTTCTACTGATAAGCTATTGGTTATTTGTCTCGACTCTGCAAATAATGTTTGCTGAAACAAGTGTCAGCCGTTACAGGAGTAGAAATAAGTTTTAACTTATTTTCAGGTTCTCTTCTTGTAGAAGAGAATTTAATTTCAAAAGATAGTAAGGTTTATTCATGTATTTATCCGAATTAAATATATTTAATGATTAGAAAACGCATTTATCGCATTTATCCGGATGTCCACTTCAAAGTAATGTGACGCAAGATTGAGTTTCAAGTCTTCCTCTTTGTTTTTTTGGGGGACACCTCAGGAATCAGGTAATGACCCTAGAAGCCTCCCAAAGGAGAGGTATTGCCTTACGATAGCATTATTTTTATATTCTGACAGCAAAATATTTACAAAAATATTTACCAAAATTTCACAAAATGACAAAACGTTAGATTATTTTCAAATTTAATATTCTTATTATTTTCAGAGCTGGCTTATGAATGTACGGCATATATTTATTGGTGACGTTGGTGACAAAGCAACAGATTAAATAAAAACAACTTGAAAAACATATTTTTTACGTAAAATATACCCATATAGATATGTAAAAGATTTTAAATTGATATTAAATTCTAGAAAAAGAAAAGAATTTCAGAATTATCCGAAAATACTTTTTATAGCAATCAAAGTGAATGACAGGAAAGAAAGTTTGCTCTTAGAAAATTTGTCCTGTCTTCTGCTGTCAATTTTCTTGTATAAAATATTTGTGCTTTTACTAATATAAATATACAGCTGTATAGATCAATGAAGGGCTGATTTTTTTTTCTGCGCTTTTTTCACTAAAGAGTTTAACATCAGCTTTTAAGTTTTATTCGATGTTATTTGGTAAGGAAGTCATATGATTTTAAGTTAGTTGATGCTTGTCTTGAATGCTTATATAATGAATGTAAAAATGCACTTGCTTTTAGAGTTCAGTTAGTGCTATAGTTGACAGAATATTCAACCTATAATTGTATTTAACTATTTAAAATATATACCTATATTTTATTGAAAATATTAATATTATGAATAGAAATAAGACATTATTAAATTTATCTTACGAATTTCAGAATTACTTTGAGGAAAATTAGTGGTTTTTACTTAATGTATCAAAATTTCTGTTTTCTTAGAGAAAAATCAATTCAGGCATATAATTTATTTTCATTATTTTTTAAAGGCAACTTGTAAAACAACTTCCTAAACGGATTTCGATATTATTTTCATATTATCACAGAAGGAATAATTACAAATGTTCTATTCGGTTGTATTTTTGTATGACAAACAACAGCATAAAAGAAAACCTTGTTTGTTCATCTCGAAAATTTTAACACATTACTAAAAAATCAAACAAATTAAAATTATTTGTTTTATGTCTTTTACAATGACTTTGATTACTCTTTAGTGTCAATCTTTCAAAAATCAATAATTCATGATTCTTCTCACATTTTGACATCAAGTAATCAATTTTTGATGAATTTCAATAGCGAAAATAAAAATGAAAACTTACTCAACACAACATGCATGCATTTTCCTGGTTCGGCATATCTTTTAAAGAGAAAAATAATTTATAAAAATTCTTTCAATTCTGATAAACTAATCCAAGAAGAAAATCTAGTTGAGAAGATTGATAGCAGAGAGTTGTTATGGAGACGCAGAGTGATTACAGGGATTGGGAAATCAACCAAGATGCAAGCTCTGACTTCTAAGACGCACTGTGCATACATGTGTTTCTTGTCAAGTCTTTATAATAAAATAATAATAGTCAGAGCTCATGATAGATATTCATTTGAAAATTATTTTTGAAGTGCTAAATGACTGAGCATATAGTTCGCATTTCATATAGTGCTTATGTTCATGTAAATTTAATTGGACAGCAATTTGCATATAGCTTATAATTTCTGTCGATATTTGTAAGGTTTGTTGACATTTACAGAAGCACTGATATGAGTTCTCTAGACATTTTGAGTGTTAGTATTCTTGCATGTTAAACTCGAATGAAAGATAATGAAAACAATTGTTACCTAGTTGTGGTCTAATTTTGCTGTTCTCTATGACTAGATCAGCAGCAATCAGTTGAAAGCATTTTCTTGATTTCATTGTTTTCTGAATTTGATTCGATTTTAGCCCACAGTTCTCTTCACGATCATTCCAACCAAGTAACAATGTTTAAGAGTTACCAACCAGTCCAATGCATCTGACATCAGTTTTGATGTAACCATTGTAAATTAATTGATCAAATCACATAAAGAAAGTTGCATGTTCAAATCACGACGTGTTTACCAATATTAAATTTTATGATTTTTGTAATTTGATAAATACTATTTGTTTTATTTCCGATAACTATTTAAGTAAAACTCTACGTCAATTCACGAAGATATTAACGGTCTTAATACTTTTTGCCAATAAAAAATAGCGAGAGATAATGAGGCTTAAGGGAAGTTGTTAAGAGGTCACGATAAGAATGTTTCATCAATTTAACTACCCATTACAAAAAATATTAATCATCAAGTTTTTTTTTCTTTGAAGTTCAGTAGACTGCACTTTAAAGTAAGTTTTTTTGCAATATATTTTAAATAATAATTTAAGGAAAAAATGATCAGTATGTAAAACAACAGAAACAAGTTTTAAGCAAGTTTACTACGCAATAGAAAACAATAGAAGTAGAAATCAAGAATTTAAACAAAATTCTCTCTAGTATTAATGTATACATGATTAAAAATGTAGGTATTGAAGCACGAAATGTAAAACTAGTAATAAGCCCGATTTATTAGCAGGTTATGTTTTCTACTTTTGAATAGATTAAATAATTAAATATTTACGCAACACACATATTAAAACTTGAGAGGCACTTGTCCCATTGTTAGTTCTCATCCATGAAATTTTAACATTCTTGATTTCATAAATATAAAATAACTTATAACAATGCAGCAAAATGGTGACTAAAAATACTGGTCACAACGATATTAATATGCAATCGCAATTGTCGACATTAGCATGATAAGTAGATTCCGTTTCAATAAACTTATTTGTTAATAACAATAAGTTTTCGATAATCAATAAACTACAGTTAGAGAATCACTGTTAAGAAGACGAAGACCTGCAATACAAAAAATAGTTTCATTATAAATTTATCGCATTTCTTGAAACTTTCAAATATTATTTCTTCAATTCCACAAAAATTAAATATTTTATTTATTTAGAGATAAAGAAGAGTTAAGATTGCACGAATAAAATTTAATCGGCTCACAAAATATTTTAAAATGGAAAAAAACAGTACAATCTATAAAAATGAAAAGAATATTTGATAAATGTGATATCTTATTAAAAGTGTTGATTTTGATAAGCGAATGAAATGGTTAATGAAAATCAATAGCTATAAAATACATCATTTGCAATATCAAACTTAACAAAATGCAACAGAATATAATAGAAGTAAATCAGGTTTGAAATTGATCTATTTCATTCTATTATTTTAAAAGAAGCAAGTGAATAGGACCCACCACTCGCATTCTCCGTTTCCAATTGGAGTTGAATTTGATATTCATATAACTGCTATGCACACTTAGCCATGAATGAAAGATATTCGCGCTGGATGCAAGATTAGATTACGTATGGCTTTACTCGATTGTAGCAAACTATTAATTAAAATTCATGCGAATTTATTGATGCATTATTTTCTATATAATAAAAATGGATAAACAAATATAAGAATATTAGATGCACTGCAAAACAAGATTTTTTGTCATTTAACGGTTGCAATTTTCCATGAGGTTAAATGTGTTAATAAAGCTTAAAGAGGAAATGCAAATTAAAGCGTAAAGGATAAATAAGAACAGTTATCAAAAACACAGTTTTCATGATTTATGAATTATGTTAATTTAATTGATTTTAAAAATTTTCCGAAAAATTCTAATACATTTAATATACTTTATTATCATTTTTAAATGATAGAAAAGAACTATAATTTAAAAGTTTGCTTGTACTTTATGCGATAAAATATTTCTGGAGATTCTATATGCATGACACATTTCAAATATAATTTACAAAGAATTTCATTTGAACAAAATTTTGGACGCAATAAATTATAAGAAAAAAGATCTTAGTGACATTTCAATGAGATATGATGATTTATTAATTATCGAATAAACGGTGAAATGCTAGGTGTTTACAGTACTTGAATCTGACAGAGATGAGAAAATAAAAAGATATTACAATATTATTGCTATTTTAAGAAGTAAAAATTTAATAATTTTGAGAAGTTCCACTTCCTTGTCATATCCGATATAAGTTTTTATTATATGCACATCATATCATAAAAATATGCATGTGTTAATAGGTGTTTGTTTGTAGCTTATATTAAATGCAACGTTTAGTGTGACAAAAGAATGAAATTAAGAAAAGTTTAATTACTACATGAAATTTAGTGTTCAGAAATTTATTTCATAACCCTGCTTTATTTTTTATTGAAATACATTAAAATATGATATTGTTTTAATAAAATTTGGATTAATTTCTATAATAAAGATTGAATCTTTTATTGAAGAAGAAAAAAGCATAAAAAAGAGAAAGCATTAAGTATTTGACAGACATACTTTTTGAAAAGTTGGCTATACTATATTATTAGCAAACCTTTGTTGAGCAAGACAGACTGGAGAACATATTCTTGCTTATATATTAAGATATTTTGTTATTTTCATGGTCAATAAATCTAGATAATGATTTATAAAAATGAGCTTAGTATGACATTCATAGAAAATTAATATTATGGGTTTCTTTGATTCTTTGCGTATCGATTAATTTCTTTAAAATTAGTAATAATATAAAAACTCTAGCCGCTGTCCTACTTCTATTTAGTTCAATACATATAAAATTCCATGATATCTATATGTAGCATATTACAGCTGCTAAGATAACTTATAAATAATCGAGTTTTATGACGTAGCGAAATTAATTAATATCGGTAATGATTTCAAAATAAAATATAACCATACCATGAATAAAAAGTGCAAAAACTGATATTAGTGAAGACAGAATTAAAATCTTTTTTTTTCATAGTGGTTAAATTGTATCTGGTTTAACCCTGAACTTCCACTGCCTTAAATCTATAATTGTGAAAGTTAATAACTCTTACACTCGATGTCAAGTAAGATACTTAAAATATCAATTTAATTTGGATATTTCATAATTATTTCGTCTAAGAATAAAATCACACATTTTTATTTTGCATTAAAATAAATTTTAAATTGCGATGACTTCATATCGCCTATAACTTGATAATATCAAAATAATTAAAATACATGTGACGTTTTGAAAGCTAAAAAACAGTAACTGACACAAGAAAAATATTCAAAAGTATAAATCATAAAAGTTCATGAGCAAATGCTCATCGTAAATTAGATATAAAAAGAGAAAACTATTTATTTTCTGAGGATTTCGTTACTTATAATACTCATTAAAAACAATTTAATAGCTGATTCTTCTACTTTAGAAATATGAATCTATTTAAACATTTTAAATGTGTCAAAATTGTTTCCTTCATATTGGGATAGAATTAACTCGCAAAAATAGTAAAATATATATATGATGGACGCTTTGAGTTCTCTTAAAATCTTTTGGGGAAAAAGCCACAGTAGCAAACTGTAAAAGTTGATAAGACTTGAAAGAAATCCAAGTAAAAAGGAAAACAAATTTCTAACGAAAATAGTTACATAATATAAAAAAAACATTTTAATATACAAATAGTAAATAAAATAAAAAGCAATGAGAAACTTTTTAAGTTATGAAAGAAATTATTAAGTACGGAATCTATAAGACATGATGACAGCGCCACTGAAAATTGTAAAAAAGATTTAAAAAAAGTTTTTCAACTTACAAGTTTTGTCCAAGTAAGGAAAGGATGACCACAAATAAACGGTTGTGAAATGGAATCATGTTTCTGAAACTTTGGCACCACTTGAGTCTGCGAGTGTTTCTTGTGAAGACGCAGAGATAGGGATGTTTCTTGAAACAAATTCTTGCTAATTTTGTTCAGAGTTCTTGCAACAATTCTTGTAGTTGGAGATTGGGAAGAAATAAACAGATGTAACTCTGCTTGTAGGGATTCTTGTACGACCTGCAGTCTTTTATGATATACTTGTGTTAGGTCTGACGAAATATATATCTATATCTATATTTAGTTGAAGTTGTCAACATTACATATACGAGTAGCTGCAGGATAAAGGTGTTATCTATTGGCTGTGAAGCTTTTAATGATGTCTCACTCGTGCAACTGTAAAGCGTTATTTGCTTCCCACGTGTTGACAAGTGTATGTAATAATTCAGCATTGAGCGCATCTGTGCGCGTTCTTTTGCGCGGGCGTATAGTGAGATGTATACACGCGCATCCTACCTAAGATCAAAACGCACTTACTCGTGCGCACACACAGACGCACACACACATGCAGACAGAAAGTGGAATGCATTTATACATGTGCATAATTCTCAGCCTAATAAACATACTGAAGTACCACACCCACTGACATTCAAACAGGTAGGTGGATATACATACACTCATAGATGTGCACATGAGTTTACAGGTGGAAGTAACACCTAAAATAATGATAGAGGAGGGGCAAGAATGATAAATGAAGGTGAAAGGTGATGCGCAAAGGTGAGAGGAGATGAGAATGATAGGAGAATACAGTCTTCCAATCAGCGTTGAATGCGTATTTCAACGTAAATGTTTATGGCTTATGGATGTGGCTTAGTGTACCTGTGAGTGCGTGCGTATATGTGTAGGTATAGATGCAGGAAGTAACTGCTGAATTAATCATCGCGTGAGGGGAGTGTTCTCAATCGATCTCATCAAAATAAAAAGGTGGGGTTACTTCGCGTTCACTATGCGCTAGCGGGACGGACTGATACATGAATCGATCGCTTCTCTTGCAGCATCCTCATCTTTCTCTCTCTTTCGCTCATACTTTTCTCAATGCGTCACTTTCTTCTCAAACTTCGTTTGCCACTCTTTCCTTTTCAACTATTCCTTTGAACAGATGTTGATCTACAAAAAGCAAAATTTTGAAAGAGAGCAAATAGAAAGACGTGAGCAGGAAAAAAATGAAAAGATTCTTCACTTGACTAAGGCTGGAATAATGTTAAAAAAAGAAGGAATATAATATATAAATTAAAAGTCCGGATTTTACACAAAAAACATGTTTTTACAACAAAAAGGAATAGAAAATAATATATTTGTCAGTTATTTGCATTAAATATCAAACACAAAAAAGGGTGTATTTTTAGTGAGAAAGCCAGAAAAGAATTCCAAGATATTATTTCAAACAGAGATAATAATACTTGAACAAAAGAGAAAGAAGCACGCTTATAGCATTAGAAAACTCGCTAGAATAATTTCCAGCCTCCAGCTATAGACAGACTATTCTACAGTAATATTGGTTGTAGGTGATTAGATTTTGATCATTGTCTCATATTCGCGTAAGAGAGGACAAAATTAAAGCGTCTAATCCTTGCCAAAATACCGGATCAATGTTATGCCCTTAAAATATGCGGTATGGAAGATACAAGCATAGTTCAATCAAATAAGTTAATCTGCATTTCAAAACTTTCAAAGGAAACGCCAAGAAACATATGCTGTTGAAAATAAAAGATACACTTATTTCAGAAATAGGTTATTTGTTAATTTTCATCCCAAGCAAGACATTAAAGTCACTAAGACAAAAGGTGGGGTGATGAGTGTTAGAGAAAAAGAACAAATGCTATTAAGAAAAGAAAACAATAAAAGAACCAAAATTAAGAAGTCAGAAGATAATGATAGAAACTGCATTTTAATTTTTGGAGATCAAATTTGGCTGGTAAGCAAGGAATCATAAATTCCACAAGCGTGAATTGCGATAGAAAAAACTACTAGCGTAAAATTTACCATTACATCTAACCATTTTAACTGTAAAATGATGAGACCTTTCTGCCAGTCTACGGAGTGATTGAAAAGTAATTCCTTATTTTATGTACGAGTGGCCAGCCAGGAGTTTTGACTTAAGAATATGTAACATTTTCTTTTTTTGGTGGGGTTTGATTAAAGGAGCTAGTCTACTCTATTAAACCAAGACGAACTTGAAGCGCGAATGCAAGAAGTTATGTTTTCCATATTAAAAGGGTTCCTAGTGAAATAAGTTGACGCGATTCCTGGGCGGATCAAAAAACTGGTACAGAATCTCGTGCTTATATCAAATTTTAAATAAAATCGCATGCTAAACGCTTTCCTCTCAAATGCATTTTTTTATAAAAATTGTACTTAATGAATCAATTATAAGTATTTTAAAATGGGGATTTACTTTTTACTCACTTTGTAGTATTGTGTTTAGATCCATAAAGTCTAGTTACTGTTATGTTTTTAACATGACAAAATAAAACGGTTATGGAAAAATGACACACTCGCCGGGTATTGAAAATAACTAGGGGATTTATTAGTGTAGAAACATGAGTACAGCGAACAGTTGTGGATGTTGAATAAGTATGTGGTTATAGAGAGCCTGGCAAAGTTCTGCACGCCATGGTGCTGGCTTCTACCAGAAGTCCCCTCTTCTTGTCTCCCAGTATGCACCTGTTAGCTGAGGAACGGACTCCCTTAAATAGTCCAAGGAAAATAACTTTTGATCCTTTTTTATGGTAGTCCTAATACCTCCTCTTTTTATTTTAAAGAAGACAATTAGCTGTAACGAGCACGCTTGGGGTTAATTTGTAGGTGCTTCACTTTAGTTCTATTCCGCTTTGGCCGGTTGCTCTCATTTATATTTGTCTATTCGACAGATGGTATAGCCGGTAGTTCAAATGTGTCCACTAGTAAGTCCAGTGGAATGTTCGACGTTGTTTGCCTTAGTGTTGTTGGTGTACCTTGGACGCAATTGGTTTTTGTCTCGTGCCCAGAGTTGATTACCAACTTGTATACGATAGACAAATCGTCCTTTTTTGTTGTGGATGGTGCCTGGTGTCCATTTTGGTTGTCCATTTTGGTTGTAACTCCTCACAAACACTGGTGTACCTACTGATAGTGGTCGATCTGAATTCTGGCACATACCTTGTTTTTGTTGTTCTTTTGATGCTGCTTTGCCAACCAAATTGAATGGGATGTCAAGAAGACCCAGTGGCTTAATAAAATCAAGTCCCAAAAGGTTGTGCTAGGAATTCGAAATGTATATGATCCCAGATGCTGTCTTCTCCTCAATCCTGATTGTTGCTGGCAGTTCGCTTGTAATATGGACACAATCTCCAGAAGCACTTCATGCTACATGTTTTGCAGATGTAAGCTGAGGTCTGCTTATACGTTTTCATAGTTTCTGGCAAATGAGGGTTATGTCTGATGTAGTGTCGATTTGTAATCGAACCGGATTGGTTGTTCAGTTCCACAGACCCATATTTCTGGTTCGACTTGGAGTTAGGAAGGAATGTTGCTACCAAACTGTTTGTTTGTGTTTTATATCTGTTTTTGTTGTGTGCTCGCTTGTGCATAGTATTTAACATGACAAAATAAAACGGTAATGGAAAAATTGTGGATGTTGAATAAGTATGTGGTTATAGAGAGCCTGGCAAAGTTCTGCACGCCATGTTGCTGGCTTCTACCGGAAGTCCCCTCTTCTTCTTGTCTCCCAGCATGCACCTATTAGCTGGGGAACGGACTCCCTTGAATGGTCCAGGGGAGATAACTTTTGATTCTTTTTTATGGTGGTTCTAATAGTTACCATTATTCATCAGAATATTTACGACGAAAGTATCTATAAAAAGTCACTTTTGTTTTCTTCTCTTACTACATACATAAAAAAGTGCATGGGCACCCAAACATAGAGAAAGCATACATATTAACACGTGTACTTTTGCACACCTTTATACCTACATATGTATTAATTTTCAAATTTCGGCCTTGCAGTTTGTATACTGCAAAACCTATTTAAGTGCCGACTGTGGAAGCGGCCGCCTCCCTGTTATATGTAAATTAAGAATTAAACAACAGAAACTAAAGAAGCCTAACGTAGCATCCAGATTGCAATACAACAGACCTGGGAACTGTTCTAACAGAGGACGTAAAAGTGCAACCCTGAGATCTAAAGTTGTATTTGGATGGCAAAAACGCATTCCAAAAGTTAAGCAAAGAAAATAGTACTGAACTGTTATGTGATATCCTCCCCCCCCCCTGTGTAGCAGCGAATGTTAAAAAAAAACTCCTCAAAGATGAATAAGAGACTTCAAACAACAGAAATGTTCTTCTATAGAGGGATACTGAGGATAACATTTGTCGAACATGTGAGTAACGACGAAGTTTTGGAAAAATTGGAAAAAGAAGACAGTTGAAGCTTCTGGGGCATGTAATGAGGAAGGGGGCTTGTATAGTCTGGTACGTACAGGCCGGATGGAGAGAATGAGAGACAGGGGAAAACAGCGCGTGATATACATAATGGGCTTGAACAAATGGATGGCAGAACAAAGTTTGGGAGAAATAAAAAGAAAAAATTATGAATTACACGTGACAGAAAGATGTGGAGGTCCATGATCGTTTACGTCTTGAAGGAACACGGTACATAAAAGAAGAAGGCGTATTAAATCTCAATAATCGTTTTGCTTCTTCTTTTATAAATATGTATAATAAGGGAATTCACAACTAAATAAATGAATAAAGGAAAATGGGGTACTGAATGTTCTCAATCCCACCGAAAAGCTCTTTCCCTCTTCGGTAGGTATGAGACTGACAACACACGTTTCTAGAACTATATGGGTATCAAATTATTATCACTGTTCTGAGTAATTGTCTTTTAAAGTTAAAAGAAGCAGATAAATATTAGCTGTTCACATAGGACCAGTGCCTCTAACCTCTTTTGCATAGTATGTTACTGATCTTGTTCGCGGATACAGTAAAATGGATACATACGTAAAATCACGCATTATATTTAGATACGTTCGTTACATTCTTGTATCTCTCCGTTTTCATTGAGAGATGTGTCTATGTAGTTAATCATGCGCCCAGATATAATACGACACGCAAAGACTTGTTTCTTTGCATTCATTCATATATAGATGTACATATTGCTTTCTTAACATTCTGTACACATTCCATTCATATTTTGCGACTACAACAGCATCTCATCATCTTATCTTGTAATGGGCAGCTGCTACTTTTGTAAGATTCTGTAACAATTAGTCGAAGTCATAAATCTCGCCTTACATTTTGAGCTTACTTAATCTTACTCTTTCATTTCTTCCATTTATGGGATACTTCTCTTATCTATGAATAGTGTTCTTTTTTTAAGTTATCATTTTTGCTGTTATATTACAGTTTTTCCAAATATTTCCCCTTGCCAAATTATTGCTATTAAAAGCTGTTCATTTTGCGTTATTTGTAACAAAGTACCGTTTATTAGAAATTAAATGACGATACGATATTTTTCCTGTTAGTCTGTGTATTTTATAAATTTGTCAAAACAAAATAAATTTAACATTTGAACAAAAGAATGAGCATTAATGATTGAAATATCAAATGCTAATTTACTTTTATCATTGGAAAAGAAAAATATATTTTTGTTGACTATAAAATTTTTCACTAGCCTTTCCAATGAATGGTATTTTTATCTCAAAATGAACAAATTAAAATTTCTAATAGCGTTAGTTTTGCAAAGGAAAGATTGCAAAATTAGCAGGGATACATTTATGTCTTCATATACAACACAACAAATGAAAGAAAAAGTTAGACTATTTAGACATGTGACAGAAAACAAATGATGTAGTCTTATTGCTTAACAATGTTTCTAGGTACACAGCATTAGTGCTTCTCCTAGTAAAACCAGAATAAAAGGCTGTTTGGGCATACAAACTTAGAACAATCAAAATAAAGCTTGCCCAGATAAGACACCAGGCAGATCTAATAGTAATTTCTTATATTTGGTTGATTATAATGACAATACTGAACCTTTCCTAGAAATGACGTCACTTGAAGGATCCTGAGAATGAATGCACCCTTCTCTTTGTTTTCATCAACTAAAGTAGTTGCCTTGTGAAAGAATCAGCTTAACAGCTAAATGAACAATTTTTGAGGGTTGATCTTAAACCTTTGTTCAGAGTGCCAGGCAGCTTTAGAAATTTAAGAAATTCAACTGAGCCTCCCAAGTAACTTGCAGTAGGTTTGATGACGATATTTTGGAGAAAGAAAGCCTTACTTGCAATGTCAGTGGCATTTTCTATTGTTTTGCACCATTTAAACAGTTGAAATAAATCAAGGCTAATGCGGAATATGTGTCAATTTTTGTTTGAAAACGTTTCTCACGGCGGTACAACGTAAACAAGCGTAAGCATATTTTAAAATCATTAAAGTTCTTTCGCTTAGATAAAAATATTTTAATAAAGAATTGAGCTCTTCGTACCAATTTACAAAAATAAGTTTATGGCTACACTAGAGACCATAATAACTACAAATCAATTCTACATCCACTCGCTCCAAATAACCGCGACGGGTGTGTAAAATGAACCCTGGCTGCTTTACCGCTTTTGTGTGGTCACAACATTTAAAGTCTATATCAAACTCAATATCTGTATTTTGCCAGTTATTGCTAATAATTGCTATTAATTAACAGTACTAGAGTAGGTCTAATGTTACTTCTGTTTTTTCATATTTGTATTAATGTCTAAATAAAAAAATGTAGAAAGTTACAATATATTCTCAATCAAAAATGGATCAAGACATATTCAACAGAAAACGACATTTTTAAGCAAGCGCAAGTATGAATAGGTCATATAAAAATATCTGAAGAGAAATATCAATTACTTTAGCTGTAACTCCAGAATGAACTCTTCCTAACACTATATATACTACGCAAAGAGAGAGAGAGAGAGAGAGAGTCTCACTCTTTCTCTCTCTCTCTCTCTCTCTCTCTCTCTCTCCTAGTATGACTCTGTTAGTATGATAGACAGTCATACTAACACCTCCCACATTTTGTATTGTTATTTCTTGTTAACATATATATTTGGTAGTTCTACCCTGGTGGTCGTGTTGTTCTTTTCGTACCTTAACATGGTTCATAAAAGTGGAGACGAAGATATTGAAGAAACGGATTATACGCGAAGATAAAAGAAAAGACTTTTTGGGACACCAGCCAGAACAGCGGTGACGAAGATATAAAGAAACGGATTCTACTTGTCGACCATAGCAATAATTGAATTCTACGCAGGAAAAAGTTTTTTCTTACCAAGTTTCGAGAACAACAGGCGACAAAGACCTGAATTCTACACTGAGAAAAAAGGAAAATCTTTTATTCAAGCACACAACTCTAGCTATAAAGTTCTTAAGGAACGATTTTTCACACATAAAAGCAACCAGCATGCACAACAGTGGTTTTTGAAAACCGTAAAATCAAAACACGGAGGAGCTAAAACAGAGTAATCGGGGTAACAAGAAAGGAAATATCTGTAAGTTGATTTTTTTCTTTAACCAAAGTGATTTTTGTTTTTCTTCCTGGTGCAAAGAATAAATAAATCATTATTTTTTCCAAACAGGAAAAAGGAAGTTTTTTTGACCGCAGTAACTATAAACCTCATGTACGTAAGTAACGTATTGTGAAAAAAAAAAAAGAAAGGAAAAAATAAGTGAGTTTTTTTCTCCTCTCCTCGTGGCAACAAGTAGCTTGTGTTATAATTAAATTACGTTGTAAGGACTTTAAGACAACCATGTTGGAACTAATGAAAATGCAATTCGAGCAGCAACAAAAATGAGGAAAGACAGATTAGGCACGAAGAGAAACAATTAGAAGTTCAATAGAAAAACGAATAAAAGCAACTGGAACTACAAGAATTACTTATTACGAGCAGTGACAAATAAAGAGCAACATTCTGAAAATGAGTCGGCAATCTCGCAAAATGCTTTATGAAGCTCAATCGAAGACTTCACTTATGCACCGGACGAAGACAAAACCTTCACGGCTTACTTCAGAAGATATGTATATTTATATGAGATTGATGGCAGGAATTAGTCAGACGCGAAAAAAGTGCGTCTACTACTTAGAAAACTAGGGTCAAGCGAACACACTAAATTCGTAGACTACATTCTACCGAGGAAAAAGAATGAGTTGACTTTCGGGAAAGCTGTGAAACTTTTAACGGAATTATTCAGTCCGAAAACTTCGATATTCTACAAAAGGTGGAAATGCTTAAATTTAACAAAAAAGTATAGCGAAGTATTCGATTCCGTAGTAAACAAACACTGCGATGACTTTAAGTTATCTGAACTCAGCGCTGGCAATTTTAAATGTTTGATATTTGTCCAAGGCCTGGTGTCGACCAAAGACGCGGAGATCAGACGGGGAATTCTAACAAATCTTGAGAGTGAACCAGAATTGACACTACAAAAATTAGCTGAGGACTGTCAGAGATGTATGAGCGTAAAAAAGAACTCGGAAGATATCGAAGAGTCTGACGTCGCTCACATACGGAAAGTACAACGAAAACACGTCCCTTGAACAAAAAACAAAAAAACAAAAAGCAAACAAAAAAAAAAAAAAAGAAAAGACAAACCAACCCAATTACTTTACTACCAAAATTTAAATAAAACCTCAGAAGAAACCACCACCCAGTCCATGCTATCGCTGTGGAACTCTGCATTGGTACGAAGATTGTTCACACCGGTATAAGACTTGTATGTCGTGCAATAAAGTGGGACATGAAAGTTCGCACTTTAGAACAAAGAAAGAAAACAAAAGTCGAGTGATAGCCACTAGATCTGACCAAGCGGTCATCCAGTCCACTTGATCAGTTCTTTACGAAATTTACGAAAATACGTACAAGTGGAAATGTTAAACAAAAAATCAGATTACAATTGCATTCTGGATCCGGTTTGACCATTATTAGCCTACAGACATAGAAGAAATTAAACAAACCGATCATGTTGAGAACAGATAAAATAGCCAGGTCGGTAACAGGAAGAAAAATCAAATTTGAAGGAAGATTATCACAAAAGTGACCTCCAACGGGATGACCAAGAAACTAAAGATATTTGTTCTAAAAAATACGGAAAATTTATTCGGATACAGAAATATGACCTCTAGGATTTACCGATTAATAAGTTCTGCCAAAAAGTGAAAAGTTTATCGACCAAGGCAGAGAAATTGAAGAAGAAATTAAAAGAGAGTTTCTTCGACATATTTTCAACCGGCCTTGGCTGAAAATATGGCGGCCAAAAATCGAACTAAAAGAAAATGTACAACCCATTTTCAAGAAGAAAAGAAATGTACCTTTTGCATCATTAGAAAAGATAGACATACAGTTGGATAGACTCATGGAAACCGATATATTGGCAAAGGTAGAATATAGTCAATGGGCCGCACCTACGTTTTACGTGAAAAGGAAATCGGGGGAGATACGACAGGATTAAATGCAGCGATTAAAGATTATCACTATCCTCTCCCTAGCCCAGAGGAAGTATTCACAAAGTTGAACGGAGGAACATTTTTCTCAAGGATAGACTTGAGCGAAGCATACTTACAAATACCAGTAGACGAGGAAAGCTCGAGGTTGTCGTGCATAAATACTCATAAAGGGTTATATAAGTTACAGAGATTAGCATTCGAGATCAAGGTCGTGCCGTATTTCAGCAAATAATGGACACTATGCTAGGTGGACCGGATTTCACGATCGCATACCTTGATGACATCATGATAAATAGCAAAAATATTGAACAACACTGGGAATACGTTCAAGAGATCTTCTCGCGGATAAAAAACTACGGCTTTAAGGTAATGGAAAATAAAAGTGAATTCTTTATGAAGGAGATAAAATACCTGGGCCATATTATTGACAAAGAAGGAAGAAGACCAGACCCAGAAAGAGCCACGGCAATAAAAACATGCCGGCTCCAAAAAATATAGCTACAAAGCTTTTTGGGTTTAGTAAATTATTATCAAGTGTTTATACCTATCATGCACAAATTACGCGCAGCTCTAAACGAAATGTTGAAGAAGGAAAACATTTGGGAACGGTCATCCGAATGTCAGAAAACTTTTGACAAAATCATTAAGACTCTAAAAGCAGATTTATTTTTAACGCATTATGATCCAAAATAGGAAATAATAGTCGCGAGTGACGCAAGTTCCTATGGTGTTGGAGCATGTATACTTCATAAGATGCCGGATGGGACACTAAAATCCATCGCGCATGAGTCGAGAACGTTACTACCAGCCGAAAAAAAAATTACTCGCAAATCGAACAGGAAGCGTTGAGGATTATTTTTGCGGTTACGAGATTCCACAGATTTATTTACGGCAGATTCTTTACCTTACAGACGGACCACAAACCGTTACTGACAATATTTGGATGAAAAAAGGCCTACCTATCTACACTGCTAATAGATTACTAAGATGGGGGACGATTCTATTAAATTATAACTTCAAATATAGAGTATCTTCCGTCAAACAAAATCGGGCATGCAGACGGTCTTTCGAGACTAGTATCAAAGAAAACGTTGCCATTAGAAGATTCCGTAATTGCAGCTTTACGATATGAGGGAGACCTCCCCGTCACATTACAGGAAATAAGAAACGAAGCAGTGAATGACGAATTTATAAAGGAAACGAAAACAAAAATTGCAGAAAAAGATAAGCATATTCTAGATAGTTTTTCGTTATGTGATAATGTTCCATTATATAATGAAAGAGTAGTAATCTGCCGAAACAGACAAAGCAATTATCAACATCGTTTGTACCGAAAAGAAAATTTAACCAAGGGGTGAAAGTTTTTCTTTTTAAATGTTCAAAAACAACAAATCCTATTGGGAGCAAGGTACAATAGGGAAACGGATCGGGAACATGATTTACATACTTCAGGGTTCGAAGTTCTCACATAAAAGACATTTAAATCAAATCAGAAAGAGGGTGTTAGAGGATTCTAACGGTCTACATCAGGAAGAGGAGGAAGTAATGGACACAATATTTGACACATTCGATATGCAAAGGCCTCCAGCAGTTTTAGAACCACGGAAATCTAGCAGAGAGAGAGAGAGAGAGAGAGAGAGAGAGAGAGAGAGAGAGAGAGAAGGTGAAAAAAGGAGAATAAAGAAATACTACAAATGCTAGACTTTTATAGCAATAAAAATAATTTATTTACAAAAGTAAAAATATAAATAAAATTAAAACTAAACATTCATAACATTATTTATTATGTCAAAAAGAAATTTAATAATTAAATCAAACCAGAGAAAAAGTAAAAGATAATATTGTCGCCAACAGAAAGTCACAGTAGTCTTGGTCACAGATATAAAAAGATAGAAATAAAAAATACCAGCGAGTCTGTGCTATTTCTATGCGAAGACTGATCCTCTGGAGTCAGAGTCATAAGAAGAGAAGAGACTGAAAGATCTCTATGAAGTTTTCATCTTATATAGCATTTAAAAGACATAATTGAATTGTATGAAAGGCCCTTGGTTGACTTGATACTTAAATAAAACAATAACATTTTGTAACTTTATATATTTATTTAAGAATTAAAAAAAAATAACATTTTGTACCTTTATATTGGATGTCCGTTGTGGAGCAGTGAATATCGACTCAGAACGAAAAATCGTGGTGCCGAGTTCGAATTCCAGTTGAATACCTTGCATTCACTTACGCACAAAAACCTTGGGAAATGTATTATTCCGTCTTTCCCTCCAGATATGGGTTAAATAACATGACAGGTTGGGTTCTATAGCCTTGGCTGGCAACCAGTCTACTGCAGAAAGCAATGACAACCTATTACGGGATAATCTTCTGCTCAGTCAGTTATGTCTCTTTCGAGACATGATCGCCCAAGCGTGTATCACGCATGGCACTTAACTGACTGACGTATATATAATAACACATGTCTACAAACAGAAAAATTACAAAAAAAGCAATAACAAAAAAAAAACAAAAAACAGTTGAAGCAATTTTATGAATATTCGAGTAACCATTAGAACAGAAGCGTTTGGTTGGAATGACAGATTAAAATTCTTGTCTTCGTGACAGAAGTGTGATGAAAAATGGCTCCTTCTTTTGCCAAAGGAGTTGTTTGAATTATGATTTATATACAAAAATACAAAACATTGAAGAGCAACATATACACGCAGAATTCTGTTCAGCTGAGGTTGCAATTCCGTCAATTCACAAAAGGAAAAGGAAAGTAACGGAATCAGAAGTGATCAGGTGATCAGCCGCTGAACAGCAGAAGAGAAACGAGCAACCATTTGTTGAAAGGCAAACATTTTATTAAACATCACGTGATGGTTTTTTCTCTATGCTGGGAGGAGCGAAAGACAAGAGTGTAACAGTAAATAATGCTATATTTGAATTAATACAACAGATATGAAGTGAAATCCTGTGTTACTTTTTAGTCTCATTTTTATTTACTTTGTTCTAAAAGTGTTTACAGGGTCGAAGCATGTTTGGTTTAGTTTCGTGTTCACCAAACTCCCAACCCGCAGACACGTGTGCAGGTGCAAAGTGAGAGAAGTTGTATCTTTTCGATATTTTAAATATGTCGGGAGTAATTTTACGCAAGAATATAAGCCAAAAGTGAATCTATAACTTACAGATTTCGTATCATAAAGTGTTTCATATATTTATATAATCTGTTACAATACAATAAAATGTGTTAATCAAAGATGACTGATATACTTTAAAACAGATAAACAACTTAAAGAAAAAATTAAAGTGATGACCGCCAAAGTTCCAAATGATTCTTCTCTTTTTGCCGGTAAGAACTTTTCTAGTGTGGGAAAATGCAAATAAAACAAAATACAGAAAAGGAAAAGAAAAAGTAAAACGAAAGTGTTTTATTTAGTAAAGATGTACTTATTTAGGCCATTCATCATATTTGTGGAAATATATGTATGTGTATGAATGAATATATGTAGTTATTTATGGAGTTTTAGTGAATGTTCTTGTGAAAAGGCAAACATGTACGGGGAAATTTACACCAACAGTAGATCATCATTCCAACGACTTTTATTATTTACCACCAGAAGATAAGCATTTAAATTTCCTTGAACAACTTGTAGTACTCACCAGTTATATCCTTTGATCAGGAACAGTTTAGAACGAGATTTTATGACGGAACCTTCCGGCGAGACAAGGAGGTTACCCACTTTTCGAATGGGCGTAGAATAAAGATGAACCGGCCTCAACACCCTCTCCTTGTCATTATTCCCGACTCTGTCATAATAAAAATATTACATGATGTCGGAAGTGAAAATCGAAAGAAAGACAAAAAAGGAATTCATACAACAGTCTATATAGATGCTATGGACAGGAAATATTGAATAAAACTTCAAAAACTGGCTATAAAGAATTAAGTTGTACGTCGTGGCATCCGGAAAAGTTATCAAGTCAACCAATATCATATCTACACTTAACAGAAGAAGCGATAGTTTTCAATATCTTAAACTTCACAGAGGGAAAAAAGGCAATTATGAAGCATTTGCATGAAAATTCGAGGGAAAAGATATAGTACACGAATGTGGAACATTCTTTTCATTTCTCGTCAACCTAAAAACACTGGCAGAGAAATGTAAATTCGGCGCACTAAAAGAAGAAATGATTCGAAACCGAAAGATTATCGGCAGGCGACTAAGGGCGATAAGCAACTTAGACCTAAATAAAGCAGTGCTTATCTGCAAAAACTATGAAGTATCTTAAAGTCAACTACATGATATGACGAATATAGGTCCAGTCAGCGCGATAAAATCCATGTGCTAGCAACCTGTCACGAACACGAGGTTGTGGTCAAACAGATCATGTCTCTCATATCTATATTTCAAAAGCACTTAATAATTTCTCGCCCCGACTACGGCGTATTAGACTCAAGGTCCAAAGATATGACTTTCAGTTGAATCATATACTAGGAATGAGCCGGCATACTGCAGATGCATTTTCATGTTCAGCCCTATTAACACAACAGAACCAACGGAAATTGTTCAAACTGAGTTCGACATTAAAGCTCAAGTTGATGCGGTACAAATCGGAAAACGGGCAAAATAGCTACATTATCTGATCTGATAATGAAAACCCTAGAAAAGAACACGTAACTCATGGGTAACCAGAATGTATCAAGCCATGTCAATTTTTATTTCAACCACCGGATCGAGTTGACAATCTATCAACACCTGATACTGAAAAGAGAATATTTTGTTATCACTCCAGGTTTAAGATACAAATCCTGGAGAAGATAGACGCAGACCATCAAAGTCAAGAAAAGCGAAAACGTTGTGCACGAACATCTATTTTGGCCGGGTATTAGGAAATACATTGATCAGATTATACAGAATTGTCTGTTAAATACTAAACTACAACAGTGGTGAACAAATAATTGGAGAGTTAATTTAAAGAAATTTACCAGAAGCGGCTTCGCACATGAAATGAGAATGATATACCCTAGTGATCGTAATAAAGGATTCGGTTCGAAATTCCTAGTACCTAAAGAAGGCCGGAACGTACAACAGCCAAAACGTCATAATAATGGGAATAAAGACAATTTGAACAATGTAAATAGTATAAATATTACGTCATCTCAGAAGTATTGACAAACTCTGAAACAGAAGATATTTACCCAAGATACATAGTAACTGTGTCCCAGAAAACTTCTTATGTGTTCTACTAACATTAAACCATCACAGTGAGGACCAATGCAGCGGAGTGCCAACAAGCAACCGTACCACTAAACGATCTATTTTTAATAGCAATAGAGACAAAAAAAAAAAAATTAGTTTCTTTCATCATAAATGATATATTAAAGGAGTATTATTGCAATGTCAAGTACCAACAAGTTATTCTCCTTGATACAGAACTCTTTAGTACGAGACTTGAAAAAGAAGCTTGTAGCGGGATGCAGATTTGTAACCTACTTTATGAATTGGCAGGTAATGCAGAGCAGTAGCAGATCGATTTTCATAGCATTGCCTAAGAAACAAGGTGTAAACGAATGTGAACCCGACCAAACTATCAATGATAACTTAATGAGTCACATAAAAAAATTCATCATCCAAATCCTAATTAAAAGAGCGCGCAGCAGAATCAGGCCATAGGTAGGACAAGAACAGTGCAATTTCATCAAGGATACTAGAAGGAGGAACACGATATTTGAGCATAGGATGCTTTCAGAAAAGGTAGTACAACTGAAGAAGGATTTGTACCTTTGTTTTATAGACTACGGAAAGTCATTCGACAAAGTACCCCATAAAGATTTCATAGAAATGCTCAGCAATCTAGAAATATTTGAGAAATAAATTAGAGTAATCAAGAACCTCTACTGGTAGCAAACCGCCTGCACACGAACAGAAAACGAGTTCAACATATATACAAAGACAGAAAGGGGTGTAAGACAAGGATGTGTCTTTTCACTGGATCTTGTACAGCCAGACTATTCTGAGAGCCTTAGAAGTCATGCCAGAACTCATCATCGGCAGCCACAATATGAAGATACACAGATGATACAGTGCTGATAGCAGACACGGAAAGGAAACTACAAGACCTTCAGTAGAAGGTCGCTGAAGAACGTGGATAGAAAGGACTCCAAATAAACTACAAGAAAACTACATGCGTTTTCATCGGTAAAAAGAGGAGTCCAAAATGCCATGAACAGGCGGGGGATACTAAAATCAAGCAGGTACAGAAATTTAAATATCTGGGAAGTATTCTAACAGAAAATGGAAAATACAAAACTGAAATCCGAAGGCGAATTGACACGGCGAAGGATGCATTCCAGAAGCTGATTAGAGTATTGAGAGACAGGAAAATTTCGTTAGAAACAAAAAGAGTACTTGATTGCTATGCAATGTCTGTTCATCAATATGGCAGTGAATGCTGGACAATCTTCTCAAAGTTGAAGGAGAGATTTGAAGCAACCAAAATGTGGATCTACAGAAGGATACTAAGGTTTCCATGGACTGAACATGTGGCTAACGATGAGGTTTTTAAGAAGATTAAAAGGAAATAGTAACTAATACTTAACATCAGAAAAAAACAGCTGAAGTTCATGGATCATATAATGAGGAAGAGGGGTTTGGAGAATCTGATACTCGCAGGTCAGATAAATGGAAAGAGAGACAGAGGAAAGCAACGCCTAACATTCTTGACGGGCTTGTGAAATCGGATGGCAGAACGAAATTTGGGTGGGGTAACAAGAAAAAGTGTGCTAAGAGCAATTAGTGATAGGGGCATGTGAAAGGCACAGAGAAGAAGAAGAAGGAGAAGAAGAAGAAGAACAAGAAGAAGAAGAAGAAGACATTCTCCACTTGTCATTATTTCTAACTCGTCCCGATAAAAATACTACACAATTGACTTTTAGATATTCATTTATTTTTATTCCTTTTATGATGTGTGGTGTTGAATTAGGTTTTGATGTATTTCTTTTGGATTGAATAAAAAAATACTTCATCGGCTTGTACTCAAATTATTAAATGTCATCCAAAAATTCAGAACATAATTCGCACCAACAATATATGTCTTTTCAATTAGGTAACTGAATAAAAATCTGGTTTGATGTTGCTAGAAATGGTTATCAAAATGTGCGTCAACATAAAATGATAAGTAAAACATGAATATAGGCAAAAGCAACTTTATTACCTTTCTTAACTGAACACTGTTTATCTTTTTGGCTAAACACTGTTTACCTTATTTTTCAATTGAACCGTATCTTTATTCTTCTGTTTCAAGTAAATCTGCTTAATTATTTCTCTCTTGAACACTGCTTACCTTATTCTTTTTCAGCTGAATAGTGCCTACCTTACTCTCTGTAAATTAAACAACAGATATAATTTTTATTAGCATTGACGAAGCTGTCAAAATTTTTATTTGATCATATATGATTAAATTTTTGGAATGGACAGTTTATTAAGTCTGTGAATGAGTTTCAGGTCAACTGAGGATAAAATTTCGAATAAATATCTTACTGCTTTCTTCCGTCAAACAGCTTATATTTGTAAAGACACACGTTCAAATGCACGTGCACATATATTCATTCACGATTCTTTATGTATATCACTCGCTATAAGCGTAATTACAGAAATATATTCACTTATGGAATATATATATATATATATATATATATATATATATTTCTTTTTTAATCATCTCACCCCAAGCAAGGCATTCTACTGCCACTGTTGTGCAGGGGGTTACATAGAGGAAAGTGATGAGAAAGAGGGGTTATGTCATGAGGAGGGCAATAGACGGATGAGGATACCGAGGATGGGGGTGGAGTAGATGGAAAAAGGTCTTAAGAGAATGGATGCATGTTAGTGTGATAGATTTAAATTCCTGGAGATTGTAGCTGTCGGGGAAGTAAGTATATGGTAGGGGATTCCACTGGTGGATTCGATATAGTGATTCCATTTGAGGTCCGCTAAGAGTGTGAGGTCAAGGAGGAGTAGTGATTTACTCTCAAGGAGGCTAGCCTGTGCCATGCTAATGGGGTGGGTAGGAGCGATTATGATAGTTAATAGATAGTAGCTTCGTTTTGGAAGCATTAAAATTCACGAGCCATTCCCAGTCCACCACGGATTGGAGGTCCTTCTCAAGCTCGGCAGCGAGTTTCACTTTGTCAACTTCAGCATATTTTTAATCGAGGCGAGAGTAAACGGTGGTGTCGTCGGCGTTCATGCCTACTTGGGATCTTATAACATCAGGAAGATCGTTAATGAAGATCAGAAAAAGCGTAGGACCAACAATAGAGCCTTGAGGGACACTCGCGTTCATATGGTAGTTTTGGGAGTCATGTCCGTTTAATATTACATTCATTGTGCGATTAGAGAGTAATGACTGGATTAGGTGAAACAATTGTCCAGTTATATCATAGCTCAGCAGCTTGCATAGAAGGCCAGCATGCCAGACTCTGTCAAACGCTTTAGAAATATCCAGAACAACGGTTCGAGCTTCGCTATTCTTGTCGAGAGCCTGGTATATATACTCAGTGATGGTTGTTAGCATATCAGCAGTAGACCTGATGAAGCGGAAACCATACTGTTTGTCTGAGAAGAATCTGTGGGCTGTGAGATGCTGAACCACCTCGGCGTTGATAATGGCATCGAAAACTTTGCCAAAGATCGTTAAGAGGGTGATAGGGTGGTAGGGTTCTCCGGTATTCTTAAATATAGGAATTACAGAGGAAAATTTCCAACAGGCAGGAAAGCAGGGAGTAGATAGGCAGTTGTTGTAGAGCTTAGAGAGAACAGAGGAGAGTTCAGGGGTACATTTCTTCAAAACTATGATTGGGATTCCGTCTCCTCCGCTCGCTTTATGAGGGTCAAGCTTTGAGATTATGTTAGAGACCATCAATGGGATAATGTGGACGTCATTCAGTTGGGCCTCAGTTCTAGTTGGGAAGTCGGGTGTAGATACTCGAATTAGTGGAGTGTCTGCAAGCAAAGCATTCAGCCTTGTCCCCTGAAGAGGTGAGGACGTCAAATTCATTGATTAGAGGGAGTATTGAGGTTTTACTATTGTTAAGCACACTTTTACAGAGTCGACAGTAGTCGTTGGTGCCGAACTTACAGGATGCTATGCGTTGCTTCATTCTGGCAGCAAGCAACATCTTAGCTTCATTAAGTATCTTTTTGCACTGAGGCGAAAAGGCGCCTGTTATTTGTCCAACCCGTGGCTTCTATAAAGCCAGAAGAAGTGATCCCGGTGGACAATGGCGGCCAAACAAGCGGGCGAGAACCAGGGGGACGAATGGGATTTAAGCTGAAATTTCTTGGCTGGGATGGAAGCATCGATGCCAGCCTTAACCCAAGAGGCGACCTCGGATGCACAGTTTTCGACGGGAAGACTAAAAGGTTCTTCCAAGGGATGTCACACAGGAAGTCGCGGAACGAGTCCCAGTCTGCTCTTTGGTAGCAGTAGGATATTCTGCTGGTCTGAGTTTCTTGGGTGGAGTGGGAGTGGAATGAGAGGTTAACGGAAACTACCGCGTGGTCGGAGTTTCCGAGAGAGCAGAGCTGCTTGACATTGCAAGAGTCTGGGATGGAAGTGAAGCAGAAGTCTAGCAGTGAGTCCCTTCCGTTAGGGTTATTGGAGAAACACATGGGGAAATCCATCACTTGCGCAAGGGACTGAGTGATTGAAAAATTCATGGTGTGAACACCAGCAAGATCGGTGACAGAGTTTTCCAGCCACTTGTCGTGATGAGCGTTTAAGTCACCAAACACAAATATATGGGCAGATGGATGAGAAGAAATGGCCTGATTGATATTATTAGAGATGTTACCAAGTACTGAACAGTCAAAAGATGAGAGGGGCGATAGAGAAAGAAAAGATAGCTAACCGATCTTAGAAGTGAGAGACGGAATATCATGAAAGAATGATCAAGGGACTTAAGAGAGGTCACCATAGCTAGAGGCTGTTTACTGACATAAACACCAAGCCCATGCATATGGGCATTGGAGTCCTTCCTGAAGAGGGGAATGTAACCAGGAACGTAAAACTCAGAAGAGATAATAAGGAGTCAAGGTTAGTTTCACAGAGATCTAAGATGTCAGGTGAGTTTGTTAGAAGGAATGATTCTACGCTATAAAAGTTAGTTCGAATACCTCGTATGTTTGCGAAGGAGACGCAAACAGGTTTGGGCATTTTCTGATTAGCTGGTTTAGTTTTGCTATTTTGTTAGCGTGTATTCATAGTGATTTATTAAGAGAGAGGTTCAGAGTGGAATCAGACAGTCAGTGTATGCAGCATGTGTAGGATGGAGACTGGCGCAGCCTGCAGCATAATGTGGCCTCAGCCTGCAGCCTGCAGCATAATGTGGCCTCAGGGTTCATGCAGGGACACCCATCCATGCGCACCATGGCACTACAAGATACCCCGATATTATTCAACTGTTGATCAGAGAAGCCTCTCAAGACGCTACGCAAGAGTTCGGGCTCCTAATTATCAGTCGGAAACAGCAACCAGGAAACTGCCAATCCGGTACGCTCAGAATGAATAGATGTTGCAAACATCCTCAAATATTGCAAAAGCTTGCGACTGAACTAACACTAAGACCGAAGGAGAAATAAAAGAACCGAGAACCCTTTCCTAAACAAGAAACAAGGCGATCGCCTCTACTCCTGTTCAAAAGAAGAGGGTGGAGTGTGAAAGCGGACGATAGTAGGAACTATCTACTCCAATTAAAAAGAATTACTACGTTTTAACTTAGTATAAATCGAGACAAGCCTTCAAAACCAAAATAACTTTATATAGTACCTTTTCTAGCAAGTTTAAAGAAAAGACCACACAAAAGATGAAATAAACAAGTCTTTGGCTGCTCCAAAAGTGCTGACTCATTTTTTAACTGGAGGAGAAGAAAAAAACTTTTTCCTTAAATTTAACCGCTGCTATATGCGAACAGACAAATGTACAGTAAAAGTCAGTAGGAAAATACATTTCCTCACTTAAATTAATAACAATAAGAAAAAAGAATGATCTAGTACACTTACTAGTCAACCAGAACCGAAGTCGAGTGAAATTCCGAAAGACAATAACGCCAAATGCATTTCAACTCTTTTTCAGATATCGTAGGATGGACAGCTGCTAAGCAGCCAGACCACGAGGTGAGAGAGAGAGGGGGGAGATGGATAGGGAGAGGGAGCGAGAGAGAGAGAGAGAGAGAGATAGAGAAAAAGAGTGAGAGATAGAGAGAGCCTACAAAGCATACGTCCAATGGCCAGGGTGAGGGGAAGTAAAATGTCACAAAGTCTAAGAAAAACTAGCCTTAATCAGTAGTTTAAGTAGTTTTTGATACCACGAGGTGACTAAGCTATTTAATAAATAAATAATACCTCAACCCGTTTATATCGAGACAAGCCTTCAAAGCCAAAATAACTTTATACAGTACCTTCTCTAGCAAGTTTCAAGAAAAGACCATACAAAAGACGAAATAAACAAGACTTTGGCTGCATATATATATATATATATATATATATATATATATATATATATATATATATATAACATTTCCTCGTATGCATATTGAAAAATATTGTTATTTTGTTGGAATGTTGATATTTCACTCAACTATGAAAAACAAAACGTAAAAAATTACGATTTACGTGTGAAGGTTTTTCAAGATTAAAATTAATATCAAAGCTCTATTTCTGTCGCCGTCAATGCATGACTGCTGTCTTTTAAATAAGATTTCTGAAAAGTTAAAATTACAAGCGAAAATAAATAGATTGACTAGTATTTGAAGAAGCTGGTGTAAATAGAAAAAATGCAGAATATTAAGAACAATTCTTAAAGTTATGAAAACAACCAAACTACCAGATTTAAGTAAACATCACAAAAAGAAATGTGCTAGTTGGGCGAAGAAGTACAGCAGATTCATTAACAATAGTTTTTAGTAATGAATGCAGATCTAGAGGTTGGTTTCTTCATGGAAGCAGTTAACCAACGCAACACAGTGTTAGTGCGCTAGATTAATGATTTGGGCTAGAACTGTTTAGCAGTAAAATTATGGGTTTCTTTAAAGTCGATGAGAGTTCAAAATAAATGCAGAGAATGATTCTAAATTCTTTGATGAAATAATTTTTGGAGTAATTCTGGTCACAATTAAGAAGCTTTAAGACAATTCTTCTTCATATTTTTCAAAACTATTACCTATTTTACCAAAACACCAAACAGGTGTCACAGACACCAAATTAATAGAATAGTACCATTCCCTAGGTATTAATCCAATAGAAAAAAGCTTGTAGTCGCTTATTAAAAGTATATGAGAATGGAAATTACACGTATAATAATAATAATAATAATAATAATAATAATAATAATAATAATAATAAAAGAATTTTCATTTCTGTTAATTTATTCCACGCAAAATATAAAAATATTCATGCATAATTTAAGTGACATGATTTCTTAATAGATTTTTATTTGAATGTTATTAAAATAATTTAGTTTTTAGATATGAATTAGTTATCAGTAAAACATTTTCAAACTCATCACCAATATCGATGTTGCACATTTACACTTTATAGGACATAAGCGCATTTACATTTGGAATTGTTCCTTTAAAAGCTAGAAGATTAATTTAAGGCCTTTCTGAATGTATCCACAATTCTTAGTTTAACTATTAGCGGGAGCTGAGATGTCAGATAATATTATAAAATATTTAGCAAATTCCATTTTATTACCCGAAATCAACGTCTTATATGTAAAAACGGAAAACGGATGCATCAAGATGTATGGCATTAAAAGTGGTTAGTGACTTCACTGCTAACGAATATTTTGGTAATTGGTTGCAGTTTCTATCATAATTGTTTATTATATCAGCATTCGTAAAATAATAAAGAGTATTTTCTTAAATTATAATCCTTGATTTTTTTTCTCTTTAGTCATTTTGGAGTAATGAATAACTTTTTTAATTACTTGGTCTCTTTCTGACTTTTTAAAAAATATTCTAGTCAGGATAAATGATAACGTAGATAGATTTACAGAGAAATAGACGAGTCAAATTTGATAGATGTAATAATTATTTAATATGTAGATTTAATAATTACAAATAAAACCATCAGAAGAACATAGACATTCTACTTGAAAATTATAACCAATTAAAATAGGTACTAAGCGCTGTACTCAGTTTACTGCGTGAATGGGAAGTCAATGATCTTGAGCTAAATATAACAAATAATTTTTAATAGTCTGTTTGAAAAGTGTATTTTCAATGTAATACTTTATAGACTTTTAATAGTAAAATAATTGCTATCTCTTCTTTTTTTAAATTAGCTAGTTTCATTGAACTGAAATTGATGAATGACAAGAACGTGCTATTGGTTTTGTTATTCTTTCTTGAATTAATGTATTATGACAGCCTAAATAAAATAATCTAATATGTCAGCTGCTACAGTTATTTCGAGGTTGAATGAAAATTTGTTGATAACAAGTTAGATTATAGTAATTTCTTATTTATTTCAAAATATTTTTGGCACTCTTTTCACCAATGATATTTTGTATTTTTAACAAGGTCAACGGAATTCATGGCTGTCTGGGCCGAAATCAATAACAATCATTTACGAGTCCAAACAAGAACTGTGTATTTGTAACATTTCTTGGTGAAATGCGATATAGATTTTGCTTTCTATAGACAGTTCTTTTACTGCCCATACTTGTACCTAGATATTAAAAACTGGCCATGAAAAACGAGCATTTTTCTTTATAAATACTCATCTAGTCGAGTAAATTTTAATATCACTTTGAATATTGCTGCAACATCCTGTTATATCTATTTAGAGATTTTTTCTATCGCACTTCTCACTTGTGAAAATTTCTTCTAGCTTCTTTCTTCCTAATCAACTTTGATCTTCAAAAGTTTAAATGCAATGTCAATTGTTATCTTTTGCTTTCTTAATTATTGTTCTACTTCAGTTCTTTTTCTTGAATAGAGTTTTTCTCATATTCTGTAACACTCAGTAACCCTTACTGTCTTAGTTTCTTTATTTCCTGAAATGATTATATATTCTTGAGTTGTGATAGTTTTTGTGGTCAAAATTGTTGTTTTATCAATAGTCCCATTGATAAAGGGCACCTTGGCAAGCAGGTTCTTTATCGTAAAGTGCGCAATATCGGTGTGGAGATAGAGCGTTGCAAACAATTTGTCACTTTAACGAAGAAGGTTTATCCGACTTCGAAGTTTCGTGATGTGGTCTAGATTGCGATTTGTTGATTTTCTTTTTTCTTTTTCTTTTTCTTTATTGTTATTGTGCAGGTGTTTGATTTCTTTTTAATGCTTTATTTATTGCTTTTAATGTACGCGTGAGTGGGTGTCTGCTTAATTGTTTTGTATTGAATAGGTGCCTACTTAATTGCTTTTTTGTTTTAGCTGGTTTGTTTTTGTCGTTGACCTCTTTTATTGGTCTGATATTACCGTGTTAAGAGTTTTTTCAGGTCATGGTTAGGGGTTTGTGTTCTTGTGCATATTTGTGTTTATGGATTTTATGTGTTTTTTTTCGTTTTGAAAAGCACAACACTGTGGAAGAAAGTCTAAGGTTTGACTTTTGTAAATAAACTCAAATTCCTTGAAAATATTTTTCTATTTTTAATATGTGTTGTATATCATAGGCATGTTACTAAAAAAGCATTGTTTGTGGAAATTTACTAAACTCTGTTTAGATGTGAAACAAGTGCCACGAGTATGGAGTATCTAGTGAAGATGGAAATCACGACTATGTCGTAATTGATCACATGACAAAATCTTGCTAATCGTTATAACGCACTGAAGTGCCCAAACAAGAGTAGTTGCTATTTCTGATTGTAAAGCCGTGTTGGAAAATATACTTTTAAGATTAAACCATTCACCACAATGCATGTAGCACGGCAATTCCAGATTTTATATATGATTTTTTTCATCACACACACACGTTATTTCGAATTAACAGTAAGAAAATACACTACTACTAAATATTCTACCATAGTCTTTTCCTGGATAAATGAAGGTTGTTTATGTTTATGCAGATTTTATATTAAAATTTAAACATAACTAAAAAACGATAAAACTTTAATATTTTCCAAATATTGAAAGAAGTGGGTTAAAAGATATGGCAGAATATTTTTCACAAAATCTAAATTCTGTGAACATTTTTATGATGAAGATGTAAGAAATGCGTCATATGCAAGTAGATTTATTTTATAGAATCTATGCTTGAAGCTTACAGAATCTGAGCATGATATTCTCTTTAATATCATGCTCGGCGTCAGTTAGGTTCAAAAGTTACTATTTGCTTGCCAAATTGTTATAGTATTTCTGTGATCAAACTACAACCAAATTAACATAAAATAATAAAAGAAACGTGTTTTTCCTTTTAAAGAAAACTATTTCTTTTTAGTTTGACTGCAAGATTAGTTTATGAAAGTTTATAAAAGGCACATGTACACATATATATCAGCATAACCGTTTTTAAATTTACCACCTTTTGTTCTGTTTAAAGATAAGAAGTGGAAATGGTGCCTAATATAAAACAACTGCAACTATATTATACTTTGGAAACACCTGTATTGTTTATTTTGCCAGAACAGCATTATTTGGAGTTTGTTATCTAATATAGATTATTTTGATATGGAAATCTCTGTACATTAGATAAAATCGTAGTCATATATAGAGTTAGTTCAATATGTCTGGCTAAACATTGTCAGCTGATTTAAAATAGGTAAAAAATAAAATGGTTAAACCGCTCTGATTTAGCACGACATGGTCAGAGGATGCATAAATGAAGAACAGAAGAATAAAAGCAGAGTAAACGTTCGACATATTCCCATTAATTGGCTTTACTCACTGTCCATGAAAGATTATCGTGTTAGCCGTATTTTAGGCAAAGCTACAGCTTCAGTAACTTTTTTATTGTTTCACAATCTTTTTTATGGCAATTCCAAAACAAATTACTGTTGTTGTGCGAAATTTATCACCATAGATGCAGGAAAAATTTGCGCTATATACCAACAATTGCTAATGAAGCGAATCCAGGGCATGAAGCTTTCTGTCGAAGTCTTACGGTGGACCCTATGGGACAGTAATTCTTTTTAACTGTTTCACAACCACCCACCTATACATTCACACTCGCACTTACGTTCATGAGCATATATTATTAATAAAGAAATACACTTATTTAGAGAAATTTGATTTCTCTTGAGGAAAAACAAATTATTGATAAAACGGAAGAAGAAAACCTAATATATGTATTATCAATTAATGGGTATTTGTAGTTTTTGATTACTTACATATGCGAACCTGCAAATCGTACATCCAGATAGAAATCTAAGGCCACTATCATCCCCTGGTGTTAATTCTATTCATCTGCATGTATAAAAATACTACAAAAATGAAATATTCATTATTCTACGGTAGTTCGATTTTTATGTTCACTGAACATAATCAAATCTTAATGAAGGAAATCAAATTGACACAAAATCTCATAACTTCTGGCTGACCAGTTATCATTACAATATTTACATTTATTAATATCTTCATAGTTGTTGTTGTATTATAACATTTCGGTATTCTTCAGGGGTCTATCGACCCAAGTAACCGGCAGGGAAATTTGAACTGAATAAACAAGTGGTTATTAAAGCTTTGGCTCGTGAATTTGGTGATATAGTAATTGTAACTTCAATCGCTGAACTGGATAGTACAGATTTAGACTCAGTGGAAACTGGATGGGCAATGAGTGAACAGTACTAAATAAGAACAAGACGAGATACCCTTAGATATAGATAGCGCAACAATCTATTGAATAAAGGTTTCGGTTCGAAATTCTCTGACGGTTGACCGGATTGATAGTTACCTGCAGATGGCTGGAGGTCACAGCACCTTAAACATTGCATTAATAACAACAAAGAGGAAGAGATTAATCCGAATGTAAATAACAAATATGTGTTTATTTTGCTTAGTAACAATAAGAATACTGAAAAGATAAAGGAATAGAAAACATCGTAGATGAGTAAGAAAGAGAAAAATAAAAATGCCTAAATTAGTTATCATTTGACTAAATTAAGTATAGTCATAGAAGTAACTAAAAGTAACTCTCATTATCTTTTTCTAATGTTCTTTCAAAATCTAGACACTTTGCCTCTTATTGCCCTGCTTGAGATGAAATGATTGAATAAAAAACATGTAGCCAAGTCTTGTTTATCTATTTCATGTGCTCTATGAACGGTTTACATATTCATTCATTAACTTCAGTAACATGAATGACTAGATATATATTTTTAAAAAAACAAATAAAAACACCATGTATTATACTACTCATTCTAATATATTCGAATATGCTTATGTAATAATCTTGTAGCGACCAAACTATTCGCTTCAAGCTATATTAACAATATCATCACATCTTTGTTATGAACTTTGCACATTTCGTGAATCAAGGTGCGGATGCTGAGGCAACTAAAATGGTGAACTACAGATAGAGACATTTTATTCACTGGCCAAGTAGATGCTTAGTGACCTTTACTTTGAGAAAGATTCATGAGTTGTAGTTGAATCATTCATTTACGGTCTCGATCAGGGAATTTGCAGAGGAACAACGATTGGATACACAGTTTGATTATCAGTTGCCAAGCAACATCAATCGTTCATTCGTTGCTAATGAGAGATCATGGAATCTACTCAACCTTAACATTATCATCTGTATTAAAAATAAGAAGTCAATTAGTAACTACTAGATTCAATAATCTTTTATGTTTCGTGAATCATTATTAAAGAACTTAATACGAAATAAGTTACTGTTTCTGATTATAATCAAGTTATATGCAGTCAGAAAGCAATAAGGTTATTGATAGAAATTTTAAGATGGAAGTTTTGTGTTTATAAACTGTATTTACCATTAATTTTGTCTTTTATGGAATTATTTCAATTGAAATTTTCTCTAAACAAATAAGTTTATTAATAATCTAGTACAAGTAGAATAGTATAAAAATATATAATTCACTAGAAAACCATATATCTATCTGTAAATCAAAATAATCCAATCTTTTTTTCTGTAGCGGTAAACACAAGTATTAAAAGTCTTTTTTACTTAAAAAAAAACATGATATTGTTCTAATATTCTAACTTTAAAAATACATAAGTTTTGGAAAATTGAGTTTGAAAACCTGAAATATTTAAATTTAGTTACTATTTAAGAATTCTTAAACAATTCTATTGTTTTGAAAATATTTTCCATGTGAACCCAAAGTGAGGGGCTACGAAAGGAAAACACGGAACACGGGTTAAAAGTAAAGAAAGATATATTAAACAGAAAGGTTACAACGAATAGTGTAAGAGTAAGCGGAGCTTACTATCCAGTGGTGTCCGACATTGGTAGTCGTACGCGGCTGCGCACTACTGGTGCTACAATAATTAGTCGGCCTTCCAACTTAAGGCGAAATGTGACACAAGGTCATTTTTATGTGGGTCTTCCGGGCCATATAGCCCGGCCAAATATATCTGTCTGTTATTCCCCAGTCGTGATTCTATTCTTTAGCGAAACCACGACTTGGTTAGTGCTCTCTTCCCGAAGACAGAGAGCGCTCTCCTTCCTAAGGCAGAGAGCTGACAGTGTCAGTAGTAGCACTACTGGTGCTACAATATTTAATCGGCCTTCCCACTTAAGGCGAAATGTGACACAAGGTCATTTTCATGTGAGTCTTCCGAGCCATATAGCCCGGTCAAAAATATATGTTTATTATTCCCCAGCCGTGATTCTACCCTTCGGCGGAACCACGACTGGGTTAGTGCTCTCTGCCCGAAGACAAAGAGCGCTCTCCGCCGGAAAGTAGAGAGCTGACAGTGTCAATAGTAACACTACTGGTGCTACTACCATAATACTACTATTCACATAGTAATATAGTACTTGAAGAGTCCATGATGTAGGTAAGTATCGGTCTCAAAACACCCACCTTCCAAGAGTTTTCCTCTTTTTTTTTCCTTTCAAAAAAAAAAAAAGAGGAAAACTCTTAATACTTCTTCCTCTTGGTATTCACGCCGAGTGGTTGAGTAAATTTTCTCTTTCTCCCCAGCGTCATATTTCCGGAGAGACTTGGGGCGTGTCAAGATCGAAATGTTCGCATATTACGTCGATCGGCTCTTCGCAGATATTTTGTGGTGATTTCTCGGATTCATTTAAACGGCATTTCCTGAGCTGGTTCATATGGCGTTTGTTGATGTTTTTCGGTCCCTGGACACTATAGACCAGTACAACAATTCTCTGTTTGATGTTGCCTACTTCCCAGAATGTAATGTTGTTATTGTAAGCCTTAAAAAGGACTTTGTCCCCAAGATTAAAGTATTTCTTAGGGCGGGGGACGGTTTTCTTTAACTTCGCTTGCTGTGGAATGAGTTTATCAAAGACGGACTTGATTTTTCTTACGAATATTGTTTCTCTGATGGTAGATGCGTGTGCTATCAGTTTCTCTGATCTAGATGCGTGTGCTATGGCTTTTCGCGAACAATCTGGCAGTTTATGGAGAATGCAAGCACCGATACCGTATGGGCTTGCATCACTTGTGACTATGATGCCCAGATTAGGGTCGTAGTGGGTGAGGGAGAGATACGAAGTAAGTGTTTTATTGATCTTCTCGAATGCGTCTTGGCATTCAGGGGTCCATAACCATACTTTATCCTTTTTTAAGAGTTCGTTGAGAGGTCCTCTCAAATTATGTATGTTCTTAATGAAACCTTGGTAGAAGTTAGCAAGGCCGAGGAAGTTTTGTAACGATTAAACGTTAACTGGGGCCGGCATGTTTCTGATCGCATTAGCTCTTTCTGGATCCGGCCGACGACCGTCTCTATTTATAATGTGACTTTGGTATTTGATCTCTGGTAAAAACAAGTCACACATTGCTTCCTAACCTTAAGCCCGTATTCTTGTAACTTCTCGAATACGTTTATTATATGGTTCCGGTGCTCTGCCGTCGTTTTAGTGGTCACCAGTATATCATCCAAATAGGCTTTTGCGTAGTCAAGATCGCCCAGCATGGCGTCCATGACCTGGTGAAAGATTGCAGGCGCAACCTTGACCACAAAAGCCAGTCTGTTATATTTGTACAGACCTTTATGGGTATTTATGCAGAGCAATTTGGAACTTTCTTCATCCACCTCTGTCTGAAGGTATGCGTCTGAGAGGTCTATTTTGGAAAAGAATTTTCCGCTAATCAATTTGTTGATGATTTCCTCAGGCCTTGGGAGGGGATAATGGAGATCCTTCAAGACATCGTTTAGCCCTGTGGAAAAATCTGCGCATACTCGTATTTGGTTGGACTTCTTTTTGACCGTAGGTGCTAGCCATTTGATAAATCTGTTTTTGATAAAATACCCACTTGTTCGAGTCTATATAATTCTTTGTTGATCTGCTCTAGAGCAGCGAAAGGGACATTCCGTTTATTTTTGAAAACTGGTCTTGCACCGTCCTTCACCTTGATCTTAGCTTTTAATTTAGGACATTTCTCAAGGCCGCCAGAAAAAACCTGGGGAAATTATTGTTTGACTTTCCGAATTGGACATTGTACTTTCTATTTTTCGGCAAAAAATGCTCATTGAATTTTTCTATCCAATCCGTTCCTAATAGGTTATCCGAATCTTTTAGTACGTAGGCTTTCAGCATTTTGGTAACTCTATTTAGTGTTACTGTAAGAATCATCTCGCCTAAGATGTTAATATTCTCGCCAGTTACGGGTTTTGCTGTTTTATCGGTCTTTAATAGGGTCGGGTTGTTTAACTTTCGCCAAGTACGCCAGTTGATGATCGATAGGTCAGAACCCGAATCAAGCTGGAATTTTATAGAATTATTGAAAATATCGACAGTCACATATTTTCTAAATTCCTATCGACTATGTTGTCTGATTGGGATTGCCTAATTTTACTTTTATGTTTCCTTGTTTTGTTGGTGTACCAGCACTGAGTTATGTTATGACCATTTTTATTGCAATTTTTGCAATATATTTTCTTCTTGGATGGACAGAATTCCATCCAATCCCATTTTCCACAATGGTAACATGGTCCGGGAGATTTCTTTAGCCTATTCGTGTTTTGTTTATTGCGGGATTTAGAACATGAGATTTGCCTTTTGTCTTTTTGCGGGCAATAAGAGGTTGGGTTGCTTCTGATTTTTCTAATCTGAGCAACACCTGATTCCTCGATCGTTTTTGAGTCATACTTGACAGAAATTACTCTTTGACAATCCTCTGCCAACTTTTGGAGAGTCAATCCCTGCTCGTTTTTGAGTTTGGTAAGTACCCGACGTCTGACCTCGGCGTCTTCTACTGATACTAGACCTTGTGCAAATATTAAGCACTTGAAATCATCGGCAGTCTGCTTGGCCAGTTTGAAATCATTACAGAGCTTGTTTACCGACCCTGCAAACGTTAGAAAATCTTGCTGGTTGTCCTTCACTGTGTTCAGGCATTTCCAACGTTTGTGGAACAAGGTTATGTTAAGCTCGAGTAGTTCCGAAAGGAGCTTGATAGTCTATGAAAAATTCAGGTCCGTAGTTTTTTGGGGTAATACGTAGTCTACGAACCTACTATGTTCGATAGTTCCCAGTTTTCTTAATAACAGACGTATCTTTTTCTCACTAGGTCATTGTTCACATTCTACGTTGAAAATATCTTCATAGCGCCTGTAAAAAGCCTCGAATATTTTGTCTTTCTCTGGTACGTGTTCGAATGTTTCAGTCGAGTTGTAGATTATACTCTGGGAAAATGTCGTATCTTTTACAGAGTTTTTAGAACCGTTAAATGAATTTACAAGTAATTCTTCAAGTTATTTTTACTGTAGTTCTGTTTTCTGAAGTTTAAATTGTTGGAATTCTAGTTGTTGTTTATGTAACTCCACAAACAATTGTTGCTGTCTTTCGTCTGAATTTTGTCGGTAGAGTTGCTGTCTTTCTTTGCTTTTTTGTTGTTGAAGTTTCTGTTCTGTTTGTTGGTCTGACTGTGATATGTCGAATCTTTCTTCCAATTTCAGCTGTCTTTCATCTGATTTTTGTTGATCGTCCATCTGGACAATTATTTTTTGGAATTCTTCCATATTTAAATAAAAGAAATGACAGCGATTTTATAATATGTAGAATAAAGAGATGAAAGATCACAAAAAATGTAGCAATTACTGTTGCTTTGAAAACCCGTGTACCAAGGGAAGGGTACACAAGAAGATCTAGACAGTTTTGTTTTCTTTTGTAAAAAAAACAAAAAAAAAATGGACAGACAATTAATAAAATTAAGAATAACTACTTACTGGTTTAGATCTTTTGAGATACCGTTGTTCCATTAATTTTAATGTGACCATTTAAATTTTCTCCACATTTATTTTTTTTTCTCGAGCGAAAAAAAAATTCAGCAAAGAAAAGGAAAAAAAAATCTTGGTAGGCGCTCAACAGTTCATTTGCATAAATATTTGCAATTGAGCAGGGTTTTTTTCTCTTTTCTTTGCTTCGCCGGGGGACTTTTGTAATTGGTGACAAAAAAAAATTCTTTTTTTTTAGAGGTGTAGGGAGAATAATATCACTTAGACAGTAAAAATAAATAGATAAATGCACTGGATTTTTTCCTTCTTTTGGGAGAACTTGCTTTTTTTTTAATTTTTTTTTTTTAGAAAAACTCACCTCGGTGAATTTGAGGGAAGGATAATTTTATGCACGAGATTTGTAGGAATTCTAATCAATTTCATAAAATTTTAAACACTTTGCTGATTTCGCAACTTGGTGACTAGTTTTTTCGAAGTTGAGTTTATCAGTTTGTTTTGTGCACAAGCTGGGTTTTTTGCAAGCAGTCGTTCTCGATACTTGGTTGCTCGGTTATTGTTTGCACATACTTGAGTAACCTTGAATATTATTTGTAAAAGGTAGCTGTGTATTGTGTTTCGTTTTCTGATGTAGTAATGCCAACTCAAATTCTAGTTCAACACTGATGTTGGATCCAGATGGATTAAACGAGTCCTCCGTCGCTACTGATGTGGGACTGGGGCTTTGGGGTTTCGGCATGGGTGCATGTCTCGAATCCTCTGCCGCCACTGATGTGGACCCAAAGTGGTGGGGCCACAGAAGAAAAACACGGAACACGGGTTAGAGGTAAAGAAAGATATATTAAGCAGAAAGGTTACAAAGAATAGTGTAAGAGTAAGTGGAGCTTACTATCCAGTGGTGTCCGACATTGGTAGTCGTACGCGGCTGCGCACTACTGGTGCTACAATAATTAGTCGGCCTTCCAACTTAAGGCGAAATGTGATACAAGGTCTTTTTAATGTTGGTCTTCCCGGCCATATAGCCGGGCCAAAAATATCTGTCTGTTATTCCCCAGTCGTGATTCTACATTTCGGCGGAACCACGACTTGGTTAGTGCTCTCTGCCTTGGGACAGAGAGCGCTCTCCTCCCGAAGGCAGAGAGCTGACAGTGTCAATAGTAGCACTTCTGGTGCTACGGTATTTACCCACCTTCTCACGTAAGGCGAGATGTGACACAAGGTCTTTTTAATGTGGGTCTTCCCGGCCATACAGCCCGGCCAAAAATATCTGTCTATCTTTCCCCAATCGTGATTCTACCCTTCGTCGGAGCCACAGCTGTGTTAGTGCTCTCTGCCCGAAGGCAGAGAGCTGACAGTGTCAATAGTGGCACTACTGGTGTTACTACCATTATACTACCATTCACATAGTAATATAGTACTGGAAAAGTCCACGATGTAGGCAAGTGTCGGTCTCACGTTTATTCATTTAATATTTACTTTTCTTTAATCGCTAATTTTCAACGATATTAAGAACTTTTTGCTTACACACTCATGCAAAAATAGAAAATAGTAAAATTAATTGAATCTGATAATCTAATTTAAATTTTAATTGTTCATGTACAGAAAAAGATAAAAACAACTTTTCCTTGATTTGGCATTTCGATATCTTTGAGAAAAATTACTTCCAGACAGCGTAAAGTGCATTTATATTCATATGAAGCAGATATTTGAAATTATTTGGCACAGAAATAAAAAATATTTTAGTTGAATTAGAATAAACCTTTCTGTATATCAAATTAAGATGAAAACGGTTTTAATTTTAAATAACTATGAAGATTCGCTTTGACTCTTTCCCTTAATTTTTCATTCGGTTCTGAAAGTATATTGCCTATTGTTTTAAATGACCCATGTAGATAATTCATTTAAGATTATCATGTGACATTATAATTGAGATATGTAGCTAGTGAACTTATATTGGAAAAACAAAAACAGAAAACTGAGCATGAAGTGAAGAAGAAAGTGGAAAATAACTCAAGTTTTTCAGTGAAGAAACATCCATGGAAGAGCTCTAAAATGTTTTAAAGGAGAAAGGAAACAGTTCTTGTACACTTTTATTTAGAACTATTAACTCATTAATGTAGACGAATCTATAAAAGTATCTGAAATAACTTTATATATATATATATATATATATATATTGAAATATCTCAACAGAACAACGCTTAAACAAAATAAACTTTATAAAAGAAAAACTTTATCAAGAAATGTCTTATTTCAGCAGGTGGCAAAACTTCCTCAAAATCCCTCACTTTTCTAATTACATACATACATACATACATCCATCCATCCATACATACATACATACATATATACATATACTAAATTGAGTACCAGGAAGACGACACAGTCATGGAAAAAGCAGATTGGCAGATTGCGTGACAAGCCTCAAAGCCAAACAGTGTAAGAATCTTGATACACTTTGAAAACCTTTTTTCCAATAATCTATAGAAAGATAAGATTCTTCGGCAATCTAACAGATGCAAACACTTTTGAGTTAAAAAATATGGAGATACTGTATGCGTTTGTGTTGAAAGAAATAAGAATCAGCATAAAATAGATTAACAGATAGCAAATATTTTTTAACATTTATGCATATATACTAATTTGTCAATAAAATAATTTTGATTTTTTTCTCTCAGATACTTTCATATATAAAAGTAAATTTTCATTGATATAAATTGATATGAGATACGTACGTATTGAGATGCGCGTTGTGGTGCAGTGGATATCAACTTGGGACGAGAAATCGGAGACCTGAGTTCGAATTCCAGATGAATTTGTTGCAATACACTTGGGGAAGTTATAAATCCGTCGCTTCTCTCTCCAGGTATGGGTTAAAGAGCGGGGCAGATTGGGTTCTATAGCCTTCGTTGGAAACCAGTCTTCTGCTCAGTCAGTCATGTCTCTTTCGGGACATGATTGCCAAAGCGTGTATCACGTATGGCCCTTAACTGACTGACTTCTAAAACATTGAATAGGAAAAATTGCTGCACGAATAAGATAAATATTTCTGGTGATATTCAAAAATTGATGGTCAAATAATGAATGCTACAGTGTTAGAATTAAAAATCGCGATACGTACTGCGTTAGAAATGAAGGAAGGAGGCAGTGTCAGTGATCCGTAATGAAGACAAGTGTTAATTACAAAATCATGTTTGGACTAATGTAGATGAAAAAGTTTTTATTCAGTAAACATATTATGTATAAAGAAAACATTACATTATGTTTTTAATTCCGAGATTAACTACTTGAAACATCCAACTAGTTCAAAATTTTAAATCCCTGTTTAAATTTAGGCCTAGATTAAGATTGGAAAAGTTCTGGCTTTTTAAAATATATGACCAGAAGATAGTTTTAAAGGTTATTTTGATTTATTAAACTTTGCTTTGCCGAATGTATTGATCAGGAACCGCCTTGATACATCGTTTAATAAGATAAATGAATGATTGCAATTCGAAGACCTCCCCCAATCATTATATTCCCGACTCTCTTTCTGCGGGAATAGCGTGTGTTGAATCGTGGATGAAACCATCTTTTCACCGGGCATGTCAAGCTGAGTTGTAGCCAAAATGCTTGATTTTATGTTTGCTTGACAAAATAATGTTTTTTCAAAAGTACTTTATTTCCCTAAGTGCTTGGCGCAGTTTTCAGTCTAACCATCTTGTTTTCTCTTTGTCATTAAAGGGAATTTTCATGGCTTGCAAGACTATAAATAATTCTTTTGTTGTTTATTCTTAATAGCACATCTGGTAACTGCATTGAATTTATGTACGTTAATATATGAAATTCATAATCTGGATTCGTTTCAATGTAACTGTCTGAAAAGTAAAAGCTTTTTAAGTGTCCAGACACTTTTCTCTTCCCCGCGTACACGCACGCACGCACACGCACACACACACACACAGACGCACACATGTATATATATATATGCACTCAGTAGTTCAGAAAAGTTCTCGGTCGAACCAGTAAAAGAATATTCTTGAGCAATTGAAGATGCATTGTCTTCTAAATGTTACCACTGTAATTCAACACATTTGGCACATAGTTTCTCAAATGTTTTTTTTTTTTTTTTTTTTTAATCATCTCACCCCAAGCAAGGCATTCCACTGCCACTATTGCGCATGGGGCTACATAGGGGAAGGTAAAGAGAAGGAGTGGATAGACATAGGGAATGTCAGGAGAAAGGTGATAGATGAGTAAGGATAGCGAGGATGAGTGTCGGGCAGATGGGAAGAGTGTTTGATAGAATGGGAGCAGGTTAGTGTGTTAGGAGGTGGCTATTGACCTTACATTTAAACTCCTGGAGATTGTAGCCGTCGGGGAAGCAATCGTTTGGAAGAGAATTCCACAGTCGGGAAGTGCGAGGAAAGAAACTGTTGGAGTAGAAGTTACGGCTGCATTTTATCGATTTCACTGTAAAAGGGTGGGATCTAGTTGCTAATCTAGTATCTCGTGCAAATTCGTATTTAGGGGGCACCAGTGATCTAAGTTCATCGGAGCAGAAGCCGTGAAAGTATTTATAGAAGAGACACAGCGAAGCCACGTCTCGCCGGTGGGAGAGAGACTGCAGGCGGTCTGCCAAGTCGGTATCTATCACATTACAGACCCTCCTCTGAACCTTATCGAGAAGCCCGAGGAGAACAGCAGGGGCACCCGACCAGATATGGCAGCAGTATTCAATGCACGGGCGGATGGTAGATTTGTAAATGTGCAGGATAGATTTAGACGGAAAAAACTTCCGGGCCCTACACAGAGAACCGACTTTCATAGCAGCGGATTTAGCAATGGATTCGATATAGTCATTCCATTTGAGGTCCGCTGAAAGTGTGAGACCAAGGAGGCGTAGTGTTTTACTCTCTGGGAGGCAAGCCTGGTCCATGCTAATGGGAGGTAGGTGAGATTGTCGATGATGGTTAATTGACAGTAGCTTCGTTTTAGAAGCATTAAAATTTACTAGCCATTTCTTACCCCAGTCCAATATGGATTGGAGGTCTTTTTCAATCTCGGCTGCAAGTTTAACTTTGACGCCTACACCAGATTTTTGTTGGAGGCGAGAGTAAACTGTGGTGTCATCGGCGTACAAACCTATTTGGGTTCTTATGGAATCAGGGAGATCATTAATATATATCAGGAAGAGTGTAGGACCTAAGATGGAGCCTTGGGGGACACCTGCGTTTGTATGGTAGTTCTGAGAGGCATGTCCGTTTAATACCACTTTCATTGTGCGGTTAGAGAGGAATGACTGGATTAGTTCAAACAAATGTCCAGTTATACCATAGCTCCGCAGTTTACATAGAAGGCCAGCATGCCAAACTCTGTCGAACGCCTTAGATATATCCAATGCAACGGTTCGAGCTTCGCCATTCCTGTCGAGTGCCTGGTATATGTACTCGGTGATGGTCCTTAGCATATCAGCAGTAGACCTGGTGAAGCGGAAACCATATTGCTTGTCCGAGAGGAGCCTGTGTGCTGTGAGATGCTGAACCACCTCGGCGTTGATAATGGCTTCGAACACTTTGCCAAAGATCGGAAGAAGGCTGATAGGGCGGTAATTTGCAGGGTCAGAGGGTTCTCCAGTGTTTTTAAATATAGGAACTATAGAGGAAGATTTCCAACAGGCAGGAAAGCAGGAAGCAGATAGGCAGAGGTTGTAGAGCTTAGAAAGGATAGAGGAGAGTTCAGGGGCACATTTCTTTAAGACTATGGTTGGGATTCCGTCACCACCGCTCGCTTTGTGAGGGTCAAGTTTTAAGATTATCTTAGAGACAAGCGAAGGTGTAATGCGGACATCATTCAGTTGTGCCTCGGTTCTAGGTGAGAAGTCGGGTGTAAAAACTCCAGACGAGTCCAGACTCGAATTGTTCGAGAATCTGCGGGCAAAACATTCAGCCTTATCTGCTGGGGAGGTGAGGACCTCAAATTTGTTGATTAGCGGGGGTATTGTGGACTTGCTCTTGTTAAGTACTCTTTTACAGAGTCGCCAGTAGTCTTTAGAGCCGAATTTAGAGCATGCTATGCGTTGCTTCATTCTGGCAGCAAACAACATCTTAGCTTCGTTAAGTACCCTTTTACACTTATTACGAGCTGAAGTGAAAAGGCGCCTGTTTTGTTCCGACGCATAGTTACGATAAAGTCGGAAGAAATGATTCCGGTGGGCAATGGCAGCCGAACAAGCGGGTGAGAACCATGGAGACGAATGAGATTTAAGCTGGAATTTCCTAGCAGGGATGAAGGCATCAATGCCAGCCTTAACCCAGGAGGAGACCTCGGATGCACATTCTTCGATGGGAAGAATAAAGACGTTGTTCAAAGGGATGTCACAGAGGAAGTCTCGGAACGAATCCCAGTCTGCTCTTTGATAGCAGTATGATATTCTACTTGTCTGTGTTTCATGGGTCGGGCGGGAGTGGAGTGAAATATTGACGGACACTACAGTGTGGTCAGAGTTTCCAAGTGGGCAGAGTTGTCTGGTAGTGCAAGAGTCTGGGATGGAAGTGAAGCAGAGGTCTAGAAGTGAGTTCCTTCCGTTAGGGTTATCGGAGAAACGCGTGGGGAAGTCCACTACTTGCGTAAGGGATTGGGTGATTGAAAAGTTCATGGTGTGGACACCAGCAGGGTCAGTGACAGCGTTCTTCAGCCACTTGGTGTGGTGGGCGTTAAAGTCACCAAACACGAATACATGGGCAGAGGGATGGGTAGAAATGGCTTTGTCAATATTGTCAGAAATGATGTCAAGTAACGAACAGTCAGGGGAGGAAGGAGAGCGGTAGAGAAAGAAGAGATAGCTAATCGAGCTGAGAAGTGAGAGGCGGAAGCACATGAAAGAATGATCTGGGGATTCAAAAGATGACACCCTAGCTAAGGGAAGGTGTTCGCTGACATAGACACCAAGCCCATGCATATGAACATTGGAGTCCTTCCTGAGGAGGGGAAGGTAGCCAGGAACGCAGAACTCAGATGAGGGGATAGAAGGGTTAAGATTAGTTTCACATAGGGCTAATATATCAGGTGAGTTATTATGGAGGAAAGAATCTACGCTGGGGAAGTTGGTGCGGATGCCGCGTATGTTAGTGAAAGAGATGCAGACAGGTTTTTTTAATGTGTTTTTAACGCCTAAAATATATACTTTTTATAGTTGATCATTAAAATACAACTCTTCTGTTGTTATTCCCTTTTATTTACTCGAACATTTTTGCCTTATTCAATTCTTTTATAGTTCGGGAACAGGAAATAGTCAAACGGAGGGGGTTTGTTGAGAAATGGATATCTGTCCAGATATCCATCGTCCTGCTATTTTTCTGGGCAGATGTATTGTCCTACAAAACAAAATACATTTTCTTAGATTCTTTCGCCGTTTTTTATTCTTTTTAAATCGGCAAATAAAATTAGACTAGTAATTTACATTAAATGTGACGTGTTTCTGAAAATAGCTAGACCTAAAATCATTTTCCTTTTCCTCTAAAAAATGACGATGATTTTTCCTACAGAATTTCGAATTTTGAATTTTTTTTGGGTGTGAAGAATCTGAGTGCTGTCACTCAATTTACAATTGTTTATACTATAGATGATAGTGATGAAAAAATGTGTCATAAATGGTTACATGTAATTCCTAAGAGTTTATCATGGTTACATATTAATTTGGAATGATTCACACGATATCGTTTTTGGTCGACGTCAAAATATTTTGGCACCCATTTTATTGACAGCTTCTGCATACCCAACTGTTCAGAAATTTTTAACCCAACTCAGCTGTTGAATGCTAACTATATTATGTTAGATCTTGTATATAAAAAGATCCTGCATTGAAAGATGGTACATCTTTTTAGTTGAATAAGAGGGGTAATTATTATTCAAGACGGGCCAAATTCAAGACATTGCCAAATGTTTGGATTATTCATTTAGGGTTTTGAATTTTATTTTTATTTCATAGAAACAGAAACTTTATGATCAGCACAGAATTTAACTTTTCAATATTACACACATTATATTGATATGGTCTAATTAATGGTCTGAAACAAATCATATTATACATATTATACAGTTTGGAAAGAATATTTCATGCTTCAACTGTATCTTTGTAGAAACTAGATTTGAATAAATTTCAATTTCAATTCAGTTTTTTATACATCCCAGAGTTTCAGTAATAATTTAATAAGAAAAATATATTGAAAGTGTTCAGTTGTATAATAATTTTACAGGATCAATATAATGTGCATCTTCGTCTGAATAAATTATATTCCATTTTTGTTAAAACAGCATTTTTCTAGGCCAACATTCTGATTAATGACTGAGAATAAAAGTACATTAAGTGTGTTGTTTGATTTCAAGGATACTCGAGGATTGTAAAATACCTGGAATGTTTTATTTTCTTTAAGTAGATAATCGGGACTGCAAATTTTGAGAGCACTTAAATAAAACTCATAGTATTGTTGTAATGTGAGTAAAAAATTATGAGGTCGCTTTTATTTGTGGATTGTAGCAGACGTTTAATTTGGCACTGGTATAAATTTGATTTTACAAAATATGAAGAAAATAAAAGGCGTTGTTTCTTTATAGTATGTTCTATTCTCTCTAGGTGTATTATAATTTTTAAAATTTAGCCATTTTGAATATATATATTACCACAAAACGTTAAAACAACTTTCGCTATGATGATGATGTTAACGTTCGTGTGAAATATTTTTTAATGACTCAGAATCATTGGCAAAACAGATCAAAGGATTTTTTCGAATTGTTTTGCATATTTGTCATGCATCGTGTTTTCATCCAAATTAATCCCCTTCCCCCCGAAACATACAGGGGATATGTATCTATGTGCAAATTGATTGTGTATATGAATGTCAATTCATTTTAAATACGGGAAACAATGCAAAGCGAAATAGATTTTACACAAAATATAATTCACCCAATGCATTGAGCCTATGCATTGAAGCAATTAAAAAGGGGTTATTTACCTTACTGATTGTTTTGGTTGTTTTTGTTTTAGTTTTGTTTTTGTTTGTTTGTTTGTTTTTAACGGTATATCAATCTCTATGAGTTATTTAATACAAAAATCCAAATATTTTGGCGACAATATTTTGGAGATAATGGTTTTAGTCATATAAGACTTACTAATTAACCCATAGCTTGAGAGAGAAGAGTCGGATTTCCTAAGTCTGTTTGCACGTAAGTGAATATAACAAATACCGCTAGAATTGGAAAGACTCTCCGATTAACAATCCCGTATCATTATCCATCACACTACCGAACTTCCATGATTACAGCACCTTGTATTCTCAAGCGGTAACCCATCTAGGTTTTGATTAGTTTCGACGTTGCTTAACTTCGGTGATCGTACGGGAACCGATGATTCAACTTCATGTGTCGTATGTGAACCATGATTGAAGTGGTTTAAAGCCAGTGATTTAGAATTGTTGCCGTTCTCTTAATTTTACGATAGGCAACATATTTAAGCAAAGTAAGTAAGAAATTTCATTCTTCTGACTACTGGTAACGAATGCTGATCTTAACTATCGACAGGTTCTTATAATTTAGACTAGTTAAAGAAAAAATGTTCGATTAATTCATGTTGTGTATATTTTTTTTTACATATAGTTTCTTTCAGAGTGACTTTATTTTGTATTCTTTGTCTGAAGTTTCTAAAAGAATAGGTTTACATTGAATTTAAAATGTAATTTTTTTGTCTCTCCCTTTTTTAAAAATATTTATAGCGTTCTTGTCTCTTCTCCTACTTCCTTTACCAAAAAAAAAAACCACCCCTAGTTCCGTGTCAGTATATTAAAGATTTTCTGGAGTTAGCCAAAGCCAGTCAAAAGATTTGTCTCTGCAAAATGTCGTAAATGCAAAGAAATTTCATTCTTCTGACTACTGGTAACGAATGCTGATCTTAACTATTGCTGACAGGTTTATAATTATAAATTTAGACTAGTTAAAGAAAAAATGTTCGATTAATTCATGTTGTGTATATTTTTTTAGATATATTTTCTTTCAGAGTGACTTTATTTTGTATTCAGGACTAGTCAATTGTACTTATACTAAGTACATACTGAATATTTTTTAACCGGGACGTTAGCAACCTTGTAGGTTAAAAAAATTTAAACCTAGAAAGGGCGGAAGAACTCTCAAGGAGTCAACAGCCAGCTAACTAGAGGTGGTGTCTCAATAAACCACCGTGGAGAAGGCAACGGGATACTCCTCCACTATCTGCCCCATCCCCGCTTAATCATGGTTATTCACGACAAATATATGAAAACCAACAGTGTGAAGGGGGTTGCTTCTCAAGGAAACAACTCCTCGCTCGGTAAGGACCGGCATGGGCAACAGGTGCCACCTGACCGTCATCCGGCGACTGTTAGCACCAACGGCGTAAAGGGGACATTTTACTCCAAAATTTGTCCCTTGCCCGGGAAAGAGCGACATGAACAACAGGTGTCTGTTACCCTGCGACTGTTCGTAACAAAGAAAAATTACTTTTAGTGCATGGAACGTCAGGACACTTAACAACTGTGGACAACCAGAGAATGTCAAGCAGAAGATGGACATACTGAAATCAATATCCTAGGCATATGCGAAACCAGATGGCCTAAAAATGGAGACCTCAGTAGTGATACCCACAGGATAATTTATGCAGAGGGCAAAAACAACAAAAAAGAGGTCGGCTTAATACTAGACAAAAAAGTAAAGAAACGCGTTCTTGGATACTGTCAGCTTTCAGAGAGAGTCCTCTTGGTTAAACTACGGGGAAGGATCTTCAACATAGCTATCATAGTAGTTTATGCGCCGACAACTCAAAGTTCGGAGGACGAAATAGAATCATTCTATTCCATACCAGACAGTACCAAGGCTCAGTGCAAAAGCCAAGAAATTAGGATCATAATGGGGGACTTGAATGCCAAGGTAGGTAAAGAGAGGAAAGGAGACACGACCGGCAACTTTGGACTAGGGGATCGCAACGAACGAGGAGAAAAATGGGTCCAATGGTGCTCAGCCAATGACTAGGTAATTACTAACACCTAGTTTCAAGAACACCCACGACGTCTATGGACATGGAGTAGCCCATGAGGCAACACGATGAACCAAATAGACTACATAACTATAAACAAGAGATTCAGGAACGCTGTGGTCAAATGCAAAACATATCCAGGTGCCGACTGCGGAAGTGACCACGTCCCAGTCATCTAAGCAAACTAAGGATAAAAATCCGGAGACTGAAGAAGCCCAGCACATCACCAAGGCTGCAAAACGAGACGCTTGTGAATGACCTCACCCTGCAGAAAGAATACACTAAGAGTCTGAGAAAGAAATATGAAGAACAAATTGGAAAAGGAGATTCAAAATGGGACTCACTAAAGGAAGCGATGGTGATCTCAGCGAACAACATTACCCCAAAGGAAATCAGACGCAGAAGAAAAAAACGAGTGGATGACTGAAGAGATTCTCCACATGATGCTAAGGAGACGAAAAATAACGCCAAGACATGGAGCAGAGTACAAGAAACTTCACAGGGAGATACAAACGTAGACAAGCTAAAGAGGAATGGCTCAACAACAAATGCGCAGATGTAGAGAGACTGAGCAGGACCAATAAAGCAGAGATGCATAAAGAGATAAGAGAACTGACAGGACAAAAACCTGCTCCTCAGCAGGATGCGTAAAATCCAAGGATGGAACAATCATATTGGAGAAAGAGGAAATACTCCAGCAATGGGAAGAGTATATAAAGGATCTTTTTGCGACAGGAGAGAACACCCGAGAATACACAAGGAGAAGAATCGACATCGAAAGGAAACTACAAGAACTCTTACAGAAGGTAGCGGTGGAGAGTGACAAAAAAGGACTACAAATAAACTTGAAGAAAACTGAATGCATGGTCATCGGCAAAAGGTGCAACCCAAAATGCCAAATACAGGTGGGGGATACCAGAATCAAGCAAGTACAAAAATTTAAATACCTAGGAAATATTCTAACAGGAGATGGAAAGTGCGACACAGAGATTCAAAGGCGAATTGGCATGGCAAAGGACGCGTTCCAGAAGCTGAGTAAAGTACTACCACACAGGAAAATTTCACTAGAAACAAAGAAAAGAGTGCTGGATTGTTATGTGATGTTAGTTCTTCAATACGGCAGTGAATGCTGGATAATATCATCGAAAATGAGGACAAAACTGGAAGTAGCGGAAATGTGGTTCTACAGAAGGATGCTGCGGATATCGTGGACTGAGCATGCAAGCAACGATGAGGTGTTGGAATGAATGGCAACAAAAAGGAAATTAATACTGAGCATCAGGAAGAGACAATTGAAGTTCCTGGGACATGCAATAAGTTAGGAGAGCTTGGAGAACCTGATACTGACTGGCCAGATAGAAGGAAAAAGAGACAGAGGAAGGCAGCGGATATCATATTTGCAGGGTCTGATCAGGTGGATGACGGAACGGGGGTTGCGAGGTGTAACAGGAGCAAACATACTAAGAGCCACAATGGATAAGGAGACGTGGAGAACCATGATCGCCTACGTCCTGAAGAGACAGAGCACACAGAAGAAGAAGAAGAAGAAGAAGAAATACCCTTGAGGAAGATATTAATCCATCTCTTCTCTCTCCAGTTATGGGTTGAATAGCTAGAAAAATTGGGTTCTATAGTCCTGGCTGTCAACCACAGAAAAAATGGCAACCGACTGCAGAAAAGTATTCTGCCTAGTCAGAAAGAAACATTGTCGCCTATGCGACTGATTGATGCAAAGATCTTTTCATTTGAAGCTTTTAATTTTCTATTCAAGAGAGAATACCATCGGATACGACGTAAATATTTCAGGTTTGTTTATTAAAAAGAAATTAGCACGCAGTATAAATGTGTATATATGAAGAGTAGGAAGTGAGTATGTGAGAACAGATACTACACTTTGATCTTTCCCGCCGGGCCAAGATAGGATTTCAGTTGCCCTACCACCCAGCTGAAGCGAGATGTGAGACAAGTTCGGGTTTTTAAAGTGGAGGCCTCGGCACAAACGCTCTTGCTACTCGTCAAAGATTACCCAGCCCTTTCCCTACGCGGTTGAGTACTAAGTTTTTCTTAGCTGGTATAAGCTTGTCAAAACTGGTCATTGCTTGTCAAAACGTGTCATTGCCTTCCAAACCTATACATCCGCCACCAGGTGGCGAGCGAGTGTTACAGGCAGCCGGAGACAGAACGTAAGCATCTGAGAACAATTACTACACTTAGATCCTGCACTTCGGACCAAGAAGAGACGGTTTTTCGGCGAAAGTGCCGCTTATTATAAGGGTTCAGCTATTAACAAATTATCCTGTCTGCTGATTTTTTGCTGAAAAGGGCCAGGCGTGGTAAATGAGATCGCCCCTTCGTTAAAGACATGACAAGAGAGTGGAGTACGTTGCGACACCACTACTACTCTAACTATACTTTGATATAGGCGAGTCTCTGCACTACATGATCGAATAAAACCTAGTCTGCGAGTGTTGGAATCTTCATTTGACTACCGACGCAAATAATCCATCAAGTATACTTTCAATCCCCCCCAAAAGTTTATAATCTAATCCCTGTCAAACTGCTTGAATGAAGAAAAGGAGGACATGTCAGATTTTTTGAAATGAAAACTATATTTAATGAACTCTTTACCACACTGAAACTTTATCACAGAATGCATCACTGTCTAAAACTGAAACACGAACAGTTCACTCATGTTAAGTTTACTACAACACAACATGACCAAAGGCATAACTCAATATTTACTACTGATCAGCATGCATTTATTGTAACTAAATCATAATCAGTGACGTCCATTTTAATGCATTTCCATTTTTCATCAGTGTATATAAATATAAATGCACAGGTAAGGCATGGATGGGAAAGTAACGTAACCGTTATTGATGCGAGAAATGGATTTGTCGTGATTAGTTCAAATTATGAGTGAATTTCTTTCATTTATTTAGGACGAAAGCTTTTTTTAAAAGTATGAACTTATTTTCTTCCTACTATGGATTAAATATTAAGGCAGAATGGGCTGTCTTGATTTTTTATGGCAGTTAATTAAGGCAGAAGAGGCGTCACTAGGTAAAAATACAGATCTGAATTCAAAATGAACCTGGATAGGCTTTGTCGGGATATCTTGCCTTATCTACTGCTGTTAAGGCAGAAGTACGCTTAGTGCCTCTTGACGTTTAGCAGTAGAGATGATAATTTGTTTGAATGGAAGAAGAGAAGAAATGTTTTTTGAAGAAATCATCTATTCATTTTACATTTTGCTCATAGCTAAATATTCAAGTTGAAACCAATTTTATGGATTTCATAGCCTTCGTCATATTTATTAAAAAATCTGTCATTATGATGACGGAATGTCTTTTGAATTGAACTTGAATTTTACGTTACATTTTACATAAAAACAATAAAAAGAAAAATGATCATACAATGTAACACTGCTCTTTGAACAAAAAAGAAAACAAATTCATTTCATCCTATCCATTGCAAAGATTATTACGTCTAATAAATGAATTTTCAATAGTAATTTTGTAATACGATGTAGTAGTGTCAAAATGTCTTCTGACATCTTACTATAATACTTTCCATTCAAATAAATGGTTTCTCTTACTTGAGAGCTAAAACTTTATTAGATTTCTTCCTTTTGCTCTGAAGAAATTCATTTTAAATGCGAATTAATTATTTCAATATTTTCAAACGCAAATATTTTCAAAGAAAACATTCAAATTTGTCATCCGTCCATTCCTAGCTGACTGCTTTTAATGAAATCCTTTAAAATTAACTCGTGTATTTATTAATAACTAAAAACTTGACTTTTTGCGCACATATTACATCTGTATATACATGATATCTTTCCTCCGCGTTTTTTATCTTTCAGTTTCTATGTCTGCTATATCTGCATATAGGCGCATATATATATATATATATGCGCCTACTGATTGACCACTCTGGAAGAGTGGGAGGCTTTGTAAACAGTAGCTACGCCGGCATATACGCATCGCTCATTCGATAATGAATTGGAGCACACTAGCTGTTAGGCGTGTTTATACGCGCTAAAAAGCCGTTCTGCCGGATGCTCGTGGCCTAGGGGTAGAATCGCCGATTGACGCCGATTCGGTCGGGTTTCAATCCTGGGTTAAGAAGCGAACGGAGTCTAAGCCGTACTGATGAGCTGTGATACAGCGAAACAGATCTGTCTGCGGATATATATATATTGAACTGTTTATTTTATTTGGACAATTCTTATGTAATTTGAGTTCTGAAAAGAAAAAATCATCATAAAAACACATGAAAAATTATATAACTTGTCTGAATTTTTTTATGAAACCTGCGCGCACAATACACAAACACAAACACCCCTCCCACACACACATATATATAATTATATCTATATATAGTGTTAGAGAGTAAGATTATGAATATTGTGTTTTTGATGTAAGAATTATTGGTCGTATCTAGTTTTCTAGTATCGAGGATAAAATGATGTAGTTAGGGAAGCATGAAAATGATTTTTCAATGTATTTCTTTTCTTCCCCCGGGTATTCTGTGCTATATAGTCTAAGAACTCTGTAGTTTAATGCTATGACTAGTCATTATTTTATTTTTGGATTTTAAGCTAATTAGATAGTTTTTTCTTTGTGGGTTTATGATAAACTCTAAAATCTAATTTGTATGAATAACATGTTGAAGAAAGAGTTTTGTTTATTTCAAATTCATATTTGAATTCGTTGGTAGGTTCAGCGTTGTTGTGTTTCTTTATTATATTTGATAGATTTATATTATGAGGATATAATAAAAGAACGACGTCTATGTATGTTAGGTAAGTGGAGTTTTTAGATATGATGTGTTTAAATCTGTATATGCATCTTTGAATTAATTATTTTTCTGAGACCTTAATTTTTTCCAAATAGTTTTACACCAAAAACATTAATTTATTAAAATAGTAGTTCATTTAATAAACTTACACTTTTTTAAGTTGGATTTTTCTAGCATTTTAATCTGATGTTATTTGAAAATTTTATGCCATGAGCATGTTAAATCCTCTGAAAAATTCGCAATTGCTAAATATCTTTTGCGGCAGTTTGGTTTATGCCAGTCTCCTTAATTTGTAGCTTTCATCTAAGCAAACAAACAAAAAGCATTTTCGTGCATGATACTTAAAGTTAAACAAAATTGTTCCATTTTTAAATAAATTGTAGTGGGCAATGAAAAATGGATACTTTGCAACAAAGTGGAATGTAAGAGATTGCAGGGCAAGTCAAATGAACTATCAGTAACTATACTGAAGATCAGTCTTCATCAAAAGAAAATATTACTGTGTACATGGTAGGACTGAAAAGCGATTTGCGTTCGGAAAATTTAGGAAAATACATTTGATATTTAATTGTGTATTACTTTGAGGCCAGACACAAAAATGTTACAACTCATTCGTCGTATTCATAAGATGTTAAAATTTCGAATTAACATTTCTTCCTTTTATTTAGTTTTTTTCATTATTTGAATCATTTATGTAATTCTTATAAAAAGGATAAGTAAAATATCCGACTGACAGCAAAAACACACCTAAAGAATTTGCCTGTTCAATTAAGTTAACGTCAAAAATAAGATATTTGTCTTTTACCGAAAGAAGATTTTCAGTTTTTGCATTTCTTCTTTGTAACTGTAAGCAAACTAAAAATAAATGTAACGAATTTCTCCCGAAAACATATGTGGCAAATGTTACAACGTCTTTTGAACAAAGAACAGGATATCAAATTTTATTTTTCAAGATGAGAGAAAATGTCAGAACATTCCCTCTGAGTGATCGTCACTTCGAGAAAGACAATTTTTGTCCAAGTGAGCAGCTTCAGGTTTAAAAAGTAAAACAAAGCTTGGAATGAACTTATCGCTTTGATGCCAGCCATCTTTGTCTTTTAAAGAATCATTGAGTTAGATGATTTGTCTTAGAAGTTTATGCGGCCGACCAGTCAACAATCAGTCAGTAACTGTCATCAAAACCGAAAGTTCGATAAAATGAAATCAGATAAACGCCGAAATGTGTTGTTTTTACATGGAAACTAAATTCTATCAATTTAAGTAAATGTTTTCAATATATAAACGCTTTAGTTTTTATATTTATAACTTATTTTCTGTTAACAGGTTTAAGCATTGTAAATAATTTTCCTTTTCACATTTTTCATGTTATTTATTTTTTGATGTGTTTGAAAAATCTTTGAAGAAATTATATGAATGTATATTTGATATCATGGTCAAATCCTGATTGGATTCTGTAAGTAGCTTAAATTAATACGATTTCAGCCGTTTATTAAAATAGAGAAATTTTAATACAAATTTAATGGATCTGACGTGTGAAGAAATGTAAAATAATTATATAGGAATGTTAGTAATATTCATATTAGAATTATAAAGCAGCTATATCCAGAGAAATATGTTAAGAAATGGTGTATGGAATTTTTGAAAGTGTAAGAGTTATGTTTTATTACAAAATTATTTAATTAGAAATATTATGCAACCTGAAATTCCCCCTTTTTTAACACATATCAAGCATGGTCGGTGTAGTATCAAATAAAAATTATGTTCGACATTCTTAGCAGGTTATTACTTGTGATAAACACTTCATTGATGCTGGAAAGCACAGCCTAGCAAAGAGGTAAAATTGAATAGACTTAGAGTGAGAAAGGAAGACAGTAGCATCAGTAATTAGCCGGGTGGTGTAATTAGAATACAGAAAGAAAGAAGATGGCAATAATTAGCAGGATACTGTTTATAAATCATACATTTAGGAACGTATATTAGATTTTAGTGCAGAAGTCAAATCTGTAATATGTAGAAGAAAAGTATAAGATATCCGATAGAAAACCTTATATGATTATGTACATACATAAATATTATTGTAAATAAACATCGTAACTGTATACATAATATTTTAGTAAGCATTTTATTTTAAATGACTATACATAACAGAAACATCCAGGAAAAAACACTATACACAATGCTATGAGTTATGCATCTGGTATAGACACTTTCAACTTCTTAGAATTTATATATATATATATATATATATATATATATATATATATATATGACTCTCATGATGATAGCTGAAAGTTCAAATGTTAGTGCTGTCGTGTTTGTTCAATGAGTCTGATTAGCAAGTCTTCGTATGTAAGCAATTGAATGAATAATCTGGTCAGAGTTAGTTCAGCGACAAAAAAAGATGTCCATACTTTTACAGCTTTTAAAGCATTGAGCCCGTCAATAAATATCAGATTTTCTCTATGATAGAGACACCAAATGAAGACCTACAAATCTAGTAACCTATACTAAGACTATTTTCAATACAATGAAAAATATATAATTTTTGTTTACAGACTTCAGTGATTAGACAAATAAGCTCTTCTCAGCACTATATAATTAATTTCATAAATCTATTAATCGGTTGTTATATTCCTTAATAGGATTTAACACAGAATACACATAAGAAATGTAGCTATATTATACTTCATTTTTAATTATATGCATCTATATAGATTTGGAAATGTTCTCTTATGATATTCCAGAATTTTCATTCATTCCAATAGCTATGCAGTTCAGTTTCTAAATATAGTATTTTAAAATCTTTGAAAACATTGGTTCATGAAATGCGAATGAAATGATCATAGACTTTTATCTTTCATATAAAGAAGTAGCACAGTAAAATTATTTAGTTTGAATAAACATGAAACAATCAAAATTTGTGTTATCGATGCTTTCACGTCAGTTTAGTTTTTTATCAGATATCAATGCTTATTTTGAAAGAAAACCTTCTGGAAAGGTTGTGAAAGAAGTTGATGCATATATGCATATTGATAACATTTAATGAAGCTTAATGAATTGACGTTAACATTTAATAAAGTTTAATGAAATTTAATGAAGTAGTTATCCGTTAATGAAAAATTAAATGCAACTCCTAATAATGGTTAACATTTTTAAGTGCGTCAGGGAAAAAATCTAAGCAATATTAAGTATGTACTGTTGGTATTTTTGTGTATTAAATGAATCATTTTTCTTACCAAACAATAATTTTATATATGCTTGTTGTTTTATCTTTTTCAAAACATTTTATTTGAAACACTTTCAAACCTTCTTCAGTTTGTTCAGTTGACTGCGTTGTGTTGTGAAAGTCAAGGTATCGACTTTTCGCTGTTAAATTGTTATTTAAAAATTATTTTGATTACTAGATGTCGCTTGCAAGTTTTGACAACTGCTATGTTGACTGCTATGATAGCCTGTTTTAAAAAATATAGAATTATTTTTGTGCATTTCTGAGTTTTTTGTGCATTTACTCCAATTGTCACATTTATATATGGCAGAATTTTATATCAGTACATAGAGAAGTAGTCGCTGTTTTTTCTCCTACTATGGAGGGAAATCATCACACGCTTGCTTTGATTTTTAAGCATTTCTTTTGTCTACTGGAATTATGATACATCCTTAGATCTCGGAAAAAATGATAAAATGATAGTGATTCTTCAAAGAATCTACAACAAAAATGTTTAAAATATAGCATCGAAGAAATTTTCAACCAGATATTTTTTTATTTGGTGCTCAAAAGAACACAAATAGAAAAACTACTCATTAGAAAAACTTTTAGAAAATATAAAAGTATTATTTATGCCCAGTCATAACTAAATTAATCTTATGAATAAAAATGAAATATAAGAAACGGAGTTCAAAATGTCTGTGAGTAACAGGTTTTCATTTATATACTGTTATTTTTTTATTCATATACATATATTTTTATTCTCTTAAAATTTAAATAAATTGAGGTTTTAATTTTAACCAGCGGACATCCTTACTCTTTTGCATTTCATGCAAAAGAGTAAGGATGTCGAGGAGTGATGATTAATAAACTGGCCACGTAGATGATATGCTTTTTATAATCATGCGATTGTCACTAACTAAATTTCTTTATTTAAAATTAAGATGTTATGATATAAATGATAAAAAATAATTTTAAAATAGATGTGAATATAGCCATTCCTTGAAGTTATTTTTCGGATCGGTATAAAATATTATTTAATAAAAAATATCGTATAAATAGAAAACATTATGAGTATTTCTTATTTACATTAAGAAACGATACATCTTAAAGAGAAGATAATTTGTGATTTTGTTAGTTCCCATCTAGGAAAAGTTAGTTTAATAACCTTATATACAGTGTAATACAAAATCTAAAAGAATATAAAATATGTAAACTTATCTACAGTTATAGAAAAGTAAATAGCAATCTGTCCTATCCTACAATACAAAGAGCATGAATCGGTTGAAAGTTGGTCAAAATAAAGGTAAAGAAAATATATGAAATTCTGAGAATATTTCATTTTAGAAATTCAGAAAACAGCTGGAAGATTCCAAGTATTTTTATATTCGTCAGTTAAAAGTTATCTATTTTGTCTATATATATCATAAGCTAAAGGGCAGTATTAATTTTATTTCTTTTTCAGATATGTGGCGAAGTATCCAATATTAATGGTATAAAAATGAGATTTTTATATAAATTTTAAACGAAATTGTCTTTATGCATGCGTAGACCATTTTATTCAATCGATTTGGTATAATTTTCATTAAGTTGCACAGCAATTGTATTTTTTCTTTTAATTTTTAATGAGCTGGCAAATACATACATACATACATACATACATACATACGTACGTAAATACATACATGCGTACTTACGCATGTATGTATATATCTATGTATGCATGTGTGGGGGTGTCTTAAGAACTCAAGTTTAATATCTTTCAATATAAGAATCATTGGAGCATGAGGTATCAGAAGGAAATTATCAAGTTCGTTCGCAAAATTGGATTTCTTTCTAACTACTCTTTATTGCTAGAAAGGATTATTATAAATTTTTAAAGAATCTCATCAGCTTTTATAAATAATAAAGCGTATTTTCCAGATAAATAAGCGTTCAGTAATTTTTAAATATCAGAGAATCAAAATGGATGACAAAAATGGAAGCAAACTACTATACTAGAACATATGCTTAAATAGCCATTTTATACGTTGAACATGATATTTTTCCAGCGAATAGAGTAAATATATCACAAAATAAAAAACTAGAAAGAACACATTGTAAGAAAGACATAAAATTAACAAAAGCTTAGAAGCTTAATTAATAAGGAAAATATTTAATTGAAAAAGTTAAAGATTCGATAAAACTATGTATATTCAATACATTCATGCTTGATAGTTTCGCTTTTGACCTACTTTAGTGTATCCTTGTGGCAGTCTTTGTAGCGTTTGTTGCGCTCCGAGTGTTGTCTTGCACCAGATCACCATACAATGATTGTTTTAGAAGTCGGTAGTCTTCTAACTGAACTAAGTGAACAGCCCGTTTCAATCCCCAATAAACATGGACTTGATGCTCATCTGTTTTTTGCTCGTTACAAAACGATGGTATCGGATAATGTTTTTATTTTTAAGATATTTTCTATATGTTGTATATGTCTACTATAGGTTGATAGGTCTCTCAGCCATTATGTTAAGTTAATCCTAGTGTAGTATTGATCTTAATTTGTCAAAGGTATCAGTAGAACTTTTCATGTGGTTAACGAGGTTTGCCTTGGAGAGATGCTCTGCTACATTTATATGTTAATTAATAAATTATTTGGTGAATGATTTTCCCTTTCCATGACGTTTTCCCAACTCATTCCATATTCATGGAAGATCTTAGTGCCTTCATGAATTATACCCCTCCATTTATTTTGATCACAAATAGCAGTTTCTCTACTCAGAATCTTCTATATGGCAGGTTGCAAGGGGCATATTTTAAACTGCGTTTCCTAGGTTTATAGTGAGGTTGAGTGTCGTAATTGCAATTCGCCGTAGAGCATCTTACCGTAGAACAGTTCAAAAAGCAACTGACTGTTGCTATTCATTTTTCATGTCCTGTACCTCTCCAGGTAACTCAAGTCACTTCTGATTCTAGTATTCAAACCCTATAGCAAGATGATTTATGTCCTAGGGACAGATTGAAGGAAATATGGTAAAATGAGGACTATTCAACTTCATGTATTAAATATATTGTAAGTGTATAAGCAATAATTGGAGTAGCATTTTGACTATTGACAAGTTTTGTTCGAAGTGTCATATGCCTATCACGTATATCACGTAATAGCTTGCTCAAGTGAGACACTAGGCTCGGTTGTACAGAAAACCCTATACCAATCTCTCTTCGTTCGTCTGATGTCTGATTATCCAGAAAAATGTGAAACTAACACGGTTTTCTTGATTTGACCATCATTAAAGATTCAGATCATAGATAATGCAACAATATCAACTTCACAGCCGCTGATTTCTCAATCAAGCAGATAATGAGATAGTTGAACTGTCAATGAGAGTTTGCTTAACAAAAGTTTTAGTTTAATTTCAGAGTTCATTGCTTGATTTCGAACCCTTAATAGGACGTCCACCAGCCGCGCAAAACTGGCTAGAGTTAATATGGCAGTTAATATTTAGATCAACTTTTCTTTCTCCTTTTCTAGATATATGATGAGTAATGCTATTCTTAAACAAGGTACCTTGTCATATTTGGAGCAATCAAACCAAACGACTTTATATCTAAAGTATGTGTAGCTTAGCAGCTTCGTACTCCCAGCCCGTCAGACCTGTTTGCGTTCCCACATCACTGAACTTCATCAAAGCATTAATAAATAATTAATAATGTCAATAATTTCCGTCTTGAGATTTTAATCGTCTATGGCTTGTACAATACCACAATAACTCACACCAACAATATTAAGAATTCTAGAGACAAAACAGAATCATATCGATTCTCACAATATTGAATTTAAACACTTGATAAAAATCGATTACGGGAAACAATAGAAGTGTAATATAATTGGAGTAGATAGACTAAACTACCGCCCGGTTCACACTCCATCCAAGTCTATTGAACAGGTGAAGAGGCTTATCCCTTGTTTCCTGTTTAGGATGCGGTTTCCGGTTTTTTCTCTTTTCCAGTCTTCTCACTTTTTTTTCAATTGCAGTAGATAGACTAAACTATCGCCCGGTTCACACTCCACCCTCGTCTACTGAACAGGTGAAGAGGCTCATCACTTGTTCCCTGTTTAGGATGTGGTTTCCGGCTTTCTCTTTTCCAATATTTTCACTCCTATGTACCCCCTGCACATCAGTGGTGTTACCGCCTTGCTAGGGGTGATATGATAAAAAAAAATTAAAAAAAATAAAAATAAAAATAAAACATTTTATCTTAAAATTTAAGAATAATCATTTTGATAGAATTGTAAAAAATTCTCAAACATAAGATTGGGCTTACTTCTGTTCCCTATAAAATATCCAATTATAAAATATCAAACATGTTCCTCTCAGTTGTCAGTACAATATCTGTGTTGTATGATAACAGTAGACCATTGCGTATTATTAAAATTATATTATTCAGTTATTTTGTCCTGTATTTTCTGATTTAGACCTGAAAAATTCTTATAATAAATACAAGAAGAATCCATAAAAATTCCATGGTAAATAGCAAATGTGAAAAAATATTTTTCAATAATTGCAACACAGCTAATCATTCCACGGAAATATTTCCATATTAAATGATGTTGCTGAAGAAATAATTTGATAAAATTATATGTTCAGAAGAATAGAATAACGGTGCACTGATATTAATAAAAATGTTTGAACTGAAAAATAAATTTATCTGAATATCAAAATTAGAGGTAGGAATATAATTTTCATGGAATAGCTCTAGAGATGCTGAGACGAGACACGTCAGTCTGTAAAAGATGTTTTTATCGCCATCAGTGTGTTATTTAATTACTACCGAACTAAAATTCTCGTTTTAAACTAACCTTTAAAACTACCATTTTATTTTAATAAATTCATTGATTAGTATGAATAATTAAATTAATGATGTAATCTATTTACTTTATATTTTGTTATTGTTCAAATCAAACGCTTTTTCTGTAGAGTAGAGAAATCTTGTACAATTTCACTATACAATCATCTGATTTAGATGAAAAATAGTATTTGCTGTAGTTATTACTAATGCATTTTATTTGCTTCACGCAGTAATAACTTCTACGTTATTATAAAATATTCACGTTTAATCATTCATCAAAATTTGTTTTAAAAACTGAACATTTCCGTACATATTTAAGCAGTCAATCACACATGTAAATTTGAACCAATTGGTTTTTGGCCTCTGTGGATGTCATAAATCACAGAAATTAACACAAAAAACTTATTCAAATAATTTTCAACTTTTCTCTTATCCTTAGATGTTAATGGCCATATTTTCTATGTATATAAATACCTACCTTGTCATTTATCCACATGCTACCATTTGTATATATAACATTTGAAAGAAATGAAGATATGAGAAAATACCTCACCAAGACATTTTAAATTCATCCCTTCATTAATTAGTCATTCACTCAAACACTTTTTAAAATAATTTCTCAGACTATTAAGTTAAATTCTTTAAAATTTCATTTTTTTTTATTTAAATTTGACATTAAGAAAGTATTTAAATTCATATTTAACAAAATATATCTTTACGCATATATTATTATATTTTATTTAGATTTAACCATCTTTTATAGGTTTGTCTTATGTGCATGTAAATTATGAATACATGGATATTGAATTTTCTATAATAATATAAAAATTAGAAATGACCTTATTTTCGCTTTTTGTTTTGTTTTTAGTCGAACTATGAATGTATCTGATTAACCAGAACATATCTTAACTAATTTATTAAACATCTGGACTTGAATATATTCCATTATGATCCTCATGTAATACTGCACTGAAAAATTCAATATCCATGTATTCATAATGATGCACTATACATCATTGTTTTCTACAAACAATTTCCCTATGGAAACTCATGTTTCCAAGATGTCAAAGTGGGGTAAATAACTAGTAGGAATGGAAGTTGAAATGAAGAGCTTTTATCGTCTGATCACCGTGCGCACAGTGCTTGTATGTTCATGTTACCTTTGCCAAACAAAGGCAGCCAGACAAGAAATACATAGAAAATCAACATAGAGTAGGAAATATGAATCCTATTCCTTTCACAACTTGTTTCATCAAAATAAATAGTTCTACAAAAACATGGAAACTGCGAACAAATGCAGCTTTTGCATATGATCCAGAATTTAAACATTATCCATTGTGCATTGTTGATTTTTTGACTTTGTACAATAGATGTGCGTTGTGATGTATTGGATATCGGCTCGGAACGAGAAATCGGGGAGCCGAGTTCGAATTCCAGTTGAATTCATTGCATTCACTTACGCGCAAATACCCTTGGGAAAGGTATTAATCCGCCTATTCCTTCCAGTTATGGGTTAAATAACAGGACAGATTGGGTTCTATAGCCTTGGTCGGCAACCAGTCTACCGCAGAAAGCAATGGCAACCTACTACGAGATAATCTTCTGCCCAGTCAGTCATGTCTCTTTCGAGACATGATCGCCCAAGCATGTATCACGTATGGCACTCAACTGACTGACTGACAAAGAACACAACAGAATACAAACAGTACAATATATTCATTGCAATGAATTGCAAATATTTTAGTTTTTATGGCTATATTTTATGAGTGAATCCTTTTGAAAGCGGTACTATGACCTTTTTAGAATAAATGTTTTAGTATTGAATCAGTGATTATTGCAATCGCAACGAGAAAAGCAAATTTATGTTATGCAGTTATCCACCACCCTCTTGAGGGCAAATGATTTTACCAGCTAGTGTTAACGAATGTGCACTTAATTTTATTGCGTCCTTTCATGAACATCATGACAACATTCTGTTTTTGTAGTTTCAAAACAACGTTTCCGTCTTTACCATCACACTTTGTTTTTACTCTGCCATTCACACAAACGCATTAGTTAAGTTACTCAATATCTTCATTTACTCCTCCTACTTTTAATACGTCCTGTAAGTTTCCCAAATCGTCTTGTATCGTAATGTGCCCTAGAAATACCTGATCTCCTTCTGATTTTAAGCATAAATACTTTCTCGTTCTAATTTTTTTCAGAATTTTCTTCATTGCTCATATGTTTTCTCTATGGTTAGTATCAGAACCAAATCTCTGTTGCTCCGAGAGTCTATCGGCAAGAAAACTACTCAGCGTTTACTGTTATACTGGAGAATAGATATGTCAGAACTTTTTTTGTTTTCACCGAAATATCCTTGTCTTAATACTTTGCTTACTTTCTGTAAGGTATCGATGTTCCTTCGGATTTATCGTTTGATATTATATCTACCCAAATAGATACATTTCTGTGTCTGTTTGATTCTAATGATTCCATTGCGAAGTTCCCATCCTTGGCTGTTCTCCTGCTATCGGCGAAGCGTTATGTCTTTTTATTGTCATAATTCTTTCTTTCTTCACGCTTTCCTTTCTTACTCTCTCTCTCTCTCTCTCTCTCTCTCTCTCTCTCTCTTTCTCTATCTATCTATCTATCTATCTCTGAATGTTTTGCAGTTTTTCTTCTGAGCACAGTGTCATTTATGTATATTATGTTGTTAACATCGTTGATCACTGATATTAAATCCTAGCAGGTTTTTTAGTTTTCTTATGGTCATCTCATCGTATGGATTTAATAACTCCATTGATAAAAAGTATCATTGCTTTAACTTCCGTTCTCTTTTTATGATCTCTTTAACTCAGGTAGGCGTTTTGTTCCTTGTAAATATTGCAGATTATCTTAATATCGTCTTTTATACATAGAGCTTACATAACAGTTTAAACAAATTTTTGTCATGCCTTATCAAATATTTTGCGTAATCTACGAAACATAGGTCTTTTTTATTTGTATTGATCGCTCTGATGTCATCCTGATCATGTAGTTAGTATTTCTTGTTAAAGTTTCTTGAACAATGCCACAACCTTTTTAATTCTAAAACGAACTCTTTTCATTAGAATTCTAATTCTAAACATAATTATGTGGATAATTAAGTTAAGTAGTCGATGGAGCTCACATTCGCTTGCACTTGGTTTTATTAGCATTATTATTGTTGTGTTGAGGAAGTTAGTAGGAAAGGAAGACACGAACACGGGACTTGTAACAACAAGATATCTTGAAAAACAAGAAAACAGAAAGAGTAAGTCTGAGTAGAAACCTCCTCTCAGCTGTGAAAAATAGTCTATATATGTCTACTCCCTGGCGTCTGTCCTGCGTCTGCGCATACAGAGCCTAGCCGGTATTTGTAATGAACGGAACAGTCCATTATAGAGGGGTTCTACCCCAACAGTCCCCTCCCAAGCTTTTTTCCGTAAAAAGCTGTTAATATTTTTCCGTTTAGGATTGATAGTTAATGAGTCGGTGTATTTCCTTTTCCGGACCGACCGTCGTAGTTCAGGTTTTGGTTAGGGTGGATCGAGATCGAATGTCTCGAAAATGGTGTGAATTAGTTCTTCCTCAACTGGTGGTGTGTCGAGTGTATCATCTGCTCGACATTTTCTTAGTTGCTTTTGATGTCGTTTATGGGTGCATCTGTATCTTGTACGATGTACACTATATCACCAATTCTTTCACTGATCGTACCCACATCCCAGAATGATGTGTTGTCCCTATATCATTTAAAGAAAACTCTATCCCCGGGATTGAACCGTTTTCTGGGTACGGGAATGTTCTCTTGTGATTTTGACTGTTTTGGTAAGAGTTTGTCGAATACGGACCTTGCCTTCCGTGCAAACATTGTTTCAGCCGGTGATACTGCTGTCGGTGTATTGGGATTTAGTGTAATCCTGTATACTTATTTTTTTATAAGTGTTTCACCCCAAGCAAGGCATTTCACTGCCACTATTGCGCAGGTGGCTACATAGAGAAAGGATGGTTAGATATAGGAAATGTCAGAAGGAGGGTGATAGGCGGGTAAGGATAACGAGAATGAGGGTTGGGTAGATGTTGGGAGAATAGGTGCATGTTAGTGTGATTAGAGGTGTCTATTGACCTTACATTTAAACACCTGGAGATTGTAGCTGTCGGGAAAGCAGACATGTGGAAGGGAATTTCACAGGCTGGAAGCGCGAGAAAAGAAGCTGTTGGAGTAGAAATTACGGTTGAATCTTATCTGTTTAACTGTAAAAGGGTGGGACCTAGTTGCTAATCTAGTATCTCGTGTAAATTCGTACATAGAAGGCACCAATGATCTAAGTTCCTTGGAGCACCCGACCAGATGTGGCAGCAGTATTCAATACATGGGCGGATGTAGATTTATATATGTGCAGGATAGATTCAGGCGGGAAAAACTTCCGGGCCCTGCAGAGAGAGCCGACTTTCATAGCGGCGGTTTTGGCAATGGGTTCTATATAGTCATTCCATTTGAGGTCCGCCGAGAGTTTAATGCCAAGGAGGCGTAGTGTTTTACTCTCTGGAAGGCAAGCCTGTTCCATGCTAATGGGAGGTAGATGCGATTGTCTATGGTGGTTAGATGATAACAGCTTCGTTTTAGAAGCATTGAAATTTACTAGGCCACTACAGATTGGAGGTCCTTTTCAAGCTCGGCAGCGAGGTACGCTTTGTCGCCCACACCGGGTTTTTGATCGAGGCGAGAGTAGATTGTGTTGTCATCGGCGTACATACCTACTTGGGATCTAATGGCATCGGGGAGATCATTAATGTACATCAGAAAGAGCGTGGGAGCTAGGATAGAACCTTGAGGGACGCCCGCGTTCGTATGGTAGTTTTGGGAGGCATGCCCATTTAAGACTACCTCCAATGTGCGGTTAGAGAGGAATGACTGGATGAGGTCAAACAGATGTCCAGTTATACCGTAGCTCCGCAGTTTGCATAAAAGGCCAGCGTGCCAGACCCTGTCGAACGCTTTGGAGATATCCAAGTCAACGGTTCGAAACTGATAGGGCTGTAATTGGCGGGGCCTGAGGGTTCGCCAGAATTCTTAATTATAGGAACTACACAGGAGGACTTCCAACATTCAGGAAAATAGGAAGCAGATAGGCAGAGGTCATAGAGTTTAGAGAGGACAGAGGAGAGTTCTGGGGCACATTTCTTCAGGACTATGATTAGGATTCCGTCCCCGCCGCTCTCTTTGTGAGGGACAAGTTTTGAGATTATCTTACAGACCATCGAGGGTGTAATGTGAACCTTATTTAGTTGAGCCTTAGTTCTGGGTGGGAAGTCGGGTGTAGGTACTCCTAACGAGTCCAGTGTCGAATTGGTGGAGAATCTACAAGCAAAGCATTCAGCCTTGTCCGCTGGGGAGTTGTAGAAAATGTTGTAGCGCTTCGTCCAATGGTGTACCTTGTGTCTTTTTTAACGCTCTTTTGAGTGTGTCTACGAAGCGCTCGGCTTGTCCGTTAGATCTAGGGTGATATTGAGGAGTGGTGATGTGTTTAATTTGAAAAATCTCACAAAAATCATTGAACTCGGCAGATGTGAACTGTGTTCCGTTAACGCTCACGATGCAGTCTACAACACCGAAACGAGCGAACAGTTCATGTAGAAAGTTTATTGTTGTCCCGGTTGTAGGTCTTTTGCACCTCAATACCTCAGGCCACGTGGTATAGTTATCGACTACAATTAAAAAGTAGTGGTCGTTAAGAGGACCTGCGAAGTCGATATGTATTCTTGACCAGGGTTGGTCAGTTTTCGGCCAGCATTTAAATGTAATATGTGGTACTTTTTCAGTTAGGGAGCAACCTTTCCATGAGTCAATCATCTCCATAATGTCCTTGTCCATGTTAGACCAATAGACGTAGCTTCTCATGAGGCTTTTCATTCGGTTTTTTCCCGGGTGTCCCGAATGGAAATCTCGAAGAATCCTTTTTTGAAGATTATTTGGGATTACCACTCTCTCGCTGTAGAGAAGAACCTCGTCGCAAAGCGATAATACCTCTGAGACATTAGTGTCCTTAGAGATTTTGTTTTTATGTCGCAGATAAAGTCGTCTTTTTCTGCTTCCCTTTTAATCTCTAGTAGCGTTACGGGTAGCTCTCTAATTGTGTTTGCAATCATCGTTTTTATTTCGCAGTCGGTTCGCAGCGCTGCTATAACGGAATCCTCAAATGGTTCCGACTTCTTAGGAAGTAATCTTGGTAGTCCGTCTGCATGACTGAATTGTGTTGATGGTAAATACTCGAGTTTAAAGTCGTAATGTAGTAAGATTTTTCTCCATCTCAGTAATCTGTTTGCTGTATAATTTGGTAAGCCCTTTTTTTATCTGAATATTGTTAGTAACGGCTTATGGTCCATCTGCAGCGTAAAATGTCTGCCATGTAAGTATCTGTGAAATTTAGTTATCGGGAATGTAATATTTAGAGCCTCCTTCTCAATTTGAGAATATTGTCTTTCGGCTGGCAGTAACGTTCTGGATGCATGGGCAATTGGCTTTCTAGTGCCATCAGGCATTACGTGAAGTATACATGCTCCGATACCAAATGAGCTTGCGTCGCTTGCCACGATTATTTTTAGTTTAGGATCGTAATGCGTTAGAAAGAGTTCAGATATTAACATATCCTTTATTTTATCAAATGCTGCTTGGCACTCAGGCGTCCAATTCCATGTTTTTTCTTTTTTAAGTATTTCGTTTAGTGGGGCGCGTAAGTCGTGCATGTTTTTTATAAAGACCTGGTAATAGGTTTGCCAGTCCTAAAAAGCTTTGGAGAGCTTGAACATTGTCAGGAGCAGGCATATTCTTTATAGCTTCTGCCCTCTCTGGGTCGGGGCGTCTTCCATTTTTGTTGATTATGTGACCTAGGTATCTTATCTCATTCATGAAAATGTCATATTTAGTCTCTTTCACTTTGAATCCGAAATTTTGGATTATTTCGAAGACCTTGTGTAGATGTTTGTGATGTTCCTCTGCAGACTTACTAGCAATCACGATGTCGTCCAGGTAAGCACATGCGAAGTCAAAACCGCCCAGCATGGTGTCCATAACCTGTTGAAAAATGGCAGGTGCGACCTTGACCCTGTAGGCTAACCTATCAAACTTGTAAAGTCCCTTGTGAGTGTTGATGCACAGAAGTTTTGAGCATTCTTCCTCGACATGTATCTTCAGGTAAGCGTCACTCAGATCCACCTTGGAGAATATCGTACCACCATTTAGTTTGCTAAATACCTCCTCTGGTGTTGGAAGAGGGTAGTGGTAGTCCTTGAGAGCCGCGTTGAGGCCCGTAGAGAAATTCGCACAGACGCGAATTAGATCGGTCTTCTTTTTAACATATACAGTGGGAGCAGACCATTCGCTGGAGGTTACTTTGGAAATAATCCCGGCTTTCTCTAGCCGATCTAACTCCACATCGATTTTTTCGACTGCCGCAAATGGGACGTTTCGTTTTATTTTTCTAAAAACGGGTAGAGCGTTGTCTTTCAGCTCGAATCTTGCTTCCACCTTAGTGCATTTTCCAAGTTTCACTGGGAACACTTTCGGAAAACTGTCTTTAAGTTGATTCTTAAGTTTTTGCGCCTCCGTGGATGACTTTTTTTAATTTGCTGATTGGAAGGTCCCAGAGATTGAATCGTTCCATCCAATCGGTTCCAAGTAGGTTTTAGGACTTTTTGTACACAAAAAACCTTTTCACTTTTTTAGTGATATCATTCAATGTTACTGGGAGTGTGAGCTTGCCTTCGAACTCAATTTTGTCACGAGTCACTTCACGGGCTGTCTTATAGGTTTTCTTCATGGTAGGTTTCTTCAGCCTTTTCCAAGTGTGCAGGTTGATGTTTGACATGTCCGAACCGGAATCCAACTGTAGGTCTACCTTCTTACCAAGGATCCTTACAGTTACATATTTTCGTCTATTTTTCTCGGATTGAATGTCAGATCTCATTTGTCTGACTTCGTTTTTCTTTGATTTGTTTTTACAGTATGTCTCTTTGTGGCCTACTTTACCACACTCGTAGCAAGTCTTTTTTCTGTAATAATAATCCATGGACCGATAGTGTCCACTGCAGCGATAACATGGATTATTGGGTACTCTGGATTTTTTTAATTAGACGTCTTGTCTTTGGTTGTGCCTGGTTATATTTTCTATTTGCTTGGCTTTTCCCAGAGGAGTAGTTCTTATACCTGTAGTTTGTCCTACGCACGTACTCCACGCCTGACTCATCGATATTTCTCGAGTCGTTTTTAACGCTGACTATGCGTTGTCAATCTTCAGCTATCTTCTGGAGTGTCAGCCCGGATTCGCTTTCTAGTCTTGACAAGACTCTACGCCTTATCTCAAAGTTTTTTGCTGAAACAAGACCCTGCGTGAATATCAAACATTTAAAGTCGTCTGCTGATAATTCCGACAGACGAAAATCGTCGCAGTGCTTGTTGACTATGGACGCGAATGTAGGATAGTCTTCATTGTTCCGCTTCGATAAGTTGAAGCACTTCCATCATTTGTGGAATAGTGTCGTGTTTGGGCTGAATAATTCGGACAGGAGTTTTACTGCTTCAGGGAATTCCAGCCCGCTCGTCTTCTAAGGTAGTATGTAGTCGACGAACTTGCTGTGTTCCGTGGTACCTAACTTCCTTAATAGTAGTCGAACCTTTTTTGGCGTTATTCCAGTCTTGGCAGTCTACAGTTAAGAGGTTTTCGTATCTTCTGTAAAATGCTTCAAAAGTTTTGTCCTCCTTCGGAAGATAATTAAACGTTTCAATAGAATTCCAGATAGTGGTATGGGAAAAATCTCTGCTATTGTCGCTGGGTTCAGAGTTATCTAGTATTTTTAGGAATAATTCCTCTTGTTGTTTTCTTAATTTTTTGAATTCATTTTGCTGTTGAGTTAGTCTTTCTTCGTGTTCTTTTTGTTGTTGAACTAGTCTGTCTTCTTGTTCTTTTTGTTGAAAAAGCACTTTTTCTTCTTGCTAATTCTGTCGAAGGGGCAATTTCTCCTCTTGTTTTTCCTGTAACTGCAAAAAAAACTGCTGCAGCATTTATTGTTGTATGCATTCTTCTGTCATTTGTTGGTGTTCTTCTGCCTTTTGTTTGAACTTTAAGTAACTGTACAGTAATTTGTTTAAAGTCCTCCAGACTGTTCTTTGGCTATAAGTATTTAAACAACTTAAAATAGTGAGCAAAATTTCCCAAGAAAGAAAAAAGTTTGTTTTTTTTTTTTTGTTTTTTTTTGTGAACAAAAAAATGGCTTCTTACACCTTACTTCAGACATAGAAAACAAAAAAATTTGCATAGCCGGTTAAAACATAAAAAAACAGTAGATAGTATGCTTTTTTTTTAAAAAAAAATGTCATTTAGGAGTTGCTTTAAAATGACAGTTAAAAATTTCTAAGTGTTTCAAAATAATTCAACGAAACAAAATTTCACAATTGAAAGAGAAGATAAAAATGTTTCAGCTTTAGAAAAAAAATTGCATAAGTCATAGCGAGTGAACAAAAATGAGATTTTTTCTTTTTACGTTGATACAATAGAACCTTAAGTTTTATTTTTTGGACGAAAAAAATTGCATACAAAATTAAACAGCTGAATTTACAGTTTAGAAAATGTCTGTTCTTTTTTTAGAAGAGAAAACCGTTCTACTTACAATTTAATGTGAGCGAGTAGTTAATTTTATGTCCCGATACTTTTTTGAAATTTTCTTTTTTTTTTTTACACGTATAGTTTGAGGCCGACGGTACTTTGTTGCGTTGGTGTTTTTTTTTTGTGTGTGTGTGTGTATGTGTGTGACTCTTTTTTTCGTTGGAATGCGAATTTTTTGACAGGGTACACTTAGGGTTGGGAACTTGTTTGATATTTCGTCGCCTTATTTTTTCGCCACCAGTTGGGTTAAGTTGTGTTAGTTTGTTGTTTTGAATTTTCGTTCGTCAGTTGTTGAGTTGAACCTTCACGTGAATTTTTTTCTTCGAAATCTCGTTCGTTAGTTGTGGCGAACGGTTTTCAGTATGGCTTCCAGGCGTATGTTCGAATAACTCGCCGTCAGTTGTGTTGGACAATAATTTGCGTGAGTTTTGTTCTCAAATCCTCGCTCGCCAGTTGTTATGTTGAGGAAGTTAATAGGAAAAAAAGACACGAACACGGGACTTGTAATAACAAGATGTATTGAAATACAAGAATACAGAAAGAGCAAGTCTGAGTGGAAACCTCCTTTCAGCTGTGAAAAATAGTCTATATATGTCTACTCCCTGGCGTCTGTCCTGCGTCTGCGCTTACAGATCCTATCCGGTATTTGTAATGAACGGAACAGTCCATTATAGAGGGGTTCTACCCCAACAATTATGAACGTAAATTTACTGATATGACACCTCGACCAGAAATTTTGTTTATTACAATATTCTTATGGATCCCGAAATCGGCTACGGTTGAAATGATCACTGGAACTAACAACCTCTATATCCATTGAGACATGTGTCCTAAGGATCGAAGTGGAGCGTTCAGTTCGAGTTTTCTAGCACCTGAAGAAGACCAGAGCGTACAACCGCCGAAATGTCGTAAACATGGCAATAAAGATAAACAATGTGAATAATGTAAATACTATCTTATCTCAGAAGTACAGACAAATTCTTTTTTGCTATTATTATGTTTATGCATCTTGTCGAAGAATATATACTCTGTCTTGTTTTCTTTTATCATTTTATGCATTTTTTTCAATCCCTGCACACTTCTCGCTGAGCCAATCATCTTTTGGCTGAAATTATTTTTCCTTTTTTTTTATTTTTGCAATTGGGACAATTTTTTTTTTTTTTTTTTTTTTTTTTTACGGTTGCGAAATCATGTAACAGTTTGTTTCTAAGTTTAGATTAAGCAAAATTCAGTTCTTGTGTTTTTTATCTTTTTCTTCGTTTCTTCTGTCAGTAAATAATCTGACAGAACGGAGAACAACTTCGAGTAATTAATTTGACAGAAATTAAAAGAAATCACCTCATATTTCGAGCTTCTTACTTTTACTTTTCACTACTATTTAGAAGAGTAAAGCCTAATTAAAAACTAAATGAAGGAATCCTTCTTTTCTGATATGCCAGTTTATATTTATTTGTATTTCATCGTCACAATTATTTCGATAGTAAAATAAACCAAGAAATTCCTTATCAGTTGTTTATGAAATTTTCACACAACCTAACAGCTGCAATCGTTGCAAGGATAATTGGCCCAATTTAAATACGCTTAAGAAAAATATTCAGTGTTGTTAGAATACATATTCAGTATGTAAAAAATACCGATCAGAACTCTGTGCTGTTCTGCAGTTATGAAGGCAAAGGGTCAATGAATTTCAATTTCGATAATGCAGTTGTACGTACCTCCACTAAATCGCTGAAAAAGCAGCAATGTATGAATAAAAAAAGCCCAAAACTTAATAAAAACGAACGTTTTGCATCAAAATGTTTATATTATTATTAAGAGAAAAGGACAAAGTATTTTTTAGTTATTTAAAAATAAAATTTAATCCCTTCTAACATGTTCGAAAATTTGGTAATAAATTTTGTTTGGATTTTAGTTAGCGGGTAACTAAATCGTTACGAGAATTGAGAATGGAAAACGTAATATTACATAACTCAGTTTCTTTTCCGGTGACAAATACATTAATTTGAAAATTTCTTGCAAAAATTAAATAATTTGTTATATTTTAATGAAACACTCAGAAATTATTCATAAATAAATTAAATTAATTTGAAATTATTTTTTTTAAATCTTAGAAAAAATATTTTTACACCTCTTACTACCCCCCTAAAGAAAATTCAAGAAATTTTAAGAAATTAAATTTTGTTGTGATAATTGGTTTGATTAGTTAAACGCAGGACTCATTGGGGAATGTAAATCATTCATTATTTTTTTTAAATGTTTTGTGTCTATTTCCGAAAATCTGCTCCCAATAAAAAAATAAAAAAATGCAATATAACTATGGCATTATTTAAATTGATAATCTTTTAATTGCTTGAATAAATAATATAAATTAAGGGCCTTATAGTTTGAAAAAATTTCTTTTCGATTAATAATAAAATTTTAAAAGAAATGATTTCATTTTTTAATTATAACAATTTATAAGGTTTCAAAAATATTTTGCAAATACTTCAAAGATTTGTTTGGGTTATTTTAAAAACTTATTAAGCGAAAATTCTACTTACTAACTGAAAATGAAAAAGTTTAATACAAATCGTCCTGCCTTTCTATTTTCAAAATAGTTTTTAATTTTTTTGTGTATTTGAAGTTTTTTTTTATTTCTATGTGTTTCAGAGTTTCTTCCTCTTAGAGGAAAAAATTGTATAATTATGCCACTTGTAATCGCTATACACTAATCTTATTTCTTACCTGTCAACCTGTCAACACATTTGAAATACGACGGACAGGCTAAAAAGTTCAACATTGTGATTAAGAAATAGTTTTATTCTAAATCTCATGCTATAAATTACTTGTGTAAATCGAATTAATTTAACGTTAAATTTGCTAATGATTTAAAAATGATGTGTCATAAATGTATATTTTATTTTTGCAAGATCTTTTTAGAATTAACTTTTTTTTACAAATGTGCCGATCGCTTAAAAATGACCGAAAAATTAAATAATTAAAAAAATTAAAAAATTTTAGATTCCAATCACCAGAGTATTTTACTTACTGAAAATAGTAAATTTAATCATTTAGCTTTCAATTAAAACTAAAATAAAAGTTTCAAGAAAACTTTTTTATTTTTAAAAATTTCATTTAAAATTTAGATATTGAAAATGATTGGAGGTACCTATGCATTTCAAATCATTAAATTTCTTTGATGATAACGTATTTTTTATTTTTAAGTGTTTTTCTTTTATATGCACGATTTATTACAATAATTGATACAAGATTTCAGCGTAAACACACATTTCACTAACAAAATATGTTTTGATTTACCGCTGAATAGTGTGGTAAAATTGAAATAAAAAGGATAATTAATCTTCATTTGAATCATTTATTTCATGATTTTGAAAGTAACAAATATTGTTGAATTAGCGTATCAAAAAATCAGGAACTATGATGAAGTTACGTTAATCACAAGAAGATTAAATTTATTTTACGCAATTCTCATTTACTAGAACCCCAACAAAGTTTCTGAAAGTTTACTCTGTTTATAGTACAATAATGCAATAATCTTTAATCACAAATTGTGCGATTAATAAATTGTCGCCTAAATTACGAAAAAAATTAAAGTAGCACTGATATTACATTTTAACAGATATACTAACCAAAATTACATAAAATATCTTGAAACACTAAAGCATAAATTTATTCAGTAAAATCACCATTGGCTTCAAACACGGCCTCAAGGCGATTTCGGACTCTCTTGCATCTATTTGGGTGATTTCTTTGTTTAAATTGGTGAATGATGCTATAAGCCTAGCCTTCAGATCATCTTTGGTGTTACGAGGAGTTTTCTTGGTTTCTCATTCAACTGCATAATAATCAAGGATTTTCCAATCTGGAGAGTTACGTGGCAACATGTAAGGTGTGATGTGGCCGAAAAAATTGTCTGACAGTAATGACTAGGTTCTCTTGCTTGTTTGGCATGGTGCAGACTCTTATTTCTAGCCACAGGGTCTTCCAGCAGACACTCTATTAACCCAGGAAAGCACTACCTCCTCAAGGCACTTGATGTAGGCCGTTGTGTTGAGTCCTGTGGGAAGATGAATGGAGGTATAACGTTGCCATCACTAGTGATCATTTCAAACACCGCATGATGTTGATTAAATATATCATCCAACTCTTGCCAAATTCTCTGCATTGTCCTCAGGCATGTTTGCACTGGAGCTTCCGATGTGAATGCGATGCAATGCAGCATGTCATTTCCAAATTGCTAGCCGAGCAAATCGTGTCATGGTGTTATTTTGTCACACAGGCGGTGTCCAATTGACTATACTGTGCAGTCGACAAAAGTTCAAACAAACAATGCGCGAAGTTAAAAACATGTAAATCGCGTCAATTTACCCATCGCACCTGAGTTCAAAACAGCATAGCCAAATTATCTCTATTATACTTTAAAGTACTTTTTAATTAATTGATGAATTAATCTTCGTAAATTAGATTTGAAAATATGAAGGAATCGTCAACATTCTATTTTCAAGCTTTCAACTGATCCGGTTGTGAAGTAAAAATCTTATTGCAAAAGTTTTTTCATGACTTCGTGCCCAAATTTTAAATAAGATGCGTTAGTTATTGACGTAAGCATAGCGCTTATCGGCTTGGATCGTGGAATCAGTGTGCCAAGTTCAGGTGAATTCGTTGCATTCACTTTTGTACAAATACCTGTGAGAAAGTTATGAATCCATTGTTTCTCTCTCCAGCTACAGGTTAAATAGTAGAACAATCTTAAACAAAGCAAGTTAAGTTGTAAACATATAGACGATTTGATTGTACCAAGGTGTTATTATTTGCAACCATAAGTATTTTTCATGATAAATAATACACCCTTCATGTCTATAAATAACTGTAGGTTTTGTGTATAAATTATATTTTAAGTGAAACTGATTGCAATAAGCTAAATTGATGTTGCTGTTGCACATACCATGTTCATCACTATTGTAAGTTTTAATACTCTTCTGTAAATAAAATGTTATTTGTTCATCAACTGTATAATTATAACTTATTGATTAATGTTTATTTAGTATTAGTTATTTCATTTACAAAATAGTTTTAGAAGAAGAGATGGCATTATTAGTAATAATAATGTCATTGAGTTGTTTTTAGTGAATGGTAGAATTTTTGTCAATTTAAAATGGTCTGAATAAATTATAGTTTAGTTAGTGTCTTTCGTAAATATTATGATGAAAATATTGGTTTTGTCGTTTCTTCTTATGATTATTGTTACAGTGCTGTTTGAAATTACCACCAAACGTGTTTTTTTTTTGTTTTTTTTGTTATATTGTATCTGTTTATAACGGATTCGAGTAGCGTAATCAAAGAGAATTTTAATGTGTTTGTCATTTTGTAAATTTGAAAATGTTACTATATAATATTTCTCTTTGGGTTAATTCTATTGTATTTGTTTTGAAAGTAGTAATTGAATTAGAGACGCAGAAATTTGTTTTGAGATTTCTGTAAGATGATAATTTGGAAGGTTGATAAAATTGTCCAGTCTGGTAGTTAAATGTATAGTTTCTTGATTTAGATTTTTTAATTCTTTCTTTGTTTTTTTTTCTAAATACGTTTTTCCTATACAGATTTATTTTCTTTGTCTATATACAAAATCAAAGAGAAGTTACTAAAGAATTTGAGTGAAGACCGTCGTCAAAGTCCCTGTAATCAAATTAGTAATAGCACTACCATAGAAAGACTGGTTTCAAAAGAGGAATCAGAATTCAAACCTCGTAGATTATTCTTTATTCACGGTCTACGCTGCTTATTTAATGGTTGTAAAATAGCAATCTGTTAGCTGCAGTAAAAAGCAACAGAAATAAGGTAAAAGACTCGTCAAATGATCATAATAGTATATTAGTAACTGTTCCAGAAAAGAGAAAATATTGCATTAAGATTTAAGTTACGTAAATTTTAATTTGCATAAATTGGACGGATTTCAAAATAAAAAGGCGATTAAAATAATTAGTTTAAACAGTGCCCAATAATGGCGCAGATCAAAATGAAGACTTACAGATAATAATTTCAAGCCATTAGGTTTACATAAAATATTTTTTTCCTTTTTTAAGCAATTTTTATTTATTTCATAAATTAAAATGAAGTGAAAGCGACTATCACTAATTATTAAATCCACGGTTCTCCTTAATCATGAGTCAAATTTCCAGCTGAATGAAAACGAAAGAAAGCAATAAAAATGTACGTAGTTTGCACAGAATGCAAGATCCGAAAACTGATAAGGATTTGCGCATTGTATTTTGATGCGTAACATTATTCAGGTTATTTGAAACATTTTGGTTTGAAAAGAAGAAAAACGGAAATATTCAAACGAATAGGTGTCACCGATTACTTAAGAACTAAAATAAATTGAAATGTTAAATTTCACTCAAGCATTGTGTTAACCACAAGAAATGATGCAATAAAAACTTAAAAATTTCAATAGTTTTGTAGTGATCTAAAATAAATTAGATAAATAAATAATACAATTAAATGAATCTCTAATGCTTGTCTTACGTTGCAGATATTTATTAAGATTTACTGATTTCGAAAAATAGCTATTGTAACAAGTAATCGTCTAAGACTAGCTAACTAAACATCCCTTTCAAACAGGCAGCTAGTTTTGCGCTTATGAAAGCAGTAAAAGTCGTGTAACGGTTAGCAACAGAAGAGAAATAGGTGATTTCCAATTTCGCTCGAGCTCGTTGCATTTACTTTCGTGCAAATACAATTGAGAAAAGAATGACCCCCCCCATCTCTTCTTCCTCTTTCTCCCAGTTACGAGTTAAATAGCAGAGGACTGGACAACCACTTTAGGAGAAGAAAAACTCTACATTCAAAACAAGCTTTAAGAGAGTTAATCTTGTTTTAGACACACCACTACTGCTTTGGCTGCAGTACATGTGTTGCTCCTATGATCCTATTTGGTTATAAGATTCGTGGCGTAATACAAAATATAAAGTGAGAGAGGTGTATAAATAACTTTACGAGATATTTTTTTTATTGATATGATTTCATAAATTAAATGAGAATAATATGCAGCAGTTCGGATAACTGGAATGTATTTTACCATCGGATACCAACCGATAGGAGATTGATAACAAATTGCTAAAAGCAAACAAGGATTTTAACGAGATATATAAGCGAGTGTGAAATAACAATCATTTAAATACTAAGACCAGTGTGTAAAGAGCCATTGTTCTGAGGATCCTCCTGTACGGTTCCGTTTCCTGAGTCAACTTTGGTCATCATCTGCAACTAATTTGATGGAAAAGAGGAAAACATCTATGTCAACAACAACACCAGACCCCACCTTCTTGTCGTTGTGGGCAGATCTGTTTGTCTCGTATCAGACAGCGAAGCATGCAACAGACGGGGACAGTAACCTTCTGAGATGTTCGTTCGCTAAGCTAAGAAGAATACTAATACAAAAAGGTTTTCTAGATTTCAGATTATTAATATCATCTATATATTTAAAAAGTTGGAACTACAAGGTTATTTATTTAGGATGGGGCATAAAGTGAACTTCATTAATTCGTACCAGATTTCAAAATATTTATCATCTCTTTATACCACATATACTGTGGATATTGGCTCGGAACGAAAAATCGGAGAGCCGAGTTTGAATTCCATTTGAATTCGTTTCATTCACTTACGCACAAATACCCTTGGGAAAGGTATCAATCCGTTTTTTCTCTCTTCAGCTATGGGTTAAATAACAAGATATATTGGGTTCTATAGCCTTGGTTATCAACCAATCTACTGCAGAAAGTAATTTCAACCTACTGCGAGAAAATCTGCCCAGTCATTCATGTTTCTTTCGAGACACGATTGCCCAAGCGTGTATCATGTATGGCACTTACTAGAATTTAATAGCATTTAAACGGATATTACAAAGAAAGGTTTAATAAGTTGAAATAACTTGTATTAACAGAAGTGGTAAATAGAAAAAAATGATTTGCATAAGCCAGAATTATGGGAATATGCAGTCGAATACCAAACGAGTAATTATATTAATATAATTCAACAAAATCAGCTTGCTTTTGTTTTTTACATTTTTTCACTCTGTATTTAAGCGAAAAAGACTTGAAAGAATGTTGCTTAAGAAATGTTTTGGGTAAAATAATTCATTATGGTGTCTTGATTAGAAGCCAATGAAGGCAGTCTCTTTTTATTCATAAGTGAATTATTACTAAATATAATTACCAATGCACATATAAAGATAATCAGTATATAACTGAATTAATGCTTAAAAGCAAGAAAACTGCAATGGCTGATTTTTCATGCCGATTTTCTATACAAGAAATGTCTTACAAAAGCTATTTATTTAACATCGTACTTCTTCACTAATATGCTTTCTGTTCAAAACAGGTTGGATTTTATTAAGTGCTTATTCATTGATTAGTCGACTACATGTACATTCCATTTCAAGTATTTAGTTCATCATTTCTTGCGTTTTCTGTATTTCCTCATAGAATCGTTAGAATTGCGCCCTCCATGTACAGCAATAAAAAATCTAAATAATGTAAATATTTTTATCATAAAAATAGATAACTTTTCTGAGCATTCGGAAATACAGAAAACAGAAAAGATAAAAGACAAAATGGCTTTTCATTTGAAAATTTGAACGCGATCTTTGCTAGTCTTGTTTTTCAGCTTAATCGGAAAAAATGGCGACCAACTTTATAACTCACATATATTTTTAATTCTATATTTGTAAGATAGTTACAATGTATAGTTGTAAAAATAACTCAATAGGTCAACACATTATTTTCTTTTACTTACAGATAACCTTGAAATCGATACTGAATATGTCATTTGTTATGCTTATCGAAATAATTGAACTATTTTTAGATGAATGAGGGAAAGCGAGAACAGAGACAAAGTGAGTTAAATGAAAAGAAGAAAGAATGAAATAGTGAGATGCAAAGGAACAAATGAACCGCAGAGAAAAACATTAGAGAAAGAGGAGGAAAGATAAATTAGAAAGGAAAGAAAAAAAAACTTTCTATTAAGTATTTGAAAAAATATACACTCATTAAGTCATTTGAGTAAAATATAAAAATAAGTTCTGTTCTATTAAGTTAACAATATTTTTATTATTTAAAAGAAACTTAATATTCTTTATAATCACGCAAGCAAATTTATTCAATTATTTTACTGGCGAATCAAATGAACATATTAGATAGTTAATATACATGTTTGTCAACATATCTGAAGTCTATTTAACCAAAGTAGATGTATAGCGTAAGATTTTTATTTTTCAATTCAGCAAGTGAATTAATGAAACATCCATAGAAAATATTTAATGCATAAATTTGTAAACACTAAACAGTTTTCTAATTCATGTAGGAGATCTAAATTACATGCACTTCCCATTTAAAACAGGGAAGATTTCTGTTCAAAGAATCTACACGAGAATAACTATAATTTGTTAAAAGACGTTCAGGAATTCTATAGGATGTAAAAACCCAAGGAACGTTCAGGAATTCTATAGGATGTAAAAACCCAAGGAACGTTCAGGAACTCTATAGGATGTAAAACCCCAAGTTTTCACTTTTTATTAAACCAATTTGATATTTATTTTTCAGTATTAAGACATGTTTAAGAAAAAAAATGTCCGTGTTCAATTGATGTAAAGTCATCATGCAAATAAAACCAGAAGAATTCAAAAAGAAAAATTAGTAAACAAATTTAAAGGCTTTTGCTAAATGCATTCCCAAAGGTAAGTAGAAATCAATAACACAATTAACGTTTGAAGAGGTTTTCACTTGTTTGTATCTCGACTACTAGTGACAGTAATATAATGAGAGAGATTTTACATTAAAACTTAAAAAGAAAAACGAACCTCATATTTTTATTATTATTTTTATATTCATTAATAATAATTTTTTATCAACAACGATATCATTATTATTATAATGCTATAATAAAAAATAATTATTAATAATATTATTATCATGAAATTGAAATGATTATATTTATAAAACAAAATTATTATTTTTGCCATCGGAATTAACATAAAAATCTAACAATCCAGTTTATTTATTTAAGATAAGATCCCTAAATTTACTGCCCTGTATTTAAAAATTTTAAATCCTAAGAAAATTTCAATTTGAGGTAATCATATCGGTTCAGCGTTTTCTTTCGCCACCTAATATTGTAAATCTTACTTCCATTTTTATCAATTGACATTGTAAGTCTAACTTCCTTTTTCAACAATAAAATATTTTTCTTCTTCCCCTCACTATTCCTTCCGTCTGGATAAATTAACTTTATTTAGTTTAGTAAAAAATTCGTTCTGAAGAGTTAAATATTTATATATTCACGAAATAAATTATTATCGATGGATTTGTAAAAAAAAAATACTTTCATTATAATACTCTGTTAGTTTGTAACATAGAGTTCTCATCGGATTAATATATAATTTCAAACATACTCACTGTAATGGGGGCGCTAGAGGGTGTCGTCAGTGATGTCATCGCCGAGGATCACGAGGGGGTTTCGGGTCTTTCAACATCATACCTCCCTCACCGCGCCGACCCGACCAGAGATGATCAGTTTCTGGCTCACCCTCGATAAGCGCTTTAAGACACTGGAAAAATTACGTTTAGGCCCGGTACGAAACCTTGCAAATGCTTCTGATTGGCGACAGTCAGAGCTACTTTCCATTTAGAGGCGAACCGTACATGAACTCGTCCGAAACATTAATTTAAACTTATTTATGCATTTTATCTTATTTACGAGTACTAACAAAATGAAGAGAAATCGGAAATGCAGAATTTTAGAGAATTTTAGCTAACAATTTGTTTTGGAATCCAGGCACTCTCTTTGGATCTATAACCAATTAGCTGTTCTTTCCGCTGTTTCGGTTATGGACTTGAGTAAAAAAAATACTTTCATTATAATACTCTGTTAGTTTCTAACATAGAGTTCTCATCGGATTAATATATATATATATATATATATATATATATATATATATATATAGAGAGAGAGAGAGAGAGAGAGAGAGAGAAAGAAAGAGAGAGAGAGGCAGACAGACAGACAGACAGACTGATAGATAGATAGATAGAGAGAGAGAGAGATGTTGTATTCGGTGCATGAAATTTATTAAAATATTTAATGTAATTTATCAAGATCTAATTTCGTAGGAAATTATAAATATTTAATCAGTTAATTAAACAATATATTTCTTCCACTGATACATAATATAAGTGACATATTCAACTTTCTCTAATCGAATTACATTTCTAATTACATAAAAACAGATATTGCCTCGGTATTCAGTTTTAAATCGCTTGTTGCTCTCATGCCCATGATGACTATTTTTTGTCTAATATTACTAAATTCATTTTGTTTTTTTCATAGCTGTAATACCGACAGCAATGATAACGGATATAATGAATACTATTCTATATTTCTAAAGATTTTATATTCTGCAATTATTTATGTATAAAATTTAATTGTAACGCATATCTTTTTTGCATTTAAACACACACACACACACACGCACACGCACACGCACACGCACACACACACACACACACACACACACACACGCACACACACACACACAATTACAGCCATTGTAAAAACTAAGACCATCACTGAATTACAAACTACACATATTGCAAACTACACCAGGAGGCGATTTGTAAATCAAAGAAATGCTGATTAAAAAAAATTACATGAAAATTTCATATTTTGATTTGTTTTTTATCAATAATAAAAAAATGTTTACAAGAAATTCAATTATATTAACTTTTAACATTAATAATAATAATAATAATAGAAAAAAGAACAATATCCTTAATAATAATAAAATAATATTATAAAATAAAAATAATAAAATATATATGTATATATATAAAATATATTAACATTAATAATAATAATATTTAAAAACAAAACAAATCTCAAATAATAGTCGTAAAAAAATAATCATAAAAATAATAATAATAATAATAAAACTAAAATGTATTTAAAATATTTTAACACTAATAATAATAATATTATTATTTAAAAAAACTATACATACATACACATACATACCCACATATACTTATATATATATATATATATATATATATATATATATATATATATATATATATATAAAACTATATAAACATAATAACTATAACAAAAGTTCTATTTTCGATATGAGCACGTGAGTGTTTGTAATTATTTTCTGGATTATTTTGAATATTAACTGTTGTATCATTTGTGTTTGAGGAGCAGCAAGGTTTGCCTGCGAAATACGTATTACTCATGAAATTGTAGAATATGTAATTTTTTCTAGATTATATATATATATATATATATATATATATATATATGTGTGTGTGTGTGTGTGTGTGTGTGTAATACAAATATTCTTACATTCAAACTGTAACAAAGTATTCCGTCATTTTGAACATATTTTAGTGGAATATTTCGAAAGCAACCATTTCTTTCCATTATCAAAATTAGAAAAAAGATTGTTTTATTGTTTATTATGAATATTTATGTGTAGAACAAGTGGCATGTTAGCTTGGAAATCACTTTTTTTAACAGTACGCTTCTAAATGTCATTATAACGCATCTACCACGAAATAAAACGGCTGTCTTTATTTTCTTTTATGACAAATATAAATGAAAATGGCAAAAACAGAGTTTTATCACGTTGACATTTTCTTGTAAACATTTTTCTATTATTGATAAAAACAAATCAAAATATGAAATTTTCATGTAATTTTTTTTAATCAGCATTTCTTTGATTTACAAATCGCCTCCTGGTGTAGTTTGCAATATGTGTAGTTTGTAATTCAGTGATGGTCTTAGTTTTTACAATGGCTGTAATTGTGTGTGTGTGTGTGCGTGTGTGTATGTGTGTGTGTGTGTGTGTGTGTGTAAATGCAAAAAGATATGCGTTACAATTAAATTTTATACATAACTAATTGCAGAAAAAAAATCTTTAGAAATATAGAATAGTATTCATTATATCCGTTATTTTTAATTATAATAATATTATTATTATTAGTAGTAGTAGTATTAATATATATATATATATATATATATATATATATATATTATTTTTATTATTATAATTTTTATAATATTATTTTATTACTATTATGTAGGATCTTTTTTCTTTTTTCTAATATGATCATTATTATTATTAGTGTTAAAAATTTTTATATATTTATATTGATTATTATTTTTTAATATTATTTTATTATTATTATGTAAGATCCTTTTTCTTTTTTAATAATTTCATTATTAATATTATTATTATTAGTGTTAGAATTTTTTATGTAAATATTTATTATTATTATTGTGTCATTTTTTCATCATATATCGATTTCTGCTTTGGTCTCACTACCAACCAAGTCTGCGGGGAGACCTAAGGCAGGTCGTGGCGTGTTGTTATGACTCCATTTCATGTTTTTCTATCATCCCTAGCATTACATAGATAAAGTTTTCCTTAGTGTGTGGGCTGTACTTAATAAGACAATTTTTTGTATATCTCTTAAGCTGGGGTTTCCAGGGATTCTTTCAATGTGTTGTTTTGTTCCATTTTTATCATTCCAAGTGCACCTACTATCACTGGCACAACTCTTGTTTTCAATTTCCACATTTTTTCTATTTCAATTTCCAGGTCTTTATATTTTGACAGTTTTTCAAATTCCTTGATTGCTATGTTACAATCCGCTGGACAAGCCATATCAATTAATAGACAAGTTTTCTCCTTCTGGTTTTTAACAATAATGTCTGGCCTGTTTGCTTCAATTTTTCTGTCTGTGTAGATGGTGTAATCACATAGAATGGTTACATCTTCTATTTCTGTAACCGGTGCTGGGAGATGTTCATACCATTGTTTGTTTACAGCTTTTCCATAATGTTTTGCACATTGCCCAATGTAAATATTGCCCAACTCTATCGTGGCGATTTTTATATTCATTTGGAGTAAGCACAGAACAGCCTGAGATTAGGTGGTCTTGGTGTTTATCACAAAACCTGCATTTTGGATCCATATTATTATGCATAATATTTGCCTGAAAGTTTCTAGTGAAAAGACTTTGGTCTTGTGCTGCAAGAATAAAGCCTTCAGTTTCAGACTTTAATCAAGATGCACGTAACCATCGATGAGTATTAACTTTGTCAACATTGGATTTATTGGCACGTTCTGGATATTGGCCATGCAGAGGTTTGTCTTGCCAGCGTTGTTTCATCTGTTCAAGAGCTTTATCTTTGGCTTTCATTTTCATATTTTTTTGCAGCAATAGTTGGTTCTTGGCTTCTGTTTTGCTTTTCTACACAATCTAATAACTGTAAATCTTGTTTGTATTTACTGCCTTCTTTTATTATTGAATATTTTTTCTTTCTTTCTTCATGTTGCCTAACTAATTGTATCATCCAATCCTTTGTTGTTTCTATGTATGTTAGTAAGCCAATAGTTGTTGTCTTGTATGACAATTCCAGCTGAATAAGACCTCTTCCACCTTCTTTACGGGGTATGTATAGACGGTCTACATCAGCCTTTGGATGATGCATATTATGCTTAGAAAGAAGCTTTCTTGTTTTAGCATCCATTCGCCTGATGTCGTTTAGAGTCCAGTTTAAGATGTTAAAGCTGTATTGGACAACTGGCTATTAATGGCCATAACTCTGTTCTGAGAATTCAATTCAGTTTTTAATATCATTCGTAGCCTTCTATAGTACTCTTTACGCACTATTTATTTCATTTTTTTATGGTGAATGTTTTCACTCTCATTTACACCTAGGTATTTATAAGCTTCTTCTGGTTTCAATTCTTTTATTGTTACAGCAGGGTCTAAGCTAATTGAGGATGTTTCTTGTATTGATCCACGTAAAACTGTAGCTTTAGCGCATTTATTCAAATTGAATTTCATTCCAATGTCTTCGCTGAAGCATTTTACAGTTTGCAGAAGACCTTCCAGCTCATTATCATTCTTAGCATATAACTTTAAGTCATCCATGTAAAATAGATGGCTTATTTTCTTTTGGCCTATTTTATAACCACATTTTGTCTTATTAAGTTGACTGGTGAGTGCTATTAATGATATGCAGAATAGTAAGGGAGATAAAGAATCACCTTGAAATATACCTCTTTTGATGTTTATTTCATCAGACTTATAGGTTCCATTTATATGATTGAGGTAAAGGGTTGTTTTCCATATAGACATGCACTGTTTGATGAAATTGATGATGACGGGCGATATCTTGTATATATTTAAAGTCTTTAAAATCCAGGGATGTGGCACACTATCGAATGCCTTTCGATAATCTATCCAGGCAGTACTAAGATTTTTCTTTGTACTGTAGCAGTTTTCCAGGATCATTTTCTTAATTTGCAATTGGTCTTTACATCCATAACAGCCACGTTTGCACCCTTTTTGTTCAAGCGGTATCATGTCATTTCTTTCTAAGAATAAATATGTCTGTTTTGTTAAAATAGATGTTAATAGTTTATATGTTGTCGGAAGACATGTAATTGGTCTGTAGTTTTTCGGGTTGTTTGTGTCACCATTCTTGGGTAGAAGAAATGTAATTCCTTTGGTGATCCATGCAGGAATTTTAGTGGGATCGTCAACCATTTCTTGAAGTTCTTTGGCTAGTTTTTTATGTGCTGTATTTAAATAATATAGCCAAAAGTTAGGAATTTTATCTATACCTGGGAATTTCTAATTGTGTGCTTTTTTTAGTGCAAATTTAACATCCTCTTCTGTAATTCCAGCCCATGTCTGTTCTGGTTTATTTTTCATTCGTTCTATCTCTTGTGCAATCCAATCTACTTTTGTCGTTTTCTTATATAAGTTTTAATTATTTTAACTATATTTATCATATAATACTACTAGTGGTTATATTTTAATTCGTATTAAAAAGTATGAATTACAATTTATTTTTGACCGTAAATATATCTCATTATATTTAAAACTAAATTTTAATGTCAAATTTCCATGACATGTTTTTCTAAGAAAACAGATGAATTGCAATAGACTCTGGCTTTGATCTAAGACGTTAACTTTAACTTACTGTCTCTTTATACTGTTCGTTCTCCTTCCCTTTCTTTCCTTTTCTTTCTCTTCTTTCCGTTTATCAATTTTCTATATTTTTCTTTTTCTTTCTCTCTTTGTGATTTTATTTAATGAGCGAGGAAATGTTTTTATAGATTACCGTTACAAATGTCTATTCTCGATATGAGCACGTAAGCGTCTATGTGTAATTATTTACTGGGTTAGTTTGAATATTAACTGTTGTATCATTTGGGTCTGACGAGCAGCAAGGTTTACCTACGAAATACGTATTATCTATGAAATTGTAGAATATCTAAAATTTTTCTAGATTATATTACTCTGTTAAATTAAATAAATAAATTTAACATTGAGTTCTTTTGAGTTCGTCTCTCTCTCTCTCTCTCTCTCTCACTCTCTCTCTCTCTCTCTCTCTCTCTATATATATATATATATATATATATATACTAGCCAAATAGTGGCTGGTTGGACTAGCAGGCGGTAGTTCGAAAAAAAGTCCTCAATGCACACCCAACACAAATGAACTGAATATGCAGAGCTATCAGTATATATTTGGGCCTAATCGGATTATTAGTTTACAAATGACAGTTACTTAATTGAAGCTACAGAAACAATGGAAAAATCTGTATTTCGTGTTTTGATAAAACATTGATTCCTGTTGGAAAAAATAATGTTCAATGTCTTGAACAGTGTAAGTCTTATTTGGACTCCGTCGGAAAAACGGTTAACAAGTGATATAACTCTATAACTACTGCCTCTCTGCTTCTTGCTTTCCTGCTTGCTGGAAGTCCTCCTCCGTTGTTCCAATATTAGAAAAAATCCCTCTGACTCCTATATCACCCTATCAGCCCCCTACCGATTTTTGGCAAAGTGTTCGAAGCCATCATCACCGCCGAGGTGGTTCAACATCTCACAGCCCACAGACAAATTCTCTGACAAACAGTATGATTTATGCTTCACCAGGTCTACTGCTGATATGCTCACGACTATCACTGAATATATACACCAGGTTCTTAACAAGAACGGTGAAGCCCGAACTGTTGTCCTAGATATCTCCAAATCGTTTGACAGAATCTAGCATGCTGGCCTTCTACGCAAGCTGCGAGGTTATGGTATAACTAGACAATTATTTGACCTTATCCAGTCATTCTTTTCAAATCGTACAATGAAGGTAGTGTTCAACGGATATTCCTCCCAATACTATCATACGAACACGGATGTCTCTGAAGGCTCTATTCTAAGTCCTATACTTTTTCTTATCTATATTAACGATCTCCCAGATGTGATAAGATCTCAAGTAGGCATATACGCTGACGACACTACAGTTACTCACGCATTGATCAAAAATCTGCTGAGGCTGACAAAGCAAACCTCGCTGCCGAACTTGAAAAGGACCTCCATTCCATGACGGACTGGGGTAAGAAATTGCTCGTAAATTTTAATGCTTCCACAACGAAGCTGCTATCTATTAAGCATCACAGACAATCGCTCCTAAGCCCCATTAGCATGGATCAGGGTAGTCTCCCTGAAAGTAAAACACTGCGCCTCTTCGGCTTAACTCTCACAACAGACCTCAAGTGGAATGACTATATAGAATCCATAGCTAAATCTGCTACTAAGAAAGCCAGTTCTCTGTGTAGGGCCAGGAAGTTTTTTTCGTCTGAAATAATCCTGCACATATGTAAATCTACCATCAGCCCGTGCATTGAATACTGCTGCCATATCTGGTCGGGTGCTCCTGCTATCCACCTAGGTGTCCTTGATAAAATCCAAGGGAGAATCTGTAATGTGATAGATCCCAACTTGGTAGCTTGGATACAGTCACTCTCTCACCTGCGCAATGTGGCTTCCCTGTGTCTCTTCTACAAATACTTTCATGGCTTCTGCTCCGATGAACTTAGCTCGCCGGTGCCTCCTATATGTAAATTTACTCGAGCCACAAGATTAGCAACTAGGTCCTACCTTTTTACTGTGAAACCAATAAATTGTAAACGCAAATTCTACACCATCAGCTTTTTTTCTCGTACTTTCCGCCTGTGGAATTCCTTTCCATTTACTTTCTTTCCCGATAGCTATAATCTCCAAGAAGTTAAATGTAAAATCAGTGGTAATCTTCTATCTCACTAACCTGCATCCTCTCTCTCATGCTCCTTTCTCCGTCTACTCCACTCTCACAGTATTCTCATCCTTCTCTTACCCATTTCCTGACACCCCCTATAATCTGTCACTCTTTCTCATAACTTTCCTTCTATGTAACTCCGTGCAAAACAGTGGCAGTAAAATGCTTAGCCTGGGGTAATATGATTATTTAAAAAATATGTTGACTTTAAACGCGGTCGTACAGACACAAATGTTGCTGAACGTTCATGTCGTTCAGAATTGGCAGCTATCCCAGAAAACACGAAAAAATCCACAAATACTTTTCGCTGATCGTAAATTGAATTTGTGTGAGATAGCAGAGGAGTTGAACATATCAGAAGGTAGTGTATTCAGCATTTTGCATGAACATTTGTCAATGAAAAAGCCGTGTTCAATGTGGTTGCCGCTTTTGCTAAAAGTCGATCAAAAACAACGACTATTCAGAGCGTTCTTTGAAACTGTTTCAATGCAACGAGAAGAAGTATTTGCGTAATTATGCGACAATGCATGAAACATGGATCCACCACTTCACTCTGGAGTCAAACTGGCAGTTCTCTGAGTGGACCGCAGCAAGTGAAAAAGGTCTAAAGTGACCAAAGACGCAAATATCAGTAGGCAATGTTTTGGCATCTGTATTTTGGGATGCGCAAGATATTTTGTTTTATTGATTACAATGACAAAGGAAGAACCATCAATAGCAAATATTATATAGGATTATTCGTGCGTTTGAAGGACGAAATCGCCAAAAAATAGCCACATATTAAGAAGAAAAAGTGATCTTTCACTAAGACAACACATGGCGTTACAAGTCGATAGCAACGATGGCAAAACTACATAAATTGCACTTCGAATAGCTTTCACATCTACCCTAGTCTTCAGATCTGGCCCCCAGCGACTACGGATTGTTTGCAGACCTCAAGAAATGTTCCAAGGAAAGAGATTTGTCTCCAGTGAAGAAGTGATATCGTAAACTGGGGCGTATTAAGTTTAAGTAAGACGATCTGTTAGTAGACAAAGATATCTGAGTGCCTCACCAGAAAGACTTTCACAAATAAGACTGTAAATAAGTTTAAGAAATGCAGTAGTAAGGGAATGGATTAAAGGGCCTCTTTGTTGAATCTCAATACATTGTTTCAAAATGTTTATTTTATTGCATTTCAATAATAAAAATTTCTAACAATTGCACTCATAAATATATAAGCATTTATATGTATAAAATAGAGCAGATATGATTCTTTTTGCAGAGATGACACCACAGATGTGCTTTTTTAATATAATTACTCATGTATGAACGCATCCATCTCAACAAAAACTTGTGAAATAGATTTTGTTAATTATGTGATCAGTTACGCAAACAATATTAAGAGAAATTAACTGTTTCTTGTCTTTACACACTTTGTATTTTGACCTCAAAATCTCGTTTACTCTAAAAATGTTTCGAAAGGTAATTGTAAGAACAGTCAAAACTAATTTTTGTAGATGCGCCATTTATTTAGTCTTTTTGAACTACAGAATTGAAAAGTACAAAGTGCATGATTTTAGTTAGAGTTGAGCTAAAAAAATATTTTTTGGAAGCGATGCAAGATCAATACAGAAAGCAAAACATTTCTTTCGCTTCTTCTCTTAGTGAAATGACGTCGACAAATTTGTAATAAATAATATGTAGAAAGGTTCACAAAAAATAAGATGTCTTTTAAAAAATTTTCAAATAATCTTTTCAGGCCTTTAAACATTGTAGGAAATATCAGTCGAAAAACTAATCAATATTAATTTCAGAAAGTAACTCCAGCAAGTCATTATTGTTTGACAAATTTTTAAAAATTATAGACTATCATGTATAACATGACGACCTGAAATTTAATACAAGTGCTACTAGCATTAATAACACAGTTGTTATTGGAATTTGTGATTGGAAAATGTTTTTTCCGATGTCCTCGGGCTACGCATTTATCTTGAAACAGCAAGAAAAAAAATTCAGGCCTCATTTCTTTTTATTCATTCGGAGATTTTTTGCTATTTTTCCTTTACTTACTAAATATTCGTTTAGATTTGTTGCATAAAGCAGTTTAAGTGTTTAGCAATGATTACTAGACCACCATGATTAGGTTTATTTTGGTCTGATTTAAACCTTAATTATTAAATATTAAAAATAATCAGAGTTTTAGTTAGTTTTCATTAATGTTGGTGTTTTTTCAAGTCGTTGTTTTAGCCGCTATAACCTGCACCCTTCTTCCGATGATTATTGATAATAACTATCATTTATAATGTTTTTATTGTTTATAAAATAGATCAATAACTCTTGAATAGAGATTACGGTAGAACTTCTGAGTAAGTTATATGGTATATTTTCAAATATTCGGCTAGTTTGCGATGTTGTTGCTAGTATTTGATTTTAGAAATCATTTATTTCTTCCTTAGAATGAATCTCTGAAATTTAGTTATTTTTGGATAACCAAAATGATTCAGAAAAAATATAAATTAAAAAAACGGAAAAAAAGAAATATCCTCATGTTTTTATGCTTCATTATTTTTATGAATGGTAATCAGAGTTGGTAACAGTGACAATGTATTGGGTTGACTGGAAAGTTCATGCTGATTTTTAAAGGAAAATTAAAACATAAGACAAAATTATGCTATTATGTATTTAGTCAACTAAATATGAACCATTCTGTCACACAACGTTTCTCCAATTTCTCTTCAATATAAATATTCTGTCTTACCGGAATTTTGGTGGTTTCTCGGCAATGAACCCATCAAAATAATTAAAATATTTACCATTGAAATTATTTTGCAAGGACCTAAATAAATAAGAATCCAAAGGAGCAAAGTTGGATAAATACGACGGGTTTGGGTAACACATCGCATCCAAGGTGCAACCTTTTGTACTGGTTTGGCAAAAAAACGTGAGGTCTGATGGAAAACAACACCCTCCCAGTTAGCAATTATGAGAGTTTTTTCCTTTAATTCGTCCATTTGCAAGCAGTACTTTTTAGAATCAATTGACTGGTTACGTAGCAGAATCTTATAGTACAGGATTCATGCACAGCATGATTTTCTTGTGATGAAGACCTGCTTTGGGGGTTGCTAAAGTTAGCTTATGTCGCTTATCCTAGAATCTATTTTTGGTGAACATTGTTGTAAACAATCCATTTCTCATCACCCGTCACAATTGTCTTAAAAAGGGGAGCACTTTCATTGCATTTATACAGCAAAGCACAAATAGAAGTGCGATCCAAAAGATTCTTTTCACTCTGATCATGTGATATCCAAACATCGTAGCAAACTGAATACCCAAACTTCAATAAAGTGCTCATGGATCGTGGATTTTGATAAATTTAGTGTTTCTGCCAATTCTCGCGTGCGGTTTATTCTCTTGTCTTGATTTGATTTCTTGTAGTATGTTTGTGAGGGTAATTGTGTGAGCATTCTTCATCAGCAAGGCTAACTGTAAACTTAGCAAACAACTTTCGTACAGTTCTGTCAGCTAAAGCAATTTTTCTGTACATAGAACATACCTTTTTTGTTGCTTGCGAGACATTTTTGTCTTTACGGTAATAAAAAAGCATTAAGTGTCTAAAATGTCTTCCATTTTCATAGAAATGCAAAATTGACACAGATCATGTAATTTTAAACTTTCTTTCGCAAGAGATAGTTTAAAGTGTGAAGTAATCGGAAATGTAAAAATAAATCTGTCGATATATCTGACGTTAGAACATAAAGGACTAAAAATCGGCATCAAATTTCGGACAAAACAAAATGTACTTCATTAGTCATTTGTATCGCAACATGTTTCTACTTTGCTATGTATCTTTTCTTAGTAATGTTATCGAACATGAAACAACGTGTCTTTGATTAAGGACATCCATTTTGCTGAATATTTTAGAATATTATTAAGCTGCCATTCGACAGAGAATTCTTGTCAGGTTGAATATTCCAAGAATTAGACATAGAATAATTTTCAGATCAATACAAAAACACAGGATAGAGAGTCGGAAAATGTGTTTTATAAATACATAAAATATTGAATGTACGCTATAGTTGTGTGGTATTTAAATTTATATTGGGTTACTTATGTTTTCAGTATCGATTCTTTTCAAGGAACAAATAAATTTCAACCATCTGTTAATGATAGATATTCATAAATTAACATGGCAATTATATGAAATTACACTTGAGTGATTTAAATTCAATATTTCCTCACTTGTTCAGTTTTCAATCAATAACTTTAAAACGATTTTTTAAATTTTAACAGTATTTTTGGAGAAGAGGATTTCGAGAAAATTCCTCGTAAAATATTTGCATTCACCCGATTAGAAAAAAAGGATCAAATTTGCCATCAATATGATCGATGATCAGTAGTTTTCAGATTTTGGCTTTAACATCTGTTTCTGGAACAGTGGTAAGATTATTGACAAAATGTAATAAATGATTAATATTTTTTTAATTTTAAATAAATTTTAGGAATAATATCTGTGGTAATTTAGGATTGTAATGCAACTTATGGAGTTCACGTGAACACAGCGAAGATACAATTCTGAATGCTTCGTTATACTGATAACAAGACTTATAAAAGTTATGAGTCACTTGACACTCCTCAAGATGAAACATCATCCCAGATTAAGATACACATGCAAAATTCTCATGTTAAATGATCAAACACAGAATAAATAAAATCTGGAACATTCAAATTGCTTTTATTATAGTTGATTTAATTTTCAAACTGAAAAGAATGAGTTAGGATAAAAGGATGGAAGTTATCAAAATGTCACAAAGAATTTCAACATGAAATTGCTTTGAAGCATGGAATGTCAAGGAATACTGTTCAAGTCACTCAGAAGAATCATGTTGATGTCGGAAACATTTTGGATATAAAGAAATCTGATCGAACTTCAAAATTAGGCAAAAGAGATAAAAGAAAGCTAGTGAGGTTATTATTATCCAACCCAAAGTTAAAATCTTACGTGTTAATTTATACATTAAGAAGAAAATGGATGCCAGAACATGTACTAGAAAGAATAGTAAAAGAACATACACTGCTTAGAGTTGATAGGAAGTTGTAGAGAGCCACGACAGCCCTCGCTTTGAAGATATACGGCACATAAAAGGAAAATAAGGATACTATGTAGAAGTAATCTAAATGAATGTATTGCAGAAAAAAAATTATTAACCAAAAAATACATCAAAGAAGACTCAACAAAAGAATATTTAAAGTAGTACAATAAAAAACATACCTACAAAAATGATGCTACTTACAATCAGAAATAAGTAGTTGAAACTTCTGGGCCACATAGAAAACACAGCCTGAATAATCTAATACATACAAAGCATAATGAAGGCAAAATAAATATGGTAAACAACCAGCAGCCTACTTAATGAATCTGTGTGTAATTTGTATCTCTTTTTCGTCTAAGATTGCCAGAGCAAATTTGAAACCAAAATTTAAGTAAAGAAAAATGAAGGAATATTTGTTTTTACTAAGTCAAACAATAATTTAAATTTATATTTATCAAGTGTTGTGCTATTGTCAATGAAAATTTGTAACTTTCATGAAAACTTTGAAAAAAATTCGGATACATTTCAAGTCTTATTGAACCTGACTCTTCAGTTTATAGAATTTTACATTCTATAAAATTTGAAGTATTTAGGGGTTTTTAATATAAATCAAATTATTTAATATGTTGTGAAATTCTTGACGTATGATATCAAAGTACCTTCCTTTCCATCTCATTTGGTTATGTTCTATCCTGTAAACTCTGACAAAATATTATTAATGTACAAGGGCACTTTACTACTGAAAGATCTTCTTTTACTTCTTATAGAGTTTTGAAAAAATGCACTTGTCTAACATATTCCAGTAGTTTTCATCTGTAGTGCTTCCATCAAGGAAGAAATGTCAGTAATTTAGTTTAAATATTTCTCTTTGTGCATAATTGACATTTAAAAATTATTTCTGTGGATGCTTTAGTATATACCAAATTATTTTCTTTATTGCTTGGTTTGGTAATGCTTTTTTATCTTATTTTTCCTTTCTTACATTCCGATTTTAAATTTTATATATTTCCTGCGTTCTATATATTTCATTAACTGCATTTACCAAAATAAGCAAAATGTAAATAAAGTAATTGTTGTATTTCAAATCAAATTAGAAGAAAATAGAAATAGAGATAAGAGAAGTTAGAGGAAAGTTTTCCTTTTCGAATTTACTGCATGTTCAGAGATTTAATTAATATAATTATTGTGTATATCAAAACAGTTCAAAGATATAATTTAAGCAACTTATCAATTGCATTTTATTTTGCTGTAGTTTTTACAATTGGAACAACATAGACATTGGTTGTAACTCCCATAAATGAAAGTGCTAGTAAAGGGAATTTATGTTCCAGAAATAAGTAGCACATTGATTAATCTATATCAGTAAGCTAACGTACTCAACTTGTTAGTGCATCACCAATGTAATCAATCCTTTTATTAGTCTTATATCACCAGAGGTAATTCAAACAGAGCAAATCTTTGGGGGTGGTCGATATGATTACTATTGATCCCTTAACTACAAATGCTTGTTAGTCCAAACTCCTTTGTAATTACTATCGCCATGTTCGTTAATTTATTCTATTTTTGTATATGTTTAATTTTCAAGATATACAATTCATTTACATGGCAAAGTAATATTCCTAAATCTTTCATTTGTACTTTTACATGTGAATCTAATTTTGACTATTTTCCTTCCATATTTCTGTTGTTGCATAAAAATATTTATGAAAATTATCCAGATATTTACTACTTCATGAAATGTTGTCAACGATTTTTAATTCTACGGAAGTTTATAACTAGTATATATTGGAAAGTATCATTTAGCGCGATTTAATGATTAGAATATGTCATCTGCAGGAACTCTAATTAAACTATAATTAATTATGATTAAACTATACAAACTTTCGTTCTTTAATTTCTCTGTATGCCCTCATCTTTGTTATCTTTAATGTTTGTTTTAATACTGAATTAATATCATTAATAACATTATCCTGAACTACTTACTAGGTGAAAGAGTGTTTTTATTGATAGACGAAAAAAGAAATAGATCTTAGCAGAGAATTGTGCTTCTGTACTTCTTTGCTAATGATGGATTGAGGAATTGCAATTAGAAGCAATGAAAATTAAAATGAAAGAAATATTTGTCGTAAATCAATAACAGAGTTTATGCATATTTTTGTGCCAATTTAAAAGGCTTTAGCACCCTACAAAATAAAAATACTTTTGTATTTTGCTTCTGCTTAAATACTTTGTGAATTTTTTGAAGTGCTTTTTATATTTTTTTTATAAAAAGTAATTTTTAAATGTTTTTGTACAGATAAATCATACAATTCTACTGTTGACTGGTTGATACTTGATACTTTATTACTAAAACTGATCATTTCAGGCTGGTATATTTCATATTACTATACAATTTCACTGACGCAGATTCTAAACGCACGTGTTTTATCTATCTATCTATCTATCTATCTATCTATCTATCTATCTATCTATCTATCTATCTTTCTTTCTTTCTTTCTTTCTTTTTTTCTAGAAGAAAGATAAAAATCGTGAGAGATTTTATCAGTTCTCTTCTCTTATACCAAGAATTTTAGGGCAGGAAATAAGAAAGCTATTACACGGTGAGAAGAAGAAGAAGAAGAAGAAGAAGAAGAAGAAGAAGAAGAAGAAGAAGAAGAAGAAGAAGAAGAAGAAGAAGGAGGAGGAGGAGGAGGAGAAGAAGAAGAAGAAGAATGATGATAAGCTTCTACAAGGTTAATACTGAGCCTGTACCAAACAGCCTAATGTAGACAAATCTCGTACCCATCAGTTGTTACGCAATGCAGAGCTAAAAACTGAAACCCATGTTTTATTCTTGATGCACATGGCCAATGCTTTCTAACTAAAAGTTACTAAGCAAACATACTGAAAAAAATGTGTAACTTGAATGAAGATTCTGCGATGAATATTCAGAAATAATTAAACTTCTGTATGACGTGTCAATGTTTTGTAAGCAATACCCAACCAAATTAACAAGACAGGATGTGGCTATAAAATAGTCAAAAAAAATAAACCATCTATTTTACATAGATGACTTTAAGTTGTATGATAAGAATGATAGTAAGCTGGAAGGTCTTCTGCAAACAATAAAATGTTTCAGTGATGACATTGGAATAAAATTCAATTCGGATAAATGTGCTAAAGCCACAATTTTACGAGGATCACAACGACAAACATCTTCTATTAGCTTAGACTCTGCTGTAATTATAACAGATTTAGTACAAGAAGAAACTTATAAGTACCTAGGTGTAAGTGAGAGTGAAAGAAAATGAAAGAAACAGTGCGTAAAGTGTACAATAGAAAAGTACGACTGACATTAAAAACTGAATTGAATTCTCAGAACAGAATTATGGCCATTAATAGCCTTTCCATCCCAGTGGTCTAATATGGTTTCAACATCTTGAACTGGACTGTACATGATATAAGACGAATGGATTCTAAGACAAGAAAGCTTCTTTCTAAGCATAAGATGCATCATCCAAAGGCTGATGTAGACCGTCTATACATACACCGTAAAGAAGGTGAAAGAGATGTTATTCAGCTAGAATTGTCATACAAGGCAACAACTACTGGCTTACTAACATATATCAAAGCAACAAAGGATAGTATAATTAGTCAAGCAGGATGAGAACAAAACGAAAAATATTCAATAATGAAAGAAGGCAGTAAATAGAAACAAGATTTGCATTTAGTAGATTCTGTAGGAGACTAAAACAGAATCAACTGTTGCAGCAAAAGATATGGAAAAAAGCCAAGGATAAAGCCCTTGAACAGATGAAAGAAAGTTGGGAAGACAAACTACTGCATATACAGAAAGTGCTAATAAACCCGATGTTGATAAAGGTAATACTAATCAATGGTTACGAGCATCTGGATTAAAGTCTGAAACTGAAAGCTTTATTCTTGTAGTGCAAGACCCGAGTCTTTTCACTAAGAAATTTCAGGCAAATATAAATAATAATTTGGATCCAAAATGCATGTTCTGTGACACACACAAGGCAACAATACGCCATCTAATATCAGGTTTTTCTGTACTTGCCCCAAATGAATATAAAATCGTCATGATAGAGTGGGGCAATATTTACACTGGACGATGTTCAAACACTTTAGAAAAATATGTAAACACTGGTATGAACATCACCCAGCACCGGTTACAGAAATAGATGTCATCATTGTATAGGTTGCAGTATATACACAGACAGGGACATTGAAGCAAATAGACTGGACATTATTTACAAAACCAAAAAGAAAATCTTGTCTACTAATTGATATGGCTTGTCCAGCGGATTGTAACATAACAACCAAGGAATTTGAAAAAAAATATCAAAATATAAAAACCTGGAAATTGAAATGGAAAAAAATGTAGAAATTGAAAACAAGAATCGTGCCAGTGATAGTACGTGCACTTGCAATGATAACCAATAGAACAAAACAACACATTGAAAGAATCCTTGGAAACCCCAGCTTAAGAGATATACACAAAGTTATCTTATGAAGTACAGCCGACACACTAAGTAGAATTTTGTCTATATAAAGCTAGTGATGTTATGGGAGAAAGTAAAACAAATAAAACAAATGTTGTCATAGAAATACACAAATACTTGCCTTATCCGTAGACTTGGTAGGTAGGGTGACCATAGAATGAAACGAATTATGATGAAAATAATAATAATAATAATAATAATAATAATAATAATAATAATATTATTATTATTATTATTATTATTATTAATTGTTACATACAGCTAAATGTAAAAAAATACACTGAAACAACATGTCTGAATGCGACTAAAATTTCAGGAATATAATTATAAATGTTGTAGTTGATGATACCAAAAAGAACTACTTGTGATCAAAGAAAAGCATATTGTAGAAATAGAAGAAACCTTTAATTAAAGAAAAAGTCTAAGAACATTCCAAGCTAAGATAATTTCTAGTTAAAAAAGTTCATCTATCCCATGAAAACATAACCCAATAATTACATAAAAACAAAACTTCATGAATGAATGATGAGAAAAAAAAATACACACACACAAAAAAAAAAAACAATGTAAAAATGGACTATTGCAAATATTTACAAGCTAAAGTAAATCCCAAGAGGAAAACTGCAGCAGAAAATAATTGTCCGTTCTAACGTCGATAACTTTTATTGGAAGAGCAGAAACAACGTATAAAGCTTTGTACCGTAAATTGTGTGTAAAAAGGAGGACATATAGACAATGCGGATTATTTAACGTAAAATAAAAAGGATTAATTGTAAGAGATAAAAATTTAAAGAGAACACATAGAAGAACAAATATGAGATCGCAAAACTCGAAAACAAAATGTCAAAAAATGAGCATGACTCCTCTAAAATTTCAGAAAAATTCTTGAAAGACTCGTCAATGAGTTCGCATGAGCATAGTTGGGAACCTTATAAAAGCTAAATTGACTTCCTATTAATTGCGGTCCATAAATATTCTATCAGAAGAAACTCGGTTGAGTCCAAGAAAGATAGAATGGCAATAATCATTTTACGAGTATCAAAGACTGATTAGCGAACTATGTATGATACTAAGCGTAACGAAAATTTAAATTCTTGTAAGATATTTATTTGTATTTTCTGAAGAACACGCACTTTCCTCTAAATTTCTAATATATTAAATTTCGATACAACAGGTTGACTTTTAAATAGAAGACATCAGATGACCAAATTAGTTCATATATTTAAACTAATTAGCATATCCGATTTGCCAAAATTTATTAATAAAAATTGTCTCTGAACAATTATATTGATTTTTGTAGCCCTTAATATTTTAGCTATTTATTTTATATTGCACTTTTTCCCAATGTATTTAAATAAATTGTTTACTTAGAAGTGCCTGATGAGCATTTCAAATGGACTTTGTAAAAATCAAGCAAATTATATTTTTCATGAAATTTAAACCTGAAACCTAAAATAATATTTTGAAATTTAAACCTGAAAACTAAAATAATATTTTGAAATATTGAAGTCAACTTTCCATCTTGAAAGAAGTAGTTCAATAATTCAATATCCGCGAGGCTACCAAGGTTAATAAGCTACTCAAGTAAGTAATTATTAGTGATTTTGAATATTTCTAGGTGCACCACAACACGGCACTCGATAAATTCCTAAGCCTAACTAATAAAACAACAACTTTTAGGCAAAATTCAACTTTATTCATCAACATAGTCTCCTTCTAGGGTGATACATTGATTCCAACACTTCTTTAACAATTCGATTCCTTTTTTGGAGAACGATTTGTTTTTGGCCTCAAAATAGGCCTCAGTTTCTGATATCACTTTTTATTGAAGCCAAATCTCTTTCCCTGGAGCATTCTTTTGAGGTCTGCAAACAGCCAGTAGTCGCTGGAGAATAGGGTGGATGCATCAGCAATTTCAAGTGAAATTCGTGAAGTTTTGCTATCGTTGCTATGGATTTATGACACAGTGTGTTGTCTTGGTTAAAGATAACTTTTTGATAACTGATTTTTAGCGATTTCTTCCTTCAAACGCACCAATAATTCTATATAATATTCGCTATTGATAGCTCTTCCTTTCTTAAGGTAAATAACGAACAAAATAGCTTGCGTTTTTCAAAATACAGATGCCAAAATCTTGTCTGCTGATGTTTGCGTCTTTCGTCTGTTTGAACGGCTTTCACCTGCTGCTGTCCGATTTGACTCTAGAATGAAGTAATGGATCCATGTCTCATCCATTATCACATATTTACACAAAATCTTCTACTTGTGTTGAAACCGTTGCAAACAACGATCAGAATCGTCAACGCGTAGTTTTTGATCGACTGTGAGTAAACGCGGCACCCACCTTGAACACAACTTTCTCATTGAGAAATGTTCATGCAAAATGGTGAGTACACTGCCTTTTTATATGTTCAACTCCTTTGCTATCTCACGCAACTTCAATTTACGATCGGCCACAACGAGTTTGTGGAATTTTTTTTCCGGGACAACTGCCGATTAGGGGCGACCTGAGCGTTCAGCGTCATTTGTGTATGTACGACCGCATTTACAGTAAGTATACCACCTCTTAACCGTTGTTTCCGACAGAGTAGAGTCCGGATAATACTTATAAAGCTACTGTTTTGCTTGAACAGTATTTTTTTCCATCAGAAAGCAATGCTTTATCAACAAACGAAATTCACATTTTTCCATTGTTTTAAAAATTTGAAACAGTTGCTTCGCTTAAATAATTGTAATTTGTAAACTAATAAGCCGATTGAACCCAAATGTTGTCAGGTGTCATTTGAAGGTTGGTATTTCATAAAAATCTTTTGGATTTTTTATTAATGGCACCATCTATATATCAGACCTTGAACTTATTGAGTGTTATTTATTAAGCAAACAAAATTTCATTAATGGTATTTGATTCATATTTCAGCATCTAGTATATTATTACTTATATCGATCAAAACGTTCAAATAATATAATTTTTGCCAATGTGATGTGTTGTTATTAACTGTGCTTAGTTTATCACAATGTCACAAGGATAGGTTATACAATAAGGTTCAAACTCAAAAGTATGTAAAAATAGAATAGCTCGTTATTCATTACCACATGCTAAGGCATGCCTGCGTTTGCGACCTGTTTGAAGTGCAAAAACTTTCTTGTCATAGTGTTTTGAGAAGACCATATCTAATTTTGCTCATTTCAGTAAAGTGTAATTTTGATCCATTTGAAGGTGTATAAATATTTATTTATAAATATTTATTTATAAATATTTATTTATAAAATACATTTCTCTTTTTAGAGAGTAATTTCTCGGGAGTGATTTGTTTTATTCTTTTTAAGTTTTTGATTCAAACAAGAAAAGTAGACAGAACTGAAATGGATGCATTAAGAATTAAAATGAATCATGCGATACCCACTTTTTTAGTTGACGCGCAACTGTCACTATCAGTATTTTCTTTTTTTTTTTCAGGTATTAAACATGACGGTCTGACAAGATTTAATGAGCAGTTGAATAGAAAATGTCAATTGCGATTTTTCTTGGAAAATGAAGCTATCCCCCTGGATGTTGATCCGTTTTTGAAAGGTCAGAGTTAGTTGAGGACAATTGTGTGAATGGCATATAAGATTAAGTTTCTCACAGTTGACATAACTGCGAGAAACTTAATCTTATATGCCTTTCAATATTTTACTTTATATACATATGTATGTATGCATGTATCCTTCATGCGTTATTTTACAACCACGTTTACACGAAAACTTTGAATTATTTTACAGATTTTTTCCTCTTAAATATACGCACTACAAGTAACTTGAAAAAAAGTGAGTGAAGATTTTGCAAGTAGCTAAGCTATTTTTGTTTCACTTTTGATTTTTCCTTAATCTTTTTCTTTACATACATTTTATCTTCTGTTTAGAAACTTAAACCAAAAAATCTGGAAAACATTAGATAAAGCCGTTAGTTGAACGTTTTTTGCAGAAACATAAAAAACTGAGATTTATTTTATAAATAGCTTCTTCGTGTAAAACGAAAAATAAATTACAATTAAAATTAGTTATAAATTTCCACCCAATAAATAAGTAATTAAAAAATAGCAAAATATGATATGAATAATATTTTAACATTCCTAGAGAAGTAATTATATTTGCAAAGAAATGTTTTGTCACAACTTTTTGTTATATTTATGCGGTGCTACAAAATAGTTTAAGCACATTGATTTTAAGCACGTCTTAATGCTTTTTATCTGTCATGAACTAAGGTTGAAATGATTATTACTTCACAACTATTGATTTTTGTCTGTCTATTTATCAATCATTTGAATTTTTTGTCTTCTCGTTTTCTTGTATATTATTCGAAAAATCGGACCAGAAAACCTGGAGCGGTGCTAATGTATCGAGAAACTATAATTGCTATAAGTTATCAGATTACTTTTCTCTTTTGCTGTATCTTGTTCCATCAGTGCAAAAGAAATGTGCTAACAATACCCGTCCATTGAATGAAGACAAAATCGAGATACGTTTCATGTAACCTTCTCGGGATTTTAGTAATTTTGAAAATAAATATATCTCTAAGAATTGTTAGAACTAATATATTTTGTTAGTGAAAAATTATTGGAATGAAATAAGCTCGTTATTTATAATGGATCTTTAGATCCTAAAAAATACTTTGTCTAAAAATTGCATCATTTCATTGTTTTAATTTTGATTAAAATAAACAAGCAGACTTTGGTGTTTCAGTGACAGTGATAACAAGACAATATGCTTTATTTAACAATTCTCTCACCTCACAATATTCTAGGGAGTTTTAAATCGTAACCTTGACTTATTTAGGTGATGAAAACTTATTTATTTTTGTTTTTGTCGTGTTTATCAGCCATATTTGTAACCATCAAAGGTATTTAGCTATGACATGGCTAAGGTCGCATTTCAAAAGATAAGCAGATTGAAATATAGGAAGATTTCGTTGGAAACAAAGAAAAGAGTACGTAACTGTGCTATGTGATATCTGCGCTATATGACAGCGAATGATGGATAATCTTCTCAACGATGTTAGGAGAGACACGAATTAACAGAAATCTGGTTCTACAGAAGGATGCTGAGGATACCATAAATTAAACATCACATCAGGAAGAGACAGCTGAAATTTCTGATGACATATAATGAGGAAGAATGGCTTGGAGAATCCAATACTTCTTCTTCTTCTATGTGCCCTGTCCCTTCAGGACGTAGGCGATCATGGATCTCCACGTCTCCCTATCCCTTGTGGCTCTTAGTATGTTTGCTCCTGTTGCTCCTGGCAACCCCCGTTCCGTCATCCACCTGATCAGACCCTGCAAATATGTTATCCGCTGCCTTCCTCTGTCTCTCCTTCCTTCTATCTGTCCAGTCAGTATCAGGTTCTCCAGGCTCTCCTTCCTCATTGCATGTCCCAGGAACTTCAGTTGTCTCTTCCTGATGCTCAGCATCAATTTCCTTTTTGTTGCCATTCTTTCTAACACTTCGTCGTTGCTTGTATGCTCAGTCCACGATATCCGTAGCATCCTTCTGTAGAACCACATTTCGGCCGCTTCCAGTTTTGTCCTCATTTTCGATGATATTGTCCAGCATTCACAGCCGTATTCCTGAAAGACACACCACATAAAACTTAAATTCACCACATCTGACAAAAGTTCTCGGTTTCCCAAAACCTGAACAAATACAAGAAAAGTCAAGCAGAGAACCTTTCAGCACCTCCCGTATGTTCGCACAGTTAAGAAAATATAAATTTTATAAGTTTATTCTAAGAAATTCTCGTGTCAACTAACTTTCCAAAATCAGTATTTCAGTGACCAAACACTAGAATACTTTCTTGAACGTACCATGCAAACAGATGAATGTGTCCTATTCTTCTCTATTTTTTTCAAGAGATACATAAAACATTATATTTTATTCTCAGACATCAATTCATACATTTCAAAATCAACCAAAGCAGATGAGGTTTGTTAAATATATATTATTAAACTAAATTGACTTTTGGGTGAGCATTCACATTAATAATTTTGCTATATCTCTGAAATAAATTTTAAAATATTTAATTGTTTACAATATCATATTAGGAGCTCTTTGTAAATCATGATAGAAAACGTTCCGTATATTGTGCGAGCATTTCCAGTACTATATTTAAAACAAAAAGGCAATTATATATATATATATATATCTTCTGATGAAAACAAACTTAAAACATTTGTTCGTATATCAATATTATTCATAGAAACCCTGATGCAATTTATCTTTATTATTAATTACGAAGAGTATAACACCTTACAATATTAAAGTCTTGCAGAATGAGTTTTCCCAGTAACTTAGCGATGGACAGCTGAATACACAGACCATAAAAGGTAGGCTAGACTATTTATTGCACTTAGGTGCACGAAAAATTCAATCGATATTTTCGCCTGTAGGAAATGTTTCCTACAGGCGAAAATATTTAGTATAAAAAAGAATTTAGTATAATAGTTTTTGAAAGTGAAACAGATTTAAACGTTATATATATCAACAGGGTTTGCATAATAAATTTTACAAAATAAATTATTGAAGATAAAATATATTAATACCATTTCCACATATTATTATGAAATGGGGTGCGGGTTTTATAAGTATAATACGTATATTCAGATGTATTCATTCTCGGGTATTTAGCCTCTGTGTATGTGAGTGTGGAGGTTAATTGCTGCAATATAAATTGAATATAACAAACAATGTAGGCAGCTTCATTTTCTCGGAAGAAATAATGGGTCAATAATGAGGACCGCAAGTTCTTAAAACAGCTTTTCGTCTCAAAAGTTACAAATTTAACTTAATCTCATCGACTTAAAAGTCTGAATCAGACTAAAATGTGAATCAGATTATTTATAAGGTAGAAAAAATGCAGCTCTAACAAATGTTTCTAAGTAACCCAAAATTCAAGAGCACAAAATCAAGTTAGCATATTGTAATTAAATCATTACGGCAACTATATATTTCAATTCAAAGTCTTTGTTTATTAATATCTTTGATAGTAACATTTCCAGAGATCGATGCATCTGGTATTGAATTTTAAGTTACGATTTTAAAAAATTCCTTATATGTGTATTTTGTGTTTTTCTAATTGATATAACGTATATGCATAGTTTGTAATATGCACCTGATGATTGCGTAGTGCATGAAACTCTGAGTCGTGCCACCGATGTTGGATAATATGCATATTTTTTAATTTATATATATAAAATAGTCGAATAAAATAAAAATAATTTTTCTTCGTTGTTCTGTATGAGAGACTTTCATATTATCAACAGTACAATTTTTTTATAATCAGCTCTTAAATGGGTCAATATTGAAAAGCTCATGTTCTTAAAACAACCAATTTCAGCGAGCTTATTCAATTAATAATCATTCAAATCATATAAATAAAATAATTCATTAGATGAATCAATTCACTTATTGAATTTTTCTCTCCCTATAGATTTTGCATATTTCTTGGACATAATATTTCAGATAAAATAAATATTCTCTTGTTTGGAGATTTATTTTCTCTATAAATGAATCAATAAAGCACAGATACCAAGTTAATGCCATCGATATGCTATTATATACTTTATATTAAAAATATATAAACACTGAAAATGAAAAGAATATTATTCAATATTTCTTCGGAATTACAATGAATATTAATGATTGTAACAATACACATTATTTTGCTATTTATCACACACCTAAAACTACACATTATTTTGCTATTTATTACACACCTACATGTAGATACAGTGATCCATTAAATTCAAAATGAATGTATGAATACTTCTATCCTCCATCCCTCCATTAATCAATTAATTCGAGGTCCTCACTGCATCAGTGGACAAGGATGAGTGCTTTGCTCGCAGATTCTCATCAAACTCCACATTTGACTTGTCTGGAGTACCTGTACCCGACTTCTCTCTTAGAACTGAGTCTCAACTGAAACAGGTTTACATTACCCCATCTCTGGTATCTAACAATAATGAAATAAATTACAAAACCTAACCCCCATAAGGCGAGCGGGGGTGATGGAATCCCGGTCATTGCCGTTAAGGAATATGTCCCTGAACTCTCCTCTGTTCTCTCTAAACTCTATTATTACTGCCTTTCTGCTTCCTGTTTTCCTGCATGCTAGAAATCCTCTTCTGTGTTTCCTGTATTTAAGAACTCAGGGGAACACGCGGACTCATCCAACTATCGCCCTATTAGCCTTCTGCCAATTTTCGGAAAAGCCTTCGAGGCTATTATCAATGCTGAAAAAGTTCAACATCTTACTGCCCATAAACTATTCTCAGACGGGCGGTACGGCTTCCGCTTTGCCAGGGCTACGGCCGATATGCTAAGGACCATCACGGATTACATATACCAGGCCATTGATAAGTCCGACGAGGCTTGTGCTGCAGTCCTGAACATCAAAGTTTTTGAAAAGGTTTGGCACGCTGACCTTCTACGTAAGCTACAGGATCACCGGATGCTTGCCTGATCTGATTCAATCATTCCTATCTAACCATGAATGTAGTTTTGAATGGTCATGCCTCCACATCCTACCGCACGAACGATGATGTTCCCCAGGGCTCTATACGATCTTTCTAATCTTCATAAATGATCTCCCAGACGTAATCAAATCCGAAGGAGGCATCTATGCAGATAACACCACCATCTACTTCCGCATCAGTAAGACATCTGGTGAGGCGGACAAACATAACCTTGCTGCTGATCTCGAGAAGGATCTCCACTCAGTGGTGGATTGGGGTAAGAAGTGGCTCGTAAATTTCAATGCATCTAAAACAAAACTCCTATCTGTCAACCATCACAGGCAATCTCTCCTGCCACTCATAAGCATAGACCAAGCAAGTCTTCCCGAAAGCAATACATTGCGCCTCCTCGGCTTTACCTTTTTTCCGACCTCAGATGGAATCATTACATTGAATTAATAGCCAAATCCACTGCTAGGAAGTTTGAGTCACTGTGTCGGGCTAGGAAGTTTTTTCCGCTTGAATCCATCTTGCACATAAACAAATCAACCATCTGTCCGTGCATTGAATACTGCTGTCATATACGGTCAGGCGCCCTTGCTGTTCATTTCAGTGTTCTCAACAGGCTCCAAAGGAGAATCTGTAATGTGATAGGTCCCGACTTTGCAGCTCGACTCTAGCTAGTTTCTCACCAGCGGGATGTGGCTTCCCTCTGAACTATTCTACAAATGTTTTCATGGCATCTGCTTGGACTAACTTAAGTCACTGGTGCCCCCGCCACAAGAATTTACTCGTGCAACAAGACTGGCAACAAGGTCCCCCCATTTACAGTTAGATCAACCAAATGCAGCCGACAATTCTACTCCTCAGCTTCTTTTCTCGCACTGCCCGCCTGTGGAACTCCCTCCCATATACTTGCTTTCCTGACAGCTACAACTTCCAGGAATTTAAATGCAATGTCAATACCCATCTCTTGTTTACTTGACTCCAGTTCTTTCTACATCACCCTGTACATCTTTTCCTTTCTCTCTACCTTCGCATCTGTCTTCACACCTGTGTTTCCATCCTTATCTTATCCTTTCTCTAACACTCCTTGTAACTGGTCTGTGTTTTTCTTCACTCTCTTCCTGTCTAAATGTTTACTCCTATGTAGATCCCTGCGCATCAGTGGCACTACCGCCTTGCTTGGGGTGAAACGATTAAAAAATGTAAAAAATTAATCATTTCTTAGGTAAAATGGAGATGAATATTCAGAATGTTTATGTATTATTCAGAATATTAAATTTGACGGCTTCATCATATTGTTCATTTATTTCTTTTGATAAATGTCGAACTTAAATATAATTCATCTTCATATTGCAGATGTAAATACATGAACAAAACGAGTCGTGTTGTGCAGTAGAAAAACAAGGACTGAAAATGATACTCATTGTTCAAGTACCGCTAAAAAAGAACGCTTAATTACTGATTTTCACTAACATTTTTTACCTTTTGCATTAATGAATAACATGTGGTAAGAAGCAGGGCAACATGAATCCAAATTTTTCTTAATGTTTAAGAAATAATTATATAAAGGCTGTTTGATATTCAGGCACCAAGAAGAATAAAGGGAAAAAAAGAAAAAAGTAAGAATCTGTTTATCGGAAAATTATGGTATCTGAATGCAATAAAAACACAAAAACAATTATAAAATGTTTTATTTTGATATTTATATTAAAAAATATAAAAGAACTAATTGCTGATAGAATTTTTTTCATTTGCAACGTTACTGATTACCATAAGGCATTTTCCTGGGAATCGCTGTTTCAACTATTTTTATATTTGTCTTTTTTTATTTAAGCAAGTGTGAATATTGTATTTCATTAATTGCATTCAGATGATTAATTGGTTTCGAGTGTTCAAGAAGAAAATGTGATTGAATAAACTGACACACAAAAATGTAACCTCTTCTTGGTGCAAAATAATAAATGGGTGATCAGCAAAGGTAAATCAAGAAGAGCACATTTGAGTTTGAACCTCCGTAATAAAATGATGTCTTTGTTATCTAAAAATCGTACCAGAGATTTTTACAAATTCTGACTGTAAAGTTTGAATATTTAATTAATAAGATATTTTATGAAGAATAATATGGTGAGAAGCGTATGCAACGGTAGTTGAATGACTGGAAATTTCCCTGATGTGAAATCGTTTTGTTCTAAAACATTAACGCAAATGACACCAAAACTAAATATTGTGTCATGCATATATATATTTGTCACAGTACAAAATTGCTATGTATACATAGCGAACGTTTAAACATTCAATATATAGTTTTTCCGAGATAAATTTGCTATTAATAAAAGGATACTTAATCATTTTTCAGCCAATTTATCGTCTATGTAAAATGTGTAAAATGGAGTAAAATATAATCATAATACTAACCTAAGAATTAAACGAATATAATGTTCTGTAGAGGTCTGTATTTCTATAAGAATTTACGTAGAAATTTCATAAAATTACATCATTAAAGATAACATTTCACTGAGAAGCATGTATGAATAATATCTGATTTTTCTCTTTGACGCCAATATCCCTTTATTTAAGTCAAATCCTGATCTAACTGATTTAGACAAAGCCATTACTATTGTTTGACCTCAAAGAAAAAGATTGCGAAAGTGAGAGAGGACTCGAATTGTCCTGAATTAAGTGTCAATATTTGATTCACTACGGAAGGTATATATATATAGACTGAATTTTGAAATGATTCACTGAATCAAAAATAAGGTAAGTAATTTTGTCTTTTTCGTTTCTATCAACAGAGGTTATTCTGTGGATCAACGTATTTTATGTTCAATGATTTTACACTTTCTTTAAGAGAGGCATTTGTAGCAGTTGAAACGAACATCTTTTTATCTCAAAATATACTGCATGAATATGTCAATATGTTTATGCACTTAATACAAAACACTTTTAAGAATATGAAACTAAGCTTTTCAAAATTTAAAATATTCAATAATTCTATAAAGATAATAAAGAGATTATGACTAAAATTATGTTCCCGGATCGATTTTGAAAATTGGCTATATTTGGTACTTTTCATTGATATCATTATGTGGAAGACTTTTTTGTTTGAAATATAAATAACAAATCCATCTTATAATTGTCAGATAGTTTTATATGCCGATTGATTTAGGAAATTGATCATATTCCATACTGTTCATGTTTTCTCTTTATCTGGAAGTATTTTCTGGTTCAAACTCATAAATCTTTATAGCTCTACCTAAAAATTTTCAGTAATGTCTGTTTTCAGAATATTGATCTGTTCCTATTTTCTATTTTTCTTTTCTATTTTGGATAAATTTTGCTACTTGTTTTTCATTACAATACCATAAAATTCCTTCTCGGTCACTGATATGAACTTTTGCAAATCTCATCTTAATATAGTTTTATATGTTTTTTATGGAAGTTTACCTTCCAATACGTGGTGATTTGTTGCTAATATTGTGAAATACTCTAAAATAATTAGGTGAAAAAGTTGCGAAATATTCTTTTTTCGATAAGAATTCTTTCAAAAACTGCAAAAAGCTAATGTTTCATTATTTGTTCAGATTTTAAGAATTGGGTCACAAAGAGAATTTTTTTCGTCTTATTTCCAACCAAAATAACTGAAGTCATTTGAACCTCAAATAATGTAATTTTCTGGTACTTTCTTCAGATTTGAACAACTGTTTTTACTGTGCTCAACACAAATTTATAACTGGCCACACTACTCCTTGTGCTTTTAAACACTATTATCGTCGACTTGTATTGCTAGTTCTTTCTTCAATTTTACAAGCAGCCCGATCTTAGCATAAGAAAATAAATAAACAGATTTGATAATGTATAACAAACTAATTTATTCGGATATTGTTACAAACTCAATATTAAATCGTTTCATTTATTGTTTATAATTAATATAGACAAATTTTTACATAGTTTGTTTAAATAAAATCATTTCTAAAATCGGAATGTTTCACATAGGTTTTGTCTCTGACAAGTGAGTTTGAGAAGTAAAATATATTATTTAATATAAAATAGTAAATTTCTGAAACAAATTTAGGCAATAACTTTTGCAGTTTTTCTCAGAAGGAAAACCTGCCATACTTGATTAAAAATTATAAATATCCACATTACATATTCATGAATATTCGTTACTGTATGTAAATATCCATATTACATAAATAAAAATAAAGGAAAACAATTTTCACTTTTACATTTATTGATTTTCTATTTTAAAGAATATGTAGAAACAACAAACAATTAAAAACAAACTTAAAACTGATCAGAGAACAAATTGGAGTTTTTACTAATTATACAGGAGGTCCATGCGCGTAAAACAAAATTTGAATAGAAAGATAAAAATAGTTAATTTAAACGCAGAAACTAATGTTAAATTAATCAATCCTTCATGTATACTTTTGTTGGGACACGTAAGTAGATATTATAAAGGCGGTATATAATGTCACATATTTTCTGTTTTAGAAGTTGATTACCGATTGCTTTTTGAGCTGTTTTATTAGATCATATGAAACAGCACATAGCATACAGTCTCCACCAACGTAAACTTCAATTTTTAGAATTCTATACAAGCTAACGATTGAATTCAGCAGCTTTGAAGCCAATTTTATTAAGATATTTAATAGTTTCTGAGTAAAATATTATGTAGCGCTGTCGAGTATAAATATAATTTACTTTCTGAAACTTTAGCTTCTTCTTGAACTATGTCGCCATGTGTGCCTTCAAAAATCAGTTTTTGTCATATATGATTTACTACACTTTAAACAAACTTTTTATTCCAATAAATATTTATGTTACATTACGATAAAACAAAAATTTGCCAATACTTTTAGGCAGTTTAAAGTCGAAAATGTTGTGAATGCTTCTATAAAATCGTTTCCAAAATTAAGTAACTTTCGACTATTTATACCTTGATGCTTTGTTACTCTGATAAATGTATTACGAATATATTTATTTTAAACAATTAGCTTTAAGGTTTTACATTTCATTCTAATTGTAATAATATAGAAATCTATTATCAACAATTATGCAACACTTTTTGTCAATAGACACATTTCAATTTGTACAATGAACAACATGCCTTTGAGACAAAGGAAATATATTTACTAGCTGGTAAAGATAATAGTTGCTCTGTATATATGTTAAGATCATATACAAAATAATTCATAATTGTTATGATAAAATACCACAAATAACAAATTTGTGGTAACAAAGAATCACTGACTTTTTAAATATTGCTCAATAGAGCAGAAAAGTTTGAAATAAATAAACTATTTTTACTTCATAGAAGTTGTTACTGCTTTCGAAAAATGTAAACGAAAAAAATAAAATGTATCAACATAAAATAAGAAACAACTTTTTCATCATAAATATAAATACCCTACTATTAAAAGCATCGATTCAGTGTTTAACAAAAAATATTCTGTATTTTTTCAATTCTTTTTTTCTTGTATGTAGAACATCATTTCTTTACAGTTAAGTTGATCTGAATGAAATTTGTTTTTTCAGGATATAAAAACGAAAAAGCTGAAAAGAAATTAATTCGTTGATACGAATGCCAAGTTCTTTTTTCCGTTCGCTCACCATTTTTGACAATGTATCGTCTCTACAACTATTTCACCACTTTTCACCAAACAGGAATTACTGAATGACACCCAATCGCATCTCTCTGTCTTTGAATTCTGTGTTCATTGTATCTGTTAGCAGTGAGAGTCATTTATGTGATACACGTACCTTAAGTGTTGAACACAATGGCAAGTGAAATCAGTGTGCATCCAAGCATGCACTTGATTCCATTGTCTGTGACAACTTCGGTGTATATCCATGGTTTCTGTCTTCTATCCATCAGAATGTCTCTTAAACAGCTATAAGTACATTCAGAACCACACGTTTTCTCAGTAACAGTAGGTAGGGTATATGTTTTCATTGTTTATTTAAAAAGAGCTAGGTATATATTGGCAAGTAACATCTGCACGATAATATGAACACCTGGAGAAATTGATGTTTTGATCGGTAATTTTCAATTGGAGTTAAGATTTTTAAAATATTTATCTCCGCATGTTTTCTCTATTTTCATTAATAACATAATCCTTCATATAAATCTGCTTGTTTTTTTTATCTGTGACGTTCCACTGATAGTGGAGGGATTAACTTCCCCACAGTTTTAAATTCATAGTTGTACTCTTCCTAAACGAGCTAAAGGATCAAGAGAAGAAAAGAATTCAGGCATAGACTTTAATGCAAAAATGATCATAATAGATTATGTTGGTATTTAAACGCCAATTCCAAATTTCCTCGCCGATAACCCATCCGCTACCAGCACATCTGCTAGACTTTCTTCTATTTTTGGTTGAGTTCTCTTTTGATATTAGGTTAACTAATATGTTCTTTCGATTTATTTAGTAGAATTAAAATGTGTCTAATTTTCAACATTAATGTTATTTAACGATCTTATTTACCATTTCGTTTCATTATTTTTTTTTATTATTCCGGCTACACCATGATTTCATACTTTTAGAAATTCGCTAAGCTGGGTCTGCTTGTTCCAGTAATTATAATGATATGCATCTGATGACTAATAATGGATGATGTATTTAAATATCTTGAAATATATATTGTATTAGGCGAATAATTTTCACGGAGTTGTTCTAAATAACACATAACTAAATCTTTGTTTAACAACAGAACTTTTTCTTTAAAAAGTTGTATATTGGTTGGAGTGGACTATATTTGAACAAAAAAGCTGAAAATCAACATTAAAATTTGGTTATAACAGAAATTAGAATTTCGTTTAATCTCGTTGAATTGGAAAGCAATAAAAAACATTTGGATTATTTTGTACAATTTACAGAATATATTGTTGTTAATATGTCACAATGACATTCTACCAATTAACATTTACAAGTGTTTATATTTTTTCTTATTTCAAGCAGCTAGAAATAAATTTATTTTCTCGTAATCTGATTGTTTTATGGTGAAAGTTGCCTAAGAAAAGAAAATCGATATCTGTGTATAAGAATCAGCTAGATCAGGAGGTAAGCATACTGCAATTTGGGTGGATTTTTAAGCGTTTGTTTACATGCCTTCATTTAATTGTCAATTTCCATGCATTCAAACAATCGGCTTGTCACAAATCTTTCTCTAAATGAATTGATATAAAAAGGGCATCAGATTCGAAACCACTAAAATTGTTTCTTTTGACATTGCGATAAAGATGACGCCTATCTAAAGCGTGTGATCAGTTCAATCCTATTAAACAGATTATATAATTTTTTTTTCAGAAATGCATCTAAAAACAATGAATAAAGACGGTTACTTTTGTTTGCTGGAGAACGAATTCATAATTTAATACTTAAAAATCAGAGATTTGCTTCCTATAAATGCAATCTAATTCATGAATTTGCATGAAAGTTTATTATTAAATTATTGTATTCATTAGATATTTATCTCTATAATTCTTTTTAAATCTCTCTGGCTACATTTTACACAAAGTTCATCTTACCTCACTGCCATATTTAGGCGTGTAACACTGAGAATCTGTATCATATGTGGGGACTTTTATAAAATGGCTATTTGATATTGCATAATCACCTATCTGCACATGATGCAAATTGTTAGCTTTCTTTCATTACAACATCGAGTCAAATTACTCATATAGATTTTTTGTTTTCTTTCACTCTCAGTAACACGTTGTATCTTAGTGGCTTTATCGCCTTGGTTGACAAGAAATGATTAAAAGATAACACGTGTAAAAATATAATTCAACAGTAAATGCAAATGAATTATTATTCTAATTTGAAGCAATTTTCAGTATTTTCTACTTTGGGTTGAAAGCAGCCAGTAGCATTTTTCCAACCTTATAAACTGTATGAAAAAATAATAACTGTATAATGCAATGTATTTTTTTTTTTGTAGATGACAACAGGAGAAAATTATTTTTACTTTTCTAACACACTGATATGCATAACAACAACAACATTATTATTATTATTATTATGCCATTTTTCATCATATTTCGATTTCTGCTTTGGTCTCACTACCAACCAAGTCTGCGGGGAGACCTAAGGCAGGTCGTGGCCTGTTGTTATGGTCCCATTTCATGTTTTTTCTATCTTCTCTATCATCCCTAGCGTTACATAGATGAAGTTTTCTTTAGTGTGTGAGCTGTACTTAATAAGAATTTGTTGTATATCTCTTAAGCTAGGGTTTCCAGGAATTCTTTCAATGTGTTGTTTTGTTCTATTGGTTATCATTCCAAGTGCACCTACTATCACTGGCACAACTCTTATTTTCAATTTCCACATTTTTTCTATTTCAATTTCCAGGTCTTTATATTTTGACAGTTTTTCAAATTCCTTGATTGCGATGTTACAATCCATGGACAAGCCATATCAATTAATAGACAAGTTTTCTCCTTCTGGTTTTTAACAATAATGTCTGGTCTGTTTGCTTCAATTTTTCTGTCTGTGTAGATGGTGTAATCTCATAGAATTGTTACATCTTCTATTTCTGTAACAGGTGCTGGGTGATGTTCATACCATTGTTTGTTTACAGCCTTTGCATAATGTTTTGCACATTGCCCAATGTAAATATTGCCCAACACTATCGTGGCGATTTTTATATTCATTTGGAGCAAGCACAGAACAGCCTGAGATTAGGTGGTCTATTATTTCTTGGTGTTTATCACAAAACCAGCATTTTGGATCCATCTTATTATGCATAATATATGCCTGAAAGTTTCTAGTAAAAAGACTTTGGTCTTGTGCTGCAAGAATAAAGCCTTCAGTTTCAGACTTGAATCCAGATGCACGTAACCATCGATGAGTATTAACTTTGTCAACATTGGATTTATTGGCACGTTCTGGATATTGGCCATGCAGAGGTTTGTCTTGCCAGCGTTGTTCAAGAGCTTTATCTTTGGCTTTCATTTTCATATTTTTTGCCGCAATGGTTGGTTCTTGGCTTCTGTTTTGCTTTTCTACACAATCTACTAACTTTAAATCTTGTTTGTATTTACTGTTTTCTTTTATTATTGAATATTTTTTCTTTCTTTCTTCATTTTGCCTTACTAAGTGTATCATCCAATCCTTTTTTGTTTCTATGTATGTTAGTAAGCCAATAGTTGTTGTCCAACTGAATAAGACCTCTTCCACCTTCTTTACGGGGTATGTATAGACGGTCTACATCATCCTTTGGATGATGCATCTTATGCTTAGAAAGAAGCTTTCTTGTTTTAGAATCCATTCGCCTGATGTCGTTTAGAGTCCAGTTTAAGATGTTAAAGCTATATTGGACAACTGGGATTGCAAGGCTATTAATGGCCATAACTCTGTTCTGTGAATTTAATTCAGTTTTTAATATCATTCGTAGCCTTCTATAGTACTCTTTACGCACTATTTCTTTCATTTTTTTATGGTGAATGTTTTCACTCTCATTTACACCTAGGTATTTATAAGCTTCTTCTGGTTTCAATTCTTTTATTGTTACAGCAGGGTCTAAGCTAATTGAGGATGTTTCTTGTATTGATCCACGTAAAACTGTAGCTTTAGCACATTTATTCAAATTAAATTTCATTTCAATGTCTTCGCTGAAGCATTTTACAGTTTGCAGAAGACCTTCCAGCTCATTATCATTCTTAGCATATAACTTTAAGTCATCCATGTAAAATAGATGGCTTATTTTCTTTTGGCCTATTTTATAACCACATTCTGTCTTATTAAGTTGACTGGTTAGTGCTATTAATGATATGCAGAATAGTAAGGGAGATAAAGAATCACCTTGAAATATACCTCTTTTGATGTTTATTTCATCAGACTTATAGGTTCCATTTATATGATTGAGGTAAAGGGTTGTTGTCCATATAAATATGCACTGTTTGATGAAATTGATGTTTATTTAAAGTCTATAAAATCCAGGAATGTGGCACACAATCGAATGCCTTTTGATAATCTATTCAGGCAGTACTAAGATTTTTCTTTGTACTGTAGCAGTTTTCCAGGATCATTTTGTTAATTAGCAGTTGGTCTTTACAACCATAACAGCCACGTTTGCACCCTTTTTGTTCAAGCGGTATCATGTCATTTCTTTCTAAGAATAAATATGTCTGTTTTGTTGAAATAGATGTTAATAGTTTATATGTTGTCGGAAGACATGTAATTGGTCTGTAGTTTTTCGGGTTGTTTGTGTCACCATTCTTGGGTAGAAGAAATGTAATTAATTTGGTGATCCATGCAGGAATTTTAGTGGGATCGTCAACCATTTCTTGAAGTTCTTTGGCTAGTTTTTTATGTGCTGTATTTAAATAATATAGCCAAAAGTTAGGAATTTTATCTATACCTGGGAATTTCCAATTGTGTGCTTTTTTTAGTGCAAATTTAACATCATCTTCTGTAATTCCAGACCATGTCTGTTCGGGTTTATTTTTCATTCGTTCTATCTCTTGCGCAATCCAATGTACTTCCTTGCTATGTTCTTTAGGGCAAGCCCATATCTTTTCCCAGAATTGTGTGACTTCTTCCATTCTGGGGGGGGGGCTGCCACTTCAATTCTTTTTTTACCTATTTCCCTGTAAAATCTCTTTGTATCAGTTTGGAAAATCTTGTTTTGTCTGTAAAATGTTGCTCTTTTCTCGTAGCGTCTTATTCTTTGAGCCTTCAGTTGGATTTTTTGCTTTATTTTTTCTTTATTTGATAAGACTTCATTTTCATTCCTAATGTTATATTTTCTTTCGGCTCTTCTGCTTTTCCTAGTTCTTACATTTATTCCTCTACTCAGTTCATCCAGTACTGATAGTTCACTTCTAAGTTGTTTGATTTCTTTTTCTATTTTTCTTTTCCAAGGTGGATCTTCATGTCTGCGAGACTGCCTTGTTTTTATTTTGATATTCAATTTTTTTGTTGCTGCTATTGCTGATGCATATATTACTTCGTTGAGATTTGTATGGGTGTCTTCATCCAGTATTAATTTCAGTGCTGCATTGTAGAGTTTAATAGTTCGGAGGTTATGTTTTGTTGGTTGTAATTTTGGGAGCTGTTCTCGTTCCTCCATTGTAATATTTTGTATTTGACTTAGATGGTTCTTTATTTCTATCTTGGCTTCCTGTATATTGTTCTTATTTTCCGTAAAATAATTATCTTCGATGTGTTCAGAACTCGTTTTATTTTCGTCTTTTAACTGACTCAGATCACACCTTTCCAGCACTTTTAAACTTACAGCATTATCTTCGCAGTGATTTGCGTGTTTCACGGTTTCTACATTATGACCTGTGGCTTGTTAGATGTTATTACTTTTTATTTCTGATTCTGATTCCGGTTCCTTTTCATATTTTGTTGATTCGTCTCTTCTTGTTACAATTCTTTTAATTTCATTAATTTCAGCCTCTGTCAGTCGGTTATTACGAATAATGTACCTACGTACATTGGCTAATTTATTTTCGTCAATATACTTTCTATTTGCTTGACCAACTTTTTCACGCCAAATGTCATATGTTTGGCGAGTCATGTTTTTTTGAGGTTTGAGTAACGCTTCATGAAATGCAGTCATAACGACTTTGTACTCCTCACGAGACCATTTTATTTTTTCTTTCTTTAAATATACGGTTGTAGATCTAGCGGGAGAATTTTCAGGACCATCATTAGGATTATCCTGGTTGTGGGGACCTGAAGATTCATTCTTTGTGTAGGAGTTTGTTCCTATGGCAGATTTTTCGACCTCAGGTAGGTTCCCTCCTGAAGGACGGGCTCCCTGTTTATCCACTGGAAGAGCCATACTGGACTTGAGTTGCGGGTTGTTGTTCGGAGTTTTCCTTCTCCTAAATGGGCTGCCAAGCGACATCTGACATAGACGCGATTGGAATTCAAGGAGAAAGGCGCTGGTTAAAAAAAAAAAAACCTTTGGCGAAGCAACGGCTCAATGAGAAACAAAACATCAATACTAGAGTATTTTGTTAAAAAAAAAAATTTTACGAAATATCGACAGCTAAAGGAAATATAATACGGATGATTTTATTTAGGTTCATTTAAAGAACAAACAGATAGTTTAAAATAAAACAGAATTTCACAAAAAAAAAAAAAAATTTTTCGATAATATCTAAAGAAAAAATCCTGTTTATATTAAAACAGAATTTCATATTGAGAAAAAGAAAAATTCAAAGAGAGAGACGCTGGTTGAAAAAACAAACAAACTTGGACGTAACGGCCGTTCAACGGAAAAAAAAAAAAAAAAAACATCACTGCACTTAGAGTATTGTTAAAATAAAAAAATTAAAAAAATTGTTGCTACCATCAATAGTCCTTGCAATAATTAAGATAAAAACAAATTTAAAAAAAAAAAAATTAAAAATTTTTTAATAGGAAAGAAAAAGTGTACATACCTATGAGTTTACTACCGTAAAATTTAAAAATAATAATTTGTTCGCCCACTGTATTCTGTGTTATTCTTTCATTAAATCCAACGAGAATAAGATTATCGAAAAATAAATAAATATATAAAATGAACGAACAAATATAAATAAAAGAAAGAATATCGTAGATCGAACAGTTTTTTAGTGTTTTTCGTCGTATTTTTTCCGTTGTCTTGCTTTAGAAAACTAGTTATTATTATTATTATTATTATTATTATTATTATTATTATTATTATATCATTTTTTTCTTATTTAGATTTTTGCTATGGTCACACTACCTACCAAGTCTGCGGAAAGACCTAAGGCAGGTAGTGGTGTGTTGTTATGGTTACATTTCATTTGGTTTTTCTATCTCGACAACATTACTAGCTTTACACGGAGAAACTTCTTCGTATGAGTGCTGTACTTATCAAGAGATTTTTTGTATATCTCTCAGCTGGGATTCCAGGGATTATTTTGACCTATTGTTTTGTCCCTATTTTTTTATAATTTCAAGCGCACCTACTATCACTGGTACTATTCTTATTTTTAATTTCCACATTCCTTTTCTATTTCAGTTTCTAGGTCTTTTTACTTTGATAGGTTTTCAAATTCCTTGGTTGCTATGCTACAATCCGCTGGACAAGTCATATCAATTAACAGGCAAGTTTGTTTTTTTTTGGTCTTTAACAATAATGTCCGGCCTATTTGTTTCAGTTGTCTGTGAAGATGTTGTAATCCTATAGAATCGTAACGTATTCTATTTCTGTAACCGGTGCTTAGTAATGTTCATCCCAGTGTTTGTTTACATATTTTGCAAAATGTTTGCACATTTTCTAATGTAAATATTGCCCAATCGTGACGATTTTTAAATACATTTGGTGCAAGTATGTGCGTTGTAGTGCAGCGCATATCGACTCGGAACGAGCAATCGGGGAGCCGATTTCAAATTATTCAAAGTATTCCATCAAGTTATGGGTTAAATAACAGGATAGATTGGGTTCTTTAGCCTTGGTTAGCAACCAGTCTACAACGGAAAGTATGGCAACCTACTACGGCATAATCTTCTGCCCAGTCAGTCATGTCTGTTTCGAGAAATGATCGCCTAAGCTTGTATCAAGTATGGCACTTAAATAACTGACTGAGATTATATAGTCTGTTGTTTACTGATATTTTTCATAGAACCTGCATTTTGGATCCACATTTTTATGTATGATATTTGCCCGAAAGTTCCTCGTGAAAAGACTCTGGTCTTGCAAGAATAAAGCATTCAGTTTCAGACTTTATTTCAGATGCTTGTAACCATCGATGAGTATTAACTTTATCAACATCGGATTTATTATGCACGTTCTGGATATTGATCATGTAGAATTTTATCTTGCCAGCGTTGTTTCAACAGTTCAAGAGCTTTATACTTGGCTTACTTTTTCATATTGTTTTCTGCAACAGTTGGTTCTTGGGTTCTGTTTTTGTTTTCTACAGACTCGACTCAATGTAAATCCTTGTTTGTACTAACTTTCTCCTTTCATTACTGAATATTTTTCTTTCTGCTTTTATGTTGTTTGACTAATTGTATCATCCAGTTCTTTGTTGTTTCCATGTATGCTAGTAAACCAATAGTTGTTGCCTTGTATGACAATTCTAGCGGAATAAGACCTCTTCAACTTTCTTATGTATAGACGGTCTGAATCAACCTTTAGGTGATGCATCTTATGCTTAGAAGATTTCTTGTCTTAGAATTCATTCGTCTGATGTCATGTAGAGTCTAGTTCAAGATGTTGAAACTATATTTACCACTGGGATGGAGAGGTTATAAATGGCTATAAATCTGTTCTGACTATTCCATTCAGTTCTTAATATCTATTTGTGCACTATTTTTTTCATTTTCTTATGGGGGATTCTATCATCATTATTTACACTTTGGTACCAATAAGCGTCTTATTGTTACACCATGTTCTAATCTAATAGAGGATATTTATTGTACTAATCCTCGTAAATTTGTGATTTTAGCACAGTTATCTAAACTGAATTTAATTTCAATGTCTTCACTGAAGCATTTTACAGTTTGCAGAAGATCTTCCAGCTCACTGTCATTCCTAGCATACAACTTTAAGTCATTCATGTAAAATAGATGGCTTATTTACTTTTGAGCTATTTAACAATCACAATCCGTTCTGTCAAGATGGTTGGTTATTGCTATTAGTGATATACAAAATAGTAATAGACAAAGAGTTACCTTGAAATATTCCTCTGGTGATGTTTATTTTACCAACATTATAGGTTCTATTTTTATGAGTGAGGTAAAGTGTTGTTTTTCTTATTGACATACATTGTTTGATGAAATTGATGGCAACCGGTGATACTTTCTATATATTTGAAGACGTTAAGATCCATATTTATATTAAATACATTAAGAAATGTGGTATGCCATCAAATGCCTTACGATAATCTATCAAGCTAGTACTAAGATTTTTCTTTTCATTGAAGCATTTTTCCAAAATCATCCAGTTAACATGCAATTGGTCTTTACACCTGTTAGAGCCACCTTCACTCCCTTTTTGCTCAAGCAGTAGTATGACATTTCTTTCCGAGAAGAAATATGTCTATTTTGATATAATAGATGTCAATAGTTTGTAAGTTGTGGGAAGACATATACTTATTCTTTAGTTTTTCGGGATATTTGTCACACCATTCTTAAGCAGAAGAAAGGTCATTACTTTGGTTATCCCTGCCAGAATTTTAGCAGGATCAGTAACCATTTCTTGAAGTTCTTTGGTTAGTTTTTTGTGTTGTATTTAAATAATATAGCTAAAAGTTAGGAATTCCTTCTCTCTTTTGTGCAATCCAATCTGCTTCTTTATGTTCTTTAGGGAAGCCCATATTTTATTCCTAGAACTGTATAACCTCTTCCATTCTTTGGGTTGGTGGGGGTACTGTCATTTCAATTTTTTGTTTACCTATTTCTCTGTAAAATCTCTTTCCGTTAGTTTGAAACATTTTGTTCTGTCTGTTGATATTTTTTCATAGAGTTTTATTCTTTGAGCCTTCAGTTGTATTGTTTGCTTTTGTTTATCTTTTCTTTAGTTGATAGGACTTCATTTTCATTCCTATTATAGTATTTTTTAGACCTTTGTGCCTTTTCTAGTTCGTATATTTATTCTTCTTGTCAGTTCACCAAGTTCTGATAATTCACTTCTAGGGTGTTAAATTTCTTTTCCTCTTTTTTCTTTTCCAAGGAGGAACTTCATGTCTTTGAGTCTGCCTTTTTTTACTTTGGTGTTCAATCTTTTTTGCTGCTATTACTAGTGCTTATATTGTTTTATTGAAATTTATATGAGAGTCTTCTTCATACAGAAATAATTTGAATACTGCATTGTAGAGTTTTGTGTTTATGATTTGTTGGTTGTAATTTTGATAGTTGTTCGCGTTTCTCTATTTCAATATTTTGTCTGACTTATACAGCTCATGATATCATCCTTAGCTTCTTGTAAACTATTTGTGTTTTTCGTAAAATAATTATGTTCAATGTGTTTTCAATTCGCTTTATTGCTGTCTTGTGACTAATACTTTCTAACACCTCTAAACTTTCAGCAACATCTTTACAGTGATTGATGTATTTCTCAGTTTCTTCATTATGATCTGTGGTTTGTGTGATGTTACTACCTTTTATTTCCGATTCCTGTTTCTTTCATGTTTTGTTGATTCGTCTGTTATAGTTGCAATTCTTTTTATTTATTTAATTTCAGCCCCTATAAATTGATTATTTTGCATAGTGTAACGTCTTTCATTTGCTAGTTTAGTTCCGTCAATGTATTTTCTAAGTGTTTGTCTAACCTTTTCTAGTTAAATGTCATATATTTGGCGAGTGATGTTTTTCTGAGGTTTGTGTAACACTTCATCAAATGACATTGATTCCTCACGACCATTTTACCTTTTCTTTCTTTAATTGAGCGGTTATGGATCTAGTTGAAGAATCATTGGGATTAACACAGTTTTGAGGACCTGAACATTCATTCTGGTGTAGGAGTTTGTTCTCATGACCGAATTTTCGTGCTCAGGTAGGTACTCTCCTGAGGAACGAGTTCCCTGTTTATCTACTGGAAAAGCCATAATGTACTTTTTGTTTCTGTTTTTCATTGTAATATTATTTCCACGAGTGACACAAGGGTTCAAAAGTTAACCCAAATTTGCCCAGCACATTTGATAACGGTCCTTTACAAACAAGGTTTTGAAGCCTGTAGAGGACCGTTCGTGATCTCATAACGCAATAGCCATTCACTCCTTAGCACGATTAACACCTTGAGTTGCGGATTGTTGTTCGGAGTTTTCCTTCTGAATGGTTTGCTTAAGCAACAGGAAAAAAAGAATCGATTGGAATTCAATCAGAAAGACGTTGGTAAAAAAACATTGGGAAAATAGCTATTCAGCGAAACAAAACATTATTATGTTAGAAAAGAGAGAGAGAGAGAAAAAAAAAGATGGAGATCGTAATATTTTAAGATTTTCTTCTTCTTCTTCTTCTTCTTCTTCTATTCTTCTTCTTCGTATCATTATTATTATTATCATTATTATTATTTTCTTTAACTTTTTACAAGCAGAGATAAAATGAGAAATGACTTCATGGTATTTTCCAGTGATCATTTTCGTAAAAAAAAAAACATAATAAGATTGCATACATTTTACATTAATAAAGCTTTTCATAATACTTAAGCAGTATTTGTAAGTACAGTATTTTGTCTTTCTTTTAACAATGGAATAACAAGAATCTTTTGTGAATTTACCGGAACTTTTTCCCGGTTAATCCTATGGTTCCAACTACAACAAGAATTATTGAGGTCTTCATGAATCATATGTTCGCGATTTCCACTTCAATATCCTTGTATTTTAATAGGTTCTGAAAATATTCAAAGATATATGTCAATAAGAAAGCGCATTCTGTTTTTGTGGTCTTTGATCTCGATGTCTGGGCGATTAATTTTGATGGTTCTGTCTTTTTTTGTTGTAAAATCTCATAAAATTGTTGCAGATTCTATCTCTGTAACTGGGTCTGGGTGATGTTCATAAATGTTTCTTGTACTTCCTTCCCGTAAACGTTGCTTATTTTCCAGTGAAGATATTGGCCTTTTCTATCATGCCGAGTTTAATATTCCGTTGGTGGTAACACTGCAATATGATATAAAATATTCAATTATTTCTTGATATTCAATTATTTCTTGATATTCAATTATTTCTTGATATTTATCACAGAATCTACATTTCGGGTTAACACAATTTTTCAGTGCTTGGTAATTTCTAGTAAGCAAGCATTGGTCTTGTGCAGCAGGAATAAAACATTGGGCTTCAGGTTTTAACCCTTCACTACAAAACTAGTGATGTGTACGGTGTTTGTTGACATCAGATTGATTGGCACGGGCAGAGTATTGAGCATGTAAAGGCTTATTTTGCCCTCGTTTCAGCACTTGGTACATCGCATTTGCTTTCTTCTAAGGTTCTTTGCCACTGAAGTAGGTGCATTATTGTTTATTTGCACTTCTTTATCAACTTGAAATTCTCTTTTGAATTTGTTGGCTTTTTTATTAGTGAATAAAGTTTCTTATTTCTAATATTTTCTTTGACACAGATCATCATCCAATCTTCTGTAGTTTCTTTAAGGGACAATTGTGGTTTTGTAAGTCAGTTCTAGTTGCATTAATAGCCTGCCTCCTTTGGATCTGAACACATAAAAAGAATCAACGTTACCTTTTTGATGATGAATGCGGGGAGAAACTTTCTAGTTTTAATATCCATTCATTTAATGTCAGTTATGGTTCAATTAAGGATATTGAAACTGTTTTGCACCACAAGATCAGACAAAGTGTTTATGGCTGATATTCTGTTTTGTGAAATTAACTCGGTATTTAACGCCAGACATACACGGCTGTCGTATTCATTTTTTTACTTTCTCCTTAATTTGGGTATTCTGTATTCCATCTCCTTCACTGACTCCTAGGTATTTATAGACTTAATTTTCGTTCAGTTCCTTAATCTTTTTTAACACAATTTAGGTATATTAAGACAATTTCTGCAATTCTCCCTTTCTTAAATGGTACTGTTGCACATTTGTTTCATCCGAAATTCATACCATTATCATCAGTGAAACATTTTACATTACTGAAGATACTCTTGAACACATTGTCGTCTTTGGCAAAGAGTTTGTTTATCATCCATGTAGAACAGGTGATGAAACATTTTCTTTTTTACTTTGTATCCATAGTTATGACTGTTTATTTTATGCTAAATGGGTATTAAAGCAGGACAGAACTGAAGGGGTGATAATGAGTCTTTTTGAAAGATTCCTAGTCGGATATTCAAACAGCTGAAAGTCGCAGTACCTTTGATGTGATTTGGTAATAATGTATTTTTCCAGAGTTCTATGGTATATTTTAGGAAATTTACTGTCACCGAGGAGACTTTGTTCATTTTCAAAGCCTTATGGTTTCAAAAGAATCAAAGACCTTCTGGTAATCTGCCTAAGCTGTCTTTAGATTTCTATCGTTTCTTGCAATTTTCAATTATCATTTTATTTATTAATAGGTGATCTTCTGTAATCATATGAACCAATTTGACATCCCTTCTGTTCAGTGGGAACATCAAAAAAGAGTAAGTAAAGTTCGTCAGGTCAGACATGATCGATTTATATATAGTGGATAGACAAGCTATTGGCCTATAGTTTTTTGGATCTTCTGTTTCACTCCTTTTTGTTAGGAGCTATGTAATACCTTCAGTGATTTCTTTCGAAATTTCATTGGGATTATTAATTAGCATTGATAAAAATTGCACAAGAGTTCTATGGATTGATGACAGATGATAGAACTATAAGTTAGTTAGCTTTTCATTTCCTATGGATTTTTATTTTGGCGATATTTTTAGAGCTTGCATAATATTAGTCATTATTACATTTTTTATTCTTGCACAGATTTATCCTAAATTCTTTTTATCTCGTTTGATCCACTCTGTATTGGGATTATATTCATTTGGGTTGCTCCAAATATTCTCCCAAAATTTGTGCATATCTTCAGTAGATTATGGCTTTTTGATTTCTATAACCTCTTTTCTGATTTCCCTGTAAAACTTCTTCAAGTCCATTTTGAATATCTTATTTTGTCCATAGAATCAACAACTTATTTCATATCGCCTTGTGTCTTTAAATTGCTGTTTCTGATTAAGTATTTCATTGACTAGATAAATTTCATTTACTGCTGTTATTATTATGATGTCATTTTTCATCATATTTCGATTTCTGCTTTGGTCTCACTACCAACCAAGTGGGCGGGGAGACCTAAAGTAGGTAGTGGCGTGTTGTTATGGCTCCATTTCATGTTTTTCTATCTTCCCTATCATCTCCAGCATTACATAGGTAAAGTTTTCCTTAGTGTGTGGGCTGTACTTAATAAGACAATTTTTTGTATATCTCTTAAGCTGGGGTTTCCAGGGATTCTTTCAATGTGTTGTTTTGTTCCATTTTTTATCATTCCAAGTGCACCTACTATCACTGGCACAACTCTTGTTTTCAATTTCCACATTTTTTCTATTTCAATTTCCAGGTCTTTATATTTTGACAGTTTTTCAAATTCCTTGATTGCTATGTTACAATCCGCTGGACAAGCCATATCAATTAATAGACAAGTTTTCTCCTTCTGGTTTTTAACAATAATGTCTGGCCTGTTTGCTTCAATTTTTCTGTCTGTGTAGATGGTGTAATCCCATAGAATGGTTACATCTTCTATTTCTGTAACCGGTGCTGGGTGATGTTCATACCAGTGTTTGCCTACAGCTTTTCCATAATGTTTGCATATTGCCCAATGTAAATATTGCCCAACTCTATCGTGGCGATTTTTATATTCATTTGGGGCAAGCACAGAACAGCCTGAGATTAGGTGGTCTATTGTTTCTTGGTGTTTATCACAAAACCTGCATTTTGGATCCATATTATTATGCATAATATTTGCCTGAAAGTTTCTCGTGAAAAGACTTTGGTCTTGTGCTGCAAGAATAAAGCCTTCAGTTTCAGACTTTAATCCAGATGCACGTAACCATCGATGAGTATTAACTTTGTCAACATTGGATTTATTGGCACGTACTGGATATTGGCCATGCAGAGGTTTGTCTTGCCAGCGCTGTTTCATCTGTTCAAGAGCTTTATCTTTGGCTTTCATTTTCATATTCTTTGCCGCTTTAGCCGGCTCTTGGCTTCCGTTCTGCTTTTCTACAGAATCTACTAACTGTAAATCTTGTTTGTATTTACTGCCTTCTTTTATTATTGAATATTTTTTCTTTCTTTCTTCATGTTGCCTTACTAATTGTATCATCCAATCCTTTGTTGTTTCTATGTATGTTAGTAAGCCAATAGTTGTTGTCTTGTATGACAATTCCAGCTGAATAAGACCTCTTCCACCTTCTTTACGGGGTATGTATAGACGGTCTACATCATCCTTTGGATGATGCATCTTATGCTTAGAAAGAAGCTTTCTTGTTTTAGCATCCATTCGCCTGATGTCGTTTAGAGTCCAGTTTAAGATGTTAAAGCTATATTGGACAACTGGGATTGCAATGGCCATAACTCTGTTCTGAGAATTCAATTCAGTTTTTAATATCATTCGTAGCCTTCTATAGTACTCTTTACGCACTATTTCTTTCATTTTTTATGGTGAATGTTTTCACTCTCATTTACACCTAGGTATTTATAAGCTTCTTCTGGTTTCAATTCTTTTATTGTTACAGCAGGGTCTAGGCTAATTGAGGATGTTTCTTGTATTGATCCACGTAAAACTGTAGCTTTAGCACATTTATTCAAATTAAATTTCATTCCAATGTCTTCGCTGAAGCATTTTACAGTTTGCAGAAGACCTTCCAGCTCATTATCATTCTTAGCATATAACTTTAAGTCATCCATGTAAAATAGATGGCTTATTTTCTTTTGTCCTATTTTATAACCACATTCTGTCTTATTAAGTTGACTGGTTAGTGCTATTAATGATATGCAGAATAGTAAGGGAGACAAAGAATCACCTTGAAATATACCTCTTTTGATGTTTATTTCATCAGACTTATAGGTTCCATTTATATGATTGAGGTAAAGGGTTGTTTTCCATATAGACATGCACTGTTTGATGAAATTGATGATGACGGGCGATATCTTGTATATATTTAAAGTCTTTAAAATCCATTCATGTGGCACACTATCGAATGCCTTTCGATAATCTATTCAGGCAGTACTTAGATTTTTCTTTGTACTGTAGCAGTTTTCCAGGATCATTTTGTTAATCAGCAATTGGTCTTTACAACCATAACAGCCACGTTTGCACCCTTTTTGTTCAAGCGGTATCATGTCATTTCTTTCTAAGAATAAATATGTCTGTTTTGTTAAAATAGATGTTAATAGTTTATATGTTGTCGGAAGACATGTAATTGGTCTGTAGTTTTTCGGGTTGTTTGTGTCACCATTCTTGTGTAGAAGAAATGTAATTCATTTGGTGATCCATGCAGGAATTTTAGTGGGATCGTCAACCATTTCTTGAAGTTCTTTGGCTAGTTTTTTATGTGCTGCATTTAAATAATATAGCCAAAAGTTAGGAATTTTATCTATACCTGGGAATTTCCAATTGTGTGCTTTTTTTAGTGCATATTAAACATCATCTTCTGTAATTCCAGACCATGTCTGTTCGGGTTTATTTTTCATTCGTTCTATCTCTTGCGTAATCCAATGTACTTCCTTGCTAAGTTCTTTAGGGCAAGCCCATATCTTTTCCCAGAACTGTGTGACTTCTTCTATTCTGGGGGGTACTGTCACTTCAATTCTTTTTTTACCTATTTCCCTGTAAAATCTCTTTGTATCAGTCTGAAAAATCTTGTTTTGTCTGTAAAATCTTGCTCTTTTCTCATAGCGTCTTATTCTTTGAGCCTTTCAGTTGGATTTTTTGCTTTAAATTTTTCTTTATTTGATAAGACTTCATTTTCATTCCTGATGTTATATTTTCTTTTTATTATTATTATTATTATGTCATTTTTCATCATATTTCGATTTCTGCTTTGGTCTCACTACCAACCAAGTCTGCGGGGAGACCTAAGGCAGGTAGTGGCGTGTTGTTATGACTCCATTTCATGTTTTTCTATCTTCCCTATCATCCCCAGCATTACATAGATAACGTTTTCCTTAGTGTGTGGGCTGTACTTAATGACAATTTTTTGTATATCTCTTAAGCTGGGGTTTCCAGGGATTCTTTCAATGTGTTGTTTTGTTCCATTTTTTATCATTCCAAGTGCACCTACTATCACTGGCACAACTCTTGTTTTCAATTTCCACATTTTTTCTATTTCAATTTCCAGGTCTTTATATTTTGACAGTTTTTCAAATTCCTTGGTTGCTATGTTACAATCCGCTGGACAAGCCATATCAATTAATAGACAAGTTTTCTCCTTCTGGTTTTTAACAATAATGTCTGGCCTGTTTGCTTCAATTTTTCTGTCTGTGTAGATGGTGTAATCCCATAGAATGGTTACATCTTCTATTTCTGTAACCGGTGCTGGGTGATGTTCATACCAGTGTTTGCCTACAGCTTTTCCATAATGTTTGCATATTGCCCAATGTAAATATTGCCCAACTCTATCGTGGCGATTTTTATATTCATTTGGGGCAAGCACAGAACAGCCTGAGATTAGGTGGTCTATTGTTTCTTGGTGTTTATCACAAAACCTGCATTTTGGATCCATATTATTATGCATAATATTTGCCTGAAAGTTTCTCGTGAAAAGACTTTGGTCTTGTGCTGCAAGAATAAAGCCTTCAGTTTCAGACTTTAATCCAGATGCACGTAACCATCGATGAGTATTAACTTTGTCAACATTGGATTTATTGGCACGTACTGGATATTGGCCATGCAGAGGTTTGTCTTGCCAGCGCTGTTTCTTCTGTTCAAGAGCTTTATCTTTGGCTTTCATTTTCATATTCTTTGCCGCAATAGCCGGCTCTTGGCTTCCGTTCTGCTTTTCTACAGAATCTACTAACTGTAAATCTTGTTTGTATTTACTGCCTTTATTTATTATTGAATATTTTTTCTTTCTTTCTTCATGTTGCCTTACTAATTGTATCATCCAATCCTTTGTTGTTTCTATGTATGTTAGTAAGCCAATAGTTGTTGTCTTGTATGACAATTCCAGCTGAATAAGACCCCTTCCACCTTCTTTACGGGGTATGTATAGACGGTCTACATCAGCCTTTGGGTGATGCATCCTATGCTTAGAAAGAAGCTTTCTTGTTTTAGCATCCATTCGCCTGATGTCGTTTAGAGTCCAGTTTAAGATGTTGAAGCTATATTGGACAACTGGGATTGCAAGGCTATTAATGGCCATAACTCTATTCTGTGAATTTAATTCAGTTTTTAATATCATTCGTAGCCTTCTATAGTACTCTTTACGCACTATTTCTTTCATTTTTTTATGGTGAATGTTTTCGCTCTCATTTACACCTAGGTATTTATAAGCTTCTTCTGGTTTCAATTCTTTTATTGTTACAGCAGGGTCTAGGCTAATTGAGGATGTTTCTTGTATTGATCCACGTAAAACTGTAGCTTTAGCACATTTATTCAAATTAAATTTCATTCCAATGTCTTCGCTGAAGCATTTTACAGTTTGCAGAAGACCTTCCAGCTCATTATCATTCTTAGCATATAACTTTAAGTCATCCATGTAAAATAGATGGCTTATTTTCTTTTGGCCTATTTTATAACCACATTCTGTCTTATTAAGTTGACTGGTTAGTGCTATTAATGATATGCAGAATAGTAAGGGAGATAAAGAATCACCTTGAAATATACCTCTTTTGATGTTTATTTCATCAGACTTATAGGTTCCATTCATATGATTGAGGTAAAGGGTTGTTTTCCATATAGACATGCACTGTTTGATGAAATTGATGATGACGGGCGATATCTTGTATATATTTAAAGTCTTTAAAATCCATTCATGTGGCACACTATCGAATGCCTTTCGGTAGTCTATCCAGGCAGTACTAAGATTTTTATTTGTACTGTAGCAGTTTTCCAGGATCATTTTGTTAATTTGCAATTGGTCTTTACAGCCATAACAGCCACGTTTGCACCCTTTTTGTTCAAGCGGTATCATGTCATTTCTTTCTAAGAATAAATATGTTTGTTTTGTTAAAATAGATGCTAGTAGTTTATATGTTGTCGGAAGACATGTAATTGGTCTGTAGTTTTTCGGGTTGTTTGTGTCACCATTCTTGGGTAGAAGAAATGTAATTCCTTTTGTCATCCATGCAGGAATTTTAGTGGTATCGTCAACCATTTCTTGGAGCTCTTTGGCTATTTTTTTATGTGCTGCATTTAAATAATATAGCCAAAAGTTAGGAATTTTATCTATACCTGGAGTTTTCCAATTGTGTGCTTTTTTTAGTGCAAATTTAACATCATCTTCTGTAATTCCAGACCATGTCTGTTCGGGTTTATTCTTCATTCGTTCTATCTCCTGCGTAATCCAATGTACTTCCTTGCTAGGTTCTTTAGGGCAAGCCCATATCTTTTCCCAGAACTGTGTGACTTCTTCCATTCTCGGGGGTACTGTCACTTCAATTCTTTTTTTACCTATTTCCCTGTAAAATCTCTTTGTATCAGTCTGAAAGATCTTGTTTTGTCTGTAAAATTTTGCTCTTTTTTCATAGCGTCTTATTCTTTGAGCCTTCAGTTGGATTTTTTGCTTTATTTTTTCTTTATTTGATAAGACGTCATTTTCATTCCTGATGTTATATTTTTTTTCGGTTCTTCTTCTTTTCCTAGTTCTTACATTTATTCCTCTACTCAGTTCATCCAGTACTGACAGTTCACTTCTTAGTTGTTCGATTTCTTTTTCGATTTTTCTTTTCCAAGGTGGATCTTCACGTCTGCGTGACTGCCTTGATTTTATTTTGATGTTTAATTTTTTTGTTGCTGCTGTTGCTGATGCATATATTACTTCGTTAAGATTTGTATTCGGGTCTTCATCCAGTATTGATTTCAGTGCTGCATTGTACAATTTAATAGTTCGGAGGTTTTGTTTTGTTGGTTGGAATTTTGGGAGCTGTTCACTTTCCTCCATTGTAATACTTTGTATTTGACTTAGCTGGTTTTTTATTTCTATCTTGGCTTCCTGTATATTGTTCTTATTTTCCGTCAAATAATTATCTTCGATGTGTTCTGAACTCGTTTTATTTTTGTCTTTTAACTGACTCAGACTCAGATCGCACCTTTCCAGCACTTTTAGACTTACATCATTATCTTCGCAGTGATTTGCGTGTTTCACGGTTTCTACATTATGACCTGTGATTTGTTTGATGTTATTACTTTTTATTTCTGGTTCAGGTTCCTTTTCATATTTTGTTGATTCGACTCTTCTTGTTACAATTCTTTTAATTTCGTGAATCTCAGCCTCTGACAGTCGGTTATTACGAATAATGTACCTACGTACATTGGCTAATTTATTTTCGTCAATATACTTTCTATTTGTTTGACCAACTTTTTCACGCCAAATGTCATATGTTTGGCGAGTCATATTTTTTTGAGGTTTGAGTAACGCTTCATGAAATGCAGTCATAACGACTTTGTACTCCTCACGAGACCATTTTATTTTTTCTTTCTTTAAATATACGGTTGTAGATCTTGCTGGTGAATTTTCAGGACCATCATTAGGATTATCCTGGTTGTGGGGACCTGAAGATACATTCTTTGTGTAGGAGTTTGTTCCTATGGCAGATTTTTCGACCTCAGGTAGGTTCCCTCCTGAAGGACGGGCTCCCTGTTTATCCACTGGAAGAGCCATACTGGACTTTTTATTTCTATTTGTGTTTTTCATGTTTTTCCCAAGAGTGACGCACGGGTCCAAAAGTCCACCCAAAGTTGCCCGGCACGTTGGGTAACGGTCTTTTACAAACAGGGTCCCGAAGCCTGTAGGGAATCGTTTGTGACCTCATAACGCAGTAGCCATTCACTCCTCGGCACGATTAACACCTTGAGTTGCGGGTTGTTGTTCGGAGTTTTCCTTCTCCTAAATGGGCTGCCAAGCAACATCTGACATAGACGCGATTGGAATTCAAGGAGAAAGACGGCTCAACGAAACAAAACATCAATATTACTAGAGTAGTTTGTTTGAAAAAAAAAAAACAAAAAAAAAAAAATTTTAATATCTTAAGAAAAAAAAATCCTGCTTATATTAAAACAAAATTTCATATTGAGAAAAGGAAAAATTCAAATAGAGAGACGTTTGTTGAAAAAAAAAAAAAAAAAAATGTAATAATAAAAAAAAAATGTAATAATTCAAAAAAAAAATAGCCATCACCTGGTCAGTGTATGTTTTGAAAACACAATTTCTAAAGAAATCTAAAGGAATCTAATATTGTTAGAACGTAACGTTTGACAATAATTTTATACACAATGTAGAAAATTAAATTTATAAAAAAATTCATAACAGACATTGTTAAAGTTAAACAATTTACGTTCAGTAAATATTGAAATTTAATATTTCAAAATTTTGTAGGCTGTTACTGATGAGTAAGATTATTTACGTTTAAATTGCATTTATTTACTTTTCCAATTTCCCATTATATCTAAGCCATAGCATGTTTCCTTTAATAATAAAGCAATTATAAGGCTCTAAAATTGTAATAGAGTTTAACTGCCACCAAGAAAAATAAACAACTACTTTTTCACAATGATATTTACGCACCTTATTCAATCTATAGTAAAAACTTTTGGTTGGATGTCGGCACACAATCGTATTGATAAATGCTACGATATATCCCATTAAATTTATTGTTTTCAGGGTTTTTAATCTTCGGATGCTACCTACTTACGCGTTTGAAACAAAAATAATGCATTCCGATGAGCGCTACCTTATCTGACGAATTTCCCAAAGTCTCTATTATGACTTGTTCATTACGGCAAGATGTTTCTTTCAATGATCAGTTCCGATTTTGAATTCAAGAATCTACGAGAAACGGTATAAACAAAAACCTTTATCAAAAGTAAAAAAAAGCAGAGCAATCTGCTTCAAATAGCTTGAATTTATTTGTTCAAATTGTTGAAAAAATTAATACTAAATAGATATAAAAATCAACTAAAATCTTTTTCCAGAAATAAAATACTATTGAAGCATTGAAAAGACAAATAAGATATGTGCTTAATCGGAATGGTAGGAGCAATATGAATAAAATATATTGGAGAAATTTGCAACTAAAGTATGCTGTTTGTATTTTTGTGAAGATTTTTTTTATTTTAATGTAGATATTTCTCCGGGGAGTAATATCGTGTTCAAAATATAAAAATACCGCTGCTTCTCAAATCAACAAGACTGAGTTTAACAGCTGTCCTCTTACACAGTGATTCGTTAATAGTAATTAGGATTTAGGATAACGCAATGCCATCCTATTAAGCGCAATGTCATTATGTCTACTATTTCAAATTTTAATGTGTAAACAAGTTCAGTAATTGCGCATAAGTTAATATATAGCGACATTTTAACTAATTTGTGTGACTGTGAGTTTTCGGACCAATCTTGCATTGAATGACAATTCCCTTTAATTAATGATTATTTGGAAGCATCTGTTGAAGCAGATTCTCGTCGAAACACCAGTGTTTGTGTATACAAAAAAACAAACAAACTAAACAATCATTTTGTTCAATACAAACACTACAAGCAAATCTGGAATAAAACTAAGGAGGGAAAGAATTGATTACACCGTTCAATCATTTGCAGCAGAATCACAATCTCTTTTCTACGGCAGTATGTTACAGAATGTTTGATATAGATACTGTGTGCAAATAACCAATAAAAAACATTCAAGTCAATCCGATTAACATGACTGTTAACAAATAGATAACTTTAGCTTCAGAAAATTTTAATCTAGCGTTTAGTAAAATATAACACAGGAAATAATTGGTCCAGGAGAAATCACCATCACAGTCATTTGTTCTCAACAACTTGATTATTTTACTGGGCCAGTATACCAAAAAGTACAAAACTGGCGAATGTTACCCTCCGACCTAAATCTTTACTGAGCAAAACAAATCGAGAAGAATTTGCATGAAATTTGAAACTGCAAATCAATTACTTCTTTTTAAATAAATATTGATTTCACATATTAATAACATCACAGCTGTCGGCATGTGATATCTGGAAAATAGAAAGATAGTATTTGTATATTTTAACGTGATGATTTGAACGTTTCTGTAATAAATATTCATGTTGGGATCTTCATACATCGTGTCATTTGAACCTTTTCTTGTTTTATAAATGTTTATATATATGAGAATTTTCTTCAGGGGGAACTTTCATTCTTTCTTTTAAATTTTCGGTCGATCAAACTTCCCACTCAACGAAAAAATGTTTTTTTTAATAAATGTTCTAATGCAATATTAGAATATAAAATTTGGAAATTGTCTATTGATATGGTCAATATGGTATTTGTATTTTTTAAAATTTTATTGATTTCATATTAGCATTGATAATAGCATTTGTAATAAATGCAGAAAATATATAATATTACGTTCTAATGTAATTATTTGATAAAGTTTTGACTTAAATTTATGGAAATATTTTAATATGTTTCAATGAGAAAATTAATAATTAAATAAAGATAAAGATAAATAAAACAAATATTATAAAAAGGCTGAAGTAACGAAATATAAAAATATTAAAAATAAACTAAAATATTCTCAATGCTCGCGGATGCAAAAACATCCCTTAATTAAACATTTATCTACATTTCCTCTATATTTATCTATCTTTGATCTATCACACTGACGCCAATATCGTCTTTAAAAGTTGGAATTTTGTGTTACGTCGGAATGTTATCGACCAAAAAGTAAAATCTTCCTACACATTCTACGACGAATGCTTATTTACATCGTGCAAAGTTTGCGAATGAGTCGAAATATCAAGAACCAATGAAATACACACAGCATCTGACATATCAATAATGCTATTGCATATATAAACAAGAGAGAAGTATGTCCAGTCACACAACTCCTTGTGGAAACAGACATATTATAAGATTGGTTTAACACAACTGAAAGTGTCTCAAAATAAAACAAAATTTATGTTCAAATAAATATTCATGTTCGTTTTTTTTTTTAACAATCTGTTTTCTGCTATCAAAAGGCCTTGTAATACCAGAAAAATATCATCTTCATAAAAGAATAAAACGCAGAGTCATTTACCAGTTTACGTTTTTTCTTACGAATTGAACGAATCATTTCGTAAACGAAATCCATGGGTAAAATAACAAAATTACCACGTGCACATACACACATATGCTTATATATATATAAGACCGTATAAAGTCTATATATTAAAGACCGCTATATATATATATATATATATATATATATATAAGTAATGTTAAAATATATAAGTAAATAAATTCGCCAAGTTACTAACATTCCTTTCTGTTTTTAATTTATCTTCTTTTTCTTGGATAGCACTTTGTATTTATTGAAAATATTATAGTTAATATCTCAATGAAAATTGTCCAGAAATAGAAATAATTAATGTGACAGGTATAGCAGATATACACAAACAAAACAGAACAAAAGACATGCTCTACCACAGGATACATAACACTAATATCACGGAAAGAGAAAATACTTTAGAGATAGAACAAATACCCTCCCACGATGAAAGGGGACAACCCACAATAAATACAAATATTGAAATGATCAGAAATGAAATCAGCACTACCCAAATTGAACAGGAAAAAATAATTAAATAAAATAGAATTGTAATAGAAATGCTGGTAGTCAGTCTTACATGATTTCGACAGTGACAAGATCGCAGACGTAATAAATGAAATATACAACAGTGTTAATATACTAGAGGATTTATGTAATCTCATTTCATAGTACTGCCTAAAAAAGCCAGGTGCAAACGAATGTGAACTCCATCAAATAATCAGCATAATAAGCCACATAACAAAACTATCATCTGATTGCAGCAGGAATAAACCGGAAATAAGCCAAGAAAAGCGCGGTATAATGAGAAATTGGAACAAGGAATGTAGTATTTATGCCTGAAATGATATCAGAAAGAGCAATACAAATACAAAAGCATGTATACCTGCGATTTATAGATTAAGCAAAAGTGTTTGATAAAGTACGTAACAAGCTACTGTCGTAACTGTTAGGAGGTTTGATTTATTGGGGCAGAGTATTAGAATAATTCAGGACTTATACTGGAAATCGCCTGCATACTCAGAAAATGAATTCAGTAAATATACAAAATTACAAAGTTGTATAATATAATAATGTGTCTGATCACCCGACATTCAGTCTTTACAGTGAAGCGAATTAGAAGTCCTACTATGATTCATTATTGGCGGTCACAATCTTAACATGTAGATGTTACTATGTTGATAGCGGACAGAGAAAGGAAACTATAGAGCTCTTATTGAAGGTAATGAAGAAAGCAAGAAGAAAGAACTAAACATCAATTGTATGGTTGTTAGCAAAAGAATAATCTCAAAGTGCAAATTTCAAATCGAAGGTACCAAATCAAGAATTTAAATATTTAGAAAGCGTTTTAACAGAGAACAGAAAATACAACATTGAAATCCTAAATTGAGACAGAGAAAGATAAGCAAAGTATTAGAAACAAAGAAATTAATACTAAATTGTTATGTAATATCCATCGTTCTATATGTCAATGGATTCTGGGCGATTTCTTCAGAGATTGAAGAAATTGAAGCAAAAGAAAGGTGATTCTACAGAAGAATGCTGAGCATATAGACTGAATATATGAGCAAAGACGGGGATTTAGAAGAAATGAAAACAAAAGGACACATACCTAACCCCAGAAATTGACACTCACAGGACATACTGAAGACAAGAGAAATAGGGAAAGGCCGCGTATAATCTATCTGACGAGCCTGTGTAAATGAAAGACAGGGATTAGGAGAGATAGCAAAATGATAGAATCTACAAAGGACAAGAAATTACGAAGAGACATGATCACTCACGTTCTGATGGGAATTGAATATAGTTTTTATTATGTTAGCGTGATTATGTTTAGTTTAATTTTAAGCTTTTTTAGGTTTTATTATATATAAGTTAAACGGTTAAACCCAACATAGTTGTCTCGAGAATCTATTCATTGTTTCATAAATCTTCTTGTCAACTACAAAAGCAACTTTATTTAACATCGTTTTTTTTTTCATGACACTGCTTGGAAATTCTCTAATAATTATCTACTGTTTGCCACAAATTTTGTTTATCGTATATTTGTGGGCATCGCACAGATGTATAAACACCTGTGCGATGGCCAGTATTTGAGTTAGTCATTGGCGCAACTTTCCTTTTGTGTTAAATGAATCATATGTTAGATCCTAAGAGTTGTCCGTATAGTCGGGTAGGATGGTTCAAATGACAGAGGGCTTTGGCTTCTTTTCTGCTGTTTTTTGTTTTTCGGGGACTGCTCTTCTCTAATTGGTTCTTATTGCAGCTTCCGTGTCCAAATTGACTGGATCGATTTCTGTCTTCGGCAAGGTGTTTTTGAGTTGATCCTTGAATCGACGACGTGGGGCTCCACTTGACCTCTTGCAAAATGCAAACTCCAAGAATATTTGTCTGGCATTCGAACACTGTGTCCGGCCTATCGATGTCTGTGGTTTTTAGCCTCTTCATCTTTGCGTATAAGAAAACTTTGTTGTTCGTGATCCGGTCAAACTACGTGTTCCGTAGAACTTGACAAAGTTTCATTTGATGAAATCTTTCAAGTTTGCGGATGTATTTTCGATAAGAGTACCCAGGTTTCACAGGCGTACAGGAGAGTTAAGATTACAACATCTCGGCAGGTGATGATCTTGTTCACCCAGGATTGCTCAAGACTCTTTTTAATAGCTTCATGTATGCTGCGTGAGGGGCTTTGATTCGGATACCGACGTCTTTTCTGCGGATGCATTTGATGTTAATATGCTACCAAGGTATAGAAACTGTCCAACATTCTCCAGGTATACGTACAGAGTACAGAGTAGTGTGTACAGAGCAAATGTACCCTCTGGAGAAATTGTCTGCTAAGTTGTAGAGGTCTTAGAGTTCATGGGCCAAGGCGCATGCGATCATGTTCACACGATTCTTCAGAATCCTGGATCCTGATAACACTGGAACTAAGCATGGCGATTACCTCTAAAAACAAGAATCCTCCTGCTACGGATCTGGGAAAAGAATGAAGTGTAATCAAATATGAAGGATACGAATATCGTCACTATCTTCAAGAAAGGATCAATAATCATTTAACATTCTTCTTCTGCATAATAAACATTATGTGTGTAAATGTTCTTGGTTGAAAAGTCAGAAAGTTTGGTATTAGTGACGTTAAAATAAATGTAAGTAACCAATAAAATTCACAACAATACTTTATAGTAATATTAAACATCTGGAAGTAAGTATATACATTGCTTATTTGAAGTAAAATAAAACAGATTTTCGAAAGTTCGACCAAACACGAAAAACAGATATCGATTAGAAATGAATAAAAGAATGTTCCCAACAGCAGAGATAATCTAAATTGTTTGAAAAGGTCAATTAATTCATGATTTATTTGCATATCGTTCCAGTTGCAGATCATTTGTCACTTTATTCAAATACAATTTGACTGAAAAACATCTTTTTATGTTTTTATTGTTTAGTTTACTTATTAAAATTCAATATCGGTAAACATCATATCAGTTATCAATATATGTTACCATTTAAGCCAGATTGTTAACATACCGTGACCACTTTATAATGTTTAATATCGAATTAAATAAACTTCTATACTGTTGCTAATAAAGAAATATCTTATTTTCAAAATATCTATAAAAAAAACATTGCTGAAATATATTGTTGATTGCAAGATTGGAAAACTATAAACACAATTTTTCCTAATGAATGATTTTGAAGTTATATTTTACATTTATGGTGTATTTCAAATTCATTAATAAACTAGAAAATATTTTTTTAAGATGAGGAAAGTTGATACTGGAAAAATATTACAAAACAATTCAAAAACAATATTGCATGAGTATATTGTTTTGTTTGCAGTAACAATATTTTCTCATTCAAATATTTGACCAAAATAATGATGTTATAATATCGAAATATTTAACATCACGATTGGTGCTACTTTTTTATAAATCGAAATAATACTGAAATCAATAAAATGAAAATACTTTTTAATTCAATGATTCAAAAGCAAAATCTATTTTGTAAATGATATCTTATTTTATTGCTTGCAATGTGACAACTGTAAATTTCTTCTATAAGTAAGTTTCGGTAAAATTGTTTTAATTACCATTAATAGAAAAATATTTTCTCGAAATATTTTTCGAAGTCATTATAATAAATAAAGAGGTTCTTTAATAGGAAATAAAATAGACTTTTACTAAGATTCGACTGTTTAAAGTTTTTTTTTCTATTTCAGGAGGTAATTACTTGTAGACCAAATAAAATTAATGCATTAAATAATTTATTTAAATTTTTATAATTTTTAAAGATTCTTCAGTTGAGTACTATACGGGATACGCGCTGTGGCGATCATGTCCTGAAAGGAACATGACTGACTGGGCAGAAGATTATCCCACAGTAGGTTGCCATCACTTTCTGCGGTAAACTGGTTGCCATTCAAGTCAGTAGAACCCAATCTGTCTTGTTATTTAACCCATAACTGGAGGGAAGAGACTAATAAGTTTCCCAAGGGTATTTGCACGTAAGTGAATGCAAGGAATTCAACTGGAATTTGAACTCAGCTACCCGATTTCTCGTTCCGAGTCGATATCCATTGCACCACAACACACAAATCTATTATTCATTAATGTCGGTACATTTTTAAAATAGTGATACTGAAAATATTATAATTGTTTTGGTTTTGTTTTTTTACATTTCTAAAGATTTCACTACACAAGAAAATAAGGAGAAAATGCAGACAGGCTAAAGAGTAATGGCTCAATGACAAATGTGCAAAAGTAGAGAGACTGAGCAGGAATAATAAAGCAGACATGCATTAAGAAATAAAAAAAACTGACAGGACAATAAACCTGTTCTTCAACAGGATGTATAAAATCCAAAGATAGAACAATCATATTGGAGAAAGAGGAAATACGGTAACGATGGGAAGAATATATAAATATCTTTTTCACGACAACCGATAATACACAGAGATGTGGAAGGACCGGAAATATTAAAGTCTGAAGTGGAATCTGCAATAGCCAAACTGAACAGAAACAAAACAGCTGGACCAGACGGCATAGTCATAGAGCTGCTGATAGCCCTGGAAGAATTTGTCATAGAGAAAATGACAGAAATAATAAATTAAATTTATAATAGCTATCTTCATAGCGCTGCCTTAGAAGCCAGGAGCAAACGAGTTCAAACTCCGCAGAACCATCAGTTTAATGAGCCATGTAACAAAACTGATCATCCGAATTCTGATGAATAGAGCGAGAAGCAGAATCAGGCCAAAGGTAGGACGAGAACAGTGCGGTTTTGTCAAAGACACTGGAACAAGGAACGCCATATTTATGAATAGGATGCTCTCTGAAAGAGCAATACAAATGAAGGACTTGTACCTATGTTTTATTGATTATGCAAAGGCGTTTGACAAAATACGCCACAAAGAATTGATGAAGATACTTAACAGCCTCGACATATTTGGGAAAGATCTAAGAGTAATCAAGAATCTCTACTGGCAGCAAACTGCCGACATACGGACAGGTAACGGATTCAGCAGTTATACAAAGATTGAAAGGCGCGTAAGACAAGGATGTGTCTTTTCACCGGATCTATTCAACTTGTACAGCGAGACTATTCTGAGAACCCTAGAAGTTATGCCAGGATTCGTCATCAGAGGCCACAATTTAAACAATATAAAATACGCAGATGACACAGTGCTGATAGCAGACACAGAAAGAAAACTACAAGACCTCCTACAGAAGGTAGCTGAAGAGAGTGACAAGAAAGGGCTATAAATAAACTGCAAGAAAATCGAATGCCGGTCATCAGCCAAAAGGGCAGCCCAAAATGCCAAATACAGGTGAGGGACTCTAAAATCAAGTAGGTACAAAAATTTAAATATCTAAGTTTTCTAACAGAAGACGGAAAGTGCGACACTAAAATCCAAAGGCGAATTGGCATAGCGAAGGAAGCACTCCAGAAGTTGAGTAAAGTAGTAAGAAGCAGGGCAATTTTGCTAGAAACAAAGAAGAGAGTCCTGGATTACTATGTGATGTCGGTTCTTCAATATGGCAGTGAATGTTGGACAATATCTTCGAAGATGAAGGGAAACCTTGAAGCAGCTGAAATTTGGTTCTACAGAAGGGTGCTGCGGATATCACGATGCTGCGGATATCGCGAGCATGTGAGCAATGACGAAGTTTTGTAAAGGATGGAAACGAAAAGGAAATAAATAGTGAGCATCAGGAGGAGACAACTAAAGTTTCTGGGACATGCAATGAGGAAGGAGGGCTTGGAGAACCCGATATCAACAGGCCAGATAGAGGGGAAAAAGACAGGGGAAAGCAGCGGATAACATATTTGAAGGACTTGATAAGGTGGATGACGGAACGAGGGTTGCATGATGCAACAGGAGAAAGCGTGCTAAAAGCCACCAGGGATATGGAAATGTGGAAAGCCATGATTGCCTTCGTCCTGAAAGAACATGGCACATAAAAGAAGAAAGATTTCAGAAATAACTCCATTTCAACTTAGAATTAAATAATGTTTTTATCATTTTTTCTCCATTTTTCTGCTTAATGATATAACTTTACGAAAACTGATGCACTCTTTTTTATGATTGAATTGTTTGTGTTAATGGATGTAAAATGTCCCTATTTTTATTTATTTTAAGTAAATTTATACAAATTTTCAATCGTAGAAATAGCATAAAATCTTAATCAATAAATTATACTTATTAAATTGTTTTAGCGTTGATCATAAGTATCGTATCGTTTAATCTTACAACTCTATACCACATGCTTACTTGTTGAAACTCACTTTAAGATTAATTTTAAAAGACAGAAAACCAGATTTTAACTAACGTACTTTTCAGTCAATGATAATCTAATGTTGTAAATATTAGTTCTTTACAGAAAAGTTTTCTATTTTTAAATTAGATCGGGCACATGAAATCTGTAATGTCTAATTTGCATTAGAATCTCTGAAGTTTGAATTATTGATTGTACAGATTCAAAATAACGTTGTATAGTCTATATTTTATATTGTTAATTTATTTTTCAATGAAACTATACCAGTATAATCGCAAAATATTCAGTAGGAATATATAGGCTGATATTAATAATGAAAAGTTCACGTCATTGTGTCGAAATCTTAATTTGGCATAAGCCGATGGATTTATTTAAAACTATCAATAAACTTTGTAATATCAGTTTTTCAGAAGAACTTGTTTAAAACTAATAATCGTGTTATCTCTTATTTATTCTCGAATAAAGCAATACGAATTGTTGAAACTTCGATAAGTAATCAAATGAGAGAATGCCTGAAGACAACTTTACCAGACTCAGAATGTTCATAGAAGACTGTGATTTATTCAGGTAACGAACTGTTTCCTTTTCTGAGCTGTGTAACTCATAGAATTTAGACAAATGAAAAAAAAAATTGAAACTTTAGGAGAACTACACCAATGAGATAAACAATAAATATATCGTAACAGAATACACCGGAAGCTTTTAGTGAATACTTTCGGGTTTCTTTGCTTCCATTACATTATCCATCCCATTGCACACCTTACAAAAACACATAGATATATGCATATATATATATATATATATACAAACATTAGGAAACATATTCCAGTTACACATATAAACACATCGATTTAATGGGTTTTGAAAAATACACGTGTATGTATATAAAAAGAAAAACAAAGTAAAAAAAAGAGAGAAAGGTGAAATATACAAATTTCCTTTGATGTTTCCATTTAGATTCGTCGAATTTATTTTCTCTCGAGATAAATTCAATGTTAGAAAAACTTAAATATTTTATTTATTCTATCTTTACATTGCCAAACTATGACAATTTTATAGATTCCTTACTACTTAGAATGTAGAAAGATTTTTATATAAAATATATTATGTGTTCATTCAGTAGAACATGTTTTCCTCTTAAAATTAACAAATAGCATTAAATGGTGAGAAACAATTGGAAAATACACGGACAATATGACGGAGGCATGATTTCAAAATAAACGAAATACAGCGTAGACAAAATTGGGACAATTTTTATAGAATTGTATTGGAATTAAGAAAGAAATGGGTAAAAACTAAAAAAAAAAGGATTGAAATGGATGTGCGCAATGGATATTTAGTCGCTTTAATTTCGCAGTACAGTATTCATTTTGAGTATAAAATATTTCATTTTAAATATTAGAAAATAGTGAGAACTTTTATTTTACTAAAATAGTTAAGTTCATATTTATTAGAAAGAACTGCATCTTAATTTGTTTTGTTAAATGATAGAACAAAGATAAAATAGAAAATAACTTATACATATAAAAATACTTCAAGTACATCTAAATAAATAATTCTTGACTCAGTTCTATATGGATATCGCAATAAAAATAATAGCTGTTAGAAACCATACACGTGTTTAAAATTATTCAGAGATTTTCTTAATGTGTTAAAATATGTGTAATATTGATTACTTGTGTCAATTAAGGTCAATATCAAAAGGCTAAAACTAAACATCTATGATAAATTTGACAATAAAAAAATGATACAATATTCGAAGTGTCATTAAAATGACACAATATTCGAAGTGTCATTAATGTCAACAAAGTTGTCTTTATTTCGTGATCGAATTCAAGTAAATCTGATACAACATTGACAACTCTACACTTAAAACCTACAAAGAAATCAAAGCCATTCATTATCTTTCTTCGTTTATTGCTAAAATTTCTGTATTTAATTGATTAAACGAGCATTCAAGTAGCAAAAATGAGACAATGGTATAGTTCTAAATAATATCTTCAATAATAATATCTTAATATCTTCAAAGCAATCATAAAACGGAAAATGGTCGAATTTGAATAAGCCTACAATTTAAAGTTTCTTTTTTCTTAATTTATGTGTGTATGTATGTATATAAACAAATTTAGTATGCGAATACATAAACGCCTACAATTAACTGTCAATATTCACACGTCTCATCTTTTTTTCTATGAGGTCAAAGCTTATGTCAAAATCTTGAACGAACCTGTAATCTTCACGGTTATATTTTAACATGAAAAGTCAATAGTTAAGCTTTTACTTTTTAGTAAAACCTATGTGATAATATTTTAAGCGAAATTTAATCAAAAAATTAACTCGTCAGATATAAACGCTATATACATATGTTGTTGTTGTTAGCACAAGCTTTAATCGCGTTTTTTAAACAATTTCAGATTTAACTTGAATTTTAGTTATCCACCTTTTTCGACATAACATGATAATGTTATCATTAGTTTACTTACTTAATTTGTTTAATTATACGTATTCTATCAACTCAAGGCGTTATACTAGTGGGCAAACAATTCCTAGAAAGTTCAACCAATTAGAGCATATCTGAGTGTCAGAATAAGACCAAATAAGAATCGCAAAAAGTTATGAGATGAAGAATAGTGGTTGAATTACGACCAACGGAGATTCATACTCGATACTGAAAATGCTAGAATTTCTTGGATCACAACGTTCTCGAAGCAAATTACTTTCCACATTAATATTGGCATAGTCGTATTTGTCAGTGAAAGATATCAATACCGAAATACAAATTGTTATGGATGCCTGGGAGTGTATATTTATTATTGCTGTAATACAATAAATGTGGAATATAGCCAAAGAGGGAGTGTGTGAGGCTGGTCAACACTTTCCATTCTGGACCTAGCTAATCAAGTTCACAACCCAGTCACTCATTACAGTTTGTTAATTCAGCACAAGAATTCATCCATCACCGTCCAATCCTACATATATCAAAATAGCACATATTCAAAGAGAGACCTAAAAGCAGGGAAAATCCCATGCACTAAAAATGTCTTTTATATAGAATGTATCATAATGGAGTCATGAATTCAAGCAAATGATGATGATATGGCTAACAGAGATGAATATTCTTTGCCTGTCATTTTTCAATCTTTTCTATAGAGTGCCATCTATCACCTGCTATTTTCTATTGAATTTTTTTGGTTAATATTAATTTGAATTTCTAATTTCCGTTTTTTCCCAATAATTGTCCCATGTCATTTTCTAATGAACACAATATGATAATACAATAATAAATTTGAAAAATCTTGTATCGACGCATACAAAACAGTTAGATTTAACAGAGTTGTTTTTGCTAAACCTTTCAGAATAATAAAAAAAATCTGTCAACTGTTGGGATTCACTATAACTATTTAAGTGATATTGCACTATATAAAATGTCATGTTTCGCCATTTATATATTAGTTTCTGTATTAAGTTCACGTAACGATATTTATTAAGAAAATTTTTTATTTAAACTACCCTCAAAGCAGAGTATAACACTCATTGAAAATATACATTTTATTTCTATCAAGTAAACTTTGAGATAAATGTTGATGTTTCAATTCCATATTTAAATTTTACAAAAGAATTCAGTTCAAATGCAGATAATAAAATGTGTAACATTAAACAGATATACTGGAAATATTTAAAATATATTTGAAATACTTGAAAAACAATATCTTTAATGTAGACTAAAATCAATCTCCTGAAAAATATAGTTTGTTTCAAAAACATCAGTTTCTGAGTGGCTAAGAAAGTAAGACGAATTAAATTATTTCTATATCTTTACTTAACTGTTTCCTTTTCAACGCTGTGTTCCCAACATTCACTAACTTTACATACACATATATTATCGACATAAACAAAAAATATCTCCTTCTCTCTCTCTCTCACCCCAAAACACACACACACACACACACACACACACACACACACACACACACATACACTCCCCCTACATATAGATAGATAGATAGATAGATAGATAGATAGATAGATAGATAGATAGATAGATGCAAATAATTTCAGTGTCTTTTCTGATGGGTTTGTGATCTGTAACATTTTTGCAATTTCCAACGTTGTATTCACATTATTCACTAACTTTACAATATCTTTTTCTCTTTTGAGACTAGACTTTTATTAAAACACATGCCAATTAAAATACAACTATATATATATTTATGTCCAGTATAATGAAACACGTATACAATTAGTTACAGAAAATACATACCGACAAGCTACTTTAATTTTTTTAAAATAAAAATATTATCAACAAATTTAACATATATATCATATAAGTAACTAGTGTTGTGCAGTTAATACTTATCTTACTGTGAAAAAAATTGACTTGCATGATAATTCATGGCATAGGATATGTTTTTTATTCCATAATGAGTGGGCTCGTACTGTCAAAAATGAAATTACGACCAACCAGCAAAATATTTATGTCGATATGCCGTCCAAAATGACGGCAACACATATATTAATATACACCTCCTATTAAGTATCTTACATTAAGACATAAGAAAAAATAATCTAAACCCCTGAGCGTAACAGGATATATATAATCGTTTTAAAGAACCATTAGTTGAAGGACCTAGTCGCTGTCCGTTATATTTAAAACTGCATTGGCTTGGAAGGAAATGTCAAACTGTAACTGATAAGATTTCGGCATGTGTTTCGTCCGGGTATTTTTCAGTGCAGTTACTTGTTGTTTTTCAGACAAGACTGTGTTTCCTTTCTTTAGTAAAGATAAGTTGTCCTATTTTCGTAAAAATTCCGTTGTTTATAGATTTAAATGCCGCTGCGATGCGGTATATATAGGACAAACCAATCTGAGGTTGGAGACGCGGGTTGCACAACACGTCCCCGCACATATACGTACAGGTAGCCCTCTTAGACCTATAAGAACAACCCAGGCTGTTCTGGATTCAGCTATTGGCCAACACCTGCTGGACAGACGGGCATGTGCATCTTTGTATGAGGACAAATGGTTTACTGTTCTGCACAGTGCTCGATCTGCCCATCATCTTCGCGTTTTGGAGGCTGTTTGCCTAAAATTCCCGCAGCCGAGCCTATGCAGACAGAAAGAGCGATTCATTCGCTCCTTACAATTACTGGAGGATTTGTGAGTGTAACAATTTTTCTTTTTTATTCACTCTTGTGGAATTGTATGTTTACACACCCTTATGTTTTAATATTTACTGTTTAAAGTTTATTTTTAAACGAATTCCATCTGGCCCCCAGTTTTGTAAGAAATCTTTCATTTTTTTGTCCTTTATTAACCATTTGTAATAAAGCCAACGTAAGCCCTTGGCCGATAGGTTCCTCGGGTTGGGATAATTATAATGACATCTATCTTATTTAAAGTTATTAATTTATTCTGTGGGTACAAATCCTTGTATATATATATATATATATATATATATATATATATATATATATATATATATAACCGTCTTTAATATATACACTTTATACGGTCTTATATATAGACTTTATACAAAAGATTATTTCATTTATAATTAAATAGTAATAATAAAAAAAACCTTCAATTTTGATTTCAGTAAAGAAAATAATTTGATAGCAGCTCCATCAAGAAAGGCAATTTCAGAGTCTTTTGAAAAAATGTTATTTCTAAACCTAAATTTTATTTTGACTATATTTTTGTATTTACAACTATTTCCCTTCTGAAACACTTATATTTTAAATTTTAAACAATGGAAAATAAAGTTTAAGTCATCTAATTGCACCTATTTCTGATATATTGCTTATAACGGAGAAGCCCATCATCTATGATTTCATGGTGAAATTCAAAATGGAAATCTGATATACAGCGCCGTGATCAAACTGAGAAATGCAATATTCATGATAATGTGTATTATCTTTCTTACAATTTAAGCCTTTAGGGACAAAATATCGACACTAAAGTAGGCTTGAAGTTGTCATAAACGCTAAAGTGATAACTTAATGTTTATATACAGACAGCACAGTGATACGTGACTACTGCACTATCTACCATCAGTTCATCTAATAGCGAGTTTCAAATCGATAACATGTAGAATTTTGAGTTGCAGCAACGCCACAGCTCAAACTGGCATATAGAGTGGTAGGAAAGATTATTTACTAAATGTTATGGTCTATCTATTCAAAATAGAGTAATACGTCTTTTATATATAAATATACATCTGTCTGCGGATGACTATATATATATATATATATATATATATATATATATATATATATATATATATAGGCTAGTTTCTGTTATATTTTTCTACAGCAATTTTGTTATTATTGCTTTGATCAAGCAACTTCAATAAATAGGTATTTTAAAATCTGAAACCTATTCTTATCTACATATCAGCATGAGACATATTAAATAGATATGAGCATGTTACTTCCAACTCAAAATGTTGAGTGATTTGTTATTCCATTACAAACTCACTTACAAAATGGACAATCACAGAATACAAAAAAGCCTTCAGTTAGGTTTGTGTTTAGAAAACGTTCGATATTGTCCCAGTCAATACTATATTGTTTTGATATTGCTAAGATTTTGCGAAAAAAATTGTGTTAGCTACTAATTAAAGTTTTTCAAATCTATTACAACCAGAAAAACAAAATTAATAAATAGCGTAAAGTTATTGCGGAGCGCTCTTTTTTCTTAGCAAATCAATAAAATAAATACAGAAGTGTGCATATTCATTGAAACAACTTATTAGCGCAGGTGAAGAAGACGTAGAAAGATTTGTTAGCGCTGATCATTCGTTGTCATTTATAATTGGCTAGCATCAAATATTTAATTTACGACCAACATTTATTATTAACTGTAATGGTGACAACAATTTTTGTGTCAGATGATCAATTTTGTATCATCAAGGTCAGCCATATAGTTTGGAGTGCATTCAAATTCTAGTCGACTAAAATTTTAATTATCTCAGAAATGCGTAAATATAGAAAATTATCCATACAAAGTTATGCACAATATTGACGCACGTTGATGTCTGGATTCGGAATAGAAAATACAAAAATAACAGAGAAACCAAGTGCTTAAAACAGTTTCAACCTGGGCTCTAGTAGCAAAATAAATTTAGTATGATTCGGAGATTTCAAGGCCCATCACTCTGAGTGGCTTAAAGACTCTGTTACTGATCTAGCGGGCGTCCACGCCATAAACTTCGCTATTTCCCAATCATTTACGCAAGTGGTTGACTTCCCCACTCGCTTCCCAAGCGCTCCCTCCGGACACTCCTCACTACTAGATATATGTTTTACTTCTGCCCCTGACGCCTGTCAAGTCTCGCAGCTTTGTCCGCTCGGCAACTCCGACCATGCTGTTGTCTTTCTCAGTATTTTTTCCACTCTCACACCCTTCAGGAGCCTCCTACCTATAGGACCTCCTACCGCTACCAAAAAGCTAACTGGGATGCATTTCACGATTTCTTCTGCGACGACCCTTGGGGAAAAGTGTTGGACCTCCCAGTTGAGGACTGTGCCTCTGAGGTCTCGTCATGGGTGAAAGCTGGCATTGATGCCTTCATACCCACCAGGAAGTATTGCCTAAAACCTCATTCCTCTCCGTGGTTCTCTCCTGCCTGTTCGGCCGCCATTGTCCACAGGAACCATTACTTCCGACTATTCAGGAGCCAATCATCTGATCACAATAGGCGTCTATTCACATCTGCTCGCAATAAGTGCAAGAGAATCCTGAATGACGCCAAACGGTTGTTTGCTGTGAGAATGCGACAGCGCATAGCTGACCGCAAGTTCGGCTTCAAGGACTACTGGCGGATATGCAAACGAGTGCTTAACAACTGCAAATCCTCTATGCCTCCTTTAATCCATGAATTTGAGGTTCTCACATCATCTGCGGACAAAGCTGAGTGCTTTGCCCGCAGATTCTCATCCAACACCACGTTCGACTCATCTGGAGTATGCCCACCCGACTTCCCCGTTAGAACTAAGGTCAAACTGCACGCCGTACATATTACACCGAAGGTAGTGTCCCGAGTAATTTCAAAACTTGACCCCATAAGGTGAGCGGTGGCGACGGAATCCCGGTGATAGTCCTTAAGAGGTGTGCCCCTGAACTCTCAACTGTCCTCTCTAAACTTTTTAACTACTGCCTTTCTGCTTCCTGTTTTCCTGCATGCATCGCCCTATCAGTCTTCTACCGATATTCGGGAAAGTGTTCGAGGCCATAATCAATGCTGAAATAGTTCAACATCTTACTGCCCACAAACTCTTCTCTGACAAGCAATATGGCTTCCGCTTTGCCAGGTCCACTGCCAATATGCTAACAAACTTTACGGAGTACATGCTCCGGACCCTCGATGAGTCAGGTTAGGCTCGTGCAGTTGCTCTGAACATCTCCAATGATTTTGACAGGGTCTGGCACTCTGGCCTCCTTTGCAAGCTACGGGGTTACGGCATTACGGACGCCTGCTTGACCTAATCCAGTCCTTTTTAAACAACCGCAAAATGAAGGTCGTTTTGAATGGGCATGCCTCCCAGATGAGATCAAGTCCCAAGTAGGCTTCTACGCCACAATATACTCCCGCACAAGTAAGAAACCTGGCATGGCGGACAGACATAATCTCGCTGCTGAACTTAAATGGGATCTACACTCTGTGTTGAATTGGGGCAAGAAGTGGCTTGTCAACTTCAATGCGTCCAAGACCCATCTGTTGTCTTTCAACCATCAAAGGCAACCTCTCCTGCTTCACATAAGCATGGACCAAGCGATTCTCCCTGAGTGCAATACACTGCGCCTCCTCGGCCTTACCCTCTCTTCTGATCTCAAATGGAACCGCTACATCGAATCCATAGTTAAATCCACTACTAAGAAGGTTGGGTCACTGTGCCGATCCAGGATGTTCTTTCCGCCTGAATCCATCCTGCATATATACAAGTCTATCATTCGACCCTGCATGGAGTAATGCTGCTATTTATGGTCAGGCGCCCCTGCCGCTCACCTCAGTGTTCTCGACAGGCTCCAAAGGAGAGTTAATAACGTGATAGGTGATGACTTGGCGGCTTGACTACAGCCACTTACCCACCGACGAAATGTGTCCTCTCTTTGTTCTATAAGTACTTTCATGGCTTCTGCTCAGACGAACTTAAGTCACTGGTGCCTCCTCAACAGGTATTTACTCGTGCAACCAGAATGGCAACTGGGTCCCACCCATTCACAGTTAGGTTAGCCAAATGCAGACGACAATTCTACTCCTGCAGCTCCTTCTCTCGCACTTCCCGCCTGTGGAACTCGCTCCCATATTCTTGCTTTCCTGACGGCTACAACCTCCAGAAACCTCTTCTACCTCCTCTAATTAATTTTCTTTCAGTTATGTAGCCCCCTGCACATCAGTGGCATTTACGCCTTGCCCGGGGTGAAATGATTAAAAAAAATTACAATAGGATGTAATAAATAAATTAATGAAAATAAATGTTCTTTAATCTTTTAGATTCAATGTTGTTTTGTGTTGAATGTTCAGAAGAAATACATTTTGTTTATTGTGATGCATTTTATGTACAAAATTAATAGAAATCTAGACGAAAGAAGAGAAAAATATATTGATGCTAATCACGTCACTTTACCAAAATATTTAAAATAAAAGAAAAAAATTCGCCATCATAGTCATATCAGACAAAAACAAAAGAAAGGTTTTGAAAATCTGCAATAGTTATCAAAAACCTTTGGGATGGATTGGCAGATTTCTAAAGATTTGATATAATTGTTCAGATTTATAGTAATCAATGTTTTCAATAAAATCAGACAAAGCTTGTAAAGTTTGCATAAATTTTATCATCGTTCATCAGTATCAATTCGTTAAACTTTATAGTCCGTCTGAATGTTGCTAGTGTCATTAGCAATTCTCTGCATATTGAAAATATTAATGACACATTAAAATTAAAGATTTCATTAAATGTGTCACAGCTGATTCCATTCCTCAAGTTTAATCTTTATACACATACGCCTACGTTCATGCTTTCTGTATTTAACTTGCATTTTTCTATGTGTCTTATGGGCGAATACGTTGATTTCTTTGGAAAATTATGATAAGTGTGATGTATGTTTTATTCTGAAAACTATAACGCTGAACTACTTAATTTTATTATATTTAAATATCATATTGCCAAATGAAAATAAAGTCATGATATTGTAAAAGACTGAACGGAGGATAGCATAATGGGTCCAGATTAAATCCTTTATACATTTTACAAAAAATAAAAAATGCATTATTTAAAAAAATAAATGAAATGAAGAATGGATGGCTTTCTAAATGGCTGTAGCCTTCAAAAAGCCATTGACATCAGCGGTAATAATACTCATAGCGAACCATTGATACTAGTGGTAATAATACACATAGCGAACCGTTTAATTTAGAGGTTAATAAAGAGATTGATGGAGAAAGTGCAAATTGCCGAGATTCATTATTGTCGGCTGAATAGTCAACACATCAAGCTGGAGTATCAATTTTCAATCAATTTATCCCATTAAGAATACACATTGCAAATAATTGATCAATTGTCTTCGCAGATATTTTCTTTCAAATTCGGATTTTCGTGTTTCTTCATTTGGTAATTGATAGTGTTACTGTAATAATATTTTATTTACTAGTTTGTAGGCAAGGACGATGAACATAAATATCAATGTATATATATATATATATATATATATATATATAATAGAATATATATGTTTGCTAAAGTGAATAAAATTTAGCTAGAGTTAGTTAAATTGCAAAAAGTGATAATTTCATTAAAGTTTATAATAGACATATATTTAAAGTGTCCTTATTAATATCTCTAAAAACCCCATTAAATAAAGAATCAGATTTTTAACTAAATAAGAGAGAACATTTTGATCGGGTAAAATGTTAAGTGTGAATAAACTTAATAGCTTATTTTAATGAAAAACTGTAAATTTCTGTGTATTTTGGTAAATTATTTTTTCACTTGATCTGATATTTTATTCGGTTGACGATTTTTAACAAGTTTGAGTGAGTGAAATGAATTATGTCGTTCATTGAAAATCAGCAAAATAAAATATTAAAAAAAGAAGGTTAATGTGCTTAGTATTTGATTACTCAAGCAGAGTGCATTAAGAAGTAGGCTCTGTTATTAATGAAATAGACTGTCGTCTTAGATGATGTGGAAATAAAGTAAATTGATTGAATCTTAATATAATGTGCAGTAAAATATGTGATAACTTTATATAACCTTATATCAGAGAATATGAATTATCAGCTTTCGTAAAATCAACTTTTCTGTCGGTTTTCTTTTGCACTTAGAAGATCTGTTTGTATATATGCAAACATGGACATCAAATGAAATAAGACGGTAGAATTAGATGATTATATTGATGATGATGAACTTCGGAATGGCCGAAATTCTTGTGAAACGGAGTATGGTGAAAAATAATAAAGGCACATTTTAATGTCATGTATTTTTTCTATACTTTCAAAGCAAATATATTGATATATCTGTTTTAATTAAACGAGAACATATTGAACCGAAAAATCTTTAAGGTGAGCAGTCTTTGTTGGATAATTCTTTGGCTACTTCAGACTTTTCTTTTCTCCACTTTAAATTTCATTATAGTATTCCGGAATATTAATGACAATTGACCGTATTTAATATTTTGATTATTTTTCCTGGTTCATCAAATTTATTTGTTGCTATTTGTTTCTTATCTAAAAAGAACTGCATATACTTTCTATTCAAGATTCCATCATTATGTTTGCACTGAAGATCCTGTTTGTGTCTGTTTCCTAACTCACCCTTTGCTATAAATATCTATTTACACAGTTTCTTTCAGTTTTTAATGTCATTTGTATCATCATGTAACAAAATCCTATTATTAAATGACTTAAAGTGACTTTATATATATGATAAAGGATAATTTGTAGAAATAACAATCTAACTTTATACACCATTAAATTTACCATTTGCAGTTAATTTTTTTGTGTTCTTTCGATTAGCTTGATATATACAAATAAAACCGTTGTTAATAATACTGGAATAAGTAAGTTCAATAACTGCAAAATAGATTTTCTGATAAAAAGATCATTTTTAAAATTTTTGAATACCCTTTTTCCTGTAAATGAGAACTTCTACCCAGAATGTAGTTACCAAGGTTTCGAACCTTGCAACAAAAAAGATGAACAATTTTCTTTATAGAACCGTTTTAACAGAATAAAAAAGAAAGTAAGGATGTAAATCTAACTATAGAGAGAAGACATTCATAAATTACTAACACATTCTCACTTCTTATGCCATGAAAGACACAATTTACGATTTTTTCATCTCCATTAGTTGTTGTTAAATAATAGAAAACTAATTTAGCAAAGAGTTGCGGACATATTGGATTATTTAGCAGAGTCATTAGTAGAATTTTTCGACTTTCATATCTACTTTATCTTAAACAAACTTTTAGCAATATTGTTAATTCCATTCATGAATCACAAATCGTTTACAAAGAGCCTTAAGATATTTATAAGTAATTTATCAGCAAATTTGCTGAGTGTTTCGCAAAATGTTTTCATATGTATTAATAGCAGTTATAATTTAGCTCAGTGTTTTTGAGTTCTTCTTTAGAAGATTTTATTGATATTATGTTTAATACCATAAAACAGATTTTTTCTACTAATGTCTTTCTGATGCGTAACGCAACATTAGTCACGTTTAACATTGGGGAAATTGAATAAATGTGAGTATCACCAAATAAGCATATCAGCTTGGAATTAACAAGTAACATTGCTTTTCTAAGGATCGCAGCCTTCGGTGAATTACATTTTTTTTTTAAATTAAGAACTAATTTGAAGACAAATAAAAAAGAAAATATCAAAAAGTAAAAAAAAAATTAGTTTAATTTACCTTTTGAAAAGACATATCGGTAATAAGGAAATTTTAATGATGATAATTTATCAATTTAGAGGTACAAGACAAAGTTTAAATAAAAATTAAATTAACAGTTCTCTAGATTTATTAAAGACAAATGAATTATTTTAAAGATTTAACATAGTATCATGAAATTGTTTCCACTATTTACATTATTTTGTTTAAGTTTGAAGATATGCAAACAACATCCAGAGATCTATGACAGGAGAAATTTCGCTTGAAAGTAAAAATTTAGCCTCGGTAACTTCTTCGATAATAATATATTAATTTTGTTGCTGTTATTACTAATAAATATATGATAAAACCCTTCAAAATAGGCCGTTCTACAGGGCTGAACTGTGCTGGTAAATTAATTTTGGCCAAGACACGCAACTTTCAATTTCTAGGCAAGTTTTCGAAATCGATAAGGTGGCATAAATTTTGGACTATTTAAAAACAATTAATCATTTCAATTCCTGCAATGCAATTAATCATGTTATGCCATTAATATGCTAGGGCTTATTGAGGAAAAAATATGAGAAAAAGAAAACATTAAGTTAAGAAATCAATACAAGATCATGAATTAAGAAAATAAAACGATTGACATTGCATAAAAAAAGGATTGAAAAATGAAAATAATTCGTCACCCACAAAAACGTGGACACGTTTGAACTATATCGAGTCTGGAAATTGAATAACAGGAGCACCGGTTAATATATGGTAGCAGTATTCCTTTTTCAACTTGATCTGAATCTTGTAAAGGTAGCGGATAGCAGGACGAGTCGGTTACTTAGTGGAGTAGCATAAAAGAGACCACAAAGCAAAGGAGAACAAGAAAATGCATTTATCACAAACCAGGATCTTTAGGCAAAAAAAGTTCTTTAAGGCGATTAAAAGAGAGAAGTTTTTGTTTTGAAGGCGTTCAAATTAACAAGCCGTTGCTTGCCCCATTTAACAACAGATTGTAGGTAATTTCTTAGAACAGCTTTCAATTTGATATCATATAGCTCTGTCATCAGCATGTATAACGAGTTAAGCACTGATGACATCACATCAGGAAGTCTATAATGAAAATTAGATCTAAGGATAGATACATTAGGGACAGCCACATTAATGCAAAAATATAACTTTCATTTCATGGTTTGATAAGAAAGATCGAATCAAATAAAAAAACATAAATACTGTAACTTTTTCAATCGAAAAAAAAAGCAGCATGCCAAACCCTGTCAAGCACCTTCGAGATATACAAAGCAACAGCCCAGTTTCACAATTCCTACTGAAAGCTTCATAGACTTATTCATCAATAACTGTTAACTCATCAGCAGTTGATGTAGATAAGTAAATGTCATATTGATTATCTGAAAGGAAATCCTGCGATGTGTGATGTTTTCTCAAATCGGACTTGATTAGAGCGTCTAGTACTTTTCCTAAAGGAGATAAAAGACTGACAGAAGGATCAGAGTTTTCGCCTGAGTTCTTAAAAACCACCAATTTTAATAAACAAGCATCGACTTTCATAATAACATGTTATAGTGTATATTTATTAAGAAAATTAATCGAAATCACGCACACACACGTGCGCATACAGCAGATGTAAGGTAAATATTCCTGTAAATATTTGTTGGCAATTGAGTTGAAGTTTAGCATATTTCATAGTGTTTCGATATATAGACCTGATTTCTTATACAATTTTCGGTTAAAATATAATAGTTCAAAAATGTTTCTAAAATAAGCATGAAAATAATCAAAGCTTCAGAAAAAAGTAAATAAAAACATGATTGTTGTTATCATCACTTGAGCGTCATCCCTGAAAAAGTTTACTTTGAAATATTGTCTTGCTGAAAGCAAATTCTCAATGACTAAGTTATTATATTGTTAAAGAAAAGTACACCTTTATGGTAAAAAAATTCATAACATCTATTAAAAAATAGCACAAAGATTAACCAAGTGATTAATTATTTTGCAATGCTTTAAGAGAATTTCAAGATATTCTCAATGAAATCATCAGAGATTTTAATGTTTTATTATTTTCCTTTGAGTTTACGTGTCAGTGATTCACGGGCTTAGCCACGTTTCTGGGTAGAAAGAGGCGTCAAATGTAAAAGCAAATAACATATATATGACGTAGGAACTACAACACAATACACCGAATTCATACGGATCACCCAACCCCAGTAAGAAAACAAAATATAGTTATCTTGAAGAAGAAAGAAATCATCAGTAAACTTTACTATTCAAGTAGACCAGAAAAAAGACGCAAACGCATTCCTAAAGATCTGCGCAAAATATTTGACAGAAAAGATGAGGTCATTCTGACGACAGTATTTCTGAAACAGGATACTGTGGAGAGTCTTTGAGTATTAAAATTTGCTGTCACTTTTTCTAATGAAAAATACTAGTTACTACTAGTGTGAAACAGTCACTTCTAATATTATCAAACAAATCTTAAATTAAAAAAAACAAAAAGCCTGATTCATGTTTTTCAGCTTAAAATGATACTTCATGTATATATATATATATATGTGTGTGTGTGTGTGTGTGTGAGAGAGAGAGAGAGAGACAAATATCTCCCACATAATACTAAGAAATTAGTAGTTACTCGTTTTTCTCATTCATTTTCTATACTTCTTAAATATTTAACTAAAGAAAAAAATAATATCAATTGATCTTCTGTCTTATCCCTCTACTGTAAATGAACACTAATTTCAAGTATAGACAAATTTAAGTACATTTTTAAAACTTTATTTATCTATAAAATCTATGCAATGTCAGAATTTCTAACATACTTTCTAGAAATATCTTATGTACTCCTTATATTTTTTATAATCTTCTTCTATGTGTTTCATCCCTTTAGAACGTAGACGATCATGGCTTTCTACATCTTATCCTTTTCAACTCTTAACACCCTTTCTCTTGTTACTTCTCCCAAACCCTGCTCTGTAATTCATTTGCTTAAGTCTATCAAGTATGTCATGCGTAGCTTTCCCCTGTTTCTCTTTCCTTCTATCTGTCCCGTGAGTATCAAATTCTCTAACCCAACTTGCTTCATTACATATCCCAGTAACTTCAGCTTTTTTTTCTGATGTTAAGTATCAGTTTCCTTTTCGTTTCTATCCTCTCTTAAACCACATCGTTGATCCCATATTCGGTCTATGGTATTCTCAGCATTCTTCTGTAGAACCACATTTCGGTTACTTCTAGTGTTTTGTTTCTCTTTGATGAGATTGTCCAGTATTTGTTGCAATACATACATCACATAATAATCTAATACTCTCTATTTCAAACGAAATTTTTTTGTCTCTCAATATCCTACTCAGCTTTTAGGATGAACCCTTGGTCATGCCAATACCCCTTTGGATCTCAGTGTTGCACTTTCCGTACTCTGTTAAAACACTTCCTGGGTATTTAAATTTTTGTACCTCCTTGATTTTAGTATCCTTGAGCTGTAGTAGGCATTTTGATCTCTTCTTTTTAAGGATGACCATGCATTCAGATTTCTTGTAGACCTGGTGAGAAGGTATATCCTTGTCTTACACTTCTTTCTATCTTTGCATATATGTTGAACCCATTTTCTGTCCGTATGAAAGCTGTTTTATGCCAGTACAAGTTCTTGATTATTCTAATGTCTTTCCAGAATATGTGAAGGTTACCGAGCAGATCTCTCATGTCTTTGTGGCGTACTTTGTCGAATGCCTCTGCATAGACTGTGAAACACAGATATTCTGCATTTGTATTTGACAGTATTAAGCAACGTACTAACAGTCTAAGGCAATTTTTATCCAGAAACGTTTTGTGTTATTATTAAGAGGGAAGACCAAAGAAATTTTGTTGTAAAAATTATTATTTTACAACTTTTTAATTGGAAATTATCTAACATTTCCACAACAAGCGTTTTCGTTTTCGTAAGTAAGAATATAAAATCAAAAATGCTTAAAATGTAATATTAGAATGTTTAAAATATTTATAAATTTCAGATTATTGGGTATATATATATATATATATATATAGAGAGAGAGAGAGAGACAGAGAGAGGGGGGAGAATTAGTTAATCGTAGGTGTCAAATTAGACCAATAAACAGTTTTATCAAAAAGTGCTCAATACATATCTTAAAAAGAATTTAACATATAGAGTTTTCAATATTCTAGTTATGCGTTCGAAAAAGAGTTCGATGTTAATATGAAACGCCTAAAAATAACGAAAGGTTGAATGAGCTAACCTTCCAAATTAGAATATATATATATATATATATATATATATATATATAGGGAACAAAGTTCAGTATCCGCACTGATTATTGAACATTCATATTATATAACTGATAAATGGAATTATTTAGAAACTGGCAAAACTTAAATTCTCTCTAATAGTGAACAAAATTTGATGCAAGCATGTAATGAAAATAATTTTTATTTGTATAAACTGTAATAAAAATTATCTTTCAATTAATCTGCTCTAACGACAATGAAATGCTGAAAGTTATTCATCATGATTTTATTCAATATAAAACCATAAAGCATACACTTAATCTTATCGAATATTAAAACAGCAAAGTGCGTAAATCATATTAATTAATGTGTATATGATCATATGAGATTACCTTTATTGATTTAGTCATATATAGGTTATACTTCTGTAATTAAAAAAATAACTTATTCCATTTATCCGAAACACTTTGTCAAAGCAACCAAATTATGAAATATATTTGCAGATGAATGAACCAATTTTATCATAAAACCAACGCATTTAGACTTTTACTTTTCATTTGTGATTTTTAGTGACTATTGGTAATTACTTTCTATTCCTTTTGTTTTTTTTTGTTTGTTTGTTTTTTTTGTTGTTTTTGTCGAGATTGGTTTTCTTTTATCCATGACTAACATCAGCGATAAAATCTTATATGTTTCTTTGATGGCGTTGTCTAGTAAATGGGACACTATCTTTTAAAGTTCATGTTTATTTCTGCATTCAAATGAATTACTCCTTATTCAAATGAATTACTCACTTATCATTTATGTGTTTGCATACTTATCATAGGCGATTGGCTTGCCAAAAGTTACTTAAAAAATTGTGAACACAAAGTATTGAAGATCCTATTGAATAGCAATAATTTCTACATGATAAAATATAGCATTTCAAGTTATCCATTATAAAAATAGTTTGAATACTGCTATATGCTGATACAAAACATAAGCAATTATTTAAATTCATTTTAGTATTATTATATCTTTGACTTGAATTGGGATTAAGATGGCAGATATTGGTGACACATCTTTCATGATCCCAGCTGTATTTCCATAGAACGATTTTTCGGTACAAGAAAGCCGACTGGTATAGCTTCAGACTTTGCTTAGTGACAGCTCCTCTTTTCAGTTTTCTTCAAACATACTGTCGCCATTAAATCGGAATTAATTATTTTTAGAATGGAGAGTTATGAACTCCATAAAAACGTTAGACAACAGAGCCAAATCCTCCCGAAATCTTCCGTCTCACAGACCAAATATACTTATTACTCTGTAACATGTCTACATTGGATGGCTCTTGGGCCTTGCACTGAATAAATATTATTGTAGAATAATCCAGCTTTAAATATACATATCCTTGAATCAGATTAAATGCATAACATTAAACATATATACATTGTTATCAACAAGTACAGATATAAATTTCTGTGAAAATCATCAACTTATCCTGAAAATATGGGAACTGCACACAAAAATATTTGAGTTAATTTTATGTTACCAATTTTGTTATAATTGTTCTGCCATTTTCGTTATAATTAATATATATAGATATATGCGTGCGTATGTGTGCGTATGTGTGTGTATGCATGCGCGTAATTAGTATAGCCACTGATATCTCAACATAAGGGATAGCGATGTAAATTGATCGAATATATATATATATATATATATATATATATATATATATATATATATATTCGGTCCTTAAATAAGTTTTTCAATACATGGCAGTCTATAACAAAGTACTATAAGCAAGCGTGAAATTCAGTGTATGTCATTTCGCCAAAGTGTAAAAATTTTTGTTTTTCATAGCTTTAAACATATCAGTTTTCGTGCTAAAGGAAAGGTATTTGTGCGGAATTTAACTGCACTACTTTATTCAAAAGAAATCTGCAGTCAGAACACAGAATTCTTTTTGAGATTTACAATGACTATGCTCTGTTCGAAAGAACATGCAGAGATTGGTTTAGACGCTTCAAAAATGATGATTTTGATGTTGAAGTTAAAGAGCGCTCTCGCTCACCTAAAATGATTCAAGACGAAGTGTTGGATTTATTATTTCATGAAAACACATGTTTGGCGCAAGCTGAAGTTGCAGAATGACTAGGAATTGATCACACAACAGTTTCGAAACGTTTGAAAGCATTAGTAATGATTCAAAAGCAAGGACATTGAAACCGAGAGACGTCTTGTCTGCTTCAGCGGCAGAAAAAGAAAAACTTTTTGCCGCATATCGCGACCGGCGATGAAAAGTGGATACACTATGATAACCATGCGCGTAGACGAGCTTGGGGTAAGCCCATCTATGCATAAACACCGCTGGCATAGCCTAATATCCAATGTTCAAAGCTTCTGCTCTGCATTTGGTAGGATCCACATGACAAGACGCTGTTCGACGTCTCTCGGCTTCAATGTCCTTGCTTTTGAATCATTACTAATGCTTTCAAACGTTTCGAAACTGTTGCACCGAACATGTGTCTTCATGAAATAATTAATCCAACACTTCGTCTTCAAACATTATGACCTGCTCAAACCGTCATGGGAGATTGCTATCGACTACAAGTGATGAGTTCGAGCAGGGCATTGAAGAAAAAAGACCGCTATACGAGCAGAGGCACGACAAAGTGATTTTGCTGTATGGCAACGCTAGGCTACATGTTGCAAAACAGATGAAAACCTACTTGGAAAAGCTTAAATGGGAAGTTCTACCACGCCAGTTCTATTTACCAGTCATTGCCCCGTCGAATTATCATTTACTTTGATCGATGGCACATAGTCTGGCTGAGCAGAACTTTCACACTTATGAAGATGTCAATGGGTCGACTCATGATTAACTTCAAAAGACGTGTCTTTTTTCTGACGTGGAATTCAAATGCTGCCAGAAGGATGGAAAAATTATTGGCTAGCAATGGACAATACTTTCAGTTTCAGTTTCTTATATTTTTTGTAAATAAAACATTATTTTCTTGAAAAATCAGCAAGAACTTATTCAAGGGCTTAATATACATATAATCTTCTCAAATATTTTGCCGTCATTTTTTACAGCAGTGGCCCACTCATATATACATATATTTTAAAATTTGTATGTATTATTGAAAAGTGAACTGCAAATAGACAATATAAATATTCGGTTAACATTTGAGTTTACACGTTTGCTGTGGGTTTTTTATCATGACCTTTACATTTTTTAACTCTTTTTATGAGTATGAAATTTCCATCATTTCTTTAGAAATGCGAATGCTTCAAAGCATAAAGAACAGTGGCATGACTATACTTGGAAGTTACTGCTGTTAGCTGAGTACACTGAGGTTCTTGCCTTTGACATTTCATGTCGTAGATTGAATATACATAAATATTCAATTATAGAGAGATCGACAGAAGGAAGGACAGTAGACTTTCGAATACGTGTGTTTGGTATAAAATAACTTATAGTAATTTCAACAATGCCCTCATAAATACCTTTCTATATAATGATTAAAGCAGTCTTATTAATTTCAGTTAGAAGATTCTGATATCGAAAACTGTATGTTCAAATAGCTAAGAAACATTCACCTTTATATTTTAAGCAGATTTGTCATTTTCTGGTTTGACTCATCGGTAAATCAAACAATTAAAAGCCATAAAATTATATCTTAAGGGATTTTTTTTTAAAAATTAGCAATGCTTATTTATTGTATTAGCTTTAACTTTTTTATTTGAATATCAAAATAAATTACGTATACTTATCATGAAATAACGAAAAACATTGACAAATTTTAAAATATTATCAATGAAAATGTGCGTGGTTTAATTTCGCTCTATTTTTCGTGGGTACGCAACAAATCTGGAACAACATTTAATCGAAAACAGTTCTACAAAATTATATACTGCATTAGTATGAACTATTCTTACTAAAGAACTACAAATTTACTCCACTAATCTGAACACGAGGTTTCTGTTTCTCATTTGGAATTAACAAAATTTAAAATATTAAAGGAAAATGTTTTTCTTTTGACCTAAACTGAAAACAGCTTACGGCCATATCTAGATCTTCTAGATCTTTTCCTTACTTCTATCCCAGACTCTCGCCATGTTATACAGCTCTGCCCTCATGACAAATCTGATCATGCTGTGGTGTTTCTAAATGTCTCTTCTACTCCGCCTCTATCCAGGAATTTCCTACTAACAGAATATCTTATGGCTATCAACGAGCGGGCTGGGACTCGTTCCATGTTTTCCTTTGCTATATCCCTTCGAACAAAGTTTTTAGACTCTCTGTTCAAGATCGCAAATCTGAGATCTCCTCCTGGGTGAAAGATGGCATTGATGCTATCAATCCGGCTAGGAAACATTGACTTAAACATCGTCCGTCTTGGTTCTCTCCTGCTTGCTCAGCTGCCATCGCCCACAGAAATCGTTTCTTCCGGCTTTACTGGAGTGACACTTCTGATCACAATAGGCACCTTTTGTCTCTGCTTGTAATGAATGTAAGCTTGTCCTAAATGAGGTTAACCTGCTGTAGAATGAAGCAGCGTATAGCATCTCGCAAGTTTGGTTACAAAGATTATTGGCGGCTCTGAAAGAGTGTGCTGAACAACAGAAAATTCTAGATCTCTCCTTGAATAGAGGAGAGGTCTAGGGTTTTCTATTGTTCAGCACACCCTTTCAATTTGAAGTTCTCACATCCGCAATCGACAAAGTCGAATGTATTGCTCCCAAATCCTCATGCACCTCTACACTTGACTTCATACCAAATCCCCCAACTTGAACTGAGGTTCAACTAACTAATATAGATATAACCCCGTCTCTGGTCTCTAACATCATTTCTAAGTTTGGCTCCCTTTATCAGGTAAGCGTAGCTGATGAAATTTCAGTCATAGTTCTAAAAAATGTAATCCAGAGCTAGCTCCAGACCTCTCCAAACTCTATTGCTTCACTGCTTTCTGCTTTTAGGCTTGTTGGACGTCCTCCTCTGTAGTTCCATTTTTAACAACTCTTAGGAGCCCTCTGACCTCTATAATTATTGCCCTATTAGCCTCTTACCTTTTTCTGGCAATGTATTTAATGCTATTATCAATACTGAAATAGTGAAATAGGACACATGGCTCAGTGGATACAGGTGGATACAGGTGTTTGTTAATTCCAGGGACTTGACCCAAACAGTTGTGAGTTCAGCAGTAGTAAACAAATAACTTAGAGAGTCAAGTTAAGGGGAAATAACTCATGACTACCAAAAGCGGCTTTGCACAAGGAATGAGAATGATATTCCCCAGTGATCGTAATAAAGGGTTCAATTCGAAATTCCTAGCACCTGAAGAAGGCCGGAGCGTACAACGGCCAAAATGTCCTACAAATTTCAACAAAGATGAATACAATAGGCCAAATAATGTAAATAGTGTAAATACTACCTCATCTGAAAAGTATAGAGAAAAACTGAAAGCAAGAGGGTAGGAGAAAAACAACGCATAACTTAACTACCTTTTTATTCAATAGATAACAAGGCAAAGGTTTAGTAGCGATAACTAAAATACAAAATTTATTAAGCGCTACGAAGGACAGGATATTGTTCGGAGCTATGATCACCAACGTCCTCAACGAACACGGCGCATAGAAGAAACACAATTCAGTTATTCTGGATTCGTTAATGCTAATCCATATTGTTTTTACTGTTAATGATATATTACATTTTTCATATTTAAAATATGATGATTCGTATTCGTATCACAGCGTTGTTTCGTATATAAGCAAAGTTTTACTCAAGAGAGATTACTTTAAAATTTATTTGAAGTATAGTTAAATATCGCAAAAAAGGCACTGCGTTAATCAATATATCTTATTAATATCTTTATTGATTAAATATATTTTTAAAAATCGACAGAGTTGAATTATGTATCATAAATATTTGATCTTGTAAGATTTGCAATTGCTAGATTTAAGACATCAATGCATAGAAATAGACTACATACTTTACTATTTAGTTTGACATGTCCTTTGTGCTTGAGTTGCAATTTCTCCACCGTTGTACTTTCAGGCTTTCTTCAAAAGTTGCCCTTATTAACCAGTAATCCTGGAATTTCGAAACGAATCCTTCAGCCACTCCTTTGTATTTCTTGCCTCAAATGAAGGCGGGGTTTTTACCGAGTACGAAGGCAGAAACCTGAAATCGACTGACGTACAACTACGAAAACTCTGTAATTATAACAATCAAAATTCATTTGCGATATATGTAATAATGACAATATATATAACTTTATAAACAAATTCCAACAAAACTGAAAATATATAATTTTAATAAGGAAGTGTCAAGAAATTATTTTTCATCGTCGAAGTTGACAAAATACATTAGAAAATTTGTTCCAATTAAATAAAAGAGGTAAGCACAATTAGCAATTATATATATATATCAATTTTATCACAATTAGAGGATCAAAGATTCTTCAAGTAAAATATTCATTTCTATTCAGAGTAAAATGTTGCATAAATAAGTTTATTTCTTCTAAAAACCATTCATGCGTTTGTGATTCTGATTTCTAATTACTGTATATTTATGACTCTTACAAATATAAATTGAAAATTCACTATTTTCATGTACGTATGGAAGTAAATTATATAATAGTGGTGTTGTAATCAACATGAGTATAAACACTTCTTACATAACTTATTCATACTCATGTCACAAATGAAAGTCTTAAGAGATTTCTTAAATATATGTATGCGTTATATAAGGTATATAAATGTATGTATACGTTCTCTATATATATAAATGCAATTTGTGAGTCTGTATGTGACTGTTCTCTATGCACGCCTACATTTATTAAGCTACGCAATTCAAAATTTCTAGGGACACATATCTCCAGGGAAGCCAGGTCGACACATACTTTTTGAGTTTTAAGTTCAGCAATTTTCCCTTTTGCTCTTTTTGGCCAATGCACACGATTGTTTACATTTGCTACGTATAACATCTAAGATCTAAAATGGTTGTGGATTACGTCACAGAAATAAAATCTAACGTGTCAAACGCGACTATAATATTTTTTATTAAACAAAAATAAATGAGCCTTTATATTTAATTTTTGTTCCGACTTTTACGTTTGCACGCCAACAACAGTTATGTACGTAGTTTTAAATGCGCCTTAGAAGTTTCGGCCTGTGACGACTACACCATTGTCATTGATGCGGACAAACGGTTCCATGGTCCATGTAAGCTGGGCATTGACGGCCACCACAGGTGCATGAAGAACAGTAAATGTCACAAGGGGTTTCCTAAAAACTTTATCGACGCGACTCAAACCAACGTAGACGGATACCCTGTGTACAGGCGAAGGCGACCAAAAAATGGTGGTCACACAGTAACTGTACGTGGGCAAGAGGTTGACAATAGGTGGGTGGTCCCTTACAGCCCTCATTTGTTAAAAATTTCCAATACCCGTATTAATGTTGACTTTTGCAGTTCCGTTAAAGCAATTCATTATATCTGTAAGTACATTAATAAAGGCTCCGATGACAGGCTTCTTCAAACTATGCCAATCAGACTCCTTCGCAAAAACACTTTTATATCCTCAAATACCTTCCAGCTATGTGTGGAAGAATACTTCATGGTCACGACGTAAACAAGTGGATAACGTGGACAGGCATCCAGATGTCAATTTCTCAGATTGCCTTGGTCACGTGTACACTGTGCCACCGTCTCAAAAGAGGCGTTTTTACCTGCGAATTCTCCTACAAGAAGTCCCTGGCTCCTTAAGCTTCAACAATCTGAAAAATGTCGACGGCATTCAATATGACACGTTTAGGGGAGCCTGCTTTAAACGTTGTTTACTGGAAGACGACAATCAATGGGACTCTGCAATGGCGGAAGATGTCTTGTGGAAAACACCACATGCTCTCAGACATCTGATTGCAACACTTCTACTCTACTGCAATATATCTGAGCCGCTTTCTCTGTGGACTAAGTATAGGAACGACATGTCCGAGGTCTTACTTCGGCTCGCACTGGCTGAACTGCCTGGAATTGAAATTGGCTTCAATAATATGATTTAGAACAGAACACTGACTGAAATTGAGAACTCCTTGATGAAAATGAGCAATGACACTTTGCTATCTTTTGGGCTTCCTTTGTGTGTGCGAGAGGCAAACAACATATTCTCTTCGAAAGTTCTTCACGAAATGTCTTACAATATTAACAGTCTTACAGAATATATCGGTGCCAATGAACAGAAATTGCTACCTGACCAACAATTGGCATATGACACCGTCTGCATCGCCGTTGACAGTCAATATGGGGGTATTTGCTTTCTCGATGCTCCTGGAGGGACGGGAAAAATCTTCGTCACACGCCTCATTCTTGCCAAAATCCGCAGCAGTGGGAAGATTGCATTGGCCTTCGCATCCACGGCCATTGCCGCTACCCTGTTGCCAGGAGAAGAACGGCCCACTCCACTTTCAGACTACCGCTCGACCTAGACAGAGAAGAAGTGCCTAGGTGCAATATCACCAAAAACTCCGACGAGCTTCTCAGGAGATGCCGACTAATAATCTGTGATGAATGCACTGTGGCTAATAAGGCTGCACTTGAAGCTCTCGACTGGACACTCAGAGATGTTAGGGACTCAATCGAACTCATGTGTGGTTTAACCCTACTCCTTTCCGGTGATTTTAGGCAAACCTTTTCCGTTGTTTCAAGAGGCACCAGGGCGGATGAGGTAAGATCATGTCTTAAATCCTCAAATCTATGACCCCAGGTGCAAACTTTGCCCCTAAGCACGAACATGCGCGCCCATTTGTTCGGTGATAACACAGCTTCTGATTTTGCAGCTTCACTTTTATCCATTGGCGAGGACCGAATCCCAAAGAAATATAACAATGTCACATGTGTGCACCACTGTTCTGATGGATCTTAAGACATTGTTTTTTCCAGACTTCAAAAGGAATTACTTGGATGTTGAGTGGCTCAGTGATATGGCTATACTTGCACCAAAAACTGCTGTGGTTAGTGCAATTAATGACCAGCTGTTGAACGAAATCCCAGGCGATTCACATGTGTTCAAATCAATTGTTCGGACAGTGGACCCTGATAACACAGTCAACTACCCTACTGAGTTTTTGAACTCTTTAGAAATTACTAGACTTCCACCACATATGCTGAAGCTAAAAGTCGGCTCGCCTATAATGCTAACCAGGTATTTGCTTCCACGCAGTGTAATGGTACCCGCCTGGTCGTTCGATCATTATCACCACAATTAATTGAGACAACAATTTTAACTGTATGCAGGAAAGGATAAACCGTTTTTATTCCTCGGATGCACCTGAAGCCATCAACAACGGCCACACCAATTCGCCTCCGGCGTTCTCAATTTCCAGTAAAATTGTTTCGCAATGTCCATCAACAAATCTCGGGACAGACGTTTACCACCACGGGCATTCTTTTAAGCGAGCCATGCTTCGCCCATGGCCAACTGTACGTGGCCTGTTCCCCTGTTGGAAGTAAGGCTTCCCTTTTTGCGTTAGCATGTGAGGGAATAACGCTTAACATATTATACAGGGAAGTTTTGTAGACTGGGATTATATTCTGCCTACTATAAGCTCCCAAGTTCCTTTCCATAGGTTAACAGAATTTTCCATACCTGAAGCCTACTTGTGGTCAGAACATAACCGACTGTGCCTTACAACATGAAATCTCCTTTTGATGATACTTTGTGTGTTAGAGCCAAGACCAGTTAGGCGTAGTGGAGTGGTGTTGAAAGGAACAGAATGCACAATATTGTAACTAAAAACTCTACTTATACATGCATTACTTCGGTGGCACTGTGATTGCTAAACTGGGCTCAGTTTGACTACCTACATTTAAAACAGGCAAACTTCAATGTTATTTATTACTAACTCTACTTCCTGCAATTTTTTCTATTCATTTCCAGATCAAAGAAACCCCACCCACCTTAGAAGGAGACAAAAGTATGACAGGCACTAAAACTACAATTTATACTCCGTTCGAATACTACAGCAACATGCATTCAATGCCTTCTTCTTAATGCTGAAAATAGTTACTAACAGCCTCAGCTCTCCTCCCCAACATTCGATAAATAATTTCCATCTACTCCTCTCATTGGCATCTTCTCCTACTACTAAAATGTTCTGAGTTGCACGGGCAACGCCGGGTTATGATGCTAATATAAGTTAAAGGAAAGATGAGATAATATAAAATACTGGAAAATTATTAATATAGTCATAAGTTAACTGGCCGAAAAAATATAATTAAGCTCTGAGTAAAAGAAAAACATTAAATAAAATATTCTTTATCTATCCATTCTAAAGACAACAAAATAAATAGGAAAACGTTAACAGTGCAGTACTTTCTTTCATATAGTTGGAGTGAGAAGAGTAACTCTGTTAAACAAAAGAAAGTGAACCTGTTTTTTAAAATAAGTCAATAACTCCCGCCCCCAAAGAATTCTTATTTTCTAGTCAACATTAGTTTTTGCCATAGTGGAGATATTTTTCATATATTTTTTTTAAACATTTCACCCCGGGCAAGGTGTAAATGCCACTGATGAGCGGGGGGCTACATAACTGAAAGAAAATTAATTAGAGGAGGGAGAAGAGGATTACAAACCAATTAGAAAGAAGCAATAGAAACATGAAAATGCAGGTGTAATGACAGTTGCAATGGGGGAGAGAAAGGGCTAGAGTCAAGTGGTTAGTAGATGAGTATTGACATTGCATTTAAATTTCTGGAGGTTGTAGCCGTCAGGAAAGCAAGAATATGGGAGCGAGTTCCACAGGCGTGAAGTGCGAGAGAAGAAGCTGCAGGAGTAGAATTGTCGTCTGCATTTGGCTAACCTAAGTGTGAATGGGTGGGACCCAGTTACCATTCTGGTTGCACGAGTAAACACCTGTTGAGGAGGCACCAGTGAATTAAGTTCATCTGAGCAGAAGCCATGAAAGTACTTATAGAACAGACAAAGGGAGGCCACATTTCGTCGGTGGGGAAGTGGCTGTAGTCGAGCCGCCAAGTCAGCACCTATCACGTTACTAACTCTCCTTTGGAGCCTGTCGAGAACACTGAGGTGAGCGGCAGGGGCGCCTGACCATAAATGGCAGCAGTACTCCATGCAGGGTCGAATCGTAGACTTGTATATATGCAGGATGGATTAAGACGGAAAGAAGATCCTGGATCGGCATAGTGACCCAACCTTCTTAGTAGTGGATTTAGCTATGGATTCAATGTAGCGGTTCCATTTGAGATCAGAAGAGAGGGTAAGGCCGAGGAGGCGCAGAGTATTGCACTCAGGGAGAATCGCTTGGTCCATGCTTATGTGAGGCAGGAGAGGTTGCCTTTGATGGTTGACAGACAACAGATGGGTCTTGGACGCATTGAAGTTGACAAGCCACTTCTTGCCCCAATTCAACACAGAGTGTAGATTCCGTTTAAGTTCAGCAGCGAGATTATGTCTGTCCGCCATGCCAGGTTTCTTACTTGTGCGGGAGTATATTCTGGTGTCATCTGCGTATATGCCTACTTGGGACTTGATCTCATCTGGGATGTCGTTGATGAAAATAAGGATAGAGCCCTGGGGGACACCGGCATTCGTGCTGTAGGATGAAGAGGCATGCCTATTCAATACGACCTTCATTTTGCGGTTGTTTAAAAAGAACTGGATTAGGTCAAGCAGGCGTCCGTAATTCCGTAACCCCGTAGCTTGCAAAGGAGGCCAGAGTGCCAGAGCCTGTCAAAAGCCTTGGAGATGTCCAGAGCAACTGCACAAGCCTCGCCTGAATCATCGAGGGTCCGGAGCATGTACTCCATAAAGGTTGTTAGCATATTGGCAGTGGACCTGGCAAAGCGGAAGCCATATTTCTTGTCAGAGAAGAGTTTGTGGGCAGTAAGATGTTGAACTATTTCAGCATTGATTATGGCCTCGAACACTTTCCCGAATATCGGTAGAAGACTGATAGGGCGATAGTTGGATGGGTCCGAGGGTTCACCACAATTCTTAAAAACAGGAACGACTGAAGAGAACTTCCAGCATGCAGGAAAACTGGAAGCAGTAGTTAAACAGTTTAGAGAGGACAGTTGAGAGTTCAGGGACACACCTCTTAAGGACTATTACCGGGATTCATTCGCCACCGTTCACCTTATGGGGTCAAGTTTTGAAATTACTCGGGATACTACCTTCGGGGTAATATGTACGTCGTGCAGTTTGGCCTCAGTTCTAACAGGGAAGTCGAGTGAGCATACTCCAGATGAGTCAAACGTGGAGTTGGATGAGAATCTGCGGGCAAAGCACTCAGCTTTGTCCGCAGATGATGTGAGAACCTCAAATTCATGGATTAAAGGACGTATAGAGGATTTGCAGTTGTTAAGCACCCGTTTGCATATACGCCAGTAGTCCTTGGAGCCGAACTTGCGGTCAGCTATGTGCTGTCGCATTCTCTCAGCAAACAACCGTTTGGCGTCATTCAGGATTCTCTTGCACTTATTGCGACCAAAATTATTTTCTTTTGTCTCTTAAAAAAACTGGTTTATCAGAAGAAGAAATATTGGCCTTTATTCAACTAAAGCAGTAAACGCATTCTTGTCTCCTATTTTAGAGTGAAGTTCATTTTCTAAAAACAAAAGCCGGCATTCAAGGCAAAAACCTTCCATGGAACATGAACATGAAAGATTTTTCCCTGGAATAGCAGGTTGTCTGGAGCATGGGTGCATAATATGGGAGGCTATCCAAAGAGCGAAAAATAGCAAGACTGACTTGGATGTCATATGACTCGATTTGGCTAATGCATATGGATCTGTGCCTCACTAAATGATTCAATTATCTCTTCAGATGTACCACATCCCAGAAGAAATACGCAAGAGGCTTGTAACGTATTTTGATGGGTTTTATATGCGGTTTACCACAAATGATTACAGCACAAAGTGGATGAGACTCGAGGTGGGAATTGCAATGGGATGTACAGTGTCGCCTATACCTTTCGTTTTCGTTTTAGATGCAGGTAATTCTCAAAGCAACAGAAATTAATGCAAAACCTACGACATCACGGGCGGAATGCGAAATACCACCACTGAAGGCTTTCATGGACGATACCTCGATCATCACTTCCAAAGAAGCCGAGACACGCAAATTACTCGATATAATGGCTGAACTGATGATTTGTTCTAGAATGACCTTCAAGCCTAAGAAATCCAGAAGCCTCTTGGGTAGATGGTACGACAAAACCTTGAAAGACTCCAAACAGGTTAAAGTGATAATCAAAACAGTTGATGAGTATCTAAAAGTGATCGGGCTGTCCACTGCCAGGTAAATACAAGGTAGGGTGTCTTCAACACATGCTCATACCAATTTTATTATGGCCTCTGCACATATATGAAGTAACTATGAGCACAGTTGAGGCAATAGAAGCCAAAATCAGTAGATATTCGAGGAAATGGCTGGGTTTGCCCCCAGGATTATCAAATGTAGCCCTATATAGCAAACAAGCCAAACTAAAACTACCGCTTAAGTTTATTGCAGAAGAATTCAAGGCTGAAAAAGTCAGGTTCCAAATGATGCTGGATAATTCCAAGGACACAGTGATAAAGACAGTTCAACCCTATCTTAAAACAGGGAAGAAGTGGAAAGTCCGAGACGCTATAAATGAGGCTAAAGAAAATCTATCTCTCTAAGATGTTATTGGACTCACTCAAACAAGAAGATCTGGGCTGGGAATGACTAGCATTCAAAAATAGTCTACGGCTTCAGCCAAAAATCACCGAGATATGGTCATTAAAGGAAATAAGAAGTAAGGAGGAAAGAAAAAGGCTTCTAAAAGGAGTCCAACAGTCACAGCAGGGACAATGCATGAACTGGGAAGAAGCTATGCAAAGATCCATTACGTGAAATGATATTTGGCATACGACGCCGCTGAGGTTGAGCTTCATAATACGCTCAACTTACGATGTGCTTCCATCAATGACTAATCTCGCCAAATGGAAGAAGGTAGACGGTTCAACCTGTCCTTTGTGCAAGGAAAAACCCCAGTCTATGGAACATGTACTTAGTTTCTGTAGAGTGGCCCTTGCTAGTGGCCGATATACGCGGTGGCACCACACGGTACTAGAGGAACTGAGCACAACAATAAAAAATCACATGAAGTCCGAAACAGCTAACATAAACCACAAATTTATTGCCGAAGGAGGAAAAATGTAGATTGGGTCTAAGCGTCTAAATGGCCCATTACTAGTAACCGGTCAAAATATTCTTGGAATCGATGATGATTGGATAGTCGCCGCAGAACTTCCTGGCTGACACAATAATTACCCCAAAAGTATAAGAGAAAAGGGGCAACAACCAAACATTGTTCTGCCGTCAAGAATAAGGAAAAACACAGCTTGATTGAATTGACAGTACCTTTTGAGAGCTGGGTAGAAAAACAACATCAATAGAAGATAAGGAAATATGAAGATCTAAAAAGAGAACTAACCCGCGAAGGTTATATTGTAATTCTTCGAGCTGTTGAGATTGGAGCAAGGGGTTTCCTTGCAGGCGCTCTATATCAAATTTTAAACCAACTTGGAATTAAAGCCCGAAAAAGAGCCACAGCCAGTAAAAGCCTCATAGAGATAACCGAACAATGTGCAATGTGGCTCTGGGCAAAAAGGAACACCGCAGAGTGATTGTCTACAGTGCAGTTATCTCTGTGAGAACATTTATTTATTTATCAATTAATTTATCTTATTTATTTCTTTATTTTATTATGTATTTTTTTTCGATATGAGCGCGGCTTAACGAACATGTTAGTCGTTAAACCTTTAAACGACACGTGAAAACGCTAAAGCATTTAACAAAACACTCAAAACAGGAAACGCTAAATTATTTTTTAGTGTATTGAACAGTCTTTTAAATGCAATTCAGATAATGGGGCCTCATATCAGTGAGATGTGCCGATACGCGAAAAACCGTCGAGAGGAATGACCTGACATTATCTAGAAATGAAATACTTCAAAAACAGCTGAAAATCTACAAAAGAAAAAGGTAAGCTGTTTCTTTCAAACACAACATTATATATTGTCTGCTTGCTTCATATCAAGTTTCTGTTACTGTTTTAGTTTTTAATCTATGGGGATCATGTACTTTCAATAAGATTAAAAAATGCTAATGATCTTGCTGTAAAAGAAGACGTATTCACTAGTGAAATTCTCGATTTCATTTCAAAAAGTATTTTACTGATTCGGAGTGCGTTCTAAATAATCAACCAGATAAGTGACGCCTAATAGTTGCTGAAAAATTTTCACCCAGGTCATGACGAGTGATATCCTTCTTCGCACTGTGAATATTAGTCACTTCAGGCGCCTTTCAAAATTAATTTCTTTGTTAGTGGTTTGGCGTCAGAGAAGCTAACACTAATTAGGATAAGACTTTCAAAAATCACTGTGGAAGGGGTGCCAATTTCGAGGGACTTTGGTAAGTCTGCCTCTCAGTAAAATGTAAACATTTCAAACATGGAAAAACATTCTTAGCGCTCTATTTCAATGCGATGCTGTTATTATCTTGCGTCAACATAATACGGCCTAAGAGGTTCAGACATAGAGTATCATATAGGCTCTCCAGTTTAAGTATTTTAACACTACCCACCGAGAGATGGAGGAAAGAGACCTATCGGCGCAACATCAGCATGTTTGTAACCAAAACTGAGTTTGAACAAGCGCCAATTCCTACTGTGCTACAAATATATGATGAATAGAATTGCTAATGAAAGATCAATGCATAAAAATGAGATCAGAACACTTCAGCCTTCCCGTTTAATCGAAATATTTCTTCGCGACCATGAAGAAGTCAGTTTCGAACATCAACTGACAAAAACGAGAACAGAACAATTCAGCGTTCCTCTTTAATGTAAACATTTCTTCGCGAACATACAGCAGTCGACCTAAAACATCATATGAACAAATATGAAATCAGTACACTTCAGCCTTCCTTTTAACTGAAAGAAGCCTCCCTTTTAACTATATAGCAGCCAGTTTCGAACGTCATCTAACCAAACATAAGGTCAGTACACATTACATTTCCGCTTGAATTGAAACATTTCTACGCAAATATAAAGTAGTCCGTTTCGAACATTATCTGATTAAAAATGAGGATGTGCGTTGTGGTACAGGATGTGCGTTGTAGTACAGTGGATATCGGCTCGGAACGAGAAACCGGGAAGCCAAGTTCGAATTCCAGTTGAATCCATTGTATTCACTTACGCGCAAATACCCTTGGGAAAGGTATTAATCCGTCTCTTCCTTCCAGTTATGGGTTAAATAACAGAACAGATTGGGTTCTATAGCCTTGGCTGGCAACCAATCTACCGCAGAAAGCAATGGCAACCTACTTCGGGATAATCTTCTGCTCAGTCAGTTATGTCTCTTTCGAGACATGATCGTCCAAGCGTGTATCACGTATGGCACTTAACTGACTGACAGACACTTAAGCCTTCCACTTTAATTGAAACAATTCTTAGCGACTATGAAGCAGAGGGTCTCGAACATCGTCTGGCCAAGAATAAGATCAGTATATTTCGGGCATCCCTTTTAATTAAAACATTCCTTCGCGACCATACCGCTGTTGGTTTCAAACATCATCTGAGCAAAAATGACAGCAGAACACTTGTCTTCCCTTTTAACTAAAATATATATTCGCAACAAGAAAGCAGTCAGTACACTTCAAATTCCTCCTTTAAATGAAACATCTCTTCGCAACCATAAAGCAGACGGTTTCAAATATCATCTGACGAAATATGAGATCAGTACACTAAGTCTTTCCTTTTATATTGTAAAATTTCTTCGCGAAAATAAAGCAGTCGATTTCAAACATCATCTGAACAAAACTGAGGTCATTACACTGCAGTGTTCCCTTTTAATTGAAACATTTTTGCGACCATAAAGCAGTTGTTTTCGAATATCATATGACAAAAAATGAGATCAAAACACTTCAGTCTTCACTTTTAATTAAAATATTTCTTCGCAACAAAAAAGCAGTCAGTCTCGAACATCGTTCGACCAAAAATGAGATCAATGCACTTCATTATTTCTTTATAATTGAAAAATTTCTTCGAAACTATAAAGCGGTCGGTTTCCAAAAACACATGACCAAAAATAAAACCCGAATTCTCAGCGTTACCTTTTAATTGAAATATTTCTTTGCGACCATAAAGTACTCTGTCATGAACATCATCTGACCAAAAATACGATCAGTACATTTCAGTAATAATCTTTAATTGAAACATTTCTTCGCGACCATGAAGCAGTCGGTCTCGATCATCATCTGAGCGAAAATAAGATCAGTACACTTCAGCCTTTCTTTTATTTGAATCATTTCTTCGCAAACATAAAGTAGTTGGTTTCAAATATCACCTAAACAAAAAGGAAATCAAACACTTCAGCCTTCCTTTTAAATTAAGATACTTCTTCGCGACCATAAAGCAATCGGCCTGGAACATCCTCTGACCAAAAATGAGGTCAGAACATTTCACCCACTCTTTAATTGTAGCATTTTTCCGCGGGATATCGCAGTCGGTTCCGAACATCATCTGACCAAAAATGACATCTGTATACTTCAGCCTTTTCTTTTAATTAAAACATTTCTTCCCGAATATAAAGCAGTCGGTTTCGAACATCATCTGAGCAAAGGTGAGATCAGTACATTTTAGACTTCCGCTTGAACTGAAACATTACTTCGCAACCAGAAAGGAGTCGGTTTAGAACATCAACTAACCAAAAATAAGATAAGTACACTTCAGCCTTACCGTTTTATTGAAATATTTCTTCGCGACTATAAAGCAGTGTGTCCCGAAATTCTTCAAGCAAAAATGAGATCAGTACACTTCAGTCTTCAACTTTAACTGAAATATTTCTTCGTGACCATAAACCAGTCTGTTTCAAAATCATCTGACCAAAAACGATATCAGTACACTTCAGCTTTCCCCCTTCATTGATGCTTTTTTGCGACCATAAAGCAGTATGCTTCGAACATCTGAGCAAAAATGAGATCAGTACATTTCAGCCTTTCGCTTGGTTGAAAAATTTCTTAGCCATCATGAAGTAGTCGGTTTCGAACATCATCTATCCAAAAATGAGATCAGTACACTTCAGCCTTCCCCTGTAATTGAAACATTTGTTTGCGACCATGGAGCAATCGGCTCCAAACTACTGACCAAAAATGAGATCAGTACACTTCAGCCTTCCCCTTTAATTGAAACATTTGTTTGCGACCATGGAGAAATTGGCTCCAAACAACTGACCAAAAATGAGATCAGTACACTTCAGCCTTCCCCTGTAATTGAAACATTTGTTCGCAACCATGGAGAAATCGGCTCCAAACAACTGACCAAAAATGAGATCAGTACACTTCAGCCTTCCCCTTTAATTGAAACATTTGTTCGTGACCATAAAGCAGTCGTCTTCAAACATCATCCGATCAAAATGAGATCAGTACACTTCATCTTTCCCCTTTAATTGTAATATTTCTTAGCGACTATAAAGCAATCGAATATATCATCTGACCAAAAATGAGACCAAAATCTCTCAGCCTTCCCCTTTAATTGGAGCATTTATTTGCGACCATGAACAATCGTTCTCAAAAATCATCTGACCATCTCTTCAAAAGGTTACTTTTTCGAAATCTAACGTGTAATATATTTCATGGTTCATCATTCTAACTGAAGAAAATAAAAAATGCCAGTCTGCTTTTAACCTCAATTCCAATGAATTTTCTAGTTTATTTGTGTTTCGTACATTTTACTGATCCCAGTAAATGCTCTTTATACATAAGGAGATGCTATCAATTAAGTATAAGACAGGCGGATTTTGGCCGTACCTGGTATGGTGATACAAAATTTAACCCGAAGAGAGTTATCTAATACAATAACATGGAATAAGTAGGAAAGTGACCTCGCAGAACCTAGCAATCTTAAAATCCGGACAAACTTGCAATCTGAGTGGAGTATGGTGTTGAAACTTGGTTGCGTAAACAAGCTGAATTGGTCTTGCTTAACTAAAAATCTACTGTGTTAAATCGAAATTTGTACAAAGAAAAAGTTATTTTTAATTTCCGAAGCTGTTCCTAAAATTGAATTGACCACCAAATTGTTATCCTCTCTAGTTATGTACTACCAACTAATAAGGACGGTATATTTATCAGGCGCTAAATTATTCGAAATTCCAATCCATCGAAAACGTGATGTATACATAAATATTGAAACAGATCTATCACGCCTAACCTTCCCAACGAATCTGTGAACATAGATAAATGCAAAAAAAAAAACAAGATATCTGTCTTGGCTATGACAGTAAACTACATTCAACAGCAAGACCACTGATCGCAAATTGAAATACCTAGAGCCAGTTATTATTGTTCCAAGATTCACCCTGTCTTGGGATGGTAACAGCTGTGAGCAAAAATTACCTCCGCCCTCAAACTAGGGCCAAAACACTATAAAAAAAAACATTATCGTAAAATACCAGCAATACATTTTCATAATAAAAAAGATGCACACAATACATTGTAACAAAAAAGAAAACAAATTACCGGCAATACATTTTTTGTAAAAGCTATTAGTAATGCTCCCAAGAAACTTAAATTTCGATAAAAATGTGTTGTAGATCCCAGGTGAAAAACCACACAAAATAATAAATAGCAAAAACAGATTATGGAGATAGAAAGTGTAAGTTATATTGAACAAAATATACAAACTGGAACACGGGTTAGTCAATTCAGGAATGCTATTAGTAGAAACCAATATATACATATAGTTGCAGTGAAATAGTATGTCCGGATAATGAGTCTATATCCAAACAACTCCAACTAACTCTGCTCCAACATACTGACCAACTAAACAACTGCTTTTTACAACGGTATTTACTCACCTTCCCACGTAAGGCGAGATGTGACACAAGGTCTTTTTAATGTGGGTCTTTCCGGCCATATAGCCAGGTCAAAAATATATGTCTATCTTTCCCCAGTCGTGATTCTACCCTTCGGCGGAACCACAACTGGGTTAGTGCTCTCTGCTTTCGAGCAGAGAGCGCTCTCTACCCGAAGGCAGAGTCCTGACAATGTCAATAGTTGCAGAGGAAAATGCCGACTGCAACTAACTGCTTTTTACAACTGTATTTACCAACCTTCCCACGCATGGTTAGATCTGACACAAGGTCATTTTATAGTGAGTCTTCTCGGCCATATAGCCGGGCCAAAAATGTCTGCCTATTTTTACCGAGTCGTGATTCTAGCCTTCGGCGGAACCACGACTGGGTAAGTGCTCTCTATTCGGAAGCAGAGATCGCCCTCTACCCGAATGCAGAGAGTTGACAGTGTCATCGTCATAGACACAGAGGCAAATGCAGGATTATATGTACACATCAGGCGAGTCCATTATTATGTACAAAGAGGCGATCCCCAACAAATCGACCCATAAGGAGTTGATATCCCGCTAAATAAACAAACAAAGATGTTAGGAATTTCCACAAAAATATGCGACCTCGTTTTTGAGCAAATATTTCATAGCCAGTGAAAATAAGATCTTTTTAGATATCTGATCTTGTTAATTTAAATCTATTAACTAAAGCTAAATTACTAATCAACGAAATTAGAACCGGATTAGATTTCTGATGGCTTGACAAAATAGATCGAAAAACATTTCGGTCTTTATTCGCTTACATGTGCTCAAGATAAAACACCTCAAGTTTAATTTAGTTGTTCTAAATTGAAATGAGTAAAGATATATCGCTTTGCCCTGTAGCCAGCAGTTTGCTTCTTTATTTTATGATAGATAAGTGATAATATGATTGAGCTCATCTAATATACTCTTCATCTATCATCTGTCATATCAATCAAGTAACCCTTTCCTTGTCCGCAAACATGTGTACGTTGTTTTCAGCTTTTTGGAATCAGATCTCTTAAAGGTAGCGTGTTGCCACTTTTAGTATGAAAGTTCTTTGCTATTTCTGCTAGAGATGGGTAGGACTTTTTAAAATAGCTGTTGTAAGAAATGAAATTTCATCGAACATAAAGCGATAAGTAAGAATAACAATAATTAATAATGTAATAAATGAATAAGAACATAAAAAGGGCAAATGTAAAAAGCGAAAATATTAGGAAGAATGATTTACTGGTTCTTTTGAACAAGAAGTCCTTGACGTTGAAAGTTATCATCCAAAAATTCCAAATCAATGTGCCATTCTACAATAAGCAATGCTGTATCCATGAAAACGTGATTTTGGTAATGAAATTCCGAACATAATATATATATATTTTTATTTTTGACAGCCGTTTTACTAAGGCTGGTGTTAAGAATTCAGTTAAAATCTTTGCTTTTATGTTGACTAACTTTTCTGCTAAGTAGAGCTTTTGATACCGACATGTACAACATTATCCCTTACAGAAAAATAATTCAATCACCGTTTGCATTGTTTCTCATTCGCGACAATGTGACATCTGCTTTATGCGTATACCTCAACAAGACGTAATTATGCAACTTGAACGATGATGATGCGAAGGAATATACAAAAGTAAAGGGCATGGGATTTTATATAGACAGTAGATGGTTAATGTTTCTTTGATTCGGCCTTGTGTCAGACTTAACCGAACTCCCTACAGCTTACAGGTTTTATGCTACTCTATCATCAGAATGTTTTCATCAGAAGATTGGTTGGAATGTGTGGAATAACGTGGAATATCGTAAGAAGAATAAAATACACATTTTGCGTTTTAAAACAGAAATTTATTAATAGCGGAATAACAAGAATTCGTAGAAATTAATGTTCACTGAGAAAGTTAAGGTATCAAGGTTTTGTACAAAATGTTAGTAGTAGTGATTGTTGAAAGAGATTAGGAGAAAGAGAACAAGCTGCGACTTGACCTTATCTCCGGGTCGATTTGAAGTTGGTTTACATTTTAGATGTGTGTCAGCTAACCGCTTCCCCTGATTGACCACCGTGACCGTTTGGAGGCCACCCTTAAATATTCAATCCAGTTACGTGGGGTGGCTCCCAGAATGTTTTTTCTTTAGCTGTAGAAAAACCGTTTCTCTGAGGTATTTTGAATTTCTCAATTTGTTAACCAATCAGGATTAAGAATATGATTTTTCACACGTCATTGTGATTTTTTGTAAAAGTGAAGAGGGTTGATTTTAATTAATATCTTATTCGCTACAAGGCAATATTTTCTCACTACTCTAAAGAAGTATCAGGTAAGTAGATTATTGTTGGTTAAAAATGATTTTGCCACTGAAAATTACCCTGGTGTTGTAATATTCAAACATATTTTGATTTCGTTCTTTGTTTCTCATACGAATAGTAAAACTATTATAGCTACAGGATATATCTGGCGTTTGACTACCTATTTCTCATTTACTAACAAAATATTCCTGCGGACGTATATATTCCTATATGAAGGCAAAGAACATTTACTTTCTTAACACAGAAGGGATAATTTTAACTAAATTCATGTATAACTCAGTGTCTGATAACTTCTACACACGTGTTAAAACCAACACCTTTTCAAGCATCGAGGGCATCTAAAAATAGTTTTTTATCATTTTACTTCTTTATCTGAACTGCATTGCAAATTTTTTCATCGTGAAAATGTTTGTATTTGCATGATTCAGCAGGGTATATACATATTCATAATTAGACTGGAATATTAAAGTGTCATCAACATAAACAAGCCAATTGTAGGTTCCGGGATTCAAAGAATACTATAAGGATGCCAGAAAGTGGTAACTCAATAGCTAGCCATTGTTTCCATTGAAATATAACGAGAACTAGTTGAAAATAAATTATTAGCACATAAAAGTTTAATACAAAGATGAACGAATTTAGTATTCCGAATGAATTCCCACATATAAATATTATTTTTCTGTAACGTTTTTATATTCAAATCAATATTCTACTATACGATGAAAAAAATAAAAACTAAATGATTTACATTTAAAAATTTAACGTAGCTGACAAATTTAATGCAATATCATTTTAATAATATTTTAATCCCATCTTAATCATAGGCTATATATTCATCAGCAGTTAAATGTAAGAATCAATCTTAAATCCTATATTTTAATATCATATCAGAACATATTGTTAAAATGGTTGTTTGAAAAGAAAAAATGAAAACAATATTCGATAGGGCACACGTAAATGTAAACACTTATGTCATGTGTTAATCGCCGTTCTGATGATATTCAGCACCGCTTCAAATTTTTCTCCCGAAACTTTTAGAGCGTCAATATTTTTGAAGGATCGCCGCCAGGCAGACTGGCCAAGATGCAATGGACTATTAATGATGATACGGATTCTTACGATTTGAGAGAGCAGCAAAATGTCAACTGTGTCTTTGCGACAAGAATCAATATGAAATAGAATTGCTGGGACACCTTTGAGAGCAACTTTTTACAGAACGAAACAAAGGAAAGGTTAATGTTGATATCGTGTTATTTTAGATAAAGTCTTTAAACTGTTCTGTGAAAACTAACTGAATATAAATCTTTACTCTTTTTATCAAATAGTTCCCAGTTTCTTTTTATATATTTCAGTTTTGTTCATTGCACCGAAAATACTTTGATATGATTTTCATTAACATGATGCAGAATTAATGGAGAACAAACGCGTAAAGAAAATTCAGTATTCAATTAATTTTTCTCCCCGAGGTACATTCATGTGTTTGCCATAAGGGGAAGTAATTTATTAATGCATTCAAAGTGAAAATAAAGGATGTTTCCTAACAAACTTATTTTTAGTTTTGTTACTGTAATTCCATTTCCCTCATGATAAACTGTTTTCTTTTACATAATTGATGATTATATAATATCAGTTGAACGGTTTTATTTGTCTAACTAATTGGGCTGTTGAGAATGAAATTATTCGATATTTGCAAGCATTTTATTGTTTCTCTTTAATAATGAAAAAAATTGTTTCTTTTTTATTTTTTAGGATTAATTGCTCTAAATGCTATATACAATGTGTTTTAATGAAGTTTCTTCTGCCATCATTTTTTTTTTTATAAATTTTGCTTAGCAGGATTCCGATATACACATACATACAGATACACACGCAGAGGCATATACACATATAAACATACTTATATATGTATATTTTTGTGTATATGTGTGCGCGCGTACGCATGTGCATGAGAATATATGTGCGGTTTTCTATTGAACTTGTTTTGTAATGCTTGGAAATGCTTCTAAAGTTGATGTTATATTCTTACAAACACACACGTGCACACACACACGTGCACACACACACGTGCACACACACACACACACACACACACATATATATATATATATATATATATATATACGCACACAATTCTTTTCAGACCAAGCAAGGCAACAAATCACTAACACGCCGGTAGTGTGTGTGCAAGTGTATGAGAAAACGCAATTAATGAGAGAGAACAATGAACGAACAGAAATTAAGAGGACAGAGTATTAAACTTGACTGGAAAGCAAAAAGTCGGAAGAGATTTTTACAAGCGAAAAGTACGAGAAAAGAAATTATTAGAATAGAACTTACGGTTAGATCAAGTCATTTCAAATGTAAAATAATGAGATTTTTGCCGCCAAGCTAGTAATGTGCTTAAACACATAGACTCTAGGTGCCATTGATGAAAGTTCATCAAAACAATTACCGTAAGAATATTTATAAAAAAAGGCAGAGATAAACTACATAACGTCTGTGGAAAGATAACTGAAAAGATAAATGAAGCCAAGATGCCAGATCAAGACCAATGATATTACGTATTCTTCTTTTTATTTCATAAAAAATCTCTAAATACTTCAGGAGCACCAGATTATAGGTGGCAGCAATATTCTAAGCATGGAAGAATGGGAGTTTTTTAAATATGTAAGATAGATTTGAGTGAGAAAATTTAGCACGACAGGAAACCAATTATTCTCGCAACAGACTTAGCAATTAATTTAATATAGTATTTCCACTCTATGTCAAATGGTAGCCTGCAAAGCGTAACGAGTCACTCTACTGGACGTTAGTATTAACCATACTGACGGAAAGCAGAAAGGCTTCTTTCAGATTTCGATTAATAAACAACAGTTTCGTTTTGGAGGCGTTAAAATTAAAAAGCCATTGCCCCAATAAACAACAGAGAGTAGATCTTTTTAGATCAGCTGCCAATTTGACGAACAGACCATATTTACTATTAAGACAAGAGAAAAATAGTTATCAAAACAGCATAGATACCGATTTTAGAAGGTCGTTGATTTAAATTAAGAAGAACGTGTGTTCAAGGATAGAGTCTTGAGGCCTCCTGCAAAAAGTCTAGAAGAGTAGCAGTTCAATACAACTTTCATTGCGCAATTTGATAAGAATAACTGAATAGATGGAAAGATCTAACGGGTCTCCTGAGATTTTAAAAAAAGGAACTACAGATACATAGATCTGTTGCGGAATTCTATGGTGTTCGGATAAAAATATAACTCAACTTGTGTTGATTGACTCAACATTTTGAATATGAGGTGCGTAATTTTTTTACAGTATATATTGATGAGATCCTGGAACATTTTTTCTGCAAGGAATATTGGCGGTTTCATGGGAGTCCGGGTAAAAATAACTAATACAAAACAATAAATTTAAAACAAACGTCAGTTCATTCAACCACATTGAGTGAATCTAGGCAGCTTTCAATTTTCACCAATAATTAGGTTCTCAACGTAATTTCCAACCGTTTACAGAGTTAGATAAGACACCTTCTTTGCTACATTTTAAAAAAATATTTGAATTTTGCTTCAGTAGAAAAAAAGTTGCATCAAAATATGTGAAGTCAAAAAAGGGAGACTAACTACATAAGTACGTAAGTGATTGACTAACGCTACTAAATACTAAAACTTATTTTTATATAACTTTTTCTGTTTAATACTTTTTCATGCGGTTTTAAACATTTAAATTCTGATATATTTTATCATTTTTGAATCAAACTTTGCTTATCTTTTTATCAGAATTGATTATCAGAATTAATCAAAATAATCAATTTTTTATTGTTTTTTTTTAATCAATTGCATAAAAATTTTATTTTTAATATTTTTAATGCGTTTTTCCGCATTAAATTTATATTAAATTAATAACAATTCCTGGAAAATCATGGATTACATAAAAAAATGCGTGCATGCAAAGTAATATTCATAGGATTATATTAAACCTGGAAAACAACAGGACAAGTTATTAAACCAGGAAAAGTAAAGGACAAGATATTCTAGTGAAGTAAAAAATAAGAAATTCCTTACTTAAAATATTGCAACTAGAAGTAAAAATTGGAATATAGAAAATTATTTTTTTTAATTTTTCATTTTAATAAAGTTTAAAATTATCTTATTAGAGAAATTAATGAATTAAGTCTATACTTATGTAGAATAAAATTAGCAGATCAAAACAGTGAAAAAAAAATTAGAAATTAAAATTACATAGAAAAACTGGCTACATTTGGAAGCAAGAGGAAAACAGAAAGAGAGAGAATATGCTTGCCTTTTTATAGACTCAAAGAACCCATTCTGACAAGCGTTTTTTTTTATATATATTTTCTTGAAATACACAATATCCTGACTGGTAATATCCATTTATTCTGTGATGGAGTGTGTTTATGAGAAATTAGTTTAGAGAAACGAATTAAATTTCTTCGTAACTTTTAGTGCGCTTCATAGATTAAAAATATGGAAAATTTAATTTAATAAACATTTATAAAGGAATATGTCCTCGTATGTATATTTGTATATTAAGTTGAGTTGATTTGGGAATCGTAGTATTGCACTCAATTTGAAAGTTGGAGTTTAATAGAATAAATAAAGACAAAAAATATTTTTCAAAATCATTATTGTCTTTTGATGAATCGATTTAAAGAAATTAGTTTAGAGAAACGAATTAAATTGAGTTTTGGTTCAAAATCGCAGCGTTGGATTTTCATTCCGGTGATCAGTGAAAACTTTATAAAACAGCGTTATAAAATTTATACTTCGCTGAAGCTTTACAAGCCTTATATAAACAAGATGCATGGGATAAGCACATTATTGCTAAATCATTTTTTCATGAAATAAGACCTTTATTTTTTTCAAAGGGAAATTATACTGAACAATTTAGCTATATTATAATGCAATATATTATACAGTGCAGTAATTTTATAGTGATATCAATAAACAATGCAAATACAAAACATTTTTTTCAAATAATTCGTGCCAAGTAGCATTATGGTGTGATATACACATTTATTTATTTTTTGGTTTTATTAATTATGATCTAACAAATGTTCTAACAAATCTTATTCATTGATAGCCTTTTTTGTAATCTGTTACAATTTCTTTACATATTTTACTTAACCAATACAGTAAAAACATTACATATTTTGCTTGTGGTGATTCATAATTAGAAACCTGGTTTGAATAAATTTTCCATTCAAGGTATCTCATGTAAAGACATCAACTTTATTTTGATTTATTCTTGAAATAGTAATACTTTGAAATCAGTTTATAAGCAAAAATCTGCGGAAATTAGGTATTTCTGTAAATTATTTAGACAGTATTTAAAATTAAATCCTAAACAGCTATCAATTTAATTTTTAGTATCAGCACTTATCTTATCAAGCCTCAGCTTTCACATTGAGTGTAATATCATTTTTAAATCAAGTGAAAAATCAAGCTGCCCTAATGTATATGTGTGTGTATTTTTATGTGCACGAGAGTGAAAGCAATTGGAAACGTAACGCAGTATTCCTGATTAAATATGAAGCATTAAGTATTTACATTCATGCTTTTGATATCTATGACAACGAAATTATTGGTCGCGTTGCGATGCCTGTTTTTTTGCCTACATATAATATATACAGACATGCAAACACACACACACACACACACACACACACACACACACACACACACATATATATATATATATATGTATATATATATACGCACACATACAGGGTGCACTGGGTAAATCGTCCAGATTTTATCATTTTCGCATGCACGTTGTTTTTTTTGTTTGTTTTTTTGTTTTTTGTTTGTTTGTTTGTTTTTTGTGGACTGCCTAGTATAGTAAGGTAAGTTGAAAGCCATCTGTGAGAAAATAGCATAATGACGTAATTCACATCACGTGAAATTTAGAATGTGCATGCTGTACTGCTTGGCATTCGCGCCGGAAGCTCTAATAAGGACATTTCAGAGTGTTTGGGCGTCAATCTGAGGACAGTCTAACGAAGGTTACAAAGGTCACTATCAATGGAGAAGTTACTTTGAAGAGGTAGTGCTACCCTTGATCAAGAGAGTTGCAGCTTGAAGACCCTATGACTGGCAACAGGACTCTGCACCATGCCACAGAAGCAGGAGAACCCGATCATCGCAGTCAGACAATGTCACATCATCCCTTACATCTGGCCATCTAACTCCCAAAACTGTAACCTCTTGATTATTTTCTGTGGGTCGCAGTTGGGCAAGAAATGAACGAAACTCCAAAGATGAACTGAAAGCAAAACTTATTGACAGCATTTACTAACTTAAAAAAGAAGACATTCCAGATTTTCAACAGATTTGATGCCAGTGGCGATTTTAATTGTTAACTTTATTCTTTATTATTTCAACATAGTTTTGTGTCATTTTGGTAAATATATCTGCTAAAATGAGATGTCAGTGTTATTTTAATTTTTGTGATAAGTTGTCATTTTCAGATCAATTATCGTCTAAATTAGATGACAAATTATCAATCGCACCCTGTACACATATAAATACATATTAGAGCTGTTGCGATTTACAAACATTTAAGTAAGTCAACTTCAAGTAGGTCCGTGTCCTTCTCTCCAATAACTCGAATATTGCAGATTTACTGTTGAGAACTACGATATTAGTGCACCCTCAATGCAATTTCTTCTCAGTTAATTTTTTCTTTTCTCTCCTGATCAGACTGGCATTGTTTTTATATCATAACTGTTGTTAAACGTATTATGGTGAATTACCAGTGCATTTAGATTGTTAAGCAGAACATCTCTGTCGTATAAACACGCACCACGTTAACTATTAAAAAAATAAAATAAAATATCACATTACAACTAAACTGTTAAAATGTCCCTTAAATAATACTGTAAACATAATGAATTAGAACCGTGTCTGCATGAGGAACAGTACTAGATGGACACATTATTTTAAAACGTATTATAGCATATTCACCTATTTACATTTAAAATCGTATTCCTATATTTTGTCATATTCATGAACAGTTAAAGCTGATATAAAAAAGTAAATAATACTTTTGAATGAAAGCTGAACAGATGAATGTCTGCCGCTAATTATTTTTCCCTATCATAATAATGTAGAAGTCATTACAAAACATTGCCTAATATGCAATTCAAGCAAAGTCCTAAATAATATAAAACATCTGAAGTGAGGATCAGAAGGACAATTACTGAATATTTGCTTCTTCTGTAACTTACTAGACTTGGAGGCACCCAGTTTCTTTATTTCATTTTATCTTGGGTAATTACCGATTAAAATCTGAATACGGGGAAAAGAACCAATCAGTTCTGTTCGTGGATATTCGTAAGTTATAATATTTGTATTTTCAGAATTTGAAATTGTTTTAAATTTATCAATTGATTTTGAAACGTAGCCACAGTTTTTCAGATTCATTCTACGATGTTTAATTTGCGTAATAGTATGCTTCTTCAAATTATTATATGGTGCATTTATGATGCTGTTCTTTTAGCTGATGCAAACGCCAGAGTATTTTGCTATCATTTTATTGAATAGATTGTGAATGGCGTTTCTCATGCATACAAGTATAGTAAATGTTTTGCGGATTTATCTTTGATGATTTGCCTCTCATGACAATGCACTATATGAAATGTTATTCCCGTAGTTTGAATTCTTTAGTACAGAGTCAAAGCATTGCGAATGTTATCAGCATTATTTCCAAAAATGTGCACTTGCATCAAATTTAGTTAATCATTATGAAATATTAGAATAATATAAATTTAGTGATATTAAAAAAGATCCTACATCGGAAGAAAGCACATGAACCTATTTATTGCAAATGTCGCATGAGCCTTGCATAAAAAGACAACTAGATGAACTGATAACATTTGTAATATTTTATATAATACCAGGTAAAAAGTAAGTATTTGCTTTATTAGCAATAGAAACTAATTCTTCGTTTTCATTAAAGATATCGGTTTACCTTGATTATCTTTATTCTTCCTTTTTTACGAGGATCTTTAGAAAACGTTCGAAGTCTCACTTAGAAGAAGTTGAAGAAACAAGACAATTCTTCACTATTTTTTAATATGGTCTCCCTTGACATCAATGCACTTGGTCTAACTATTCTTAATCTTTGCAATCTCATCACAGAAGAAGGTGGCGCTTTAGTCCGCCAAAAACTCACCCGCAACATATATGATCTCATCATTATTTCAAAAATGGAGACCACGCTAGTGGAATTTGAGTTTAAGAAACAGGAAGAAGTTAGATGTAAACTAGTTCTGGGGAGTAAGGGGATTGGGGGAGCAAGTAAAATCCACAGTTGGCTGTTTCAGTTACTGTAACCTGAGCAGTTATCCTGGAGCACATCTGCTACCGGCTTCCCTCTGCATTTTGACTTGCTTCCTTCAGTTGTTTTAATTCTGATGCATTGTCTTGTCCATTAATTTCTCTTTTTCTAGGTAGACTATCATGATTTCACCTTCAGAATTAAAATAATCACCTTGCCAACAGATGCTGCCTGCTTAAGCTTCTACGTCAGTAATGAAACAATAGAAACATTGTTTGCTTTGAATCTTTGATTCAGGATCGAAGTAATGAAATCAGGTTTTATCTTGAGTTACTAATCTGCGGTAGAAATTCTCAGGATCAGCCTGAAATCGAGTCAGAAGAGTTCTGAAAATGTCAACCTTTCAGCTGCTTCTCTGGTGTCAGCATTCTTGGTATCCATCTTACAGACAACTTGCTCAGCCCCAAAATCTCAGTTAAAACTCTATGGACCAAACTAATGACCATGACATTAGCTATTTGATGGACAGTAAGATGCCTGTCATTCAAAACCATACGTTTATATGTGGTTGAAGTTGTTGACCTACCTACCTGAGGGTTATATTCTTTGCTGTACTCTCCTGCTTGAATTCCGCAGTCCATTTCACAGTCGCATAAACAGAGGAGTCCTTAGCAAGTATCTGTACCATAACTTCATGGATTTCCTTTTCATTTTCATATATATTATATTGTCGCTTGCATACACATTGAAACAGAAATCTGAATTAGTTTTTCTAGTTTTATAAAAAGTGATAGTGTGTTTTCAAAACAAAATGTTCAACTATGGATCTTCTTTCTTTGTACCACTCTCTCATTCGTCGTTTTTAAAAATTGCAACTTTCTTAATGAATAAAATTAAACTGTACTTATTTTCTAATTGAAAATTTAGGTATTACATGTTTTTGTGAGTGACTTAAATAGGAAAAATACATAAATAATTTGTTTTATTTCATTCTATATATTCTTGCTATTAAAAGAACAAAAGCGGGCTGTTAAGGTTAAAACTTGATTTAGTTTCCATTTTCATTTCTCTCTAAATTTCTTTTCTTGTTGTATGAGCAGTCTTTAAGAAAATCTGTTTCTTGTGCTTTAGACACATTGACATGAAAATATTTCGAACATATGCCCATATAAATCTTAAAGTAAAGTACTCTCCATAAATGAATGAGCAGAAATTATGAACAAGTGTAATTATACCAACAAATACAATTTAGCATTCTAACTTCTCCTAACTTAAAAAATTGCGTGCTCATAAAAAATTCCTGTTATGTAAGTGATTTTTAAAAAGAAAAAAAGATTAAAATCAGTTACTGTAAATCGCCTTAAGATACTGAAAGGTAGAGACCGTGTTTGCGTAACAACTCGTTTACAAATGAAAAATAATGAAAATATGTAAAATATAATTGTATTGAACACTTTTAATACAACTATATACTCGTCTAATTTAATTATGACCAAAAGCTAAATAATATATATATATATATATATATATATATATATATATTCAGATAAAATTTAGAGTGGAAATAGCCATTTTCAATATGTCAGTTTAATACATGCATTGTCAACACCATTTAAAAACAACGAATGAGGAAACATTCTAATACCGGAGCCTTGGTCTAGTTGGAGAATATTGGCTTTTATAGGGTTAAGCTAGCGGAATCTAAGTAGTAATTCCTTCTATGGTAGCGGGAGGTATGTGGCTTGATCATTGGGTTAGTAGTGGTAGGTAGCGGGGAAAGGTAACTAATTGTCCAAATTTTAAAAAAATTATTGTGACTAAATGGAAGAAAAAGATATTTATTGCAATTTATATTTATTTCTATGACGTCACATACTAATGATCTCTTTACGTTTATTCAGGAATACATTCTCATATTGAAATTTCCACATTTAAATTTTTCCTCTTAAACATAGCTTACATCTCTCTCTTAAGCTATTAGGGGTCCTGGCCTTGTCTATCAGCTTTTACTTTATCTGTGGATATATATATATATATATATATATATATATATATATATATATATATATCTTTGTAAAGAAATACCATATAATAATATTGATTTAAAATATTTTATGATCCAGCTATTATTTTGTTAATGAGAGTTTTCACGTGAATAATATTATACAAATAGTAAATTTCTAAATTTATATGAGAACATCAGTTCAATGAATGTACCCATCCGTTCAAGGAAGGCGGTTGTCTCTAACAGATCTAATCATTACACCGAGCAATTTAAGGAAGAGATATACAATTCCTTTTTATTCTTTGAGAAGAGTTTCAAATATTTTCTCAGTTTATTCTAAAAACATGTTGAGTATATATTTTTTGAATTCGTTTTCAAAGAATTATTTTCTTTATTTGTAATATCATGCAGTGATTAGGTAAGACGAGTATCATAGACCGGCGTTGCCCGTGCAACTCAGAAGATTTTAGTTGTAGAAAAGACCTTCTTAACATAACTGCCGAAGCTTTAGCAATCATACGCCCTAACCGAGCTCTTTTTTTTTTTTTGAGGCATGTGAAAAAATCTACAAAACTGAGCATACCTAGTGTGAGTGTCTGTTACTTTAATCGAAGATGGCTGCTAAATTACTTGGAACGCAATGTTTACAATACTCACACAAACATCAAATCTCGTGATGCAATAATGTTTATAATATTAACTGTATAAATTCCTTTAAAACTTGTTATATAAAATAATAATTGTATAAAAAATTGTTGTTTAAAAATTGTTGAAAAATTCCATTAAAAAAATATATTTTCTTTTGTTTTGCGTAAACGTGATTTGATGTTTTGTGTGACATTGTAAACAACATTGCGTTTGTTTTTGTTTCAAACTTACGGGGAAAATATTTACATTTTTTGTTGACTAAATGAATTTAACATAAAAATAAAAATTATTTTTTTTTTTTACTGAAATTAGAAATATAAAAACTATTACGCTCTCAGTTCAAATATTTTTGAAGAATATTTAAAAATGTAGGCATTTAATTTTAGAGAAAAAATTTACATTAATACCACACGAATTACAGACAATTGATTTCTAGCATGAAATATTTAACGAGAAAAAGCTTTATTTTTTAATTTTTTTTTCTTATGTGTTAAATATTAAATCTTAAAAAAAGAAAAGACATAAATGATTAAATTAAACATAGGCACTTTTTTTACATATTTTGTTTTTGTTTGAAAAACACTTTTTTAAAATATTTATTTTGTTTCAAAATTACAGGGAAAAATATTCACATTTTTTTGTTGACCAAATGAATTTTTAAAACGTCGGAATAAAAATTAAATATCAAGACTCATTTTTTAATTTTTTTTTAATAAAAAATATTTTAGTCGCGTTTGACACCTGTGATTTGATTTGTGTGACGTAATTTAGCAACCATCTTAGATCTTACATGTTTTACAGAGCAAATGTAAACAATCGGCTCTATTGGCCGAAAATTGCTGAATTTAAAATTTAAAAGTATGTGTCGAGCTGGTTTCCTTGTAGATATGTGTCCCTAGAAAGTTTGAATGGCGTCGCTTAAAAATGTAGGCGTGCATTGAGAACAGTCACACACAGACTCACAGATTGCCTTTTATTTACTCTTGTGCACAGTGACTCATCGTTAATTTCCTTTAATTCACCACGTCACCAGGATGAGACAACATTAGAAGAGAAAATGTGCACAGAATACAAAGCAAGTACCAATATCATTTGATGTTATAGTTGATGATAAGTAACCACACAGGAATATGGTGAGCTTGTATTATGTCTTTAAATTTGGTTACAATGTTTAGTCACAAAGTATATGTCATCTGTGCTATTCTTCAGAATTTTTAACTGGAAACTTTCTGGTGTAAAATAAGAAAATTATTGCAACAGTTTATTTATATTTCAGTTAGTATACGTTTCTGAGAGTGGCATTTAAATATTTTATTGACAGTTTTTTCTGTTTGTAATCTATTGTTATTTTATGCGCTTCTAATTGAAATATCTCATACTTAAAGCATTATCTTGTCAACATATACTAAACAGAACAAATAAGAACCTTCAGTTAAATGCTCTCAGGAATTTATCAAGGCAGACCACAAAAAGTATTATTCTTACCCTGTAGTAGAATAAAATTTGGAATAATTAGATGATTTTTAGAATATTTATATTGTTCGAAATATTGTCCTCATCTTTGTTGCCATATTCACGACATTCGACCGTTGTAAGCTTCGACCTTCTTCAGGTAATAATTACGATTACATTTACAACTAATATGTATCAGAGCCAAAATTAGCCATAATAAAAATAACCCTGAAGCAGGCATATATAAGATAAATTTTCACTGCTATTCCTTATAATATACTAGTGAAACTTGCAGAAAAACAGATTTATGAATATACGAAAGATTCCCTACGTAACAATACATTAATTAAATATTTAAGAAAGCTTATTAAAGAAAAAATATGCACTCTTCGGCAGGGCGCAGATCTTATTTTATAAGATTTCTCGATAGTAACAGTATTTTGTGAATTGTATTGGAAAGTTTGAAGAGAATACCCAAAGAGATATCTGACATCTACTTTGTTTTTTTTAAAAAAAGGCCAAGAACTTGTAAAGCATTAATTAAAACAAGTAGTTGTTTTTATGGAAGAAATATATGTTGTTGTATGATAATATTTAAGTTAAGTGCTTACTTTGTCAAACTAAAAGTAAAAACACTGCAGTTACTGAAATTTTATTTTTCACTTAAATAAAAATAGAATAATATCTCCATTTAAAGTGTGTCCCCAAATATTTTGACTGTAGAGTATTATATATATATATATATATATATATGTGTGTGTGTGTGTGTGTGTGTGTGTGCGTGCGTGCGTGCATGAATTCCGAAAAGATATTAATCCAATCCATGTTACCATGCCTAAAGCAAGAAAACTTCCCAAAGTTGAGCGTTCTCGAATTCTAGAATTCCATAAGCAAGATTTGTCACAGCGGGCGATCGCAGCTAAGGTAAATCGCAGTAAAACTGTGATTTGCAACTTTCTAAAGAACAGTGAGAATTATGGAAAAGCAAAATCCTCTGGTAGGCCCCAAAACATTTCTCCTGCATTGAGTAGGAGAATAAGATGGGTTGTTTTGAAAGACGGGGGACTTTCTTCTAGTCCCATAACCATCAAACGACACTTAAGATAAAAAGGCATGGTAAATAAAAAGCGTAAACAAATTTCTCGGCTGCTTCCACGTCACAAGTTGGGCCGCTTAAAGTTTGGTCGTGAATACCAAACATGGGACGTTGATAAGTGGAAGAAAGTCCTGTTTTCTGATGAGAAAAAATTCAATCTCGATGATCCTGATGGCTTCCAATGATATTGGTATAACAAAAACATGCCTCCTGGAATTTTCTCCGCGCGTCATAGTGGTGGAGGGTCCCTAATGGTATGGGGTGCCTTTTCTTACAGAGGGACGATGGAGCTCCAGGTGATGCAGGGTCGTCAGAGAGCGGCTGATTGTGTTAACATGCTACAAAAAGCATCTTTGATGACGGAGGGCCATCGTTTGTGTGGGAATTGATGGTTATTCCAACAGGATAATGCTGCAATCCATGCTGCAAGACTGACCTTGACCTTTCTACAAGAAAATGGGGTCCATTTCTTGGGACATCCTGCATGCTCACCGGACTTGAACCCAATTGAAAATGTTTGGGGATGGATGACAAGAGATGTTTATCGAAATGGCAAACAATATTCAACAAAAAATGAACTTTGTGAAGCCATCTTCAGAAGCTGGAGCAACATCCCCCGCACTTTAATGGAAACGCTTATTTCTAGCATGCCCGACAGAATTTTGAAGTTATCAAAAGCAGTGGAGGTCGACTTTATTATTAAATTTGATTGTTGAATGTTTTCATGCACTTTTTGTACAATTTCGTAGAATTTTTGTCTCTGGTCTTATAATTTTGATCATGTGTAAATCGCCTCATTTTATAAAAATGTAAATTTCTAAATAAAATGTTTGGAATGTAGCTTTTTGTTTCCATAACCTTTTAGATTGTAGTATTGGTAACCTTAAGTGTGAGGAGTTTAAAATCTATCTGTAAAAAATAATTTCTTTTTAAAGATTTTTAAGTGGTCTTAAATTTTTGATCGGGAGTGTATATAAATAAATATACATATTATCCTACGTTTTTAGCTGCAATGATATATATATATATGAATGAAAAGATTCTTCACAGGGCAAAATTTAATAATAGCAAGAAACTATTAAATTTTCGATATCTAAAAACTAAGACCAAAAAAACAACCGATTTCGCCCAGTGTTTATCAAGATTTTAATTTCTGGAATTCTCTAAATCATAATTAAAAGATGAAATGAGAAATGAGGGGAAAAAATTTAAGGAAAACTAGAGCCCAATCACACTCAGAACCAAAAGGCATTCTCTCTGCTTACAGAGAGAATGCCTTCGGGATCTGATGTATATGGACTCTTGCACCTTTAGATGAAAAAATTAGTGGGAACTTGATAAAATTGTAAAGTTCTTACCACTCAATGCAACCACACAATTCCTGCTGTTAATAACATGCTGTGCTATTGAAGACCCGGAAGTATTCACAAGTTGGTTACTACTTGCTGCTGAGTCCAAAATTCTGGGAGATAAACTCTGTTTAACTCTTTGATCGAAAGGCTGAGACGTTCTACCATAGTAGTCGCATCCGCAACCACACTGAAATTTGTAAATTACAGAACTAATATGAAGTGGAGGTAAAATATCCTTACGAATGGAGGAAAGAATTTGTCGTGTAAAAAGTATTACACGAACATTAGCAAAAAAATAACGTTTGTCAACAGACAGAGAAATTCGCCAAGCTAAAACCAATATAAGGTATTCGTAAATAAATTGGACATTTTTAACTACTAAATTATCGATGGCATGACGCATAACGGAATCCAAAATTTTAAAAGGATATGCATTTTTAGAAAGTGTCATCTTAATAAAGTTCATTTCACCGTGAAGATAGGAATTGGAACAAATTTTTCAAGCCCTATAAGTTAAAGTTTAATTAAATTAATCTTACGTTGGCGTGGGCAAAATGAATCCCAACGTATATATAGTCCAGAAAAAGTATCCTTTCTAAATACCGAAGTCAAAAAGCACGTACCATTCCTATAGACGAGAACGTCCAAAAAGAAAGACAGCAATTTGATTCCATTTCAACGGACGGATGAACAGAATTTAACAGAGTGAGGAAAGTCCCAGCTTCGACTTCATTATTCAAAAGACAAAAAGTAACATCGACATATCGATGATACATTAAAGGACGATCATTGCGAGAAAATATCAAAGTCTCGCAATAACCAACAAAAATATTAGCCAGTAATGGACCCAAAGGGGGACCCATCGCAACCCCCCCGTTAATCTGAGAATAAATAATATCATTGAAACTAAATTCGGCAGACGAGGTGGCGAACTTCATCAAATCAACAAAAACGCTCCCTGAAAATCTGGAAGAGACAAAAATGAACGGTGCAACATGTCACAACATATCTCTATTGTCTCAAATAAAGGAAAGCAGGTGAAATGGGAAAAAATCACAAACGAACACATGAAACTACTACTGGGAGAAAAATTTCATATAGCTTACACGAATGAAAATGAATCTTTAATACAAAAACTACTAACGTGCGAAGACACAGGTTGTAGCACTTTAGAGAGTCAACTAGCGACCTTATGCTGGGATGACCCAATCATAGATAAGATGGGTCGTAATGGGACACCATTATTATGGACTTTAGGTAAACCATATAAACGCGGACAGACAGACCCAGTGGATCTAATTAACACTGTAATATTAGAAGTTAATAATTCGCTCTTAATCCAACAAGTAAAAAGCAGCACTATATACCATTTATTCATTTTCACAAGTTTCATGATATTTCATAACCACTTCTACAAAATTATGAAACATTATGAAGTTACAATGTTAGCACAGCATGGTGTTCTTGCCTGGTGGTATGCTTGACGCTGAGTTAGCTACTAGTACTACTGGACGACTGAGCGGAACAACCGACATAGAAAGACTTAGAGGTTAAGCAAAAATGACCCTGCGATCCTCTGTGGGGCAATTAAATTTGAACCTTGCTAAATTCGGTTATGGAACATTTATGTGATCCTCCCTTTCCTTGATGGAAAAACCCATTTTTATTTTAATTAATCATTAATCTACCCCCGAACCGGATTAAAATAGGAGAAAGAGCTCGATGTAAACCATAGTGGCAGTCCGGTGTTATCGGAATCGATAGGTAAGTTTTCATGTTTTTTAATCATTTGATGGCTAAAAACGAACAGCAATCCTTGAAAAAAATACCTAGATGGGTATATAAAATCACCCTAAAACACTTTTAATTAATAGTGAATACGTTTATGAAGTAATCGCTAAATATTGTACTATCCTGGTAAAATTCTTAATATTTTCGATTAAATTTTTTCCGTTTCAAAAAAAACTACATCGATATTTAATGCCTTTCCACAACCCAATTCTTCGAATTTTTTATTTGCTGGTTTTAATGATTTTTATAAACTTGAGAATTTAATCAATTCTGGATTGCAAATATTTGTCAAAGTTTAATTTTTGATTTAATTTTGAATTGATAAACATTCTAATAGGAAACCTACACGTTATCATGAGATTTCCTTGATTTCTTTTAAAAAAATGTATTATTACCTTAAAACTGATTTCGTGACCCCTGAATAAAAATCATACAAATATTTAAATGTGTAGTTGTTCGTGCAAAATTGAGAAAAAGTGAACAGGAAGTGGATTTTTAAACATGTACCATGCACACCTTATCAAAATATATTTACTTTAGTTTGACTTGGAAGTTTATGAATAATTTATCATCTTTCAGTTCTCAAGAGTTAAAGAAAACAAAAATTCGATGCTTAATCCTTTTTAATTTGTAAGCAAAATACTTTTGTTTCATAATAGCAAATTATTTTCTTTGTTTTCTCAGCTTTCCATGAGACACAGAAAGAGTAAAGAAAATAATCTGTATAAAATTTGATTTGATAAAAGAAACTTATTTTATAAATAATACTGTAAGCTGTAAATTAACTAAAAGGTAGTCAGAATGGTTCATATTCTACGATTAACCAATAGTTTGGTTGAATATTTCATGTTTGATGCGCACACCGTTTTGAATTGTGCATCTTCTCTAGCATATTTCATCTAGAAATCTCTTTGGATGCTAAACAAACTTTTAAAAGAAAAAGTTTGTTTAGCATCTAGAGCGATTCTATAGATGCAAGACGCAAGATGCAAGAGAAGATGCACAGTTCAAAATGGTGTGCGCATCAAACATAAAATCAGTCAGTCAGTTAAGTGCCATGCGCTATACACGCTTGGGCGATCATGTCTTGAAAGAGACATGACTGACTGGGCAGAAGATTATCCCGCAGTAGGTTGCCATTGCTTTCTGCGGTAGACTGGTTGCCGACCAAGGCTATAGGACCCAATCTGTCCTGTTATTTAACTCATAATTGGAAGGAAGAGACGGATTAATACTTTTTCCAAGGGTATTTGAGCGCAAGGAATTCAACTGGAATTCGAACTCGGTTACCCCGATTTCTCGTTCCGAGCCGATATCCACTGCGCCACAACGCACATCTGATATTCAACGAAATTCTTCTTCGTTAATCGTAGAATCTGTACTTTATAGAATTACTTTTTAGTAATCATTCGACAAATGTCTATACAAAATATTTAGCAAGTTGAGGTTTAACATATCTTAATAAGTGACTGAAATCAAACATTTTCTTTCTGAAATTTAAGATCTTTCAACATCCTAGTATAGAATTGTAGTTTATATATTTGCAGAAGCAAGTATAAAAATCATAATTTGAAACAGTTTCCTTGACATAGAATTCTTTTTTCCTGACATCTTCAACAAAACTCTAGGCCGAACATATATTTTTATTCAGTATACTTACCACTTCGAGGAAATTGAAGATCTACGCACGTAGATTTGGCTATCATCTCTTTATCTAAGATTTCCACCTCTCAATGAACGATTCATTTACCTACGACCCTGCATTCTACTCATTCTGTAAACCAATTATGAAACCCAACAATACCCATTACTAGGAACAAAACTATCAGATTTGCCTCTATACATAAGGAAATTAACTGCATCCGGCTCAATTGAGGATCATATTATCCCTTTAAATTAGTGCACAGTCCAATCACAGTTTCGTAATCATCAAAAATAGAGAAACTGCATTGCCTTCATACATGGCTGGATAACCACAGATTCGTTTGTATTTAATCCATCTACTTAATGTAATATAGACCAAGTTTATTGTTGCGGCCTTGCAGGATAAATCCAACTTTAAACAATATCTATACTCTTCATTAATTATTTCAAGTTAAGTAATTTAATTCGACAACCAAATGTTTCCTTGTAGCACTTTAGGTACAATTTGTGGTAAACCTTACTCGTGTAGAATGAAAGAGAAAGTTGATTGTTCTCTTTTCACATAATAAAATATATGATGTATATAAATGAATAAAATAGATAGAGCACCGTTAAGTGTAGATAGTGGTGCATAAACATAATTAGTAGCCAGAATATTAAGTAAGTGTTGAAAAAGGAAGAAAAGAAGCAATTGTTTGCGATTTTTTAAAGGCATTATCTAGACACTGCCTTTTCTCAATTTCTTTAATATTCCAACACTGGCGATCTTTCTCTAATGAAAACTTAGTATTTCTATTGCAATATTAAAAATAAAATCGTTAACTAATTGTAAATATAAGAGTAAAGATATCTTTTTACAAATTGATGTATTTGATGCCATGTAAACTTGTATCCAAGATGAAGAAATTCGCTGATCACGGTTTATTTTAGAAATTCAGTGATTATTTGCGTTACCAATTTCTTAATATAGATATCCTAGAAAGAACAAAAATTCATATTAAGTGGGTCATTACCAAATATTTCTCTATTAAGACAAAAGCATAATTTTTCGCTTATTTGATTTTCGTACACATTTACCATCGGAAAAAGACTTGATTGATTATTTTTAACACAGCCTAAACGGGTGATTTTACTTCTATATGTCTTGTGCTTTCAAACCATAGGCGATCATTCCCACAATCTTACTGCCTTCACCTATCTCTGTTGACCTCAGTATGTCCTGTAACGGTGAAGTTTTCTAAGCCCTCCTATTTCACTATATATCCAAGACTTTTCAGCTGACTTTTCCTGGTTTTGAGTATAAGTATTATTTCTGCTGCCATTTTCGTGAAGACTTCTGTGTTGCTTACTCGCTCAGTCAATGGAATTTTTAGTATCTTTCTGTAAAAACACATTTTGCTGCTGCTTCTAGTTATTTTCCTCAACCTAAGAAAACTTGTTACACATTCACTGCCATATAAGAGGATGGGAAATGCATAGCGATCCATCGTTCTTTTTTTGTTTATAACGAGATTTTTCCTTTCTCACCACCTCACTTAGCTTATGGAATGCCCCTTTTCCTAGTTCAATGCGTGTTCAAATCTCGGAGTCGTATTTTCCTTTTTCTGTTAAAACACCTCCCAGATATTTGAATTTCTGCACTTGCTTGATATTTGTATATTCAATTCGTAACTCGTATCTTGGGTTTTTTTCTTTCTTATGACCATACTTTCTGTCTTCTTGCAACTGATAATTAATCCTTTTTTTTCTGGCTTTCTTCTACCACCCTACGTAGAAGGTCCTGTACTTTCGTTTCCGAGTCGGCCATCAACACAATGTTATATACGTATCATATATTGTTAAAATTACGCGCACCGATAATAAATCCTAGTAGGGTATCTAGTTCCCTTACCGTGGATCAAGGTAGAAAAAAAAAGAGAAAAATGTCAAACCGATAACCTTTATTCTACGTTTTTGTCCCGATCAGTATATTCCTTGTATTCTAATTGGAACAACTATGTGAATAATTACTATGACTAAAGAGAAACGTATCCTAATGGATTAAAGCCTTTTTTTGTAATTCTAGGTTTAATAATTTGACTGGATGGTACATGCTTAAACTCAGTAAGAACAGAGTAAGCAATAATTGAGCAGTACTAAATAAGAACAAGACGACATATACTTTTACATGGAAAACGAAAGAACAATCTACCTTCATAAAGTAAATAAATTCATTGTTCAAAATGTCCTTAAGTTTAATCGGATTGACAGACCTTGTAAAAATAACAATAAAAAGGAAGACGTTGTTCTGAATGTACAGAATATAAAGAGAAAAAAAGAAAATCAAAAGTAGAAGTTAGTCTTTGGCTGAGAAAGTTGTCAATTATTTGCCATATTTGCACTCGTCATGGACGCAATACCCGGTTTCTAATTCAACTAGAATCTGTATTTCTTCTGTTAAATTATGCATCGGTTTCTTCGGAACATTTTTCTTGCCTTTGCTTTTATCGTAAATTTTTCTCTTGCTTACCGTTCGGTCTCTTGAATTTTAATACTTACTAGCTAAGAAACGTCAAATATCTGTAAGAAAATAAAAAAGAAACGGAAACTATATACAAAATATATTCTATAAAATAACCAAACTAAAACAACTTGATGTATGGTTTGATGTATGTTTTGCCTGCCAAATCTTAATAAATAAAGTATTGTCTTTTATTAAGTAGAAGTTAAAATTTCAGCCGCAATTCTTTTTTAAAGAACTCGTTTTTCACTCAGAATTCCACCGAAATACAAACGATAATTAGAGATATATTAAAAACGTTAGCTAGATTGGCTGAATAGAAAAAATGAAAACAGAAAGAGTACAGAGAATTTATACGAGTTCCAATGCCCCTTAAGTAGCTTTGTACCTGATCAAACCAAACACATAAGTAATTATATTAGTCATATCACTACATGTTTATCTAGACGACACGCATTACGCCTACCAGACCATAGCTTAATTAGAACTCATTTAAACACACACAGAAACCTACAAAACTCCATCTGCAATATACTAGTAGAAAATACAAGTATAATAGCCTCATATGCACGTAAAAAATAAATAAAAAATCCACTAGCAAAAAAAATCCAACACTCAAAAAATTTAACTGTGAACACAGCCAAAATGTGTTGACCGTGTTTGAAAAATAAGTATTCTTATAACTTCATACTCATACGCAAAAAAGAAACCATGCATTCAGTTAAAATATAAACCGTTCTTGATAATGGATAAAAGAATAGTGGGAAGCGCATGGATATGAAAAAGGTTTGACAGTTTTTACGCACTCTGTGTTCATAAAAGAAAACACTTGTACGAACAAAAAATAATTAAATAAAAAGCTTAATCAAAGTACCTTTTCAGTCGCTTTTAACGATATATATATATATATAACCTAAAAATCTCAAAATTAATTAGAAGATGACCAATAACCGATTAAAAAACTATATATACAAGCCGACAAATTAGAACCATCTACAAAATGGACACCAACGAGCACAAAAAATTAGTTGAATAAGAAATCCCCTAGTTCTATAAAACCACCAGCAACGATATGGAAAACAACATCAATAACAAACCTTCAACCTCTTTACTACTCAACAATTTTGTTGTTCTCACATCGACAGTGAAAAAGGCTAAGCTCTTTGTTCGCAAATTCTCTTAAAATTCCACACTTGACTCATCTGGAGCACCCACACCCAACTTCCCTCCTAGAACTTAGTGATATATGCATAACCTCCTCTCTGGTCTCTAAGATTATTTCTAAGCTTTACTACCATAAAGCAAGTGGATGTTATGGTATTCTAGTCATCGTATTTAAGATATGCACTCCTGAACACTCTTCTCACCTCTTCAAACTCTTCTTTTACTTCCCTACTTGTTGGAAATCTTCCTCTGTAGTTTCTGTCTTTAAAAGCTCTGGAGAGCCCGCCGATCCATCTAACTTTCTTACCACTTTTTGGAAAAGTATTCGAGGCTATTATCAATGCTGAAATGATTCAGCATCTCTCATCCGACAAATTATACATATATAAGTACATATATCAGGCCCTTCATAATAACGGCAAAGCCAGGTTGTTGCTCTTTTTGATAGTGTTTAGCATGCTGGCCTTCTGCACAGGCGACTGGGCTATGGTATAACTGGATGATTGTTCGATTTAATCTAATCTTTCCTGTCAAATTGCAAAATGCTGGTCGTTCTGAATGGACATACTTTCAAACCTTTTCATGTGAATGCAGGAACTCGTTAAGGTTCTATCCTAGGTTCTACGCTCTTCCTGATATTCCTCAATAATCTACCAAATGTAGTCAATTCTCAAGTTGACATTTACGCAGATGATACCACCATCTACTACCGTCTCAATAAGAAACCTGTCTGGGCTAACAATAGATTTAGCCTCACCTCTTGAAAAGGACCTTGAATCAGTGGTAAATTGGGATAAGAAATGACTTGTAAATTTTAATGCTTCAAAAACGAAGCTGCTCTTCCTCAACCACCATAGTGAAACGATTATAAAAACAAAAAAGGAAAAGAAAAAAGAAAGTAAAAAATGTAGACATCAGAATAAAAGTAGAAAACAGACACATGCAACTGTCGAAAGAAGAACCATTCATCAAACCAAGGTACCATAAGGATAACTTTTTAAACAAACCAACATGCCGGTTAATAAACAAAACCCAAAATCGAAAAAATGAGCAAGCAAATCGTAGAGGAAATATGTTCAAAATTAAGGCGTACACTAAAACAAACCATTCGTAAACTACAAAAGAAACAATCAATTGGCTTAACATAATCAACAACAACGATAATTCTCATTTGTACAACAATATAAAATATCATACACATCTATTAACAAACACAAACTGAATAACGCACAAGTGGCAAAAAAATATGTAAACATTTCAGAAGAAAACTTAGACATCATCAACACTTTAGAAAGTCTATACTGTACCAAAATAACAAAATAAAACTGAAAAATTGCAAAGCTAAAAACGACAATGTCAATAACGATTACATCTTTAACGTAACATGGACAGCTAAAATGACTCAAAAATATGCGAGCTTATAGGTATACATATCATCAACAAATTAACAAATATTATAAACAAAAGGAAAGGTTAATACAGAGATGACGGACTAACAATCTTGATAAACTGCAACGTTAGGACCACGTAAAAGACCGTTACCCAACGTGCCGGGCAACTTTGGGTGGACTTTTGGACCCGTGCGTCACTCGTGGGAAAAACATGAGAAATACAAATAGAAATAAAAAGTCCAGTATGGCTCTTCCAGTGGATAAACAGGGAGCCCTTCCTTAAGGAGGGAACCTACCTGAGGTCGAAAAATCTTCCATAGGAACAAACTCCTACACAAAGAATGAATCTTCAGGTCCCCACAACCAGGATAATCCTAATGATGGTCCTGAAAATTCTCCAGCTAGATCTACAACCGTATATTTAAAGAAAGAAAAATAAAATGGTCTCGTGAGGAGTACAAAGTCGTTATGACTGCATTTCATGAAGCGTTACTCAAACCTCAAAAAAACATGACTCGCCAAGCATATGACATTTGGCGTGAAAAAGTTGGTCAAGCAAATAGAAAGTATATTGACGAAAATAAATTAGCCAATGTACGAAGGTACATTATTCGTAATAACCGATTGACAGAGGCAGAAATTTATGAAATTAAAAGAATTGTAACAAGAAGAGACGAATCAACAAAATATGAAAAGGAACCGGAATCAGAATCAGAAATAAAAAGTAATAACATCAAACAAGCCACAGGTCATAATGTAGAAACCGTGAAACACACAAATCACTGCGAAGATAATGCTGTAAGTTTAAAAGTGCTGGAAAGGTGTGATCTGAGTCAGTTAAAAGGCGAAAATAAAACGAGTTCAGAACACATCGAACATAATTATTTTACGGAAAATAAGAACAGTATACAGGAAGCCAAGGAAGAAATAAAGAACCATCTAAGTCAAATACAAAATATTACAATGGAGGAACGAGAACAGCTCCCTAAATTACAACAAACTAAACATAACCTCCGAACTATTAAACTCTACAATGCAGCACTGAAATTAATACTGGATGAAGACACCCATACAAATCTCAACGAAGTAATATATGCATCAGCAATAGCAGCAACAAAAAAATTGAATATCAAAATAAAAACAAAGCAGTCTCGCAGACATGAAGTTCCACATTGGAAAAGAAAAATAGAAAAAGAAATCGAACAACTTAGAAGTGAACTATCAGTACTGGATGAACTGAGTAGAGGAATAAATGTAAGAACTAGGAAAAGCAGAAGAGTTGAAAGAAAATACAACATTAGAAATGAAAATGAAGTCCTATCAACTAAAGAAAAAATAAAGCAAAAAATACAACTGAAGGCTCAAAGAATAAGACGCTATGAGAAAAGAGCAAGATTTTACAGACAAAACAAGATTTTTCAAACCGATACAAAGAGATTTTACAGGGAAATAGGTAAAAAAAGAATTGAAGTGACAGTCCCCCCCAGAATGGAAGAAGTTACACAGTTCTGGGAAAAGATATGGGCTTGCCCTAAAGAACATAGCCAGGAAGTACATTGGATTGCACAAGAGATAGAACGAATGAAAATAAACCAGAAGAGACATGGGCTGGAATTACAGAAGAGGATGTTAAATTTGCACTAAAAAAAGCACACAATTGGAAATTCCCAGGTATAGATAAAATTCCTAACTTTTGGCTATATTATTTAAATACAGCACATAAAAAACTAGCCAAAGAACTTCAAGAAATGGTTGACGATCCCACTAAAATTCCAGCGTGGATGACCAAAGGAATTACATTTCTTCTACCCAAGAATGGTGACACAAACAACCCGAAAAACTACAAACCAATTACATGTCTTCCGACAACATATAAACTATTAACATCTATTTTAACAAAACAGACATATTTATTCTTAGAAAGAAATGACATGATACCGCTTGAACAAAAAGGGTGCAAACGTGGCTGTTATAGATGTAAAGACCAATTGCTAATTAACAAAATGATCCTGGAAAACTGCTACAGTACAAAGAAAAATCTTAGTACTGCCTAGATAGATTATCAAAAGGCATTCGATAGTGTGCCACATCCCTGGATTTTAAAGATTTTCATATATACAAGATATCGCCCGTCATCATCAATTTCATCAAACAGTGGATGTCTATATGGAAAACAACCCTTTACCTCAATCATATAAACGGAACCTATAAGTCTGATGAAATAAACATCAAAAGAGGTATATTTCAAGGTGATTCTTTGTCTCCCTTACTATTCTGCATATCATTAATAGCACTAACCAGTCAACTTAAAAAGACAGAATGTGGTTATAAAATAGGCCAAAAGAAAATAAGCCATCTATTTTACATGGATGACTTAAAGTTATATGCTAAGAATGATAATGAGCTGGAAGGTCTTCTGCAAACTGTAAAATGCTTCAGCGAAGACATTGGAATGAAATTCAATTTGAATAAATGCGCTAAAGCTACAGTTTTACGTGGATCAATACAAGAAACATCCTCAATTAGCTTAGACCCTACTGTAACAATAAAAGAATTGAAACCAGAAGAAGCTTATAAATACCTAGGTGTAAATGAGAGTGAAAACATTCACCATAAAAAAATGAAAGAAATAGTGCGTAAAGAGTACTATAGAAGGCTACGAATGATATTAAAAACTGAATTGAATTCTCAGAACAGAGTTATGGCCATTAATAACCTTGCAATCCCAGTTGTCCAATATAGCTTCAACATCTTAAACTGGACTCTAAACGACATCAGGCGAATGGATTCTAAAACAAGAAAGCTTCTTTCTAAGCATAAGATGCATCATCCAAAGGCTGATGTAGATCGTCTATACATACCCCGTAAAGAAGGTGGAAGAGGTCTTATTCAACTGGAATTGTCATACAAGACAACAACTATTGGCTTACTAACATACATAGAAACAAAGGATTTGATGATACAATTAGTAAGGCAACATTAAGAAAGAAAGAAAGAAAACATATTCAATAATAAAAGAAGGCAGTAAATACAAACAAGATTTACAGTTAGTAGATTGTGTAGAAAAGCAAAACAGAAGCCAAGAACCAACTATTGCGGCAAAAAATATGAAAATGAAAGCCAAAGATAAAGCTCTTGAACAGATGAAACAACGCTGGCAAGACAAACCCCTGCATGGCCAATATCCAGAACGTGCCAATAAATCCAATGTTGACAAAGTTAATACTCATCGATGGTTACGTGCATCTGGATTAAAGTCTGAAACTGAAGGCTTTATTCTTGCAGCACAAGACCAAAGTCTTTTCACTAGAAACTTTCAGGCAAATATTATGCATAATAATATGGATCCAAAATGCAGGTTTTGTGATAAACACCAAGAAACAATAGACCACCTAATCTCAGGCTGTTCTGTGCTTGCTCCAAATGAATATAAAAATCGCCACGATAGAGTTGGGCAATATTTACATTGGGCAATGTGCAAACACTTTGGAAAATATGTAAACAAACACTGGTATGAACATCACCCAGCACCGGTTACAGAAATAGAAGCTGTAACCATTCTATGGGATTACACCATCTACACAGACAGAAAAATTGTAGCAAACAGGCCAGACATTATTGTTAAAAACCAGAAGGAGAAAACTTGTCTATTAATTGATATGGCTTGTCCAGCGGATTGTAACATAGCAATCAAGGAATTTGAAAAACTGTCAAAATATAAAGACCTGGAAATTGAAATAGAAAAAATGTGGAAATTGAAAACAAGAGTTGTGCCAGTGATAGTAGGTGCACTTGGAATGATAAAAAATGGAACAAATCAACACATTGAAAGAATCCCTGGAAACCCCAGCTTAAGAGATATACAAAAAATTGTCTTACTAAGTACAGCCCACACACTAAGGAAAACTTTATCTATGTAATGCTGAGGATGATAGGGAAGATAGAAAAACATGAAATGGAGCCATAACAACACGCCACTACCTGCCTTAGGTCTCCCCGCAGACTTGGTTGGTAGTGAGACCAAAGCAGAAATCGAAATATGATGAAAAATGACATAATAATAATAATAATAATAATAATAATAATAATAATAATATCACCAACAAAATTAAATGGGGAACGTTATAAAAAGAGCACTCCATACACTAGAGAAACTGCAAACCATGTCTGAAGAAAGAATTAGCAACAGTTCATTTAAAATCTTAAGAAAACTATTAAAAAACAAAGAAGATAGGTGGAAATGTAAATATTCAAATAAATACATACTTTGCTACTTAAATTTCAATACAAATAAAAACAACACAAAATGCAGCCCCACGACAAACACAGATATGCATACAAATACACATGTATAAACGCTCAGTTACGAACAAGCAAAAAAAAATGGATTACAAGGAAGTCAGTCAGTTAACAGCCACGCGTGACACACGCTTAGGTGATCATGTCTCTCTCGAGACATGACTAACTGGGCAGAAGATTATCCCGCACTAGGTTGCCATTAATTTCCGCTGTAGACTAGTTGCGAATAAGGCTATAGAACCCAATCTGTCCTGTTATTTAACTCATAAGGGGGAAGCGACGAATTAATACCTTGTCCAAGAGTATTTGCGCGTAAGTGAATGCAAGGAATTCAACTGGAATTTCAACTCAGCTTCCCTATTTCTCGTTCCAAGCCGATATCAACTGCACCACAAACGCACATTACATGGGAAGAAAACTGGAAAAAAAGAAAGAAAAGAGAAACAATCAATTAACACAACAATCCTCAAACGTTAAAAATCACTCACTAAGTCTACAAATATATAGCAAATATCAACAAAACGTACAAATACAATTACAACAAGGCCCTGACAAAAATTCCAAGTCAGGAAAACAGAAATAACACCGCTTAGTTTAGTGGCATGTATGTGTTCGTGTATTTTTGTGTGCATACGCGTACGCTTGTGTGCATGTGTGAGTGAGCGTGAGTGTTAATAGATAGGTTTGCCTGTCGTTCGCTTCACACTTCTTCCCGGCTTTTTTTATCAGGACTAGAGTCCCTTGTTGGAGTGAATGATAATGTAGTATAAAATGCGATTCCTCTGTCAATAGAAATACTTACTTAACAGCTAAGTTCAAGAAGAATTTTGTAAAAATATTTTTTAAAACTACTTGCTGAAAATATAACATTTCTTTAAATCTTAACCAAACAAGGCTTATATACAATACCTGTAAAAAAGCAAATAGATAAATCTTATCATAAATCATAACGAAGTTGTTAACATATAATCAAAACTCTATAGTTGACATTCTTTACCATTTGCTTATGATAACTGCGGAATATGTTTATATTGATCACTTTCATTTTCACAAGTTTTTACATTGATCACTGGCATTTTAAAAAACTTTTTATTCAAAGAAAATCAACTTTTGAAAAAACAAAACAAACGTAGATGTAAGTATTTCTATTGACAGAGGAATTCGAATACATCTGTCAATTCGACATATTTCTGTGCTTTGTAAGACATGTGCTTCTGCAATTTACATTTAAAACATAATCGACAATAATCATTTCCTTTCTACAAATGTTCTTAAAAGTGAATTTAGAAAGAATATTTTTCAAATACTTCTAATAATAATAATATACATTAGGGCAAGGGAAATATTATTTAGTACGGAAAATTCTCAAATACGAAAGCTTTAGGATACTTTCAAATAGAAGTTTTATGATCTATTATTTTTATATTACATATATAGATTATTATATTTTTGTATTATACGCATGGGGTGTTATATTTTCATATAATACGGATAGAGAATAAAATTAAACTTTTTTTATGCAGCCAAATAGATTATTAGTTATTTGTTTTATAATTAAATTCCTATGTTGGTGTGTGTTTTGAGTGCATGCATGTGTGTATGTGTACTTAATAATTCTTTGCTTAGTTAATAACATTTGTTCAAATTGAAAATGAAAACTGAGCTCGGAGCATATCTTTATCCTAAGTCGCGAATATCATAAGATGTATTACAAGCATGATGTATTACAAGAACATAAAGGAACTTCTTCAGCTACATAAAAGTACAATATGAAAGAAAATTGATAATTAAAAAATGTTTTATGTATAATCTAAATACCACAAGATATTTTATTAACCTGAAATCAATATTTCCCTTTGTTATCACGTAGCATTGAGCGATTTTAGAGCTCATTGTTAAACCCTGTAGTTACTAGTGTAAATATCTGATTATCAGATCTAATCTTTTAATCTGATTCAGTTTTATTTTTTTTTGTTGTTAGAGAAGCAATACTATTAGTGTTCTAATTGGTCCAGTCGTCTAAAATGCGTTATTGGGTATGCTGATATTTTGTATTCGGTTCGATTTAGTACGTAGGATATTTTTAAAAGAGGATTTGGATTAACATCACATGCCAAGGATATTTGCATTTATTCAATGTTTGATACCATAATAAAATTGTTACAATATTGAAGCATAAGGATAAATTAATCTACTTAACATGTCAGAAAATTTCATCATTTCTTACCATCAGTACTTTCCAAAAAGAGTTGTTGCAACTAGCTACATATTTTGATTTAAACATTGATGCAAATATGAAAAAAGAAGAAGTAGCAATATACAAACTCTGTTAATACTATTAATAACAATGACATGATTATTGGATATATTTATACATTGTATGTGAATCAGAGTATAGGGCTATGCATAGATTATTAGAGATTGATGCATAGATTATTAGAGATTGAGCCTGAGATTCAATCACAACATCACTTGTACGATAAGCATGCAGTGATTATTTAAGATTATGAATTTATGATGCAGTACTAATTATAATGTATTGATACTTTGTGAATATATGAATGGATAAGCTTCTTAATTTTGTAAATTGAGAAGTGTTGAATGTAGTCTTGTAGATTGATATATAGATTAGACTAACTCAGTGCCAGACACCCTAGCTATGCCACTAAACTAGATATAAATATTCTAGGACAGTTTTATGAAACAGTACATAGTAGAGAATGTTTTTAAGAATGAATACTGTTTGTAGAATTAAACGAAGAACATGTTCGTTGTGGAAGTAGAATGTTTAAATATTTATGTCTTATTGTAAGCACACTTATATAATATAACCCTTTATTCTGAGACTAGTAAATATTTAAGATATATATCTCCAGTTGAATAAATCTTTTATCAGTAATGAAATGTAATATTTTGAGCGGAGTACAGAAGAAGAGAGCTCCAGAGGATAAGGAGAAAATGGAAAACTTAGAAGATTAACATTGTGGATCAACACAGGGGCAACAAGAGCCACTAGAACCTTTCATTCTGATATAAAATACTCATCAGCATCTACTTCTGCAATTTCAGCCACTAGTACTGTTTATTCAGATATAGCATATCTACATTCAATACTGCTATAAACCATCCAGTTTTCAGTAGACATAATATCATTTCTTGTTGCTTGTGGTGGTGACATTTTACAAAAGAAAATACCAAAATCTGCAACAGGAGTTTGCAAGCCAAGAGACAGAACTGAGTCTATGAAACATTCATGATAATAGCAGAATAGATTACTCGTTTCTTAGTGGGCCCTTATCTTGCCAGAATCATGGTAGTAACCTTTCAATATCACGCAGAGTATATAAAACAGCGGCAGTACAAAATATAAAGACCAAGTATTTATCAAGAAATAATCATTTTTTATGACGCTTATTGTATAAAAAAGAATCTCCCTTTGATAAATTGATTTTCAATGACTGGAAGAACAATAATATTATTGTAGAACATGAAAATGGAGAAGAACATCGAAAGTGCATGATAGCATTTTTGATAAAGCGTAAAGAAACTGGAAGTGTAGATCCTTTATTACTTGAGCAGCATCGCTCAGTGCAGGAATATTGACATAAACTATTGAAACATGAGGTTTTTATAATTCACTTTCTTGCTTTCAGAGGTTTGCCATTTGGCAGGAAAAACAGAATATTGTGTCATCGAAAGATGGCAACTATTTATGCATGTTACAGCCGCTGAGTAAATTTTATCCATACGTTTTGCAGACAAAAGGAAATTGGATTTTAATCCCATAAAGACTGAGATAAATGATAATTCGAAAATGCAATATCTGCTAAATACAGTCAATGGGTAAAAACTTTGCAAATAATCTGTAACAATTTTTGTGGTCTGGTTGTAGTTATTAGTAGAATATTAAGCATTTCTTTTTAATAATGCTGAACTATTTTGTTCGATTAATGCCTTCATTTGGTATATTTGGGATTAGAAGATTTCAAACAATTCTTTTGATTCTACGGAAAGAGATTATAAGAAAGGATTCTTTTTCAGTTGCGCCAGATAAAAAAACACCTATTTTCTTGAATGATATCAGCGCTGTGTATGGTCAATGGTGATTAATCTCTCATTTCTCCCACGATTCTTAACATTAAACTTCGTTGTAATGTTTCATAGCCCTTCGAAAAACGGAAACTTTTATTTGTTTGTTTGTTTAAGAAACAGTTGGACACGGAAAAAGAGTTTACAATAGTTTTGTAAATAATATTTCTGGAATTGACATATTATACAGATTTTCTCGACTTCAAAGAAAAATCTCTAACATGGCATTTCGCAGATCACTTTTGATAGTTCTCAGCATTTACAGTACGTTTTCTAAAAAAAATAACATAAAATATTTTTTTTGTTTTGAGCCTCATTTTCCCCTTTTAAAAATACTCTTTCACGCATCCCCGTTGTACTACCAAAAATAATGGTTCTTTAAGCATTATAACTCCTGGATCGAAATTGTGTAACCTGACAAACCATATGAGCAAAGACATTCCTTTTGTATTACAATCTTGTGCTCACTGACAAGGACACTGACAATATTGTTTCACAAATTTTTTTAGCCGAAGTAAAGAATTTTTTATTTGTTAAAAAAAACTCTACGAAAAATATACTTCAAACAAATTTTTGAGACAACATTTAATTTATATTGACACACAAAGACAAACGGCTCGAACCAAATTTAAGAACAGACGATAAATTTATTTTATTTCTAACACAAAAATGAAAGAATTATACCAATTAAATGCACTGTGTGCCAAACGATGACCATTAATATGTATATAAAATAATCAATACAAATGAAATATGATATTTACAATAAAAATTACAATAGCGCATTAAGTCTTCAGAAAAGTAAACTACGTATAGAATGTAGAAAGGGAGAAAACACTTCTCTGAATAATTTTGAAAGAATTGGTTCAATTTTCGAAACAAAATTCGTGGTAACAGCGAAGAATAGAACAATCACACCAGCCGAAAAGTTTTCCTTGATTTTGATGATTCTTGGTTGATAGTTGTCAAATTTCTTCTGTATTATTTTCTCTTTCTGGACCAAGACGACCAGGATTCCATCAGAAGGTGTTGGTCAAAATCGTTAAATTAAAACTAAAGCTCTCTTTTATAACCGCCAGGTAAGCTCCAAATTATCTTCTCGGAATTTAGAGGGAAACCTTTCGATTGGTCCTGGATGAAAAACAAACGCAGATTTTTTTACCACAAATCTAAATGTACTAAAATTATTTTTTAAATTAAAAAATGAAGCAAGAACGTCTGCTTTCTCTATGAAAAGCAGGTGATACACGCTCGAACGGCTTAAATTTCTCATAGAATGTTAATATATCATACACTGTATTTACTAATGGCACTTATAATTAAGATTTTCTCTTTTGTAAGTATTAAATATGTATTAGCTTTAAGTTATTTGTTTTCGAAAATTAGTTATAATTTGATTTTAAAAAATAACATTAAATGCCGATTACAAGATAATTTGCAAAATTTGTTTTAAAGTAAAAAAAGCCTTTTCTTAGTTTTCACATTTCTCGGACACACATATCCTCATATAAAAGAATGGTGGCAAATTTGTAGCTGCGAGGAAAGGACCCTTTGCGAGGAAAGGACCCTTTGCGAGGAAAGGACCCTTTCTCAAGGGTAAAATTAAGTATCGTAATAAGTAAGTAAATGCAATGAATTTAACTGGAATTCGAGCTCAGCTCTCCATTATCTTGTAAATAAAGTAGAAAAAATACCATACTTAATTTTGCACTTTCGAGTTAAATACAGCATGTCTTTCCAAAATTTCGAGTGGAGTGAAATGCGTCAGAGTGCTTATTCTTTTCCGACACGGTGCCCAACTATACAGTGCAGTTGACAAAATCAATAAGAAACAATGTGCATGCGCTAAATGAAAAGTTTAAAATGGCAAAAATTTACTGATCGCACCCTGTATATGTATATCCTGTTTAGAGCACAATTATGTTTTATAATTATATCTTTTGAAGGTCGTACTCGACAAAGATGTAGCAGTTTATATTTATATGTGCACGTGCTTATACATTAAAGAATATTACATATCCAAGATAAAAATAAGAGTCTGTTTAGATTTTTCGACCGGAGTAAACGAATGCTTAAAAAATCACATGTATCCACTCCCCACACCAGAGAAGATATTTTCAAAGTTAAATGGCGGAAAGATCTTTTTAAAGATAGATCTATCACAAGCATATCTACAAGCAAAGGTCGAAGAAGAATGTTCAAAGTATTTGACAATAAACACACATAGAGGATTATACAGATTGAAACGTCTACCGTTTGGTTTAAAAGTAGCACCTAGTGCATTTCAACAAATCATGGATACTATGTTATCGGGCCTTGACTATGCAATGGCGTACCTGGACGACATTTTGATTAAAAGCGAAAGCACAGAAGAGCATAAAACGCATGTCCGCGAAGTGTTTAAGCTAATTAGGAATTATGGGTTCAAAGTAGGATCTGAAAAATGCGAGTTTTGCTTGGACAAGATTGGGTATTTAGGTCAAATTATCGATCGCAAAGGTAGAAAACCTAATCCAAACAGAACCAAGCAATTAAAAATATGCCTATTCCAGATAATGTAACAAAGCTAGTCATTTCTGGGGTTCGCGAATTATTATAACATCTACATTCCTAATCTACAACGACCTAAGAGCACCCTTAAATAAATTATTGGAAAAAAATAAAAAAGTGGTGTTGGACAAAGGAATGCGACGAAGCGTTTGAAAAAAATCAAAACGAACTTGTTGTCAGATTTGGTGTTAGTGCATTTTGATCCGAAGAAAGAGTTAATTATAACAACGGATGCATGTGAATACAGCATTGTAGCTGTATTGTTACGCAAATTCCAGGATGGCGCAACGAAACCTATCTTTCATGCTTCGAGGGCGTTGCTTCCAGCAGAAAAAATTATAGCCAGGTAGAAAAGGAAGCACTAGCTATAATTTATGCGGTAAAAAAAATTCCACAGATTTATGTATGGTAGAGCGTTTGTGCTGCAAAGCGACCATAAACCGTTATTATCAATATTTGGGTCGAAAAAGATGTACCGACTCATTCAGCGAACAGGCTCCAAAGATGGTCTATAATTTTGTTAAATTACAAGTTCAAAATGAAATTTATTCCACATAAAGAAATTGCATATGCGGATTGTCTGACAAGACTGATTTAAAAAAGCCTGAATTGCTAGAACAAACGGTTATAGCGGCGCTGAAAGAAGAAAAGGAACTAAAGGATGTACTAGTAAACACCGTTAGCGTATTACCGGTAACGCCGGAAGAAATTGAAAAAATGGCGAAAAAAGATGACTATATTGCTAAAATGATTAAGCAAGTAAAAGGAAATAAAGAAAATAAAGGAGGAGAAATTTCACCATTTTCAATTTGTAACGAGACATTGATGTATGCTCAGAGAGTGGTAATACCAAGGGTGTTAAGAAAAAGGATTTTAAAAGAATTTCATCTGGGTCATCCAGGCATATCACGAATAAGGTCCTTAATGAGGAGTTATGTGTACTGGCCTAGAATGGACCAAGATATCGAAGAATTGGTGGAACAGTGTAAAGGCTGTCAGCTAGTAGCTAAATCACCACCCATAAAAACGCAGCCGTGGCCTAAAACGGATGTGCCGTGGTCACGAATACATGTGGACTATGCAGGACCAATAAAAGGAGAATATTATCAAATCATGGTGGATAGTTTTTCCAAATGGCCTGAAGTATATAAATTCAAGCGGCAAACACGATAAAGGCTTTAAATTAAGTATTTAGCCGGCTGGGGGCGCTTAAAACAATCGTGATAAGGATACCATGTTCACAGGATATGAGTTTAAGAGTTATTGTGATACGTAAGCTATGGAACGCGTAACGAGACCTGCATATAATCCCTGGTCGAATAGACAGGCGGAAAGGTTCGTCGATACATTCAAAAGAGTAATGAGAAAAGCAGACGGAATCGACACTGATGATAAAAATATTCAAACATTTTTGATGGTGTATAGGATTACACCCAATCACAATATCAATGGTAATTTATCACCTGCGGAGGTAATGTATGCAAGAAAGATTAGATCAATCTTTGATAGGCTATTACCAAAGGAAAAGAAAAAGACCTTGAGAAATCCAAACTTGCATACAAAATATTTCAAAGAAGGCGATAAAGTTTTCTTTAAAAACTATCGGTCAGGAAAGTGTTTGTGGGAAGACGGAATAGTAAGTCGGAGAATCGGTAAAATGATCTATATAGTGCAAGGACAGAAGTTTGTCTGCAAAAGACACCTAAATCATTTAAGACCCCAATTCGTGGAAACCGTCAATAAGGAATTTGAGATACCAAAGGAGGTTTTATACGATACGTTTGAAATTAAACCACCAGCGAACGGGGAAGTAACGATGGAGGTAACTAATGATTCTCCTGAAAGTGAGGACACAAGGAGAAGAAGTAAGAGAAAAAGAAAGAAAACAAAACAAAAAATATTGCGCAAACTTCCACGAAAAATTTAGCTCGCGGGGAGGTGCTGTACAGGAACAGTCTATCCTACCCCTTAATGGATATGGTCTAGTCTATAAAAGACTGTGATTAGGGGTATACGTCAGCATACCTCACTAGACGTAAGTATACGTCACTAGACGGACGCATACGTCATAGGCGGAGACATTTTCTACTTGATCGTTATTCATGTTACTATACGTTGATTGTTCTTGTACGTCTATTGGTTTATTATTGTATAATGCGTCTCTTCTAATCTATCTTCAGTGTTAAGTATTATTCTTGCACTATTCTTTTCCCTGTTATTCCTTCCCGGGATATAACACATTCAAAAACAGTTTCCTCTTGATATAGTAAAACAAGAGTTAGATAATTTTGTACTGCTTTGAATGGACTTATAACAAAAATGAAAGATATGCATCTTTTCTATTGTACACAATCATCTAACTTTCTGCTCAAACATACATACATGCATACATACATACATACAACTTAATACATTTCTAGCTTTTCTATTTCCAACAGAAATTTACAGTTAGGACTTTACAAATACTCCTTTAAATTATAATAATACGTGACAGTTGATATTTATATTTCAATTAATACCCTCTGCATTAAACCAACAGATTCAGAATATGACGGCTACAAGTTTTGAATTTAAGTTAACACTTGTCATTTGAAATAATTTTCTTTTCTTTTCTTAATTAGAAGAAAAGCTATCATTCCATGTAATGTCTCATTTGTTGAAAAAATAATTAAAACTAAAAAATTGCACAAATGTTAAGCTGCTATTCTTTCCTTGTCTTAGATTATCTGTTTTTTAAATGTTAATAATTGCTAAGTTTTTTTTCCCTGTAAAGCTCGTTAATATCAACCGGCGTCAGTTTACTTCATTCTTCGGCGTTATCCAAACTAATGTACGCCTTCTCATTTGTTATCTGTTATCATAAAAAGAAAATTAATTATGTGTAATATAACTATTTAATCATTACTCTGAAAAGCGATTCACTTATTTTACAATTTGCTTCAATGAGCACTTGCTCAACTTGAACAAAACATGTGATACTTTCACATTGACTTGCTAATTAGACTTCAGCAAAGTAGATACAAATCCTATATAACATACTTTACCCGAGATTTTAGTAATTCTGTAACTTGCACAATTAAATATCGTCACAAACACAGTCCAAATCTTACTTAAGTGACATTTCAAAGTATAAAGGTAATATGAGAAAAGTCAAGTAAACTATATTTAATCGTCGAGTGGCATTTATTACTGAAATATGCGTTAAGTACAACCTATTATGTTAATATTAAATGCATTGAGAATCATACGATAAAAATTCATAGTAAGCATAAACAGAAAAAAAAGTTTTATCACTTTCAAGAGCAAGTGATTTTAATGTATTCTATTTTTCCTATCAAAACAGTTCATGGTTTATGTTGACTTTTCAATACCAAAGCTGAAAATACTTATTTATAAGGAAATTCAATCAATTTCACTTCACGCTGGATTCATAAAATTATTATAATAAAAAACATTTAAAATTATACATATGTTTCTTATATGTTTTGTTGTGAATTTGAATGTGCAGTGTTTGAAGTGATCTGCCAACATTCGATTTTTGCAACAACCATGCTATCCAAACCTGTATGAATAAGACTATAAAATCTTTCATACTCTTTTGACAGATTGTGAGAATGATATGGCAAAACTTACATCATCCGTGGATCTTATTCTTATTATGTAACTTTTCACATTTTTACAGAATTGTATGTAAAAATTATTCAATTCGTCTAAGTATATACTTACATTTATTTCAATATGAAACCCATTTATGATATAAAAAAGAACATTCAAACCAACTGGGAAGATCTAGCCTATTCAAGCATTTTAGTATTATTGTCTATTTTCATGTGAAGATTTTTATTCTTAGAGATACCCATCAGGTCAGTGAAAAATATTTGCTGACCACTGAAATTATAACGATTCCGTGCAAAAATCTCAATTAATTTCTATTTTGTAAATATTTCAGTGAATGAAATTTGACTGGCCTAAAAATGAAAATATTATTTTGCATTTAAATAAGTCGCCTTCAGATTGAAATTATTCTAACATTTAAAGATTTGTTCACTGCTTTTTTATTTGCTTCTAAAATTTTATTTGTTTTAAATAATGTTATGGGGACTTACCCATATGATACGTGAACCCGTCCAAGCTATATATAAGTCACAGTTCTGCTTTCTGTCTTATTTCTAGCCCTAACGGACCACAACAACTTGGTGACGAGATCACAACAAATAGAAAGTTCAAAAATTAAGTTTTTATACCTTTTCAGTTTTATATTTTTAACTTTTGCTCCGATTTTCTACTCTGAAGGAACTTTTGAGTTAAACGTCGTAAATATCTACCTTCTGCTATGTTGAAAAATACAATTTCATATATAGAATGCAACATCGAAAATAGCCACAAGTTTTTTAAATTGCAATAAATATAATATGCCTAATTTAGTAAAAAGAAAGTTTTTTAATATTTCCCATTGATATCAATTCCTGATTCTAGAATGAAAGACCGGAAAAAATTGTATTTATTAAATGATCATTTACAATGAGTTAAGTATTTTATATGGTAGATAAAAAACAATCATTGTACCACGTGATTATTATATAAGCATTCTGAGTTTATGTAAACAGAACAAATAATGTGGAAAATGATAGATATTGATTGATGGGGAAAATATAAAAAACTTCAGAATATTTTAGTCTGTTCAAGTCTCTATTGTGTTGCATGGGATCATTTATAGATGTTTTTCTGACATATCGTAAAATTGCTCAGCAAGAAAGACATCATTTTTATAAAAAACAACTTTTGTATACCTGATGCAATCAGTAGAAACACATGCAAATTTATTTAATTAAAGGTCGCAGAGTTGCTGCAGTTAATGAACGTCTTGAACCACTAATACACGTAAAGAAAAAGCCTGAATGTTTCAAACAAATATTTAGAAATGATCGACGACACAAAGTTACAATTATTATAGAAATGGACTGCATTAATTAACGATTCTGTTAAGTAAAACATTCACAAGAGTTTGAATATGATAACCATGTTTGCAAAGATTTTCCCAAATGTTCTGAGGGGAAAACGAAAAGAGAATCGCAAATGTAGTTGAAATTTTGGAAGAAATTGAAATAAAAAATTCTAAAATATTTCTGTTTTTATAAAAATACAAGATGTTTAGTAATAAGAGTTGCTTGCATATATAATTTGCAGTTATTTTGAACGCACGTTTTTTTTTTTAACTCGCGGTTCTTTTAAAAAAATAAGTTATTAAATGTTTTCCTGTCTTTACATTTTGTGAGATGCTACAGCTATCAACGACCTTCATCTTGGCTCAGAGACGAAATTACAAAATTACAATCCATGTATTTGCCAACTAATAATTTCAAACCCTAAATAAGTTAAGGTGTTTAATTTGTAATGATACTATTCTTTTATCTTTTTTAATCAGAAGAATTCACTACATAGAAGTTAGCTCCTTTTTGTGACATCTAAATATATTGCACACGCACACACACACACACACACACGCGCGCGCGCGCACACACGTACATACATACAAACACCCACGCACACAAACTATGATTATGTATACAAATAGCATTTTAACAATGTGGGTTATAATCATTATAGCCTCACATAATCATATTCCACAGAGGATAGTCGAAAGTCAACAGAAAAATGCCTCCCCAGAGCTCATCATTTTTCTTAAAAATGTTCATTTAATCAATAGCATCTTTACATAATTCTTTATTGAAGGGATAGTGTTGTGGAACCCAGACTCACCCACTGCTATATTAACAGGTGTGTGATAGCAGTAGGAGGAAGCAGACAGTAGTAGAAGTTTTTGACTTGTTTGCACATTTTTCTGTCTTCTCCGACCTTTGCTTTTATCGAGCATTGGACTTTTTACAAAAAATTTTTGAACCTCTTTGGACTTTTTTTTTTGAACAGCTAAGTTTTTTGTTTTTTTTTTCCTTGTTCTTTCTTTTTAATTTCTAGCTTTTTGTTTTTATTTTCGTATTTTGGGTGGCCATATTTGTTTAGTTTAGGGCGGCCGTTTTGAATTTATTTTTGTTTTCCTTTTTCAGTATCTGTTTGGCCTTAATTGCCATATTTATTTTTGTTTAAAACTGTCGTTTTATTTCTTGACCAGAAGCTAAATTATTAGCTGATTTTTTTTCCACTTTAACCATTTTTTCCAGCCCCTCCCCATATTCTTTTTTACGAAAGTAGCCTTTTAGGTGACTCTCCGGTTTTTGTTTGATTTATTTTTTCGTTTAGTGAGTAAATTTATTTTATTTGTTGTACAAGTTTATTTTTCAGGTTTAATTTTCAGCCCCTCCCCCTATTTCTTTTACAGGAAGTAGCCTTTAGGCGACTCCTTGTTTTTATTTAATTTTTCGTATTGTTTGTGTAATTAATTTTATTGTAACTTTGTAAAGTTTATTTTGTTTTGTTAATTGAAATCACTTAACGTCAATTTAACCCTCTCGTATTTCTTTTTTTTTTTTTTTTCGCCTTTTAGGCGACTTTTTGTGTTTGTTTTAAACCTCGCAAGAGGCTAGTTTTTGCTGTTTAAGGCTATTTTCTTCTTTTAGTTTTATTATATTAAGAATTTAAGTTTTGCCGCAAAAAACAAGTTTTTCTTAATTTTTACAACCGTTTTGTTATTTTTAAATTTGTTTGCCTTTATAGGCTAATTTTATATTGGTTTATTGTTAAAACCGTTTTCTTGTCCGTATCGTTGTTTGTTTTTGTTATTACCTTACGAGTTGATTTTGTGTAGTTTATTTTTTATTTTTATATAGTCCCTCCATTTTTCTCCCGTTTTTCCCACCCTTCCCCCTTCGCCTTGGAGTTACGGAAAAAAATTATTATATTGGTTCCTTTGTGTAAACTTAAAGAATGGCCGACCCAAGTCGACTGGTAAAGAAAAAACTTATTTTTGACCCGCCCTGGAAGGGACCTCCAGACAAAAATGAGGAGTCCTATCCCCCTCTTACTGCTCAAAATAATAAGAATAATCAACAAGATAGATGTGACCAAAGCTATGGTGGCCGAGAACGACCAAAAGGATACAAATACTGACGAGTCGAAAAATGACAAAGACAAATCCAAAGTTGCTGAGGCCGGGGAATCGCCCTGGGACTGGAAGTCTCCTCCTAAAGTTAAGATCAATTTGACGGAATTCTTGGAGAAAGCCAAGAGTTACGCACACCTTGTGACAGAAGGTGGGCTCTTGGAAGATCCCCAAGAATTAAGACAGATTGAAAAAAGAATTGTGTCAGTCTCTGTGGTGGACAAGCGTTCTAAAAAAAATTTGTCGCTCCACAAAAGACAGTTTTAAAAACACTGCAGTCCATGGGGGTTAAGCCCTTACGTATCGTTAAAGGTGCGGGCTTTTTCATGTGGGACGTGCTGCTGCCCACGCCGGAAGACTGCCAAAAAATGGTCACTACAGATATGATCACCAAAGACATAATAATCAGAACAGAATACCAAGGCATGCGTAGGACCATAGTAGCAGTGTATGAGGTCCCTCCTCAGGTCATCGGGGAGCATCTCGCAGCCTATTTTTCCCAATTCGGAGAGATTGTGGATGCCTCCTGCGATGACCTGACCGGGGAATGGTCTTTCGACATCATGATCAACTGTCAAGCCTTCCTGACTATCCCCAACTGTCTTGACGTTGGGGGCCTGAGCCTACCGGTAATTGTTTCCGGACGCAAACCCAAATGCTGGAGGTGCGGAGAGATTGGTCACCTCTCCTCTTCTTGCCCAAAGAAGAAGGCCTCTGAAGACCAAAATACCCCTCTGGCCGCTTCTTTGTCAAAATCAGTCTCGCCTGTAGTGGGCATGCCAGCAACCAGGACCGGTGTAGTTGTACCCCCGGTTGGGTCAAAACATCTGCCCCCATTCCCCGAAAAACCCTCGCCTGCTACAAGTGTAGTTACAGAGAAGCAAAAGGGAGAATGGCAGGTTGTTGGTTGACCAGAGGGAAGCGTCAAGTTGCGAGACCTCAGTCCCCTGATGCTCCCAGGACTAAAGGCACGCACAGTCCCACTCCCTCTACCAGCAAGAAGGGCGACGCCTCGGCCTAGTCCGCACCATTCATAGAAGAACTTAAAAAAGCGTTTGACCCTGGTTATGAGGGCATGAAGAGAACAGAAAAACTTAAACAAGAACTGGTGAAAAACCCTATACGCCCTTCTGTCTCTGCCCCGTCTTCTACCGGAAAAAAGAAAATCCCCCAAAAATCCCACTCCTCTCAGCCCACTCCAAGAAAACCTGCCCCTCTTAATAGAGATTCAAGCCCATTTCGCATCCCACCTCAGCCTACCCCCAGTCCTTCCCCCAAGAAGCGGATACCGCCACCATCAAAGCGGCAAAGAAGCCATACTTCCGAGGACAGGGAATCCCGAAAAAAAGCAACAAAAGCCCCTTTTTTGAAGGGAAAGGAAATCTGCTGTATTTATAAAAATCAGGCGGAAAGGGCCCAAAGCTTTGGGAATCGGATAAAAAATTTAAAACGCTTTTTGGCAATGAAGAAGTGTGGGGACAAATACATCGAAGTCCCCACAAATTTCCCGGAAGCTCAAAGTCTGTTGACGGTTATCAGAACTGGAGCCGGAGCTCGAAAGGTGTGGGACATGGTCATAGAAGCTGAAAAAACCTTCTCAATGTCCCCTCCAATCGCCACCATAGAAGGTGAAAAAATTGAAAAGTTAAGATAATTTTGCGTTGGACGGGTCCCAATTTTTGTTCAACCCACTTTTTATAGGGCTCTAAAACTAACCTTTCATTGGGATGTTGGCAGGCACTCTCCTGACGGCACTATTGACAAAGAATTAGGCCAAGGGTCGATTGGAGAGGCTTTTGGCATCCTTTCCCCGTCCATGTTCTGTCCAGGACCCCAACCCTAATCACGTATCACAATGGCTCTCTGGTTAGCACGCTTGAATGCCCGGGGGCTGAGGTCAGAGTCTCGGAGGGTGAGACTCACTCATGATCTACAGCGCCTCGGTGTGGATGTTTGTTGTTTGCAGGAGACCCGGATTTTAGCTGGCGGTTATGAGGGCATACTGTCTAGAGATTACGATCTCTATTCAGCATGTTTTGATGGTCGTTCTAGAGGTGTTTCTTGGCTAGTGAGCAAGTCTTTGGGTGCGGTATGTGCGCTTGTCTTCGCGGATCAAGCGGGCAGGATTTGTGTGCTGGATATTACCATAAAGGAGAAGTCTTTTCGGTTCATTGGGGTTTATGCGCCCAATGACCATGCGGAGGGTCCTGCTTTGTTTCGGCGGCTCGAGTTGTTCTTTGGAACATCGAGGCGGGTAATTTTAGCGGGGGATTGGAATGCCGTTCTTGACCCTGAGAAAGATCGTATAGGAGAAAGATCGAGTACTAACAACCCGGATGTGAAACCATTTCGGGAATTTATCGATAGAAATTATCTTGTCGATAAATACCGAAATGAACACCCCCGGGAAGTAGTGTGGACTTGGACTAATAGGGGCAGCTCGTTTTCGAAGGTACGCGCTAGCTACCTCGACCGAGTCCTAGTTAGGAGAGTCGACGTAGGGCTCTTAGGTTGTCCAAGTTTACATTCGATAGTTTACACGGATCATAGGCTCGTCCGTGTTCGTGTTCGTGTAAACTAAGACTAAGCCTAAGGTTAAGTTGGCTGGATACTGGAAATTAAACGCGTCATTATTTGGTAGCCAAGATTTCCAGGAACAGCTATTACTAACACTAAAGCGGGAACTGACGGGGGCTGTGGTTGAGAATAAGTGGTGGAATTCACTTAAATCCAAACTTAGATCGTTTGCTGCCGACTATAGCCGTAGGCTCGGCTAATTTAGCGGCACAAACGGCAGTAGAGAAAAAAGATGATCGAGCAGTTAAATCCCATAATAGTGGGGACGTAGCCTTAGCTAGGGCTGAGCTGGCTTCCTTGCTTATCAAGAAGGATCAAGCTCTGGTAGTTAGGGCTAGGTTAAAAAGAGTGTCTTCTGAGGCAACGAATATGGCCGCAGAATTGTGTGCAGAGGAAGCTAGGCAAGCAGTCAATCGGCATATCAAGGACATCACATTGACGGACGGGCGTACCGTGACCACAGACGTGGGTATATGTGGGACTTTTCGGGATTACTTCCAGGATCTTTTCACCAGGGAGCCCGGTCTGAGCACAGCTCAGTTCGATGCCTATTTAGCTGACTTTCTCCGCCTCGAGGCGGCTGAAGCATCTGGATGCGAGGGGCCCATAACAGAGTCGGAAATCTGGGATGCGCTAAAATCGGTTGGCCGGGACAAAACTTCAGGATTGGATGGTCTTCCCTACGAACTGTACTTGAGGCAGTAGTCCGTTTTTGTTCCTCTGCTGGCGCTCGTTTATAACAACTGGATGGAGCAGGGGTCTATACCTCGACGCTTCACTAGGGGTGTAATCAAGTTACTTCGCAAAAACAAGGGCGGTAGGAGTGGCATAGATACAAAGTCTTGGCCCGCCGTTTGCAGGCTGTCCTCCCTCATCTGATTGGCCCCGAGCAGACTTGTGCTGTGAAGGGCAGGACTATTCAGGACAACCTTCATTTGGTACGGCTGATCATCGAGAAAATCGACAGTGAAGCCGCGCTGATCAATTTGGATCAGTCCAAGGCATTCGATAGGGTTGACCATCGGTTTTTGGAGTCTGTCCTTTCCGCCGCCGGTTTCGGGCCGTACTTTCGCTCCTGGATCCGACTGCTGTATGCGTCCACCGGTACACTGGTGAAAGTGAATGGGGTAAGATCGAAGCCTTTCACTTTATCTTGCTCCATTCGTCAAGGTTGTTCACTTTCGCCTTTACTGTGCGTTCTTGCGTTGGAGCCCATCCTTCGCAAGTTAAAGGCGAATCCGGTCCTTCGCGGAATTTCCGCACCTGGTGTTACCACCTCGGCCAGGTACTCCGCCTATGCTGACGACGTTTCGGTTTTTGTGTCGAGCAGAGCCGAGATTGATGAAGTTAGCAAAGACATCAGATGTTATGAGACCGTGACAGGGGCCAAGATCAATCGCGATAACTCTGTGGGCTTGCGATTGGGTGCGTGGAAGGGAGTTTCTCTTCCCGGACCTTTCCTCTGGACGGACGGGTCGATCAAGATTCTCGGCGTCTGGTTCGGTCCTGATCTCCAGTTGGAAATGAATTGGTCGGTGGTTCGAGAGAAGGCCGAGTGCACAGTTCGTCTGTGGACCCGGAGGAAGCTTTCCTTAAAGGAGACGGCGGAAGTATGTGCCTCGCACATCTACCTGATTCTCCTTTACCGACTCTCGGTACTTCCTCTCCCGTGTGCCATTCGTTTGGGTTTGATACAGCTCTTGTTCTCCTTCCCAAGGTGCGTCGGGAGATCTGTTGCCTCCATCCTTCTGAGGGCGGTCTGGGCATGCCAAGCGTTGAGATTCGTCAACATACGCTTCGCATTAGATTCCTGGATCGAATGTGTATGGTGGCGGATGAGAACGGCGCCCTTGTTAAAGAGGACGTCCATAAACACTTTCCATCCTTGAGAAGTGTGCACTTGCCGGAGGAGGAGGCCGGCTGTACTACTCGTGGCGAGTGCTCCTTCTATAAAAAATGTCGTTTGGCTCTCCATTTTCTCTTGCGGGCGACGGATGGCCTCTCCAACGCCCAAGCGTTGTCTCTTAAGGCATTATATCGGGTTAGGGGGGCCATTCAAGATGAACTGATAGGCGAGCTTGGACTTACGAAGCAGGAGACTCGCTCCTTATGGCCTTGGGCGCCTGGTTTGAAATGTCTCACTAACGATGAGGCATCACTCACCTGGCTGATGATCCAGAAGGCTCTCTGTGTAGGCAAGAAGCTTCATGCAGCGGGTCTAAAATTGAATTCAACTTGCGTGCGTTGTGGGCTGTCGGCGGAAACCGTCGATCACGCCTTCTTCCACTGCAGTGTTGTTGCCCCGTTGTGTAAGTTTCTTGAAAATCTCATGATTCGTATGCTGCGTGGAAAGTTCTTTGCCTTTGAGGCTAGTTCTGATTTTAGCAATGTCGTACCTCCGTTATCTAGGGCTGAGCACTACGTGCTCTTTTGCTTACTATGTGTTATGCGAGTCGTGATTTGTACGACGCAACAGATGGAATTCTATTGTGATGAGAAGTTTACCTCTTCCCAACTGATCTTGTTCTGTAAGCATCAGCTTAAAGTCAAGATCAGGACTCCATCTGAATTTGGCAAAAGGTGGGTGAGTCTTGCGCGTTTCTGTCGAGTGAAAGGTGCTGACCTGGAGTGGTTGTTTGATATTGGTTATGCATCCGGATTTTGGGTGTGCTGTGTGGAACATGTGCACTCCTTCCCTGTTAGGTTAAAGTAGGGATCTTTTGATTTTTCTGTTTTTGCTTCAATGTTAACTTAGCTAGGTTATGATTGCTCATTGGCCCCCTTTTCTTTTTGTCCCCTGTTTTCTTTTTGTTTAATCTCCCACCCCTTCCCTCTTTAGGTGTTCGGGAATGTTAGTTCTTATAGCGAAGAAAACGGCGACTTACCTAGTCAAACCAAGCGACAGCGCGTCGCGTTAATACTACGACGTAAAATGCGGCGAAAAAGAAAATTACATACCCAAAACAAGTCCGCCGCAGGAGTCGCTATGTTATTCGAGCAATTTGCGAGAGAATATTTCCTACAGTTCTCCGGTGGATGCGTGGCGTCTTTCGTTATTTTTCAAGTGTGCTTTTCGTTTTTGTTATGGTGTTTAAATGTGTGAGTGATTGTGTGAGTGATTGCTGATCGGATAAGTGGTATTTATTATATTCCTAAAGCCGCGCATTATATTTCGTCCAGGGAACTGACTTTGCTGTCACACTATTAGAGTAGTGGGGGGCTTTTATTACTAATACGATTTTATTTAGTTTCTGTAAATATTGTATTCATTGTACAAAATCATTGGGGATTTTAAATGTTGTTATTTTCTGCCCATGCCCTCCACTGAAAATTGTACATATGGGAGTAAAGTAGGACTACATAGAGCACCTGAGTTATTATGATGGACGTGGTAAGAATGGTAAGTAAAAATGTGGTATTATGGTATTATTATTGTAAGTGTATCAGGGTCGACGAAAGTGAATAGCTAAGTTAAATTAGGACAGATGAAGACCAGCCTTCCCCATCCACAATTTCGGCCTTGTGCCACATTTGTACATTTTGTACAATAAATAATGAAGCAGACAGTGCTTTTTGACTCATTGTATATAAAGTTGCGTTTGGAATCTTTGTTACTAGGATTTTTGTTACCTGTGAGTACGCCATTTTGTTAATAGTGTTTTGTTTGTCTTTGTTGCTCGTCGTTTTTATTTCTAAACTTTTTTGAAAAATTTGTTTTGTGTTGGGGTGGGGGGGGGGGGCCAAGCCCAATTATGGCTTCGTTTCCCTAGCCGTCTACTTCTTTGGCGGTTGTGCCAATGGTGACTCCTTCACCATCTGTTTGGAAAAATGCCCCTGTGAAGAGGGATTCGAACTATTATATTCAAGTGAAAGAAAAGTACAAGGTGTCAGTAAAAACGAATTAATCGTTATCCCGGATGTAGGAAAAGAGATAGCAAAGAGGACAATTTCCCTAATTGAATTAACCCAAGAGTGCTAGCTAGGAGATCCCGTGCCATGTGAAATGTCCTTCTTGGTACGGAGGAGAAAGCTAAAAAGCTAGCGGGAACATGTCTGCAGACAAAGGGCGTGCGGTTGCAGACCGAATATATGGGCACAAGACGAACCCACATAATGATCCATGGAGTGCCCCTCGAGATCAATGTTGACCATGTGGGAGCTTTTTTGACCCAGTTCGGCGCGGTGGAGGAGGTAAACAGTCATCAGCAAGACTGGAGTCTCTACAGAGGACCTCAGTGCCTATGTAGTCGTTGACAGGGCGAATTTTCCTCGGGTGTCTGACGTCCTCCTGTGTGGTGAAAGAAAGCTGTTTGTTGCCGTGGAGGGGCTTAGGCCGGATTGTTGGTCCTGCGATGCGGCTGGCCACCTAGCAAAAGTGTGCCCCTCCAGAAAACAGGAAGAACAGAAGGAAGTGGATACAAAGACATCTGAAACGCCAGCGACACCGGCACCGGCGGTGCAGGCGGAAAAGACCTACCCTACTACAAAGTCCGGATGAATGGAGTTAGTAAAAGGGGGTAGGAAACAGGACTCCCCAACAAAGAAGGCAGCTTCTCCTTCCTGAAAGGAAGGGAGGGAAGACCAGCAACAACAACCACAACAAAAGCAACAACAACAACAGCAACAAGTACAGCAAAAACAGCAACAAAAACAGAAACAACAACAGCGACTAAGACAAGATGCTGAGATGGAGTTGGAGGAAATGCCTCCATATAGTGGGGAGGAGCCAATCCGTCTACCCGTAAGATCTTTTTCGTCTCCTTCCCCCACACCCTCCCCTCAACCAAAGACACCCTCCCCACAACCAGAGACACCATCCCTACAAACAAACAAACCCTCTCCCAATCTAGACAAACCCCCTCCAAAAGAAAAAAGAAACTTTTTTGGAAACATTTGTAAAATAGACAGGCAGGCCTTAGAGAGGGATCTATCCTCCAATAAGAAAACCCTTCTAAGGCCACTATTCAAACTAACATCTATTGATGGAAAAGCAGTCGGCAAATTTTCTGGACACCCCCGGGGTGGTTACACTAATTAGAAACACCGGGATTATGTCAGATTATGTGCAGGAAGCCGTAGATATGTTTCCAAAAATAAAATGGTTCAGACAGGAACTAGATATCTGCAGAAATTGTCTCCTTTTTGTTCTGGTAGGGTCCCTGTAATTCTCCACACCTCTCTTTACAGGGCCATAAAACTAACATACCCTACGGACGTCGGCGTCATTGTCCAGGACGGACGAACTACGTCCGATATCGGAACAATCTGCCGGGGTCCCTACTACCATAGATTTTCGTGCTGTATGTGACCAGGAGTAAATCTTTGCTTTCTCTTTACAAGTTTAAAAGATGTCAATTAAGTTAGCCAGCTTGAATGCAAAGGGCAGCGATCCAAGAAACTCACTTTGTTTGCAAAGCCGATGCTTGTGTGCTGTCTAACGACTTTGTCGACTGTTCAGCATATGGGAACCAGCTGGCCAGAGAAGTTTCTTTGCTGGTTAAGCGTACCCTAGACGCGAAAGTGGATCTTGTCCATGTCGGTGCCGAGGGCCGGCTGATCGTGGCCGATATTGCAGTGAAAAGCAATGCGTTTCGACTGGTTGCGGTTTATGCGCCCAACGACCGGGAGGAGCGCGTCTCGTTTTTTTTTTTTTTTTTTTTTGGCGGTTGGAGCCCTTCTTGGTGGATTCAACGCGACTCGTCTTAGTGGGGGACTGGAATGCATTCCTGGACCCAAAGCTGGATAGAGGTTGGGGAGCTAGAGGGAAGGCACGTGATCGTAGCTTGGTCGATCTCATCAAAGATTTCGGTCTCGTCGATAGATACCGGATCGATAACAAGGGTGGGAAGATGTGGACGTGGGCTAATAGTTGACCTTCTACCGAGGTAGCTAGCTACCTGGATAGAATGTTAGTTCGTGAAGCCGACATAGATCTTTTAGATTGTCCCACGTTCCACTGGTTAGGTTACTCGGACCACAAAGTTGTTTGTGCCCGGGTAGATTTAGGAAATAGGCCTAAAATGGCTGGTTACTGGAAGTTCAACGTGTCCTTACTGGACAGGCAGGACTTCCTGCGCCAATTAATTAACTTAGTGCAGCGGACGTTAACTGGGGGAGTCATTGAGAATAAGTGGTGGGAGAATCTTAAGAATAGTATTAGGTCTTTCACAACCAAATTCAGTAAACAGCTCAAACTAGATAAGGCTGACAAGGTGAAGACACTTAGAGCTAATTACTCCCGGGCGGAGGCTGGTGGGGATCCCCTAGAGATAGCCGTAGCTAAGAAGGCCCTGGAGCGGTCGACTAGCGATCGCTACATGGGTCAGGTAATTAGACATAGGTTAAGCAAGATGTCTTCCGAAGCTGTGAACATGGGCGCAGAACTGCGCAAGGAAGAGATTCACCGAGGAGGCGACCGGTACATTAGAGAGGTTCGCAGCCCGGAGGAACATACTCTTCGGTAGACTGACGACTTGTGCGAGGCGTTTCGGCGGCATTTCGAGATCCTGTTTACCAAGGAGCCTGGTCTCCGTGATGAGGAGTTTCGTAGCTATTTGGCTGACTTCCCCCGGCTTTAGCCGGCTGATGCAGCTAACTGCGAGGGAGAGATTACGGAGGCCGAAGTCTACGTGGCTTTGAAGAAGGTCGGCAGAGGCAAATCGCTGGGTCTTGATGGTTTGCCCTATGAATTGTATTTGAGGCCGTCGCACATCTTTGTCCCAATTTTGACTGTCGTGTTCAACAACTGGTTCCGGCAGGGATCCATCCCCAACCGGTTCACCAGGGCTGTGATCACGCTGTTGAGTAAAGGCAAGGATGCGGGGAAGTTGTTAAAGAGTTACCCGCCCATAACTGTGCTAAACACATAATTAAAGATTTTGGCCAAGATCTTGCAAAATAGTTTGCAATTAGTTGCCGAGTCTCTGTTGAAACCTGAGCAGACTTGTGCTGTGAATGGCCGAACAATTCAGAGCAACCTGCATCTGATACGCACGATCATAGAGGGGATAAAAGACGACGAAGCAGCTGCGTTGATCAATTTGGATCAGTCCAAGGCATTTGATAGGGTTGATCATCGTTACCTGACGGCTGTCCTGCAGGCCGCTGGATTAGAAACCAACTTTTGCCGCTGGATTAGCCTCCTGTATCAATCCTCCACGGCTGTGGTATAGGTGAACGGAAAGTTGTCGAGCGTTCTGGCGCTATCTAGGTCGATCTGACAGGGTTTTTCACTGTCGCCTCTACTTTGTTTTGGCCTTAGAGCCCTCCTTCGCCGGCTGAGGGACAGGGCGTGCAGTTCGGCCCTACGTGGAATCGCTGTCCCTGGTGGTGCTCTAACCAGGGTTTCCTCGTACGCATTCTTGGAGTGTGGTTTGGGCCCGACCTCCAGTTGGAGAGAAATTGGTCTGAAGTACTGACAAAGGTCGGCGCGTCGGTCGAGATATGTTGTCGAAGGAATTTGTCCTTAAAGTGTTTGGCTGAGGCGTGTGTTACATACCTTTATGTGTGTTTATCCTTTACCGGTTGTCAGTACTTCCACTTTGTAAAGGGCGTAGGGATGCGAATGAGCGTTTGCTATTCTCCCTTCTATGAAGAGGACGCAAACACTACGTCGACAAACGTGTCTGTTACCAACGTCCGTGTCATGGGGGTCTCGGAATGCTGTACCTGATGGGCTACAAGGTTGCGTCAAGGTTGTTTTTTTTCAGGCGAGCGATTTTGGAAGACTCATTGCTGGCGGGGATAGTGACGGACATGTTCCCTAGCCTTACTTTCACTACCCCACATCTTGAGGCTGTGCCGTAAGCCTCGGGAGCGATCGAGTTTTCTCCTCGAATGTCTGGCGGCCTTGCGGATCATTCCACGGTCCAGTTAATGTGAATGGATGTGTTCCTAGCCTGTACCCGGCTTTCTGTTTTGTTATGATGCAAGTCGAAATTCCCAACCTCCCCAGTTTGTTTTGGCCTCCTTTTATCTCGGCTAGTCCAGCCTTTTATTGTCCCTTTCCATTAATTAATTTACTCCCCGCACCAATTCCTTAGCGAGTGTGCTTCTTGATTTCATCGTTTGGCGGAATACAGCGGCCACTCTTTCTTCTGGGATGGACGGTTCTTACTGACATTGTTTATTATTTTAGTTAAAAAATTTGTATTTTTAGTTTGTTTTTTGGTTCATCCTCCTCCCATCATTTCATCTTTCATGATAGTATATTGTATATAAATGCATTTTTGTTTCGTCATGGGTTATTTTACCCTTTTTAGGTGTTCCTTGTAAGTTTGTGGTATTGTAGTGTATGAGGGATTGGGAGGTGCTGAATGGGTTCTTTTGATGATTGTTAAAATTGTAATGAGTGAATGAGCCGTGATAGTGTTTAGCTACCTATAGAATAGTTAAGTGAGTACCAACCTCTGCCCCTCCTATTTTCAGCCTTGTGCCATAATTTTGTATTTTATACGAAATAAATATTAAGCAGACAGTAACACTGTGCGCATGACCGCAGTCGACTACCAAGGATTATACTGGATTCGTAAGCTCTGTTTACTGTACCTTCTTCTTTGTAACCTTTCCTGTAAATACATCTTTCTTTAACCTACACCTCGTGTTCCGTGTTATATTTCCGTGGACCCACTTTTAGTTCCACATCGGTGGCGACGAGGATTCGTTTTATTTCCACTAGTTCCCACATCACTGACGACGAGAATTCGAACCTTACATAGGAAGAAAAAAAATTACACGTCATATCAGTGACGAGAATTCGTACCTTACACGGAAAAGAAAAACTACTCGCTACATCAGAAGCGACAAGATATTCGGAATCACATGCTGAAATTTCAAAAGTCTAGTTTCACAGCAGTAGCGACACAGGATTCGTTAATTCTGCTGGAACTGACATCCTCCCATCAGCGAACCAAACAGATGAAATCAAAAATTTTGGTTGACGCAAGTTCGAAAGAAGAAGAAAAAAACTATTCACCAAGTCCTGAATTCGGGAAAGAACAAATGGAACTGAATTGCTACTAAAACACATCAAAATACTTCTCCCCCTCTCAAACTTCACGGAGGTGATTTTCTTTGCTAAATAAACAAGTTCTACCAAAGAAGAAAAAACCCAGTACAATTATTTGCGTTGCCTAAGTAACATTTCTCAAAAAAAGAGAAAAAAAAAACACGCCAAAGTATTGCAAATACGTATGCAAATACGCTGCTTACCGACTTATCAAGAAATTATTTTTTTCTTCTCTGTTCATTGCTGATTTCTTTTATTCTACTAGAGAGAAAAAAGTGGAGATACTGAAGTCGTCAAAATTGAAGTTAACCACTTACTTAGATTAGTTCTCGGAAGAATTAATCTAAGTGGTTCTTTATTGTAATTGGCTTCCAATTTTTTTTACTTTTTGTGTCAACAGAAAAAGGAAAAATCTGCTTGGATTTTCTGCTGTACCCTCCTTTTTTGGTGCACGGGTTTTTCAAAGCAGCAGCAATTTCTGCTATTGTTTTGTGTATTATTACTTCTACTCCTTCAGCTTCTTCTCTCGCACTTCCCGCCTGTGGAACTCGCTCCCGTATTCTTGCTTTCCTGGCGGCTACAACCTCCAGAAATTTAAATGCAAAGTCAATACTCATCTACTAACCACTGGACTCTAGCTCTCTCCCCACCCCCGTATAACCTTCCCTTTCTCTCCACCTATGTATCTGTCATTGCACCTGCTTTCTCAGCTTTCTATTGTTCCTTTCTAACTAGTTTGTACTCCTCACTCTTTTCTAATTAATCTTTTTACATTTATGTAGCCCCCTGCACATCAGTGGCGTTTCCGCCTTGCTCGGGGTGAAATGATTAAAAAAAAATCGCTGTAAATTTTTTTAAGATGGAAGAGTTTCAAAAAATTATTGCTCAAATGTTTAAGGCCAAGTTGGACCTACAACAAAAAGTAGAAGAAAGACAACAGCTTTATCAACAAAAGTCAGAGGAGACACAACAAAAATTGTTGATGGAAATGCATAAGCAACAGTTGGAATTTCAACAAATGGCACTTCAAAAAACTGAATTACAACACAAACATCTTCAGGAATTACTCGAAAAATCAGTGAACGGTTCAAAAAACTCTGAAGATACGATTTTTTCCCAGAACACAATTTATAATTCAATAGAAACTTTTGAATACGTGCCGGACGAAGATAAAACTTTCGAGGCATTTTACAGACGTTGCGAAGACCTCTTTAACGTAGATTGTAAACATTGGCCTAACGAAAAAAAGGTGCGGTTTCTATTAAGAAAACTGGGAAGTACTGAACACAGTACATTCGCAGATTACATTTTGCCTAAAAAAACTACGGATATGAACTTTGCAGAGACCATTAAGCTCCTGTCAGAACTATTTGGACCAAATATTACTTTGTCCCATAAACGATGGAAATGCCTTAACAAAGTTAAGGAAAAACAGAGTACCGAAATCATATTAAAAGCGTATTTCAAAAATTACAGGAATACAGCTTCAAATTAAGAAAGCAAAGGGCGATTTCTTTCTACCAGAAATCAAGTATTTGGGGCACATAATAAACAGAGACGGACGTCGGCTAGATCCGGAAAGGGGCAAAGCGATCAAGCATATGCCGGCCCCTACTAACTTTCAGGAGTGACAAAGCTTCCTAGGTCTTGCTAATTATTATAAAGGATTCATGAAGAATATGCAAAATATGAGAGGTCCCCTCAATGAATTTTTAAAAAAAGATAAGACATGGATATAGACTGCTGAATGTCAAAACGCATTTGAAGAAAATCAAGGAAACTCTGACATCAGATCTTTTTCTTACACACTACGATCCTAAACTCGACATAATAGTCGCAAGCGATGCAAGCCAATTTGGCATTGGTGCTTGCATCTTCCACAAAATGCCAGACGGGTCACGAAAACCGATAGCGCACACATCAAGATTGTTATTACCAGCGGAGAAGCAATATTCACAGATAGAAAAAGAGGCTCTGGGAATCATTCTTGCTGTTACTAAATTTCACCGTTACTTGCATGGAAAACGGTTTATACTACAGACAGGTCACAAGCCTCTATTAACAATTTTCGGTTCTAAAAAAGGTCTACCAGTTTATACAGCAAACCGACTGCTTCGTTGGGCATGCTATGCAGATAGCCTATCGCGTTTAATTCCAAAACACACACGCTTTGGCGTAGTTGACTGTGTAGTTACAGACAGCGTCACCCGATTCCCGTCAGGTGAATTCGGTCAAATTTGTGAGGCATATAAGGTTGATCATGTGTCTACTCCCCAGTATCATCCGAGAAGTAACGGGCAAGCTGAGAGGTTCGTGGACACTCTTAAATGAACATTAAAAAAGCAACTGGCACACCATCAGATCGAGCACTGCAGCAGTTTCTGCAAGTATTTAGGATAACTCCTAATCTAAACACACCCATGGGGCGCTCGCCTGTGGAGACTATGTTCGCGAGAAAAATTAAATCCGTGTTCGATAAACATATCCCACGACAAGCCAAATTTAAGAAAACTACCTCACTGTATAAGAAACATTTTAATCCCAGAGACAAAGTTCTTTTCAAAACCTATAAGAACAATTCCTGGGAAATTAGAAAAATAAAACAAAGAATTGGCGAATTAGTGTACATTGTTCAAGGTCCAAGAAACACTCACAAGCGGCATATGAATCAACTTAGAAAATACCGTCTAAACGATCTTGAGGAATTACCATTACACATCAGTGAACAACCAATCGACGTGGTATATGAACACTTCGATATCGACACACCCCAAGTCTCACCGGAGATAAGACGCTCTGGGAGAAAAAGGAAGTTCACACAACCTCTTGATGTGAACTCCAAGAGGAAAAAATATTAAGAGTTTTTACTCCTTGTTTCGCTCTGAACAAAATGATTTGAAAAAGCTCCCAGAAGATTTGATCCTCTCAACAAAACATATTACCAGTTCAAACAATGAATGGTCTAACACAGATAAAAAATCTTGGTCTGTACTCAAAAACAGATAGAAGTTTTCACCCTGTAACCAGTAACAAGGCTTATTCGCATCAGAATATTTATTCAAACATAAATGCCAGCGTGACAAAAGATACAACTACAACATCTCGAAAAGGTAAAAGACTTAGATCATTTCAAACACTTGATCTATTATCTCAGAATTACCTACTCTCTAAAGATGTTAAACATTCTACAAACATCTTCAAAAAGATAAATCCATCTAAGGAAAATAATACCAGTACACACAACATCACCGTTAAACATGAAAGAAGTATTAAAAAATTTATTTTTTCCTTATTTCTCTTTTCAAGGAAAAAAAAAGAAAAAATCTTGGAAGCGGGTTGTTGTGGAACCTGGACTCATCTACTGCTATATTAATAGGCATGTGATAGCAGTAGTGGGGATGCAGACAGTAGCACTGTGGAAATGACCGCAGTCGACTACCAAGGACTATACTGGATTTGTAAGCTCTGTTTACTGTACCTTCTTTGTAACCTTTCCTGTAAATACATCTTTTTTTAACCTACACCTCGTGTTCCGTGTTATATTTCCGTGGACCCACTTTTGGCTCCACATCAGATAGTTTCTCTTATTCCATAATTGTTTGGATGTTAGCTTGCTTTTATGGTTTTGAATGAAATCACCAAAATTTAATCTTCAATTTTTGTCTGGAGAAAATGGTTAACTACAATTCATGCAAAAATATATCAATTTGAGACAGTAAGGCAAAGTAATATTTGTATTCAATAGATTAATTTTGATTTTTACGCTGTAAGCATAGCTGGGATTTTTGAAGAAGAAATTATATTTAATCATTTACAATTACAATCAAAGACGAACATGTTTTACTGAAAATGCATTAGAATTGTAGTTCTATTCGTGTTTACTGTCAGTTATTTTTCAGTTTCAGATAAGATTAATACTTGCATGTTTTGTTGGTATAGATGATATATACACATAGTAAATTAACAGCTAATCACAGTTATAAATCAAGACAGGGAAGGCTCTGATATTGATTGAATTGTTATCAGTTGCATCTAAAATATAATTATCTTTCGCAACTATATGAATGTAATAGGAAAGACAAAATGAAAGGCATAAGATAACTGATAATTACGAATAAAAATGCAATAAACGATTTAAAAGCGCTGACTGCAGAAGTGAGTTATACATGTTTTATAAAACAAATTGCCTATAGTAAATTGAAAGTTGGAAGATGGATACTCGAGAAAAATAAAATCAGTAGAAATGGAAATCGAAAACCTCTCAGTGGTGGTCAGAATGGTCAATTGCAAGATATAGACAGACACAAGAAGAACTGAATAAGTGAAAGGACAGAATGCTGCGATAGATCGATAAACAATAATGGAAACGGTTATTTCGTTTGAAAGAGAGAAATGGACTGGATATTGCAATTAAGTCTACTTCTAGTTTATGCTATCAAGCAGTTTCATGAGAGCAAAGCGACAATGATCTCAAGTTGACAATAATTTTGTTCTAGTCAGGAAATAACGACTAGTTTAGACGATTACATAAATTAATGATAAGTAGTTTTCTCTAAGTAAAATTATCAAGTTTCATTCCGTTGTCAATAACACGAATTCATCAAAATATCTGAGCAGAAAAAGAGCATTTATCTTTAAAGTATATTCTTAAACGACAATGATGAATTATTTGGTCAGTGAAATGGAAATCTATCAATAATCCAAGTGTCACATTAATATCGAGTTTAGTCGCAGAAGATTTTTCATGACTTGGTTTATATATTGTGTTTGTAAACATGATTCGTCACATTGGATCATACATACTTCTTTCAATATTTTCTAGTCCCTTGTTACAAAAACACATTATAGAAAGAATGAAATATTCGACTATAATTTTTCAAGAATAGGAATGGAATACTCTTAATTTAATTTTGTGGCAAAGTGGCGAGTTTTGAAACAGTAAAAACATCTTAGATTATTTCTTCAGTTAGTATAAGAAAAATTGATGTTGCAGAGGCTATCGCTACCTCGTGTCTGCTTTCCAGATCAATGATGATGGTAACGGCGTTAAAGAGAGATAAAAAAATTCATGAGCTGGTCAATGATGCAGTTGAATAAATCGGGACCGGCGACAAAACGTTGGCGGACACCAGCAGCGATCGAAAACTTGCCGTTGATCTATGCCGTCGCAAAGCATGATAAAAAGGGTAAAAAGCTTTGAGTTGAGGGCAAGAATGCACAGGATGTTCCGTAGTGTCAAAGGTAAGGTAGAGGTGGCGATCCCTAGAGTACTTCAGGAACTTCTCGATGGGGAGACGAAATGCGGGAATATGGTGGCGCGGGCATGCGAATCATAAAACTAGCCTGTTGAAGGCAGTATCTAGATCTGACCGTGGAGAACAGGGACAAAGAGAACGCGGGTAAATAATTTGGCTAGGATGAAGAGGAGGGTGATACCTCGGTGTTAGTTGCACACGATATGGTCACCGTTCCTCTTCCAGAACGGAAGGATGTCATCATGTCACCAACACCAGGAAGTTTCTATCACTCACATTTAGTTAATGGGTTAATGATAGTCACTAGCTAGTTTATCATGCAGTCCTCGCCATCCTTAAAGAGCTGAAGATCCCTGATGTGCATTTATGAATCTTGCATGGATAGAGTGTGTGACCTGATAGGAGACTACGACTAGAATGCGCCGACGTCACGACGCTGTTCTACCGATCGCTGGTTGGGTTTAGGGAACACTCTGAGATAAACTTTTAGGCAACAAGGCTTGGCCTGCACGTCAACTAGTCGAATACCAAGCTGATGAACGTGAGAGACGTCCCTGATACACCATCCATCATCATTGGTAGCGACCCCATCGTGTTCACAACGTATTTCATATATTTTGCGTTCCAACAAAGCAGCCACTTCACGCAGATCAGCAGAAGATATGGGTTGACTGCAGGTGTTATGAAAGACCTCTGGCGACCACTATAGTGAGGTCGCAACATCTCCAGACACACCAAGCTACAAGTTTCATGACATTGCCTCTCAGCAAGACGATCGCCTTTCGCGTTCAAGGTTTCGAGTACTGCCCACAGAAGCATCGAGGGATGCACTAGTCCGATTTTGTATCAAACGAGGAGCTTCACCGGGATAGTGGCTAACCAAACATCCTCAGTGACGTATTCGCTGGCTTGGTCATGTCATTCGACGATCCGATGACTAACCTACCAGAGTTATTTACCAGTTCGATTCGCTATCTTCAAACTGGCCACCACCTCGCAACCGTTGAAGGGATGTCGTCTGCTAGGGCCTCCATCAGATTAATCCAACATTCTGCCAATTCCGTGAGAGTAAGAAGGCCAATATGGTTCTCGTCGGTTTAACGCTTTCATAGCATTAGATTTAGCAGAAGAAGTATAACAGAAACGAGATAAAGATATTAAGAATCATATATATGAAATGATTTGTTTGAACATTATTTTTGATCGATACTCGTATTTAAGTAGGTATTGTGTTCTAATCAAACAGTATATATATCTATTTCTGCCGGCCTGATTATTTACGATAATTTTTTTTGTTACGAAAATATGTGTCATTCGGCAGGATTCGGACCTGCGTCTCCTATCCACATAATGGAAGCCACCAATTGATCTGGTGCGTCTTAGACCTCTCGACCACGAATGGCTAAACGAAGTCAAATCAAGCCTATATAACACAATTTTCGATTCATCGTAATAACCATATCTGCTTTGAAATGTATCGTAATGTCAACAAATGTAAACATGTTACAGAAATTAACGAAATGTTTTTAAACAACCGACAATTTGAAATGATTTGTTTGAACATTATGTTTTATCGATACTCGTATTTAAGTAGATATTCTGTTCTATAATCAAACAGTATATATATATTTATTTCTACCGGCCTGATTATTTACGATAGATTTTTTTTTACGAAAAATAATGTTCAAACAAATCATTTCAAATTGTCGGGTGTTTAAAAACCATTTCGTTAATATTTGTTAATTTCCGTGACATGTTTACATTTGTTGACATTGGTTGCCAGCCAAAAACCCAATGTGTCCTGTTATTTAACCCACAACTGGAGATAAGAGACGGATTAATACCTTTCCCAAGTAAATAAAAGGATTTCAACTGGAATTCGAACTCGGCTCGCCAATCCCTTGTTCTGAGCAGATATCCACTGCACCACAACGCACATCCTACAAGAAAACTACAAGACCTCCTAAACAAGTAGATGAAGAAAGTCGAAAGAAAAGACTACAAATAAACTACAAGAAAACCGAATATATGGTCATCAGCAAACGAATGATACCAAAATATCAATTACAGATTTGGGATACTAAAATTATCAAGTACAAAAATTTAAGTACTTGGGAAATGTTCTAACGGAGGACGGAAAGTGCAACGCAGAGATCCGAAGGTGAATTGGAATGGCCAAGGACGCATTCCAAAAGCTGAGCAGAATATTAAAAGACAGGAAAATTTCGATAGAAACAAAGAAAGTACTGGATTGCTATGTGATGTCTGTTATTCAATATGGCAGTGAATGCTGGACAATATCATCGAAGATGAATTAAAACTTGAAGCAGCTGAAATGTGGTTCTACAAAAGGATGCTGTGGATATCATGGATCGCGCATGTGAGCAATGATCAGGTTTTAGAATGGATGGAAACGAAAAGGAAATTAATATTGAGCATCAGGAAAAGACAGCTGAAGTTCTTGGGACATGTGATGAGGAAGGTAGGATTCAAGAATCTGATACTCACAAAACAGATAGAGGGAAAGAGAGACAGAGAAAAGCAGCGGATAACATATTTGAAGGGCCTGAATAGGTGGATGTTAGGAGTTTGAGTGTGTAACAGGAAAAAGCGTGGTAAGAGCTACCAGGGATAGGGACACGTGGAAGGCCATAGAAGGCACATAGGAGAAGATAACTGCAAATATGAATAAAGACAAAAAGTAAACTTATCTTAGTCAACACATTTCATCCTCCGAGGGACTTTATCGCGGTAAATTTGCCTTTATAAAAGTTCCTCAGAATAAGATAAGTTTCCGTTTTGTCTTTATTCATCGAAGATAGATAGATAGATAGATAGATAGATAGATAGATAGATAGATAGATAGATCATAACAGGATCTGACTTAATGGCATCCCTCCTTTAAAAGACACTGTGATAATTTCTTCAAGTTTGTTTATTGAAAAGAATATAATTAATTTTTGCGACTGAAAAATTAATTTTTTCTTATATATTAAATACCTTTAAAAATAAGTATACTCGTATACCTTTTTCATCAATACTTACATATTTTAACAAGTATACTTACTAATTTTGTTATAAATGAGGATGTAACTTTCGGAATTGTAAAGAAATCATTTGCGAGTCCTAAATGTTTGTGTTGTTTATCTGACTAGAGTATCGTTGATTTCGTTTCCCTAACATTTACTATTCAAACGTTTTTATTTGTTTGTTTTTTCTTTTCTTTTGAACAACATTAGCTGATAATTTTCTTATTTAGTGTCTGCAAATAAAGTTTTTAATTTGAACAGTAACATATTTTCAAATTTGTCTGAAGGTTTCGAGTCTTAACATTTATCTTATTTGAATGTTTGCCTGCTAGTTGAATTCTTTGCATTCACTTACGCACAAATAGTCTTGAGAAAGGTATTAATCCGTCTCTTTCCTCCAATTATGGGTTAATAACGGGACAGATTGGGTTCTATAGCTTTGGCTGGCAACCAGTCTACCGCAGAAAGCAATTACGTATAGCACTTCACGAACTAACTGGCATTACTCTTTAGATGTTTAGTTTTCTATTTTTTATTATTTATTTATTTTACTTTATTAATATTTTTATTTTTTTACATTACTGAGATATTGCTTTAACTATATTTTAATGATACAGTGCTGATTGCAGATACGGAAAGGAAACTACAAGACCTCCTACAGAAGGTAGAGGTGGAGAGTGACAAAAAAGGACTACAAATAAACTTCAAGAAAACTGAATGCATGGTCATCAGAAAAAGGTGCAACCCAAAATGACAAGTACAGGTGAGAGATACTAGAATCAAGTACAAAAATGTAAATACCTAGGAAGTGTTCTAACAGGAGATGGAAAGTGAGACACAGAAATCCGAAGGCGAATTGGCATGGTCAAGGACGCGTTCCAGAAGCTGAGTAGAGTATTGAGAGACAGGAAAATTTCACTAGAAACAAAGAAAAGAGTGCTGGATTGCTATATAATGTCAGTTCTTCAATACGGCAGTAAATGCTGGACAATATCATTGAAAATGAGGACAAAATTGGAAGCAGCGGAAATGTGGTTCTACAGAAGGATACTGCGGATATCGTGGACTGAGCATGCAAGCAACGATGAGGTGTTGGAAAGAATGGCAACAAAATGGAAATTAATACTGAGCATCAGGAAGAGACAACTGAAGTTCCTGGGACATGCAATAAGGAAGGAGAGCTTGGAGAACCTGATATTGATTGGCCAGATAGAAGGACAGAGAGACAGAGGAAGGCAGCAGATAACATATTTGCAGGGCCTGGTCAGGTGGATGACGGAACAGGGATTGCCAGTAGTAACAGGAGTAAACATCCTAAGAGCCACAAGGAATAGGTAAACGTGGAGAACCATGATCGTTTACGTCCTGAAGGGACAGGGCATATAGAAGAAGAAGATCGTCCGATCCGTACTCCTCCCACTTACTTTGAACAGGAATTCCTTGTTTACTGTTTAGGAAGGGGTTCCCGGGTTCTTTTTTCTTCTCAGATCTTAATAATGACACTGTCACATTTTTTTTTTTGTGATATGTGTGGATGGTAGCAACGTCTCTTCATACTGAGGGTACTGAGATAGCAGTTTTTTGGTTGCTGCTTCAGACTGGTAGTTAAAAGCCCGAAATCTTGCGTATCGCCTTAAGATGCTGCTCTGAACAACAGTTGAATAATATCGGGGTTCTTGTAGTGCCATGTCACGCATGGATGAGTGCCCCTGCAAGCGCCTCCGGTGCATGTTTGCAGGGCCACACTAGTGGGTAATCTGAGGTCACATTATGCTGCAGTCTGCGCCAGTTATTTTCCCACGCATGTTGCATTTGACGACCAACTGCTTCTGCTAATCTAGGCCTCTCCTTAGCCAAAAGGACTCTCAATCCTGACAATACACAATCAAATATATAAAACTAAACTAGCCAACAAAAAACAACTAAACACTTTGACATCTCTTGCTCTAACTTCTGTGTATCCCTACCAACTTTTGCAGTGTGAAATCGTTCTTCTACGAAAGGTCCTCTGATATCCTAGCTCTCTGTAAAACTAGCCTCAGCCGGACAATTCCCTTCTCCAATTTCTCGAATCCTGGATACATTCGTTTCTTTAGGAAATACTCCAATGTTCACCTGCATGGCCTGAGTGTTTATGTAATCCAAGTAGGTATCTATGAAGATAATACCACTATTTACTCCTGTTTCGATAAGAAATCTACCAAGGCTGAAAAAGTAAACCCGCCTGCTGCCATTTAAAAGGATCTGCAATCTCTGATTGAATAGGGTAGAAAATGGCTCGTAACTTTTAATGCCTTCAAATCAAAGTTGCTATCCTTAACCAACATAGAGAAACTTTTCTACCTACCATTAGAATGGATTACACTAATCTCTTAGAGAGCAACACAATTCGCCTCCTTGGCCTCACTCTCTCAACTGACCTCAAATGGAATGACTACATTGAATCCATATCTGCCTAGGAAAATTAGGTCACTGTGTCAGAAATTGGGTTTTTTTCGTCATACATTTTGCACTTTTACATTTTGCCCTTTTATAAATCTACCATTCTTCCGTGCATTGAATACTGTAGCATAGCTGCTCCGTGCTTCTGCTGTTCAACTTGAGATTCTCGACACAATCCAAAGAAGGATATATAAATATAATCGATCCAGACTTGTTAGCCCGCCATCAGTCACTTTCTTACCGACATGATGTGGCTTCTATCTGTCTTTTATACAAGTATTTTCATAGAAACTGCTCTGACGATCTTTTTCTTCTGATCCATCGACCCCATGTATTAACGCATGCTACAAGATTTGCATCTAGGCCCCACCTTTTACCGTCAAAATACTTAACCGCTTCTTTTACTCTTACTCACTTCCGTTTGCTTGCTACCCGGATAGCTACAATATACAAAAGTTTAGATGCAATGTCAATTGCTATTTGATTTCAATCCATCTTTTATCTTTTTTCGACGTCCCTTGTACCTCATTTTTCTCTCACTGTTATCTCCTGCTTGGAGGAAAATTTTTATATAAAAAAAACGACAGAATCATTAACAAAAAACAAAACAACGTTAATATTTTTCAAAAGGTATATATATATATATATATATATATATATATATATATATATATACTACCGGCCATAATTATTAGGCCACCCCAGTTTAAAAATAAAATTATGTATTTCATACTATTTTAATATTTATTGTCAAGTGGATAATTCTAAAACAAAATAGAATGGTTCTTTTGTTATTATTACTTTGCAAAATTTTACAATGCAGCCAGGAAGCCTTTGCTTCGTCCAGCCAATAAGAAGAAGAGACTAGCATGGGAAAGAGAGCACAAAAACTGGACACCAGGCCACTTCATTTGATGCACATGTTATTGTGTAGTATTAACAAAAGAACCATTGTATTTTCATTTAGAATTATCAACTTGGTAATAAATACTAAAAATGGTATGAAATACATAATTTTTTTAAAACTGGGGTTGCCTAATAATTATGACCGGTAGTGTATATATTATCGTTTCTGATTGATTCAAAAGCATTATGCAGTGAAATTAGACGAATGAATATTCTTTAATGAGTATAAATCGTATAAAATCATAATGTATGATTAATATGCGCCTTGGCAATTTTTCGGCTATTCATAGTAAATGCAATTGATAACATTTTCAAATCTTCATAGTTATGCAAAGGTTTACATACATTTTTTATTTCAAATATTCCGCAGTTACTTTTGGAAAAGTATTCCGTTCATGGCTTCAAGCAATCTCACTTATCTTAAGTGAATGCCTTGATACTTCTTATAGCAACATGCTGAGATTCTTAATGAATTTCTGTAGAAACAAAGAATCTTGCTTGTAATAAAAACCTGTATCAACACAAAAGCAACATTTCTTATTTAAATCTATAAAGAACTTCATAGATAGAGCATAAGCTGTTTTTTCATATATAACATTTTGTCCTTCTATATTAAAAAAAAATAAACATAGACACAAATAGTTATCAAATACTAAACGGTTGATATGCTGAATGGAGATGTATACTGACAGTTACTGACGAAAATGTTTGCAATATGCATAAGAATGATTGATTGGTTGAGTTTTTTACGACTTATCAACACTTTAAAAACTTATTTTTTTGAGTGCATATTGCACTAACATTTTTAGAATAATGATTTTGCCAGATACAAACCCTATTTAACCCATAGTTGAGGAGAGAAGATGGATTTATCTATCCCAATGTTATTTGCGCGTAAGTGAATGCAAAGAAGCCGACCAATATTTGACAGAATAAAAATATGAAAGACGTGTTTCATTGATTGTCAATCTTATAAATATAAAGATTGCAGTCTGTTTTAATAAAACATTTTCTTTCAAGATTCCGTCAATTACTAGTCGTACTTCAGAATAATAAAGTAGAGTTTTAATTTACAAACAGTAATACAATAAAATTAAAACATTTTCGGACTTCCACAAACGTATACACACCGATATACAAAAACATATTTCAGTTTTCATATGTGAATAAATAACACCATGTATGTGACCGAAAAACAAACTAAAGAATACATTGAAAACACATTTTAAAAAGATAAATGACTAAATATCTATAGAAAAGATGAATAAGCATTTAAGAACAACTATGGATCAACGATATGTATATACGAATGTAAAGAAAATTAGGCAGTTTACAAAGTCACATTTTTTGTCAATTCACCAAAGTAGACGTTTAAACACACGATTTATTATAATACTATTATAATAAGCAAAAGATCTCAAGCAATTATATGCCATCGACCTTTGGTGTTAAGTTACTCGGTATGTATTTGAATTAATTGAAACATCAGAGATAGTTTGAATATGATTCCCGGTTACACACACACACACACACACACACACACACACATACACACACACGAATGCCTACATTCAGGAAAATATTGATCGTGCTCTTGAAATGGCAATGAATGATAAACTATTGACTCTTTAATACAAGAGACTAGAAGTATCCTCTATGTAAGAGGTTCATACGTTTTGACAATTGCGAACTGACAAAGTTAGGCAAACAAATCAAGCACAATGATTACTGGCATCACTTTAGAAACAGAAGTAGTCCATTGTATTACGTGATGATCACTGTCACTCTCGTGTATTTACTTAATATCACTGAATTCCCACATTCGGTCTCAAAATAGAAGCGTAGATGCATTGGAAGTGTCTTATTTCTTCTCCAAGAAAGGTCAAAGATGTTCTTCCAGATAAAGTAACGGAATCAATGTAACAGGATTCAATAGAAAATTTCTGACTTATTCTACTTTTTAAAGATGATGATTTCAAGACAGTGCTAATATATTAAATCATCCGTGCAAGAATACACAAGTTAAATTTCTGTAAATCTGATGCAAGATGTGTTCTTATGTCAATGTTCTGTATTATTCAAATCATTATGGTTGCTGTTCTACCATTATCTAATATGTGATATTCGTAAGTCTTTCAGAAAATTCTAGATAATCATAAATTATGTAAATAATGTCACGCAGTCGGTTTTATTCAGTCCCAAGGAGAACGGAAACTTTATTTCTATCAAAATTGATTGTTCCAGACTCAATAAATATTTATAAGTCTTTGATAAAATTATTACAATATATTTTTAAACATTTTCACTCATGAAATTTTCAATAAATCTCTTACAAGTAGACTCATTGCGTATGTTACTCTCTCCTTTTGCAACTATTTCAAACGATTATTGTAAGTTTAATTGAACATTTTATTTTCAAAATAAATGAGAGCACGTTTTTCTTGTTTCACTTTAGATATCGCTGTTGAAAATCAAAATAAGTAATAAGGACAAATCAGAACCAGCTATTTTCATTAACTCATTGAAAGGTATGATTTAACTCCATATATTTTATTTGGATCATTTATAACTGCGCAAAGCACAAAAATGATTGCAATGTTATCAGTAAATTATGGGATCGCTTACAATGACCTTTGTAAACTTTCAATTACTTTTCATATATTAAACAGTCTTAAATTATAGCTTCAAGAGAAAATCTAACTCGTAAATAAAGTTTTGTTATTTATTTTCATTTCATTTTATCAATCTGTGTTCATAGAAATGGTTCAAAGATGTTACTGACTTTCAAAATTTCACTTTCACATTGAGTTGATATCAATATGATAAATGATACAAATGGTTTCTCAATTTCATGAACTTTTTTAATTGCAAATTTTGATTAAATTTCCTTAGACAAATTTAATTTTAAGTAACTAAAACCTTAAATGCAATTCAGTGCAACACAGCTGTCAAAATCAAAATAGTTTAATTTTTGTTTCATACAATATCTTAGAATTTCTAATTCACAACTAAGTCATATCAAGCACGAAATTTCATGAAATCTTATTTTATTTGTATTCGTATAAAACTGCTACAAATGAAAGCATTTTAATTTACATGATGCCAGATTTAAGTGTTCCTCATATTCAATGATTATGATAATGTTGTTTTTTGTGAATTTTAAATACTCACATGTTTTATTTATTAATATAAAGTATATTAATTGTGGCAAATGACCAAAAGAAAAAATAGTGCAGAGCTGGTCAACATTGACTATCTTAGACTTAGCTAATCAGATTCATGACCCATTCATTTATTACAGTTAACGCATTTATCACAAGAACTCATCCATCACCACTCAATCCTCTATATGCCATAATAACACATATTCACAAGGAACCTATGAAAACTCATGAGATAAACATTTATTCTATCTGCATATATATAATGATTAAATACTCACATTTGGTTAACTCAAAACCTACTGCTCATATTTATAAGTAGGAATAATTCATTGTCACAGTAGTATGGAAGAGCAGGAAGTAAAGTTTCATATTATAACTCATAGTAATTAACTTGTCTCCCTATAACAGTTATGACTCAGTTGTGCGTTTGATTTTCATTAGGTGCTTCATACTTTCATCTTTGTGTTACATCTAAGCTACACTGAAAAAATCATCATAGGAATAAATTTGGCTTTTAATTCACAAGTAATTAGTAACATAATGATAAGCAACAAAATGTACGATATGCCCAAGGAAAAGAAAATTATTTAAATGATTATTCATTTTAACCAATCCTAAAACATATTAGAAAAATAAGAAAAGAATAATAAAATAATGGACAAATGAAAGTTTATATGAACACTTAACTCTGAATATTGGAAAATTCAAGTTAATTCAATTAACGGTATTTCAAATAGTGTTATAAATTTAAGAAGTCCTTTTTAAAACTGACCTATTTAACCAGTATGGCTGATCTAAAACTATTTGCCAAAAATAAAACTGGACTGGAGAAATTTTTAACGAGAAGGTTTTTTTTGGATAAGACATTAGAATGGTTTTTTTTAGCTGAAAAATGTTCAATGCTATTAATAAAAAGAAGAAATTAATCTGCTCAATCATGAAATAACCAGAAAATTTAGTAGAATAAACAAGGTATGTATCTTGAATTACTGGAATCGAATTTAATTAAAAGAAGAAAAAATTGAAGTGTGTCACAATAACTAGGCGTATATTAAGGTGCTTTGTAAAATATGTATTTTATTATAATAGATTAAAATAGAAAATGGTTAAGAATAGAAAATAGATTAGGTGACACTATAACTAGGCGTATATTAAGGTGCTTTGTAAAATATGTACTTTATTATAACAGATTAAAATAGAAAATGGTGAAGAATAGAAAATAGATTAAAAACATGTTTCGTTTTAACAAAAGTGAAAAAGAAGAGAAAAAATAAATAAATAAACGCTTTTTCTTTTATGAGGAAATTTGTGGAAGATTACTGTTTTAAATCCTACCACTCTTCCGGTAAATATTTGACTCGGTGATTTAATGTGATAATAGATAAAGTTCAGGAAATAGGTGTTTTGAATGACCAGGTCAAAGGCTGTCTTTACTGTATCTTAACCACACATTAAGAATTTTCCGGCGGAAGCTTTATTAAGATAAAAAAAGATAAAAAAAATCCTGGAAAAAAATACTGAGGCTAGGTACAGACTGGGTGTCTACGGGATGTTTGCACATCAAAGGGGGGAAAGTTTGAGTGCCCTGGAATTTCAGACTTACAGTCGCCAATTGCTTATCACCCAGTGGTATAAGGCATTTCCGGATTTCCGGATTTCAGGATTAATTTTAAATAAATACAGGTGATTTTTCCGAGCCAGTGGAGTTCAGTTGAGTTAGTTCCGCCGGGCATGTGCTTGAAGTAGAACCTCCGTTCGTCTTGTTTCGGTCAGTTCGGATTTGAGCTCCATTAATTAGAGTTAGAGCTGTGTGTCACATTCGCCTGCCTCAACCGAAAAGACTAACTCTAAACGAAATAAAGCATCCTTTCAACTCATCCAAGTTGTGGAAGTTCGTTCCTTACAGTTTAATCTTGTATCCCCAGCTTCAAGCTCCCACTTTTTCAACAAACTCCCGGCAAACGTAACAGCGTGGAGAACGGCCGCCGGAGAAATTGTTCGGACCGTCCGTTGGGGTGTTACAGAAGAAATAATATCTTCAGAAAAATATATTTAGAAAAAGTTACTAAGTAGCGAAAATCTAATCAAAGTCACGAAGAAATTCAATGTAAATACTGTGAAGATGTCAGAGAAGAACAAAGAGTTTTGAATCAGAGAACTAAAAAACTAATGAGCATAATTTCAAAATAATTTATGAGAAAAAAGAACTAAACCGAAGATTTGTCAACCAGAAACAATGGATTAAAAAATATTAGTCGTGTCATTGAAAAACATTAACAAAACTGAAAAGCAGCAAATTTTGAACCTTCGCCAAAAAAAAGAAAGAAAAAATGAAAGAAAGATGAAACTAAAAAAGAAATATAGAAAGAAAACTACATCACTGAGGATTGAAGATACAAGTAAAATTTGTCGCTATCATTAATGTTTAGTTCTACTTCGTTCTTATAAAATCATTAGAACTCGAAATTCAAGAAAAAATTCTAATTTCCCAGATAAGAATATTATTTAAATCACAAACGCTATCTCGGTAAATAATTGGAAGGGTGTGATTGATATAAAACAAAATAAAGAATAATTATACTCTTGTTTTTATTGAAATGACGTTTATCCAAACCTATTCAAAATTTCACTTGACATTGTAATAATCTTTTTTTTTTTTACAAAGTAAAATAAGTTTAATAAATGACTCGATACCATTCTCGGTGTAGTCTTTCAAAATTATATTTGATACTATAGCAAAACACATTGACATACTGGAAGATATACCAATTCGGAAAATCAATGACATTAATTACTGACCGACGGGGATTTTTAAACATTTTAAAAGAATTCATCTGCACATCACAGTACAGCGTGATTATCTACTTTAGAATGTTTTATAAAGTCACATAAAAATGCATTTAGTATATTAAATAGATATAAACTTCATATTTATTTCGTTATTAAATATATTCAACAATACATTTATTGATAAAACCCTTTCCACTAAATTCAGTAATATTTCATAAAACTTCTTTATTCGACTCTCATACAACATTTTATCTTTCTCAGAAAACAAATCCTCGACACGCCTTTTCTAAAATGCATGAAGGAATTTAATTTTTTTTAAATTTAATTTTTTTCATGATAAAAAATCAGTAAAACCAAACATAATTGTTATCAGAATTTGAAATAACTAGTGAATAAAGCAAATGTTTGAAAACCTAAGAATAAAGCTGTAAATGTTTTTTCGGTAGAGCTGGAAGAATATATCCACTTTTTGTTAACTAAACCCGGACATATTTTGTCATTTCGTTTACATTATGTCACAGTTTCATATGCAAGTCGATATTTATGTAATAAAATTGTTATAAAACATCGACATTGGTAAAACTTTTTCAATATATTATTTTTAAAGGAAAAATCTATTGTTTAATTTTCGGCTTATAATATACATTCTTATTACAATGTTTATAACATTTTGGTGCGGTGTCACATTGCATTCTCAAAAGAGAAACACGAACATTTATTTATAAAATTAGTTCAAAAGGTATATGGGAATGTGAAAATTAGCTGTTCCATACAGCAAACAGTTGCCATTCATTGACTGGAGCGTTAACGTTAGTCTCTCTTGAAACATGTTAGTTAACTTCAAAAACTCTTCACACCATTTAACGAAAACAGACGTTTTTTTCTTATAAATTATTTAAAAATGAAAATTACTTTTACTTTACTCAGTATTTTCTGAAATGGTAGAAGAATTTAAAACTCATCCGTTTAAATGTAACTTCATAGAAAAATTATAGCAGGAAGGTGATAGCAATTTGCTTGAAGATAAAAACCAAAGAAGATATAACATGGACGAACAGAAAGACGGGAACTGCGTCATATATGCCTTGTAAAGTTGAAATATAACATCAATGAAGATAATACAAACTCCTAAACCTTTGAGTTTAACTGCTTATGGTGTGACACACACATGTTGAAAGGTAATCTACATATATAAAAATAAATAAATATATGTGTATGTGCAAGTGTGTGCCTTTGTATAACTTTTAACTTTGCTAAGAGTTATATGAATTGTTACTCTATCATCTTTGTGCAAAATCGATAATATTTCTGAATAAAATGGAGAGTGAGGTACAAAAAGAATTTAGAAAACATGACCAAGATATATTCAACCGTCAATATATACAGCTGGAGAAATGCATAAAGTATTTTTTATGAGCCGTAAGTATCATAACAAGGCAAACAGTATAATATACTTGCATTGAGATAAGTAAATCAGATCAGTGAAAATTTATGAATTGGTTCGAAGACGATGTTACATAGGGAATCTCGATATTTACCGTTGGATTTGACAAACATCTCGCATCTTTGTTATCATTGTTTGACCGGAACTGGCTTGAAAAGTAAAAAAATGATAACTATATTAAATGAAAGGTGAAATTAAACGGATAATTACTTTTAATTCTATTTCCAACTTTCTCAAAAATTGCCTATAATTGGGTGCACAGACTTTAAGTGTAAGAAATATGATGTTTAATGCGTTTGCTATTAAATATTACGGATAAACTAGAGTAGACATCAACAGAAAGGCATGTCGTCTGATTGTAAATGTTATTAATGCCTAATAACTGATTTGTATTTCTCTACGTTTTTAATTAACTACAGTTCTTTTCTTTATTTTATTTTTTCTATGTGGCAACTTAAGCTAATCAATTTATTCCTTTTCCTTTTTGGCAGTCCCGTTTCTTCATTTTCGTTAAATGCATCTTTCTCTTCACTCTTCTTTTCGTTCTGAATATACTTAGGTCTTATTTACCAACGAGATGCAAACACAAAATATACTCGGCCTCAGGCCTCCAGATGTTTTTATGACACCAGAGGAGGTAACGTATGTTCTCCCGTGTCTACCTGTGGAAGTCTCATGACACGGACGTTGGCACAGATTTCTCTGTCGACGTGATGTTTGCGTGTCCCCATCCCCACAAAATGGAGGATAGCAAACGCTCGATCGCCTTCTTACGCTCCTTACAGAGATGAAGTATAGAGAAACAGTAAATGACAAGAGGAAATACGTAGGTGGCACATACCTCTGCTCTGCCCTTTAAGAACAACCTCTTTCAAAGCCAAGTCCGGGCCGCCGCGCATGAACTAACCAATTTTTCTCCAGCTAGAGGTTCAAACCACACTCCGAGAATGCGGACAGGGCCGTCCGTCTAAGCAAAGGTAATCGGAATACTTGTCGCGGTTAATATTGGCCCCCGTGACCTGTTCGTACCGTTCAAGCACCCTCAACACCACCTCGATGTCGCTGCGACACGACACGAATAAAGTTATGTTATCGACATAAGCGGAAACCCTGGCTCGAGCCCCACAAACGATGTCCGTGTGGGACATTCTAAAAGATCTATGTCAGCTGCTCTGACTAATTCTAACCAGGTAGCTAACCACTTGGGTAGACGGCCAACTAAGAGCCCACGTCTACCTCTTTCCATCCTGACGATCGACCCGGTATCTATCGACGAGACCGTATTCGTCGATCAGATCAACCAGGCTACGATCACGCAACCTCCCTCTAGCTCCCCGTCTCCTGTCTAGCTTGGGGTCCAGGCTGGCATTCCAGTTCCCCATTAAAACTAGTCTCGTTGAGTCCACTAGGAAGGGCCCCAATCGCCGAAAAAAACGAGATACGCTTCTCCCGGTCGTTGGGCGCATAAACCACAACCAGCCGAAACAAGCTGTTTTTCACCGCAATATCGGCTACGATCAACCAGCCCTCGGCACCGATATGAACAAGGTCCATTTTCGCGTACAGCGTAGGCTTTGACCAGCAAAGAAACACCTCTGGCCAGTCGCTCCCCATATGCTGAATAGTGGACAAAGTCGTTAGACAGCACACATGCATCAACGTTGCAAAGTGATTCTCTTGAGTTTCGGCAACATCTTTACCGAGTGACAAGAGGTCACGAAGCAGACGGGCAGCCTTACCCCGATCCCTTAAACCCTTCGTATTCAAACTGGCTATATCAATAGACAACGTTTAGGTCTGAAAATAGAAAAAGGAGTAACTTTAGTCATATACCGGATAGACATTGGCAGCGGTAGGGACCCCGAAGAATTGTCCAATATTTCCAATGCTTATGTCCGTAGGGTATGTTAGTTTTAATACCCTATATAATGAGGGATGGAGTAAAACGAGATCCTCCCTGCGCAAAGTTGCGCTATTTTACGGAGCTCTTGAGTGCCGGTTCTGGCCATTACAATGTCTTTAAAATGTTTTTTGTCCCCAGTGTTTCGGATAAGAGTTATTACACTGGGAGCACGCAGAAAGTTCCGCTGATCCTCTGTCGCTTTTCCTTTGACAGAGGCTAGTTTCAACAAAGTCATCAGCAGACTTTTCCGTTGATTTAACACGTTGTTAATTGTGCTCTTGCTGACCTGACATGAAGCCTTCCCCTAGGGGAATGATTTCTTTTTCTTTGGAGTGGTGGTAGGGGAGACTTCCGACTTGGTAGTGGAGGAGAGTTGGACAAATGCATGGCCACGGGCTGGTGGAATTTTTTGATGGGATGAAGAGAGGCTCCTAGCTTTACTAGCGTATGAGTTTGGCAAACTGCGGAGCTATAGTATAACTGGACATTTGTTTGACCTAATCCAGTTTTTCCTCTCTAACCGCACATTGAAGGTGGTATTAAACGGACATGCCTCCCAGAACTACTATACAAATGCGGGTGTCCCTCAAGGCTCTATCCTAGGTCCTACGCTCTTTCTGATCTACATTAATGATCACACTGAGACCATAAGATCCCAAGTAGATATGTACGCCGATGACACCACAGTTTACTCTCGCCTCGATCAAAAATCTGGTGTGGGCAACAAAGCTAACCTTGCAGCAGAGCTTGAAAAGGACCTCCAATCCGTAGTGGACTGGAGTATGAAATGGCTCGTAAATTTTAATGCTTCTCAAACGAAGCTGCTATCAATTAACCATCATAGACAATCGCACCTACCTCCCATTAGCATGGACAAGGCTTGCCTCCCAGATAGTAAAACACTACGCCTCCTTGGTCTCACACGTTCAGCGGAGCTCAAGTAGAATGACTATATCGAATCCATTGCTAAATCCGCTGCTATGAAAGTCGGTTCTCTGTGCAGGGCCCGGAAGTTTTTTTCTGAATCTATCCTGCACATATATAAGTCTACCATCCGCCCGTGCATTGAATACTGCTGCCATATCTGGGCTGGTACCCCTGCTATTCTCCTCGGGCTTCTCGACAAAGTACAACGGAGAGTCTGTAATGTGATCGATACCGACTTGGCAGATCGTCTGCAGCCTCTCTCTCACCGGCGCGACGTGGCTTCCCTGTGTCTCTTCTATGAATACTTTCACGGCTTCTGCTCCGATGAACCTAGATCACTGATGCCCCCTAGGTACGAATTTTCACGAGATATTAGATTAGCAACTAGGTCCCACTTTTTTACAGTGAAATCAATAAAATGCAACCACAATTTCTACTCCAACAGTTTCCTTTCTCGCGCTTCCCGACTGTGGAATTTCCTTCCACATGATTGCTTCCCCGACGGCTACAATCTCCAGGAGTTTAAATGTAAGGTCAATAGACACCTCCTAACTCGCATCCATTCTTTCAAACACTCTTCCCATTTACCCAACACCCAGCCTCCGTATCCTTACCCATCTATCACCCTCCTTTTGACATTTCCTATATCTTACCACTCTTTCTCTTTACCCTCCCCCTATGTAGCCCCATGCGCAATAGTGGCAGTGAAATGCCTTGCTTGGGGTGAAATGATTACAAAAGAAAATGAGGGCCTCTCTGATGAAGTAGGGACTGACACCGATCTTGATGGTAGGTCTGATTTCTCGGCCCTACTCCACTGTGACACTTTTTCCCGCTTTTACATCTCTCCTCCTCCTCTCTCTCTCTCTCTCTCTCTCTCTCTCTCTCTCTCTCTCTCTCTCTTCAGTTGCGGAAGCCCGGAGAGCTGGCATCTCTGCCACATCCATTTTCTCTTCCTGCTTTTGAGGCTATTGCTGCTGCTGTACTGTCGGTTTTTCTCCCTGCTTCTATCGCTGCTCGCCCTTTTGTTTTTGTTAACCCGATCTTCAAAAAACCATTTATATAATTTTACTAACAGAGATGCAATATTTAAAAATAGGATTTTATTTTTAAATATAGGACGTTAATTTCCGTGATTACTCGGTAGAAAATAGTTTTACTGGTTTATATTTGTAGTCACATGTACATTCTAGTACAGATCTGGATTTTGAATGTACATAGTTCAGTAATGCATTATAAAAGCCTAAACCACACACAGTTGATATGAGAGACGGAACAAACATGAATTTAGGAACTTTGGTGATAGAAAACAAAATAGTGGATCTGACAAGCAGTAGAAGTGACTTATTGCATGTAAAAGTTATGGATAATCGGCGCGAATCTTTTAATTGTCATTTGACACAAATAGAGAGAGTAACATGCCTAATTTGGAAGTTTTCATGCAATTTATTTTCCTGCTTGACTGAGTTGATAATATAGTGATGTTCATTACAGGAAACAATTACTTCTCGGAAAATTTGTCGGTTATTTCAATCATTCACTTCTACAATTTCCTTAGTTCTCATGCATAAAAGAAAACACAATTTTATTGCATAAAAGGTCATAATATAGAACATAAAATGTATAAATAAAACTTTGGCTCCTTTTTTGTATTTTATTTTCATCAGTGAAGAAACGCAAAAGAAATATAAATTACCTAAAATATTATTCAACAATTAATGTTTTACTCCAATGGGAGTTCCATTGACAAAATATTGCAAATTAATCAAAAATAACATATAAAGAATTAAAGAACGGGATATCTGAAAATTTGACAAATTTCTTTAAAAAATGCTTTCAGCGTACAAACGTCATTTCGGTTTTAAAATATACTGCTAAATATATCTAGTAAAACAAATAAATAATTTTGGGCAACTTTCTAGACATATAAAATCAAACATAATATTCTAAACGACATATTTTAAAAGTTTTCTACCGCATGTAGAATTTAGAAATACAACCCAACACGCTACAAACAAATGTGACTAATTCAATGCCTTCAAAAACTGATTCCACTTAAATGTCTAAGAAGCTATATATACGTTGTTTCAGTCTCCCCTCTGTAAACAGAATTAATTTTGGGCCTAAATTTTATAAACCCGTGGTGATCATTCATTTAATATAATATCCTATCTTTGGTGGTTCTCTAATTTATTCGCTGTTCGCATACTTTCACTCCTTGATGAAACTCTGAAAATACAAGAATTAAAAACAGTTAAGTTTTTAACTTTTTAGTTTTTCTAGTTCTTTATGATACCAATACAAATTTGCTTATTCTTTCATGTTGTTTAGCTTTAATATGTCCGTTTTTTATTGGAATTATTAAATTTTGTTCCCCTGGCAAAATATCTGATATGAACCCGGTATGGGACCATAAAATAATGAGTCAATACGGTGGTAGGTCAAGAACATATATTACGTCAACAAGAGATACAAACAGATACAAAGAGAAAGAGTAATAATAGCTTGGCTACAAGTGACCGACAGACAGACAGACTAGGCTGAGCTGAACTGAAATCGTACTGGAAACCAGTGTCTCTGTCGCCCCGGCTCTGTCCTCGAGAGTAATTAACTTTCGGTTAATATAGGCAAAGAAGAGTCCATTATTAAGTAGGTATCTCCCCACACCGATATCTTAAACTGGTGTTTTCTTAAAACGAACCCTACTGACATAACATATGCTAAGCTGAAACCTTTAGGTAAGAAGGATTCATCTAGGAAATAAACCTGTCTTGATTGACATTTAACTGCTAATGTCTCAGATAGCTGAAAATTGGATTCGAATATATTTTGATAGACAATTTACACTATCTCTTTATTAATTTCGCTGTTATTGTCACATTATAATTTCATTATCTTAATTGGAGTAACACAGAATTGTATAAATTAATAACTAATTAATTAATATACTTGATAGATCATTTTATTGTTTTCCTTTTTTAAATGAATAAAACGATTGCCTAGAAACCTATAACTTCAGCTTTTAAGTTTTATCTACAAACGTTTTAAAATATTGATACTTTCTTGAAGATGTCTTCCTTTTCATTTCTAACGTCTGCATCAGCCCAAAGCAAGTTTTATTAATACTTGTTTTTAACGTGTTTCCTCAATGCCGATTTATCAGACTTTTGTTTCGCAATCATTTATAATTAATTTAGTTTTGTTCTTCATAATCATTAAAAAGCACATCAAATATTAGCAGATCTCTTTGAGTAAACATATATCAGTTGCTATTAAAGTGTTGACACTGCGTAGGTTTCAAAATGCTAAATGGTATTTGTAAAAGCGACACTGCCTTAAAACGACACAGGAACGGAATGAATATATTTTATAATGAGTTTATAGAAACGAACTATTTACTACATTTGATAATTTTAAATATGTTACGTTCCCATTGCATTGCTATTTTCAGTGCTTTATCTTTGATAACACTTTTAACACATTGACTGTCAGTCACAAGATAGCTAGTTATTTTTATTGTGATGCTGGCTACGCGTTATCACGTGCCGACAACGCGTTATCTCGTGCTTAGTATTCTTTGCAAGTGCCAACAACGAGAATATTTGCAATGATACTTACAGTTTGAAAACAATATTAAAACTTCAGTTGAACTCATGAAATGTCTATTTCCTAAATTAGCTATTATAAATTTGGTGTTTGAAGTCAGAGTTCGTAACTGACTTTAGACAGACAACATATTAGTGAATTTTACAAAAATGTAATATATTTCCGAATAAAATTTGACAAAGTGAAACAATACATTAGGCCAAGATGTGGTCAGATAATTAATCATGCCTTTGTTGAATTATGTTTAGTGACGTCTCGGTCGATGCATTCTACAGGATTACCCAGGGATATACTCCATATAGTAGAAAGCATCGTTAGTTCTAGATCTAAGTGTCACAGTTGGCTACAGGCCGTAACAATATTTTTACTTTTCATATTTAAACTTAAAATACCTGGTTACATAAGAACACACGCCTTTTGTCAGTACATTCATGACAGATACATGATACCATTTCTTTCAGTTGAAGGGGGGACATAAGCATAGGTATACTTGCTACGTGGTTCGCTACACTGTCCTGTTTTTGTGGCTTTTAGTCAGACATATAAAAAATCTCTTCAATTATGTTTATTATTTAGACTTTACATATAGTGATATGTACCTTTTATTTTTTAAATATGTCCACTCATTCGTATCTTTTGAGATTATGTTCTTTCTATTTTTTCGTTATTGCTATTAAAACTAACATAATAGTTGTATTCTCACCATAACAACAAAATTAAATCCGGAATCAGATTCGATTTCATACAAAAATAACCTGCAGCCTCAATATGTATACGAAGATGAATTATACCCTGAAAATCTTTTATCTCCTTCATATTCAACACGAAAGAAAAGGTTCGTATAACGAACACAACGAATCAAAATTTGTTACTCTCTTTAACAATTCTATCACAACAACAGTTGAAAAGAATGTATGTAAACTTAACATAAAATCGTGGGTTGTAATGCAAGGCATATTGGCTCTGAATGAGAAATCGAAGAGCCGTGCTCGAATTCGAGTTGGATGTGTTTCATTCACTTACTCGAAAATGCCAATTCTTCTCCCTTCAGCTATGAGTTGGATAGCAGAACTGTTTGTGTTCTATAGCCTTGGTTGGCAATGTCGACCGCAGAAAGAAATGGCAACCTTCTGCGGGAAAACCTTCTTTCTAGAAGAGAGATATGATCACCAAACTCTATATCACGTATGATACTTAACTGACTGACTGAACATTAAAATTTGTTACAACTACCCCGAAGACAAAAGATTTAATTTATGCAAAACAAAATAACAGTAAACTAAAACTTGAAGGTGGAATTTACTCTATCACATGTAAGAATCGTCTAAAGGAATATGTAGGAGAAACTTCAAGAAATCTAAATAAAAGATTATATGAACATGAAAGGGATATTTTACAAAATAACACACTTAATATATTATTTGCTCATTGTAATGAGTCAGACCATAATTATGATTAAAGAATGCTTCTTTAATTCAAATGAAACGTTATTTACAAAGACGAAAGTTTATAGAAAGTGCTTTAATTGCTAGATCATCTACAGTAAATTTTCTTCAAAGTTCTTAGAACAGTTCACATTTCTTAGCATATATTATATTATCATAATGTGGGAAACTTAATAACATAAGCGATAAAGACCTAATAAAAAACTAAACAAAATTGGCTTCACTATATACCAAAACATAACTAAATAAAGTAAGAAATTTAAATTTAAGTTTAAAATGGAAGGAATTGTCAACTATGCATATGCAGCAAGCAAAAACAACACATTCAGAAACATTACATAAACTGAACAGCAACAAATGTTGAACCCACACCTCAAAGAAATATGGGAAGAATGTGACTGAAGATGTAATAAAAAGAAAGGCAGGAGAAATGACCTGAGTATGGTTAGCAAGGAATTCCTGAAGAATAGTAATTTAAACATCAAAATGCTTCGTATGAAAAGAAAGAAATGAAATTATCAATTAAACTAAAACTAAAAAACCGTTGTAACACGTTAGCTAAGAAATAAAAAACTGACTTGTTAGGAAGAATGATCCACAGGAAATGTAAAAGATGAAACTTTCTCATGCGGAAGCACAAAACGGAATTTATCTTAAAAGAAAAAAAATCTTTTGAATTTTATAATACAGTCCAGATTATGTGTGAACATGCAGCGAGCGTCTACAAAGGAACGAGGTGTTAGTGTATGTCGCTGTTTCAGAATACCAAATAATAAGATAGATAAAAAGCGAAAAACGAGGAAAGATTATAACCTTGTTAGAGAACTCAGAAACGTTGCTGCATCAAAGTGACAATTGTAGCCATCGTCAAAGATGAGTTCATTTTCTTATTAATATCGTGCCAAATAAATTATTTTCGTGGTCAAAAATGACATGGAATGCAAAATAGATTTTATCTTCAACTATGAGATGCACACAACACAAGTACACACAAGCGCCCAGAAGAACTATAGAAAATAATTTGAATATTTACTGTATATGTTGAAAATTCACATTTTCATAAAAAAACATATTTAATACTTAACTCTTTAACAATTAAACACACATTAATAAATCAAAAACTTTTAAATTTTTATTTGCATAAATTCATAATAATGTTTTTGCACTCAGTCATTATTTGTCGTGACTTTTCAGACGAAAGAATGATTCTGATATTGATTCAATTAATGTTTTGATATTTCAATTTTCATACAGCGTTTTGTCCGTCGTAATCGATAATCTTGCGTAGTCCTAAAATGCCTAGGTAATGTTAACATGGCCCTCTTTGCTAAGGAATCACCAACATCTATCTTGTTTTCAATTTATCAAATCCTAATGATCGTTTCAAATAGAGGCTTTATTGATTTTTATTAACTTTCTAGTTATTTGATTCACATTTCTCAGTTCTCCTGTTTACGTTAAGAAAAACTCCGAATATCCCTTATTGATCATCTCCGACTGTTACCAAAATCTTATGTGTTTTTAACTTTTCAAGCTTTTACTTCTTTTCATTTTGTTTGATCGGGTCTGCTTAAAATATTTATAGATACTTCTTTTCTGTTCAACGTCCTTCTCAGTTCAATTCATATTTCGCTTCTTCTTCTTTTCTTTATCACATTTCTCGATTTCAAACTCTATTCCGCTGTCCTCGCTGATAACTTTGACCGCTTGGAAGAAAGTATGAACTACTTTATTCTTTTTTTCTGGTCTATTCGCTTCATATATGTGTCAGTATGGTAACTTCTCAAAGAATAGGGTTCTGTTCTTTCTATTACTGTTTGCGAGTAATTTTCATACCATTTTTGGCATATCTTCCTGTAAATATACTGCCCAATTTTATCATATTAATTATTGTATATTTCCGTGTCAAGACTGGAAAACCAAACACTAAGTAGTCAGTTGTCTCAACACAATCTATACATTAGATCTCCAACGTGCTTTAATATCCTTGCCTAATAATTAGTGTTGAATAGATTTCCTTCCTGTGTAACTATTATAAATACATCGGTATGCATTTTTAGCCAAGCACTCTTCAGTCACTGATGGGTTTTGAGTTTTCTATATCTGCATCGTTACTCGCATATGACTTTTATCGCTAAAATGTTTTTTTTACAAGTGTTTTTATTGTTTTAATCATGTAACTTGGGACTTTTTAAAAATATTTACTGTAGTTAATGATGCATTTTTTTATTTTCTTGACAGTTATACTGGGTTTCTTTAGGAATTTCTTCTTCTCTTTATGAATGGACTATTCTTCTTTTGTCATTGCCATAAGTATTAACTAGTTGGAGCATCAAGACAAACTTGATCTCTACTAATTGTTATTTTATAGGTTGACACAAGTTAAATTTCACCTTACCATCATTAACTCTCTTAATAAAAATACTCTCAGCATCAGAGATTTTCTCGCAGCTGATAACAGATTAATCTTGTGTTTTCTTCTCAAAGTACAACAAACAAACAAAAAACTTTAGCTGATAAAAACGAAACATTAAAACTATACACTTTATTTCTTTGCGTTTTAAATACGCCAATTACGAGAAAATAATATACAGACTATTTTTTTAATTCGACAGAACCTCGATACAATATAGATCGAATTTTCCATGAGCATCAGAACGTGCATTTTACGAAGCACCAGTATATGTTTTTACTTACATTTTCCAAATGAATTATTTTTTATTTCATTCTCTACTTTTCATAGTGCTTAATGATATTTTAGGATATTTTTACTTCAAATAATTTTCCTCTTTTTCCGTTTATCATAATATTTAACGTAAACCATAGTACATCTTTTGAAATCTAGTTAGAAATGTTTTGAATTATTACTTTGATTAAATTATAAAATAAACTGTAGAGCTTATACTTGTTTTGAAAAGATTATTTTAGTTTTCCTGTGGAGACTCAAGGTCTGAAATTATAAAAGCAATCTTAGACGATTGGTTGCTTTAGCATGAAATAAGATAACATTTAGATATATTTTACTTGAATATATTCAAAAATATTTGTAAAACATTTCTAACATTCATTAAAAATCTTATTTCGTTTTGTGGGGAACTGCCAAGTTACTGGCTTGTATCGTTAAGTCATTTCAAAGGCTAGATTAAGAAAAGAATCGTAGAAGTATTGGAAGTGTGTCATAAGTTACTGCATTTTGAAAGGATAACTTATAAAGTGTAATCATTCGTTTTTTATTCAGCTTCTGGTAAACACAAAACTAAATAAAATCTCTTCTTTCTCTTGCAATCAAAAGCAATAAGAATTTAGTGTCTTATACAAGGTATTCTGAAAAGAACTTTTTTTTGTTTTTCTTTATCAAGATATTGATCTTTAGATTTAGTAGTATATTAGACGACAGTTGGATTACCTTCCTTTTTTAAGCATGGTACGGCTTTCTCATCACGAAGTAGATACATAAGAAAATAGAAGTCTTAACTTTTGGTTTAGTATACAGAGAATCATTTTTCTTTTCGTTATTTTTATATAATTACCATATCTTATATAATATGTAGTTATATAAAATTGTACATGGTGAGCTATAATGGTGTTGAAGTAATAAGGCAATTTATACTTTAGTATGAGTGAATATTTATTTTCCCTTAATTTTTCTACAGAATGAGCGAGTTGGATCCACATATACAAAGATCATTCAGTGTCGCATTATTCGAAAGGAATCGAATGATTTCTAAGAAGAATTTTGTAACATGTTATCATTAAAATAGAAAGAGAAAAAGACAGAAATGGCTTGAATATTTTTAAAGACGCGAGCCATTTAACTTTCATTTGTCACAATCGTGCTGATCACTACTAACTGCTGTGATTAGGAAACAAATTTATTTCGGCAAAATCGAAATAAAATTGTAAGCCCTTATTACTGAACAAAAATTAGTGACGATGTCTATTCAAATATCATTATACTGATATTTGTGTTGTGTCCAGAATAAAATATGGATGAAAAATCAAACTCGAAAACATAAGTTTCAAGTATAGATTTTGACTGAAAATACGACTGGAACTTCTTAATAAAATAATAAACAACGGTAGATCTTTCATTTTTATTGAATTCAAATGACAAATTTTGCTCTGTGTATCTTATTAAAGCATTACTCAAAATCACAGAAACCTTAAAATCGGAAAAATAGAAACATTCACTTAAAGATAATGTTGAGTATTTTTGATTACATCTTTATTTGATTAGCATTAAAAATGTTATTTATAACGCTACAATCTATCAAATATATTGCAAAACTGCCAAGTTTCTTGATGACAGAAATAATAAGAAAATATTTCAAATAAAATTTCATGTGATGCCGAACATATAGTGGATATTTAATTTCGAACATTTTAATATGATAATTAATAAGAGAAACTTGCTACTGCGTCAAAATCAAAACACATAAGGATGTCAATCGTTATGAAGCGTAAAGAACACTGCACAGGAATCTAAAGTTTTTCACTTCTTGAAAGAAGCAGAGTGAAATCGCACGAGAAAACATGAACTTTTTATATTGTTTTTTGTCAATGAGTCAAATTATCCTAAGATTTAGAAATACGTACTTAGATCAGAACAAACAGTCAAATGAAAATAAAATCTCGCGTAAAAACTTTTCTTCTTGGTAAATTATGTACGTAATAAATAGACACATTTTAGATTACTTATGTCGTAATAATATTTAGAGTATTCCTGTTAAGTTAATGTTTTTTCTCTAATTAATCACGCAAAGAAACGTATAGCTTTTTAAGTCAATTTCATAATCATTTTTCTCATAAGCATAAAAGTTGAAATCTGTTGCTTGTTAGTAGCAGGTTGTTTAATAGTATGGAAAAAGGCTGCTATATAGTTATTATTTATTATTTGCCGCTTAAATAAGTCAGTCAAATTCATATTTTTCCTTGAATCCTATGTAAAGCAAGAAAACTTTCTTTGAAATGTGAACGGACATAAAAAGGATTAAAAGTATGCACCGTCACACAGTCTGTATGTGCGTGCGTACGTGTGTGTTTGCTTATGGTATAAATAGGATTTCGCATCGCACAATAATTTAAAAGCTTAGGCATTCATGCAGATAATAAATTACGTTTAATTGTAATTAGCTGAAGTCCTTACTTATCAAAAACAATTGCCTTCAGAATAAATATTTATTGAAATGAATCAGATCCAGTATATAAACAGCATTGAAATGGGAGGAGCCATTAGCAAACAGCAGACTCGTTGACGCCATTATGATTGTCGTGATCATTTAGAAAAACAAATAATAACTATTAATTACTAAATAATGAAATAATTATCCAATGTCCATTTCAGAGTATATTACGCTCTATGAACAATATAATCTGTGAGAGTCTACTAATGTCAATAACAATATATAAGACAACGAATGGTGGCAAGAATTTAACTGTCATCCCAAGTAGTACTCATTAAATGCGAAAGTGAAACCTTAAAGTGAAGCAATTATTTGTATTGTTACTCGATATTTCTTTCTGTAATGCATAAGAGAAGGTCACAATCATTTGCCTTGAACTGGTTTGACAAATGAGACAAATTTAAACTTCTAATGAAATCTAATGGATTTGTCTGGATAAACTTCATATAACCCGGATTACAATACTTTGGTAACAAACTGATTGTTAACAAACAATGCAACCTCAGAAAGTATGAATATCTCAAAAGAATTAATTGAGATTTTATTCATTTTGATTAGTCATATTAGGAATAAGTATGCCTAGAAGGATACTGATTTCAACATGTACATGTATTCGCACACAAACATGCTTTCACTCCCCCTCATATATTTCTACTCATACAGCCATTGCTCCAATGGTGTTGCGTACTTAGTCGTTTCATTGTACTGATGGGACCACAGTAGCAACCATAAAAATTTTAATCAGATTTTTAAAAAATTATAATTATGTCATGATGGATTATAACATATACTCACAAATGTATGACAGACAACAAAGATTTTTAAACTCTATGTTAGGAAGCAATGAGAAAATAATTTTCCTAATAAGGATCTCAACCTAAATCCATTCTGGAAAGTTCAGTGTCGAAAAAATCATGATATACGATAAGGTTGGGAACTTGAAACGCTTCCCAAAAATCTGACGAAATGATAAAAAATCACAGTTTAATTATAATCCCTTCTTGTTTGAGTTCATATCTTTTCACTTCATCCTTGTAAATAATCACGTATTCAGTCTATAGATCAAATAGCTGAATAAAATTGGTTTGTGGCTACGACTTTGCTTTTGAGCATCTCTACACGTATACCTGCAAAGAGAGATTATACATTATTCTTTCTTAATACAGCAACTATTTAGGGGTGTGAATGATGATAATAAATTTATATTAGATTTAAATTTGCATTGAAATCGAACAACATATGCAAAAGATAAGTAAAATCCAGAGATACTTTTAATTTGTAAATCATTCTGTCACCCTATCAAGGTAAACTTGATTGTGTAGACATGTAGAGTCATAAATCTACTGCATCAAAAAAATATTACATGGCAATACCATGAAGGACCATGTCCTCACCTGGTTACAATATCCACATACTCATAGAAAGTATATAGTCTGATAAAACATTCAAATCTTTTTACCACCTTGTGACGTCTTAATATTAATCCAAGTTTATCGTTTATTTGTGAACTTTAGACAGTGACACATACTGCGATATGGTTCACTGTACTGAAAGAGTTCAGTACAAACAAGTGCCATGATACGGAAATCCATGCGCATTTCTTTTGTTCAATTGAAGCTGTTTGACGAATTGTAGTCTTTCGAAAAGTTAGATGATCACTTCAAAATTTACTGCTTATGTTAGATGTAACAATTCAAAGGTATTCTGATATTGGCAACATTGATCACTCTTTTCAAAGCACTGTAAAGGCAACAAAGACAAACAGCTAATTATCTACAGCACAGAGAAAATTTGATCCAATGAGCGTCAACACTGAATCCGGTGGATTGTAGCAGCAATACAGGTACCCACTTACGCCACAACACCGTCCAGTGGTGCTGCGTAAAGATCACTTGACTGACGGAATGGTACTCAGCAGGTTCTACTTGTGTAAAAGTGGTGGTTGTTTACGAGTATGACACAAACTTCACAATGACATAAACGAAGTTGCATGCCAACTATCGAATTAAATGTTTCATCACTCAACCTTCAATATGCTATAAAACATAATAAATATCCCTGGTTTCTAGTGAAAACTTACTTATAAACTGTCTAATTCCTGAGAAGTTTCGGTTTTCACGAGTCATTAGCAAAAACCTATGTTTTGCGCTATGTCAGTTTCATCATTTTTCAAATATAGCATCCATACACGTCAACATGATTTTTTCAAAGTATCGAATCTTCAGCCATCAATTTGTGTTCTTGTGTTTTTTAAGTTATAAAATATATTAATAAATTTTATAAAATTTCATTATTGTTAGGTTTTTTATTTTCATGCTTAATTTATTTAGCATTTTATTATCTTTTTATAGTTTATGTGGTATAGTATTTTTGTATCATTTACAAGAATTTTCGGTATTTCTCATGTCTTGTTCTGGTGCTGGTTAATGATATGCTGTTAACTGAAACATTATCAGTTAAATGATAATTTATATACATAGCTATATATGTGTCAGTGTCTCTGTGTGTATGTTCGCGTATATATGAGGCGAATGGTAAATTATATTCGGAAAACCGAATTAACAAATCCTGTTGAGACTGTACAGATTTAGTTAGGAAAGGCATAGATCCATATACTCCAATAGGTAAAGGGATTGATCAGTAGTATGCGAGATTTTTAATTTATGGTGCCTCACACCATGATGCACTTTACAAAAATAATGCAAATCCTGGACGAAGCAATAAATTCTGACTCTACACAAACAGGCCAGCATAAAGCGATGTAAATATGGACATAACCAGTTATACAACAAACCGAAAGCTAAGACACTTACAAAACGAACAGCCACTGGTAATAAAACATGTAATAAAGCTAAAATAACCAAAAATGTTAAAATGATACTGGAAAAAAAATAAAAATTCCAGAGAAAATTAAATGTTTTAAAATAATGATAGTTAATTTTGCAAGTAAGTAATAAAAATTGAAAAAAGACGAAGAAACCAAAAAATATGCTCAAGGAATTTTATTTTCAATAAGTTATGAGAATATCGAAAGAAACAGGAAAAAATCGAATTGGATGAACGAGTTAAATAGGCTAAAAATATTATAAAAAGATAATATAAAATTAAATAGTGAAAACTAAATAAACAAAAATAATATAGAATTAAAATAATTTTTCCATTATGAACAAACCGACATACAATTATAAACTGAAAATCAACTACCAAGAAGAAATTCATGGACTTTTGTTTATAACATATATTTATAGGAGAAACAAATCCGTCAATCCTCTCTATTAGACTAACGGAAGTAAGGAGAAAGGAAAAGTAATTCTGAAACAAAAAAATAAAAAAATAAAAATTATATTTAAAGTCCTATGAAGTGCTTGAAATATAATCTATGACAACATGCTGAAGGAATCAAGTGCACATTCTGAAGACAGAAATATCGAGTTACAGAAAGGATGAAGAAGAGAGAGGATGAATAAATATTTTTCATAAGTGTTTAAAGAAGAATAAAATTAGCGCAACTCCAAACAACAGCAGGGGCAGAGTGCAAGAAAATCTTATGATATGAAACTTTGAATACTACAATATGCTAATAATTACAATAAACAACTGAGAAAATTTTCTACTTTCGTTCAAAGTATAGAAAAGTTATTTTTAAGGATTCAATATCCCTACTATTTTTGTAAAATTAATAATTCAGTCCAGCTTTACTTTGTTCAATTCTAAATTGGGAGGAATATAAGATTACTAATTCATCTGAAATAACCAAATATTTGTTGTAAACTGTTTATCAACAATTGAAATAAAGACAGTCATTCAAAATTACGATCTTTAGCTAAGGATGGCGAAGTAAATGCGTGATACAGTTGTATCATATAAGAGGTGCATCACAACAGAAAACAAGACTCAAAAGTATGAACTGTGTTTAGTTCATGGTAATCCCTCTCCCAGACATTACCTTCCATTACACTGAGGTGCGCTTTGGCGTCTGCAGCAAAAACCGGAGGTCAACACTTGTGGCTTTTAAGACGATGAATTTATTTTTAATTAATATTTATTTCTTTTATTTCTATTTCTCTTTTAAATCTTAACCCATAAATAATTTTAGCATGATTTGAACTTGCATCGCTTATTCTTTGGTGCCTGTCTTTTCATGACAGTCACTGTTAATACTTCATTAGTCTACGACAGTTAACAAGTCAAATATCATATTCAGCCAGATTTTTTCCTTCTTTCTTTCTTTCCTCCATCTCTCTCTCTCTGCACACACACACACACACGTGTGTGTGTGTGTGTGTGTGTGTGTGTGTGTGTGTGTGTGAAATAACAATCGAAAATAAAAGTATAAACTACAGTTAAAAATTATATTCTTCAAGGTAAAATGTTGACATGCTGTCTTGCAAACAATGCATTTATTTCTCTTAAAATTTGTTATAAAATCATGTCATTTCCCTGTTTCTCTAGAAGTTGGGTAATTCACCTGTCACAAGTTCATGTCAGATAATAAATTAATGTACCTATTTTCTAGTACAAAAATTTAATAAGCCAAATTATATGTGACTGAATGATTTTTCTTCCACTCCTTTAAACCTTGTCTTGTTCATTTTTTTGGAGTGAAAATATAATTGAGATTTTTTCTGACTTGAGATGTGACTGGAATATTTTATTTCCTAAATTCTCATCCAATTTAAAACTGAACATCATTAGTCATTTTAGACTTGTGTTTAAAACATAATCTCTCAAGAAAACGAAATAGAAAGCCCTTTTAATCTTCAATCTTGATCTAATATCACTCAAACTCCCGTTCATTTAAACATTCATTTCGTCATTTTCAATTTTATTTTAAAATCTTTCTTTTTTTTTTTTAAATCAACAAATCTTTCTTGACTGAGCAGTAACCTTGTCATCAAACCAGCATTTCAATTAGCTGACATTTGAAATTAAAAGAATGCGTCTAAATTTTCTGGTAAAGAAATAAGAGCGTTGATGAAAATCAATAAACACCCGAATGTTTTGGTTAACTCCTCCCATTACCAAGGAAAGTTGAGATTCTTCATTTTTCCTTTCTTTTAAATAGCCGATGTTACGAATGGCAGATACATGGATATGCAAAAATTGGTAAATATTTTCTGCTTAAGATAAAGATGATTATTTGTCAGTCGTATTGCCCCTTTTCTGTTGGTGAATTATTGAATAGAAACTATAAAAGCATTATCCTAGTAAATCATTTATCTCTGCTTGAAGAGAAGCAGTAACTTTTTTAAGTAAGAACGTTCCTCGTATTCATGAAGCATCATTACAAAACCAGCATTTTTTTCTTAATGTCAGTCAGTTCTAAGATAATAGCAGAATAATTATGTTGGAATTCCAAAAATAATGTTTTCAGTGTTTTCTGCATTTTTACACGAACTATGTTTGATTTGAGAGAAACATAAAACTCAGTATTTGTCTATATTTCTGAGATGAGGCAGTATTTACACTACTTACATTATTCGGACTATTGTCCTCATCTTTGTTGCCATTTGTACGACGTTTAGGCTGTTGTACGATCCGGTCTTCTTCAGGTGCTAGGAATTTCGAACCGAACCTTTTATAACAATCACTGGGATATATCATTCTCATTCCTTACACGAAAACTCTTTTGGTAATCATGAGCGATCTCCCTCTAACCCAACTCTCTAATGTAATTCACCACTGCTGTAGCCTGGTATTGAACTCACAATTCTTTGGGTCAAGTCACTGGAACTAACTATATACACTAGGACATGTGTCCTTAAGAACAACAACAGATGAATTTCTGGGACATATAAATCTAATGTTCAGAAACCAATTTTTACCAGAGTTCAAACATGCTAATGGGTTTCTCTAGTATTTTTTATGTTAATGGTTTTCTCAAATATTTTACCAGAGTTTACGTAGTTTTCAGTGGTGTTCTGTATCAATTATTTCTACTTCATCCCATAGAGTGTGTTGATCCCATTTCTCTCTTTATTGCAATTTTTTGACATTAATGATTTTCTTTAGAATTCCGTATCACTGGTTCCAACAGTGAATATTACCAGAGTTTATACTGCATTTTTTTATGTTAATAGTTTTCTCTAGTATTTTTTATGTTAATGGTTTTCTCTAGTATTTTTTACCAGAGCTCATATTGCAATTTTGACACTAAAAATGTCACTCCCTATTACTGGTTCCCATATTGTGTTCATCTCTATGCTTGGTCGGCTTAGGAGATTTTTGAAGCCTAGCATATGTGCTGGTTCCTTAAGTTTACGTAGTTTCCGGTGGCGTTCTCTATCTATTATTTCAACTATATCCCATAGAGGGTGGTGATCCCCTATCTTCCTCCATATATGATCAATTACGCCTGATTTTTCTATTTCCCCTCGTGTTACGGCCTTATGATGTTCTTGTAGCCTTAGCTTAAGGAGCGGCCTCTTTCTCTTTTATATTTCTTTGCACAGCTCCATGGAAAGGCGTACACACAGGCCTTAGTCATGTCCTTCTCTGTTGCGAGTCTTAATCGGGAGAGGTACTTGCGAAGTATAGAACACCTTCTGAAGATTGTCCTGATGTTCTATAGACCTCAGATCCTTTGTATTTTCTCCGATAACCCCTTCACAGACCCGGGGCTGTTTTCTGAGAGTTGTTATCTTCATGCACCCTACCTTCCATGTTTGTTTGGGCTATTGTCATGTACCCTAGATAAGTGTTACGTTATAAGGTATTGCTTATACTGACCATTTCCTGTGCGTATGCCTTTGGGTCACCGCTCATGATTTTGCTCGATATTACACACAGCAGACGATCCTTTTATTTACATTGTATGGGTGGTGGGAGTTGAAATTGAGGTATAGTTCAGTGAATGGTGGCTTGCGGTATACGGATGTCTTGAACATCATCTCTGTTCGAGTTATGAGCACATCCAGGAATGTCGGTTTGTTGTCACTCTCGTTTTCCATAGTGAACTTTATCGATGATTTTATTGAGTTCAAATGGTCCAGTAGTGTCTGAAACTCCTCCTTGTGTTGCCAGAGTATGAAGGTGTCATCAACATATCTCAGCCATAGGGTTGGCTTTAGAACAGTGGATTCTAATGCCATCTCTTCAAAGTATTCCATGTATATGTCAACCAGTGATGGTGATGATGGCTAGCCCACAGCTAAGCCTTCATCCTGTCGATATATGTCTGATCCCAACCCGAAGTGTGTTGTTTGTGAACAGAAAGTTAGCATCTTCATCAGGTTATCTAGTGGAATACTGGTACGTTTTCCTAGGGATGAGTCCGAGGTCAGTCTGTCCCTGAATTCCGAAAGTGTCTCCAGCGTTGGTACCTTGGGAAACAGACTCACCACATCCAGAATCACCATCTAGTTGCATTCGATGTGAGCATCTTTGATAAGCTCTACGAAGTGGGCGGAGTTTCGAACATATGACAGTGACTTTTCAATTATATTTACAAAGAGGCGACTCAGAGGGTTGCACATCGAGCCTAGGCTGCTAACAATCGACCTGAGCAGAATACCGTCTTTGTGAATCTTAGGTAGACCATACCCTAGGCTGGAAGTGATTCTTGTTCTTGATTAGAATCTGCAAAAGCTGTCGTTCCGTTTTCAACGTGAGTTCTTTCTTTACCTTGCTATAGATACCACTTCTAATTAGCTCTTACAATTTCTTGGTTTACTCAGTTTTGTCCATCACTGCAGCTGCATTGTCTTTGTCAGATGGTAGTATGATGATGTTCCTATTTCTCTGTAGGATCCTGATTGCCAGCCTCTCCTCTTTCGTGATGTTTGATTTCGGTGGCTTGGCTTTCTCCAATGTCTATCTCACTTTTCATCTTTCTTCATCCGCCTGAGCATGACTGACATTCAAGGCTATTTCCTCGATACGGACAATGATGTCTAAGTGTGGTATCCACCTGATGGTTGTTGCAAAGTTGAGACCCTTGTTTAGCACCGTCTCTTCAGAGGCACTCAGCTGATGTTGACTGATATTGACAACTGCCTTCACAGTGGGGAGGGTGATGGACCTCATGTGTCACCTTCAGATCTTTTAATCAATTTAGTTTCCGTACTTGACGGACCTTCACTGCATCGAATTCTTGCCTGAAGAATTTGTCCAATTTTCGATCTTCTTAAAAACCGTTAACATCAAAAATTGCAATATGATCTCTGGTTAAAAATGGTTTCTGAACATTAAGTTTATAAGTACCAGAAATTCGGTTGTTGTAGGACACATGACCCAATGGATATAGACGTTGGTTAGTTCCAGTGAAATGACCCCAGAAATTGTGAGTTCAATACCAGGCTATAGCTATAGCAGTGGTGAACAAGTAACTTAGAGAGTCGGATTAGAGGGAAATAACTCATGACTACCAAATGAGTCTTCGCACAAGGAATAAGAATTATATACCCCAGTGTTCGAAATAAAGGGTTCGGTTCGAAATTCCTAGCACCTGAAGAAGGCCGGATCGTACAACGGCCTAAACGTCGTACAAATGGCAATAAAGATGAGGACAATAGTCCGAATATTGTAAGTAGTGCAAATACTACTTCATCTCAGAAATATAGACAAATACTGAGTTTTATATTTCTCTTAAATCAAACATTGTTCGTGTAAAAATGCAGAAAGCACTGAAAACTTTCTTTTTGGAAAGTTTGAATAATGTAAATAGAGTAAATAAAAAACTATTAGCTCATATATAGATCATTGGTATGAATGAGGTCATTGCTTTTATTTCGTGTGTAAACGAAAATGAATGATTGATGTCGTATTTCTAATTAAAATATATATTTAATTATAGAACTTTATGTCTGAGATTTTATCACAGTTCTCTCAACAACAGAGCAATGGATTGATGTATTAAACAGTGTCTAAATGGTGTTAAATGAATCAATAGCAGAATTGGCCCTGATTTTGATCATATGTTCATTTTAATATCATAAACTGAAATTTTGATCTTCAATATGGAGGTTTTTTACACATTGTTAAAAAAGCTTGAGTTGTAAAGCACTACATGTTACAGACTAATTGATAAGATTACGTACTTGAAAGGAACTTCCGTTCACTTCAGTAAAGGTTTATAACACCTACAAAATTATGTTTGATATTATAAAATGTATTTGATGTTTATATAATATTATATTCTTCTTTATATGACATGTTACCTCACAGCGTAGGCAATCATGTCTCTCCACAGCTTCTTCTTGCTTTTCGATCAAAATAACTTTTGTCTCTTTACTACCTAATGAATTTGGGTGAATGTATGGCTCCAAACACATTAAGTAAATTATTGGTCGTTTCCCTGTGCTCCGCCTTCTTTCCATTCGTCCTTTGAATGTTAACTATCACGAGCCATCTTTCTTCATAATATACCCTAGAAATTTTAACAATTTTTTTCTTATTTATAACATGTCTCTTTCTAGTACTTATTTTCTTTGAAACTTTCGCGTGGCACACATATTCAGTCTATGGTATTTTCAGCATCCGTCTGTAGAACTAGACCATTGCTGCTTCGTGTTTCTTCTTCAAGGAAATTATCCGGCTTTCAGGATAGACTAGACAGTTGAAATTCCAAAATATTTCCCTAGGCCTTTATTCTTTGCTTATTTTCTGAAAGACAACTTTCATTGTTTCAATGCGCATTCGTATCCCTTTGTCACAGTTTCCGTTGTCCGTTACTGCATTAACAAGATAATTAAATTCCTGATTGATTCTAATCTCTTGCTGATTACCATTCATTTTGCCTTCACATATTTAATGGTGCATTCTTTATTTTTGTTTTTCTTGTCTATCCTCTATACTGTATACCTGTTTTTCTTTCTGGGTTCATCACTAGCACAGGGTCATCTGCTTATCTTATGTAGTTAAGATTATATCCGCTGATGTTAAATCTTGGTAGGCCTTTTCTGAGCATCATTTTGTTGTCTAGGTGAAATAAATCCGGTGATAAAACAAAACTTTCAAATAGATTCAGTTCAAATAGATGTGAATGTGTAAGCATGAAATTGAAATAATTCCTGTTGAAACATTTCATTCATAATATTGTTTGATTAAATAGTTTTCTTGATTAACTTGCCGTGATTAAATTAATATAAATATAATATAATATATATAATATTAATATAACGATAATAATTTTTAAACATTATCTTCAGTAAGAACTACCAAAATCCTTTGCAATGTATTCTTTAAAACAAGAAATGTAAGCCATTATGTTTATCTCATTATAACATTTAATTTTACCTGCTCAATAATTGAAGTGTGAGCAAATGACTCTATACGTGTGATAGTTTTTCTAACTCGAAGCAACATGACCTAAATACAAATCATTTTTACTACAAAATTAATTTCTTTCATTTGGCTTAAAAAATAACGAATTGAGAATAAAAAACTATCATAAAGTTTGTCATTTGAAATAAAGTTTGCCTTAATTTATATAATTTCTTTACAAATGTACTGTTTGTTCATAAAAACAAACAAATATAAACAATAAAGAACTTGATTTATATATAATATAATCAAATATAACTGCTATCATATTCGGAAGAGTGATTTTCCATTTATTCACTCCTTACCTTGATGGTTTCTTCATAAACAAATCACTACATGCACTCTCTCTCTCTCTCTCTCTCTCTCTCTCTCTCTCTCTCTCTCTCTTTTTTTTTTTTTTTTTAACCTGAATTCGTTCAAATTTATGGATCAGTCAATGGGTGTTATACAAATGTGATTTACGTATAAATGGAACTGACTGCTTATAAAAAGACATTGAAAAATTTGTAAACAAATATATATATATATAAGTGAGACAGAGTTACTGAAAGATATAAAAGTGAAAACAAATTAACATATGAAAGGTGTTAAAAATATTGACTGACAGGCATTTGTATTTATCATTATTAAACAAAAATGTTGATCTATTGCAGCATTCATAAGAATTTTCCCATCCAATCAAACATTCTTTCACAAAAGTGCATATATTGAGCAGCAAAATATATTGTTGTAAGATTTACTTCATAGTTTTTTTGTCAATAAAAACCTCATTGTTAATTGGGAAAAATGATTGCGAAACGGATATTTGGTTATATTTTCAGTTTTATTCAGTCTGAGCTGACAGATTTCTCTTTTTTTTAAAAAAAGTCTTTTTGGAATTGAGCATTTTATTAGAATATTTAATAAAACACACAGAACGAATGGAAATATTTCGAGAAAAGAAAAGATGATAAATCGGTGATATATCCAGGGGAATGTATATAGCAGTAAATCCCAAACAAGATTTATCTTTCCTCAGCGCTGAATGCATTCAGAAACACACAGTTTGGACTCTTTGAAATTTTGCAACGTCGTCATTGCCTCTCATTGTTCTTGTCGTTTGTATGAATTTCTAATGCACAATATCAAAGATATTCTACTGCGAACATTTGTAGAAGCATCTACAATAGAAAAAACAGACATGTGGAATCACTTTCTATTAAGGTACTGGATCTATTTGCAACCCATAATAGAATAGTTCATTATGTTAGCATGAAAGATTTCAATCATATTGCATATGCTTATTATGCATGCGGTGCAGATAAACTTACAGATTCTTTGTCTTATTGTTATGACAAAAGAGCCATAGTAAAATAACACGGACTCGGATATACACGGATCTCGAGTGGTTCTTCCACTTCATCATGTGTGTTAGAATCCAGTTCATGCCGTTTTTTAATTTGCTTAATGTGTCTTTTTTTTTTCGGTATGTCTCGGTCCATGTATTATATACACCATCTCGCCGATCCTTCTAGTGACCGTGCCCTCCTCCCAGTATGGCATATTCTTTTGGAAACTTTTAAAGATTTTCTGACCTGGGAGAAATGTTTTGTTTTTTTGTTTTTTGTTTTGTTTTGTACTTTTTCGGTCTTACGTATTTTTGACTGTTTCGGAATTAATTTGTCAAACACGGATCTTACCTTTCTGGCAAACATGGTTTTTGCCGGTGAGCCAGTTGATGGTGTATTCGGGTTCGGCGTTATGCGATAAACTTGTAAAAACTGCTGTAATGCTATGTCGGTAAGCGTTTCTTGAACTTTTTAAAATGCTCTTTTAAGCGTGACCACGAACCTCTCTGCTTGTTCATTTGATCTAGGATGATATTGTGGCGTAGTTATGTGCTTGACCTGGAAGATGTCGCAAAAATTCTAAAGTTCTGCTGACGTAAACCTTTTACTATTGTCGCTGACAACGCAGTCCACTACTCCAAATATCGCTAACAGTTCATGTGGAAAACTGATTGTTACAGCCGTTGTGGACCTCTTGCATCTTAAGATCTCCGGGCACTTGGAGTAACTGTCAACAACGTTTAAGTAATAATAATCGGCCCAGAAAAGCCAATATGTATACGTGACCAAGGCTGTTCCGTTTTTGTTTTTGTTTTTAAAGTTATCAGTTGTGTTATTAACGTACAACTGTTGTAGACGTAATTTTTATTGTTCGTGAAAATTAGAGATTTCCGTTGCTTGCTAATTTTCTATGATTCGTACGATTCATTAGTCAGATGTTGTGTGTGTTACCAGCACATGCTGTAAGGGTTTCTCTTTGGTTCGAACTTTTTTGTCGCAAGACTTGAGGTTAACACACTGAGATCTTTAGACGTCGTTAGTGATATGGCGTAAACTTTTTTGTTGAATTTTTTAGGTAGAGGTTTCTCTTTGTGGTTTGAATATTCTACGTCGCCAGTGTTATGACCGAAGGGCTCTAGAATGATAACATGGACTCGGATATAAGGTTGAATAGTATATTCTTTTGAAAGGTAGTACAAAGGTAAACGTGGACTGTAGAGTACTTTCTCTCGCAGGCGTCTTGACTCACTCATTCACTCACCCTGTGGCTACTACCGAGTGACGATAGTTATTTGACACAAAAGTACAAATGTGGCACAAGGCCGAATACGAGGATGAGAAGGCTGGTCGTCATCTGTCCTAATTTAACTTAGCTATTCACTTTCGTTGACTCAAGCACACTACAATACTCCATACACTATAATACCACATTCTTACTTAGCATTCTTACTACATTCACCATAATACCTCAGATGCTCTGTCCTACTTAACTCCCATATGTACAATATTGTGTAGAGGACGAGGGCAGAAAGTAACAACATAAAAAATTTCCTAATGATTTTATACAATGAAAAACAATATTTACAAGAAACTAAATAAAATCGTATTAGTAAGAACCCCCCCCACTACTCTAAAATGTGACAGAAAAGTCAGTTCACTAAATGAAAATAATGTGCGGCTTTGAGAATATAATAATACCACTCATCCGGTCAGCAAACACTCACACAACCACTCAGACATGTACACACTACAACAAGAACGAAAAAGCACACTCGAAAAAACGAAAAACGCCACGCATCCACCAGAGAACTAACCTAAAAGTGGAAAGGAATGGGGATTAAACTAAAAGAAACATGAAGACAAAAAAAAAACAGGTCCAATGAACATTCATAACCTAAGTAAGTTAACTTTAAAGAGAAAAACTAAAAATAAAAAAAAACTCCTATTCTAACCTAATAGGGATGGCTGCACATGTTCCGCCAAGCACACCCAAAATCCTGATGCCTAACCATCATCAAACAATCACTTTAGGTCAGCACCTTTCATTCGGCAGAGACTCGCAAGACTTTCCGTCCTAATCTTGACTTTAAGCTGATGCTTAAAGTACAAGATCAGTTGGAAAGAGGTAAATTTCTCATCACCATTTCCTTCTGTCGCGTCGTTCAAATCATGACTCGCATAACCCCTAGTAAGCAAAAGAGTATATAGTGCTCAGCCTGAGATAACGGATGTGCGACATTGCTACAAACAGAACCAGCCTCAAGGACAAAGAACTTTCCACGCATCATACGAACCATGAGATTTTCAAGGAACTTGCATACCGTGGTAACAACACTGCAGTGATCGGCAGTTTCCGTCGTCAGCCCACAACACACGCAAGTTGAAACAGATTTTAGGCCCGCTGCACGAAGCTTCTTGCCTACCAAGAGTGCCTTACGAATCATCAACCAGGTGAGTAATGCCTCATCGTTAGTAAGGGTTTCAATCCGGGCGCCCATAGGCCATTTGGAGCGAGCCTCCTGCTTCGTCAGCCCGAGCTCGCCTATAAGTTCATCTTGAACGGCATCCCTCACTAACGCCTTACGAGACAACGCCTGGGCGTCGGAGAGGCCATCCGTAGCTCCCAAACAGAAACTGGAGAGCCAAACTACATTCGTGATAGGAGCACTTGCCGTGAGTAGTTTTCAGGTTGCCTCCTCCTCAGACAAGTGCACACTTCTCAAGGATGGAAAATGTTTATGGACGTCCTCTTTAACGAGGGTGCCGTTCTCATCCGCCAGCATAACGCATTCGATCCAGGAACCTAATGCGTAGCGCGTGTTGACGAATCTCAACGCTTGGCATGCCTAGACCGCCCTCAGAAGGATGAAGGAAACAGATCCCCCCGACGCACCTTGAGAGCCTTGCCTTCTCTCCAAAAGAAGGTGAACAAGAGCTGAATTAAACCCAACTGAAAGGCACGCGGGGGAGAAAGTACCAAGAGTCGGTAAAGGAGAATCGGGTAGATGTGTGAGGCACATACTTCCGCCCTCCCATTCAAGGAAAGGTTCCTCCGAGTCCACAGACGAACTGCGTTCTCGGCCTTCTCTCGAACCTCTGACCAATTCATTTCCAACCTGAGATCAGGACCGAACCAGATGCCGAGAATCTTGATCGGCCCGTCCGTCCAAAGGAAAGGTCCTGGAAGAGAAACTCCCTTCCACACACCCAATCGCAAGCCCACAGACTTATCGTGATTGATCTTGGCCCCTGTTACCGTCTCATAACATCTGATGTCTTTGCTAACTTCGTCAATCTCGGCTCTGCTTGACACAAAAACCGAAACGCCGTCAGCATAGAGGCAGTACCTGGCTCAGGGTGGTAGCACCAGGTAGAAAAATTCCGCGCAGGACCGGATTCGCCTTTAACTTAGAAGGAAGGGCTCCAACGCAAGAACGTAAAGCAAAGGCGAATGGAGCGGGATAATGTGAAAGGCTTCGATCTTACCCCATTCACTTCCACCAGCGCACCGGGGGACGCATACAGCAGTCGGATCCAGGAGCGAATGTACGGCTCGAAACCGGCGGTGGAAAGGACAGACTCCAAAAACAGATGATCAACCCTATCGAATGCCTGGGACTGATCCAAATTGATCAGCGCGGCTTCACTGTCGACGTACCATATGAAGTTGCCTGAATAGTCCTGCCCTTTACCTCGCAAGTCTGCTCGAGACCAATCAAGCTAGGAAGGACAACCTGAAAACGGCGGGCCAAGACCTTGGCAAAAATCCTTAAGTCAGTATTTAACATCGTTAAATGCCTATAATTATCTAAACCACCCCCACCGCTCTTGCTCTTACTAAGCAACTTGATTACACCCCTGGTGAAGCGTCGAGGTATAGACCCCTGCTCCATCCACTTGTTGTAAATCAGTGCTAGCAAAGGGACAAAAATGGACGAATGCCTCTAGTACATCTCGTAAGGGAGATCATCTAATCCCAGAGTCTTGTCCCGGCCAACCTGTTTCAGCGCATCCCAGATTTCCGACTCTGTAATGGGCCCCTCACACCCACCTTGAGGCGGGGAAAGTCAGCTAAATAGGCATCGAACTGAGCAGTGCTCAGACCGGGCTTCCTGGAAGTAATCCTGGAAGTAATCCCGAAAATCCCCACACGGTCCGGCAATGTGATGTCTTCGATATGCCGATTAGCTGCTTTCCTAGCTTCCTCTGCAACGGCCATTGTCGTTGCCTCAGAAGACATTCTTTTTAACCTATCCCTAACTACCAGAGCTTAGTCCTTTTTGATAAGCAAGAAGGCCAGCTCGGCCCTAACTAAGGTTACGTCCCAACTATTACTGGATTTCACTTCCCGATCAAATTTCTTCTCTACTGCTTGTACCGCTAAATTAGCTATGTTGAGCCGACGACAATAGTCAGCAGCAAACAACCTAACTTTGGATTTTAAGGAATCCCACCACTTATTCCCAATCACAGCCCCCGTCAATTCCCGCTTTAATGTTAATAACAGCTGTTGCTAGAAATCTTGGCTATCAAATAATGATGCGTTCAATTTCCAGTATCCAGCCAACTTAACCTTAGGCTTATCTAAATTTACACGAACCCGGACGAGCCTATGATCCGTGTAAACTTTCGGATGGAAACTTTGACAACCTAAGAAACCTACGTCGACTCTCCTGACTAGGACTCGGTCGAGGTAGCTAGCACGCACCACCGAACCCGCGCTGCCCCTATTAGTCCAAGTCCACACTACCTTCCGAGGTTGTTCATTTCGGTACTTATCGATAAGAGCATTCCTATCGATAAAGTCCTGAAATGGTTCCACATCCTGGTTGTTAGTACTCGATCTTTGTCTTATACGATCTTCCTCAGGGTCAAGGACGGCATCCGCTAAGATTACCTGCCTCGATGTCCCCAAAAACGACTCGAGCCGCCGAAACAAAGCAGGACGCTCCGCATGGTCATTGTGCGCATAAACCCCAATGAGCCGAAAAGACTTCTCCTTTATGGTAATATCCAGCACACAAATCCTGTCCGATGAATCCGCGAAGACAATCGCATACATCGCACCCAAAGACTTGCTCACTAGCCAGGAAACACCTCTAGAATGACCATCAAAAACATGCTGAATAGAGTTCGTAACCCATAAACAGAATGTCCTCATAGTCGCCAGATAAAAATCGGGTTTCCTGCAAACAACAAACATCCACACCGAGGCGCTGGAGATCGTGAGTGAGTTTCACCCTCCGAGACTCCGACCTCAGCTCCCTGGCATTCAGAATAGAGGTCGATCGGGTAGTCATCCCCTCGTTCTCTTTCTCTCTCACGTACACCCACACGAGGCGGGGTTCAATGAAACAGCCAATCACCGTCTGTGTCGTCATCAGGGATCTTTGATTCTTCCTTTTCTCCGGATAGCTCTTCCCCGACCACACACGCAGAACCCTGGGTGGTCAGTTTGCCAGAAAATAAAAATTAAAAACGACTGCACACGCCATTAATTTCTTCGACAATAGTCAGTTGGTCGTCCGGAACCTTTAGACACCGCTACGTCTGGCCTTGCTATTGTCCACACAACAAGAAAAGATTCCAAGTTTTGTTTTGCGGTAACTTCAAAAAATATCGATAAATGAAAGATAACTTCTTTTCTCTTATTCTCTGCCGCGACTTTTAATTTCTTATCTAGTCCTAAACCGACGTATTTTTCAAATCTTAATTCACATTCATTTTCCATTAACCTGTTAATTCCACCATGCCAATTATAGCCTCATTTAGTCCCTAAATTAGCCTGGCATCTCCTCAGCTCGTAACCTTATCAAATTAGCTATTCTCTATGTCACACTGGAGTTTGAACTCGGCTCATCGATTTCTCGTTCCGAACCGATATCCCCTGAACCACAACGCACATCCGTGATATATACAAATCAAATTTGTAGATATGAATACAATTATACAGTTATTCGATGCTTTAAATCATTTCGTGAATATAGAAAGAAATGCAGTTAACCACGTGTTTCTCTATTTCTTTCTAAATCCACGAAATAACTTACGTCTGCATTCGATGACACATTTCAATATGCAAATACATAATGAACTTGATACTAAGTATTTCATTATATACTGATATTTATATGCGTAGCATCGTGTGTTTTTCACTTTATAATATAGAAGAAAGTAATTCCTAATATTCGTAAAAATGTCCCAAACTTAGTACAGTAGAACCTGTCGTATGCAAGCACCAAACACCGGTCGCATACGAGAGGTGGTCACTCACTAAAAACTGATTGTCATGACCTTTTTACGCCAGGAACGTATATTTCCTTCATCAGAATGTACATATCAGAATTTTGCCATGTAATTTGATAATAAATAAATGAGAACATAAGAAAATGGCCTAACTTTACAGAAATTTATTCAGCATAATTCATTTTAAAATGTTAAAAAACGTATTTACAACGGCCAGCAAGAGACCAAAATATTTATTCACAAAAAATATTTATTAAGTGGACTTAATAAATGTATACGGTTTCAGTTTTTTTCTTAGAAGTGAGTGATAAGCAAAAGAGAATCTACGATAATACAGGAAAATAAAAACATACAAAAAACTGACAGCGATCGTGGATGGGGGTAGAGAAACAGAGAGATAAAGATAGATATACCTAGATAGAAATACAGTAGATACATACACAAAAAATAAAGAGATAGACATTTGAAAAATGGATATAACTGTGATTTTCCCAATCCCTGAATTTATCCAAGTTAGTACAGCGGCTGCGATAAATCCCTTAAACATGTCAAATGCAATACATGTTGTACAAAATAGTCGATGTTTGACCGTGAGTTGAACTCCAGTAATGTACATTTCAGCAAGAAATAACAGTTTGATACAACACTACAATAACAAAACAATGAGGAAGTGTTCCTGGCTGAGATCAAATCAAAATGAAATAGATTACTCATTTAGTTTCTCCTAATTTAGAAGTTCGCAGTGTACGACCAAACTGGACTTTTTTTTTTTAAAGCGGTCACTTGATCAGTTATTTTCACTCGTTGAAAACTTGATCAGTTATTTTCACTCGTTTTCACTCGTTGATGTTAGTCGCTGGTCGCGTCCTGGAGGTGGTCGCTCACTAAGGGTCAATTAACATTAGCAAATCATCCGTGCAGAGAAAACCGGTCGTTAATAACAGGCGGTCGCTGACGAAGAGTGTCGCATACGGCAGGCTCCACTGTAAAAACAAAGCTTTATTGTCAAAATCTGTGTTTTTATTAAAAGAAAAGAGCAAAGGATATTTTATTTTGAAATTATAGTTTTCGTTCGTTTTAGAACCTTGATTTGAAAATTCTTTAAAAAATCTGATAATTATCAAATTTTAATAAAACTTCCAGAATCACAAATCAATTAAAATATCTTAAATGTTTATTTTGAGAAAATCTTTGTAAAAACATTTTTTTATATTTGTTACCTACTTCCACTTATTTTTTCAGTTGAATTTCAAGATATTTTTATGTAGGGCTTAATGTTTATATTAGTGTTGTGGGGTTTTCCCTTTTTACATGATAATAGACTCGTCTAGAATATACATATACTCCTGCATAGATGCAGAACGTGAGATAACGAAAGATACCGAGGTTTCACGGAGAATACAGCGTCAATAGTGCTCTGAGCTCCACTCAGCTAGAACATTATCACTGAGCAACCGTCAGCTTCCGACGTGGACTTACTAACATACTACGACTTCACTTCAGAGACTTGTATATAAACTTCGTACTAATTGTATTTCTAAATTACTAACCTGCGTTCAAGTTTGTATCTTTACGTTTAATATTCTTATTTTTCTATCTCTAGTTGTTGCTCCTTTATTTTGTGCGGTTCCCATTCCCGAGACCCACAACAATTATTGATAAGCAGAAATCCTTGAAAAATTTAAATCACCAATTTTGTTTTGTAAAACACAACCCCAGTTGCAGAAAATTTACTCTGAATTGTAAAAAAAATCGCAATAAAACATTAGTTAATTAGAAAAACTTTTAATTGTTGTTAGGAATTAGATATATTATGGATACTATTGTCTTAAGAAGAACAATTTTTTCGATAAATAATAATAAATTTTTACAAGAATTATTTTCATTTTTATCAATTTTAATTAGAATAATTCATAAAGTTTTAAATCTTTTAAATTCTCTACTAATTTGTAGTGTACTTTTAAAGTTTTTTTCCTTTCCTTCTGTTACGTTAGTAGCTTTCTTTTTTCGAAATATATTGTTTTGCATACTTTAACTATCCAATATTGTTCATATGTTTTGTTAAACAAATGAAAATATAAAGTTAAATTCATAGTGTTTACTGTGAAAAAGAACCTTCAAAACATACGTTTTCCTAGATAATATGAAATACACTGCATTTTATATGATGCAACGTTTTCGTTTAATTAGAGACTGAACGAATTTTAATTATACGTTGAACCCAAGCATAACTTTTTAAGATATTCAGCTAGATTCCGTCTATATCCTTTTTAAGTTTAGTTTTTGCACCAAAAATAGTGTACATAGTGAGGCCCGAACTCACGAGTAATAGGCTGAAAGACTAACTCACTAACCATTTTTCCACTACGATACGACAAAGCAGTGTAGTTTTAAAGAACAAATACTGTGTAGAACTATACACCAAATAAAAATTCATCTCCTAACATTTAGTCCTAATATTCCGAGTAACTTTCAAATAATATATATATGTGGGGGGGGGGGGTGTAAATGCGTATTTGTTTTTGGTGTTGTTCTGTGTTATCCAGGTATCTAATGTAATGATTAATGAAGATACGCAATATCAAATTTTAAAATTGATGTTAACCAACTTATGATGGCTATATTTTCAGGATATAGTTATATTTATTGTTAGTACTTCTGTTCAAAATATTTCTACTTACACATTCATCATAATATTTCGGTACACCAAAAGTTTCATCGAGACATCCATATCATTGTTTTAAAGAGATATTCATTGAATGACAATAGTTTGCTTTTTGTTTGCTTTTTAATTTTTTTTCATTCTGAAATGTAGCTTCTATAGTGCTTTGTATATTTTGTCTTTGATTTACAATCACAAAAGCAGCTTGTTCAAATATTTTTACTAGTCAGTACATTTTTCTTGCTTATTATTTTCTTGGTTATCTCAAATTTCTTTTTCATATATTCTTAAAATAACGTTTCTTCTCTTTATCTAGTCAAAATTTGGAATTTATTTTCAGTTGTTCGAATGTTATGCAAGTTACTTGATTTAAACATAATTCAATACTATTTCAGAATCTTCTTTCTCTTTTGAGCTCATATGTTTCTTGTAAGAAACGACAATCTAGAAAATCTTGAACACTTATAAATCTACCATTCGTCCATGCATTGCCAGACCAGGCCGTGTGCTTTTGGTGTTCACCTCTGGGTTCTCAACAAAATCCAGAGGATCTGCAATGTAATGTTCCTTATTTAGCAACTCGACGTAATGTAAATTATCTCTGTCTTTTCTACAAATATTTTCACGGCTTCTGATCTAACGAGCTTCTTCCCCTGGGTATCCCGACCAAAGAATTTACCCGCGCTTCTAGATTAGCATCAACATCCCCACCCAAAGAAAATTGTCAAATGTAAGCTACTTCTGCTCCAACAGTTTCTTTCCTCGCATTTCTCATCTGTAGAACTATTTCCGTAACGTCAATTGCCGTTTTCTAGCTCCCTAAATTCTATCAGCATTCCTAAATCTCACCCACCTCCCTAAATCTATTCATCTCTTATTCTTTCTTCAGCATCTCCTGTACCCTGTTTTTCCCTCACTGTAACCTAACCCCCTGCGTACCAGTGGCAATCCTGCCTTGCTTAGGGTGAAATTATTATAAAAAATAATATGAAAAATTGATTTCGCATATTGTTAGCTGATTCTTTACTGAAGGATATACTTGATATTCTTTATCTATATAACTTCGTTCAGTGTTATGCAAATATTTTTATTTATAATCATCTAAAAATGCTATATATTTAGAAAATGAAACATAGATATCACTCAGAGTATTATTTGAAGTTGAATATGTAAAGTTATTGTTTCTCTTTGATAATTTATCGGTTTTAAGAAAAAAAATAATTAAAAAAAAACATTAAATTGAAACTTGGAAAAATAAAAGGTGAAAGTGCAACATTTCTATTCTTCGTCGTGATTACGAAAGCTTTTATAAGTAGACAAATATTGTTTCAGTCTGAAATTAAAGTTATTAACTTTAAAATTGATCTCTAATTATGAATCAAGTGAGAGAAAATTAGTCCGGCTACGCGTAGAATTTGCAGCAACTTTAAAGGTTTAAAATTTCTCTCTCCAATAATTTTTTCAACTGGTAAACTTATATGCATATACCTAAAAGTAAAGTCTACACGTTGCACATGTGTCATAGAGAGAAGATATAGAGTATATTCAAAACAAAAGATATGACAGTAGCCAAAGTAAAACCTTACAAACAAGGCTAAAGAATCACACAATTTTGTTTTTTGAGTAAGATCTTAGATGTTAATGCCAGTGCAAATGTTTAAGCGAAAAAGATTTTCAAAGAAAGGAATCACTACTGGAAACAGAGAGTCTTAAAAGGATTGCGAAGTATATAGCAGGACAGCCAAAAAATAAAATTCCATGATCAATATGCTGTCCATTGTAATCTTACAGTTCCTTTTATCGATATAATATGCACATACCTTAGAAAAGAATATCTTGTTTACTGTCTGTAGTCAAGATATTTCAGTGATGCTGTGAGTCAACATCACATTTGTTATTTACTCTGACTGAATTATCCATTAGGTCAACGTGTGTATTGGTCTATTTGCAGTACTTTTTTGCTGCATGTAAGACAAAACTAATGTTATTTGAATATTACTAGTATATTTACCAAACTTGATAAAAATAAGAAAATTCAGACGTAGATTTTGCATTATGATGCTTCAAGTTGACGAAATATATGAGGAAGTAACGAAAAATAATCTTAGCATGAATATATGTATTCATTCTTTTGTAAATTACAACTTTAAGAGAAAAGGAATTTACAAAAGCTTTATGACTAATCCAAGTTCCTCTTACGAGTTTCATTATAACTATATTATGAAGTAAATTGCTTAATATTGACAATAATGTAATTGAAACACATCATTGGTATAAAGATACTTAAAGCAATAGCATTATTGTTAGACAGAATATTTTCTATTGGGCAAAAATAGCATAATCACTTTAATAAAAAAAAATAGTAATTTTCTTTCGAACAATGTTCAGTACTTAATGACCGTTTATCATAGAATTTTCAATTATTATAAGAAACACTAATTTTCGTTAGGCTTTATGAAACGTTCAAGCACTCAGACAAAATGCATCCGCAGAATAAAGCCTGAAAAATGAACTTATTTTAGCATGACTAAAATGCAAGACCATATTGAATGCAGTCAACAAGAGGTAGGAATGACGAAAACACTTTTTACAATTTTTCGAAACGTCTCCTTTTGACACTATCAGTTTTCGAGTTGTTCTGGAAATTAAAGGAGATGTTTGGACGTCAGTATTTTGCATCCAGTTTTGAAGTTGAAGTTATGGGCACAACTCGATCAAGAGTAAATCAGAAACCAGATGAAATGAAAAAGTCAGCAGAAGGTGTGAAAAATTAAAAACAATAAATGATGTCTATGTTGAAGGATTTAAAAAGTATTGACGAACGAAATAAATTTATTTCTACAAGCTTTTCATCGTTTTATTGGTTTTAAAACGTGCTTTATCGGATTGGAAACATTATTTCTATTTATATATATATATATATATATATATATATATATATATACTAGTTGTATAGCACAGCGCTTCCTGGGGATTGTAGTGGTTATATCGAAATGGCAAGGTCAAGTGCTTATTAAAAAAACTTCACTACGAGGTTCCTGTGACACGTAAGTATTGGTATTTGTTGTATTTGTAAAACGTGATTCATACTTGATTAATTTTGCCAATAAACGGTAATAATGTATATTACGTGAGCCTGTAATGTGATGCGATGAAGTTGTGACGCAGGAGAAGTGAATGCATTTTCCTGCAACATCGGAGGGATTGGCACCTTGTAGAAAACGTGAAATTGTTATGGAATATGATAAAATAGAAATAGCAAAAAGACCCAGTTTTTGTTGGAATATAACTAAGCGTTTCAAAGAAATAAACGATCGCAAAAGCAACAATTTCCATTAATTTGTGATGCCCTCTGTGTCTCAATTAAAAGTTTTGTTGGCATAGCAAGGCATCAAATCTTGATCTACCAGTGACTCAATTTTTTATTGAGTTCGATTGAGTTTGAGTGAAGCAACTTGAAGAAATGCATAAAAGTGCGCATAGAATCACTCTAAATTATGTTTGTCATTGATTTTTTACGAACCCTGTACATTGATTCAAAAATTTTTTTGCGTACATCAAAGGTTCGGACCTTGATCTACAACTTATCCGGTTTTGATTGAATTCGCTAAAGGCGTCTCCGAGGAGAAGTATTCGTAAACTCTAAGCGTTTCGGTGATTTCTGCCGTACCCTGTAAATCGATTCGAGAAAGTTTTGCCCACATCAAAAGTTCATGTCATGATCGACATGTAACCAATTTTGATTGAAATAGGCCCCACGATTTCGGAGGGGTTCATTAGAATTGAGACGCACAAAGACAGACATATCCATTTTTATATGTACAGATTATTGAAATTACAATAGTAGCGCAAGGAAAAAGGGAAAATGAATTTATCTCTTGTACTTAGCTAAACGAATTCACAACATAAACACTCATTACAGTTTGTCCATTCACCACAAGAAAACAATAATATTATTGGTGAACGCCTTGATTGCAAATATGAAACTTTCCTTTCCGTCATTCACCTTACTGTCCGTAATACAATTTCCATTCTTCGTCTTCTTTATGTGTCGTGTCCCTTCAGGACGTAGGCAATAATGGACTTCCACTTGGCTCTGTCACTTGCCACTCTCAACATTCTTCTTTTTAGTATCTCTCCCAATCCCAGCTCTGCCATCCATTTGCTCAGACCTATCAAGTACATCTCGCGCTGCTTTCCCCTATCTCTCTTTCCCTCTATCCGTCCTGTTAGTATTCAATTCTCCATGCCTTCCTTCCTCATTACAGATCCCAGAAACCTCATCTGTCTCTTCTTTATATTAAGTATGAGTTTTCTCACCGCTTTCATCCTCTCCAATACCTCGTCGTTAGTCATGTGCTCAGTCCATGGTAGCCTCCCGAATCCTTCTGTAATACCACAATTCTGCTGCCTCAAGCCTTTCCTTCATCCTTGAGAAGATCGTCCAACATTCATTGCGATACAGAGGGACAGACATCACACAGCAATCCAGCACTCTCTTCTTGTTTTCAATGAGATTTTCCTGTCTTTCAGTACTCTGTTTAGCTTTTAAAATGCGTCCTTGGCCATGACAATGCGTCTTTGGATCTCAGTATTGTACTTTTCATCGTCTGTCAGCATGCTTCCCAGGTATTTAAATTCCTTTACATGTTTTATTTTAGTTTCTCCAACTAGTTGGCATTCCTTTTGCTGATACCCATACATTCGGTTTTCTTGAAGTTTATGCCCAGTTCTTTCTTCCCGCTTTCTGTTGCTATAATGTAGGAGGTCCTGCATTCTTCTTTTCCGTATCTGCTATCAGCACTGTGTCATTCGTTGAGATTGTGACTGCTAACGACGAATCCTGGCAAGGGTTTTATTTACCTCAGAATTGTTTCGCTGTATAAGTTGAGAAAACACATGCTTCTCTTACGCTCCTTTCTATCTTTGTTATCTGCTGAATTCACTTCTTATCCGTACACAAGCGGTTTGCTGCCAATAGATTTTTTGATTATTGTTTTCCGAAAATGTCGAGGTTGTGAGCATCTTTATCAAGCCTTTGTGACGTACTTTGTCAAATGCCTTTGCGTAGTCTATAAAGCACATATATAGTTCCTTCTGCATTTCTATTGTTCTTTCAGATAGCATTCTGGGCATTAATATTGCATTCCTTGTTCCAGTGTCTATAACAAAGCCGCACTGTTATTGTCCTATCTCGGAGCTGATTCTGCTGCGCGCTACGTTCATCAGAACCCGGATGATGAGTTTTGTTATGCGGCTCATTAACTGATTGTTTGGTGGAATTCACATTCCTTTGCACCTGACTTCTTAGGTAGTGCTATGAAAATTTATCTGCTTAGATCCTCCGGTATATTGCCGCTGTTGTAAATTTCGTTTTTTATTTCTGTTAGTCTGTCTATGCCAAAGTCTTCTAAGGGCATCAACATCTCTATTACAATCTCATCGGGTCCTGCTGCTTTATTTCTGTTCAATTTGGACATCGCTGATTCCGCTTTGGTTTTTAATATTTCTGGTTCATTCGTATTTTTGTGCATTGTTGGTTACTTTCTCTTGTCGTGGAAAAGATCAGCAATTTGAAGTATTTTTTTCTTTTTCTAGTATGAGTGTACCGTTCTTTGCTTTTATACATCCTGTTGCTGAGAAGGTCTTTTTTCCTGTTAGTTCTATTATTTTTTATGTATATCTCTATTATTTCTTGTGCTCAGTCTCTCTATTTCGGTTCGTTGAACCATCTTTCTTTAGCCTGTCTACATTTTTCCTTATTTCCTTGTGTATTATTTTTATTCTGTTCCATATCTTGGCATTGTTTTTTCTCTTTTTTTGCATCAGGTTAAGAATTTCTTCAGTGATCCCCTCATTTTCTTTTGCACTTGTTTTTCCTTTGGGATGGTGTCGTTCGCCGATGTCACTAAAGTGACTCTTAGTTCGTCCCATTTTGAGCTTCTGTTTCCAATTTGTCCGTATTTTTTATACTGTTCATATACATTTCTTGCAGGTTCGGGTCATTCATGAATTTACTGTACTGCAGTATTAGGATTGTGTTAGGTTTCATTAATTGCCTTAGTTTTATCCTTAGTTTGCATAAAACTGGTATATGTTCACTTTTGTAGTCAGTACCTGGGTAGACTTTGCAGTGAAGGACAGCGTTTCTGAATCTCTTGTTGATAGTAACATAATCAATTTGATTCTTAATTTCTCCTCCTGGAATACTCCGTGTCCATAGTCTTCTTGGCTGCTCTCGGAAGCGAGTGTTAGTTATTAACTGGCCATTTGCTGTGCACCATTGGACCCATTTCTCACCACGGCCATTGCAGTGTCTTAATCAAAAATTGCCGACTGTTTCACCTTCTGGCCGTCTTTGGCATTGAGATCTCCTACGATGCTTCTGATTGGCATAATCAAGCATGGAGTAGAAGTACTCAGTTTCTTTTTCTGTACTTTGTGTTGTCGATGCATATACTAGTATTACCGATATATTGAGAGACATCCCTTTCAGTTTAACTACTAGAATTATCATATAACTGACAGTATCCCATAACGCATTTCTTTGTGTAATGCCGACTCGGTTTTCATTATTTTCACCTCATGCGTATATAATTCTGTGGTCGTCACTGAAGTCTCTATTGTTTGGTCATCAGTGCTTAAATCACTTAAGATATTGTTAAGTCATCTTTAGTCTTCTAGTAAAATATTATGCATTCGAAAATCTTATATATGCATTTTTACAATGATCTGATATGAGAAGTTTCACAGAATCTAAATTAAAAATACCAGCTATTGTTTCCCTGGTCCATAGAGATTTTCAAGGATGAATGACCAATAAAAATATCGATAAAAAATTTTCAACTCAATTTTGCAGCATTTTTAATGGTCGCTTAATAATTAAAACAGCTTGTGACTGTTAGTAAACCAATAATACATTACTATGAAATAGACACCAAACAACAAAGCGGAAAAAATTAAGATCTAAAAGTCAATAGGAAAAGCCATGCCCACAAATTTGAGGGATAAGGAAAATATTCTGGCTACCTTCAAAACACGAAATACTTTGTAAGGTGTGCTAGTTAAAAGAAAAATTGTAACTAAAAATCAAGGAACGCTCGGAACTTTTTTTTTTTGCAGCACAATACACTTGGTTAAAAGGGTGAAGTATAGTGCATAGACCATCTACTTTAATCGCCAGATCTTCATATTATTACTATAACCGCCAGCCCATCTTTGTAGAGCAACTACGGTTTTCCGTTATGTTTCTGTGGTATCCCCTAGAAATATACATTGCGAAAGTTCTACCAACCTTTATTACTGCACATACTGGTCTTTATCATCTATTATTGGTTATTCTTAAAGTCATTTGAAATGTCTTAGTAATTTAACAATATATGAACACACGTAAAGTGCTATATATATTTATATATGTGTGTGTGTTTCTAGAAAACTATAATAATCCTTTCGAACCGAGCGATATATATATATATATATATATATATATATATATATATATATATATCGCTCGATTCGAAAGCATTATTATAGTTTTCTAGAAGCACAAACGTCTAGCACGTCAATATTCATTTTCTCTAATATAAGTAAAGTTTAGTTCTGTGTTCGATATAAGAATAATGTTTGCAAGGAATATTTCGTCATGGCGTTATTTTATTCGTATTTCTCTGATGATATTTAATTGTTTGATATGAAGATGTTCATTTTCAAACATTGATAACAGATTATTACAAACAAAAGTGCTGCGAATTATTATATGCTTCATATTTTCAGTGTGATAATTACATTTTTCTCAGTTATCTCTGTCAAAAGAAAAAATGCAACGGAAAACTTGTTCTGTTTGCTATAAAATCACTCATATCATTATAAGTAATCGATAAATTCGACACATTCATTGAATTAATCATCACATCATTTAAAATGATAAAAACATCTTCGACTTTATCACATTATCAACAAATATTTTCCAGCATTTGAAAACTTAAATTACACAATTACAAAAAACAGACATATTTCTTCTTTAAAAGAAATGACATACTACCGCTTGAACTTTTTGTTCAAGCGGTAGTATGTCATTTCGTGGCTGTTACGGAAGTAAAGACCAATTACTTATTAACAGAATGATCCTGGAAAACTGCTACATTGCAAAGAAAAATCTTAGTACTGCCTGGATAGATTATCGTAAGGCATTCGATAGTGTACCACATTCCTGGATCTTAAAGACATTAAATATATACAAGATATCACCCGTCATCATCAATTTCATCAAACAATGTATGTCGATAAAGAAAACAATCCTTTACCTCAATCATATAAATGGAACCTATAAGTCTGGTGAAATAAACATCAAAAGAGGTATATTTCAAGGTGACTCTTTGTCTCCCTTACTATTCTGCATATCATTAATAGCACTAACCAGTCAACTTAACAAGACAGAATGTGGTTATAAAATAGCCCAATAGAAAATAATAGAAAATTTTACGTGGATGACTTAAAGTTGTATGATAAGAATGATAATGAACTGAAAGGTCTTCTGCAAACTGTAAAATGCTTCATTGACGACATTGGAATGAAATTCAATTTCAGTAAATGTACTAAAGCTACAGTTTTACGAGAATCTCTACAACAAATCCTCAATTAGCTTAGACCCTGCTGTAACAATAAAAAAATTAGATCCAGAAGAAACATATAAATACCTAGGTGTAAATGAGAGTGAAAATAAATGAAAGAAATAGTACGTAAAGAGTACTATAGAAGGCTACGACTGATATTAAAAACTGAATTGAATTCTCAGAACAGAATCATGGCCATAAATAGCCTTGCAATCCCAGTTGTCCAATATAGTTTCAACATCTTAAACTGGACTCTAAACGACATCAGACGAATGGATTCTAAGACAAGAAAGCTTCTTTCTAAGCATAAGATGCATCATCCAAAGGCTGATGTTAACCGTCTATACATATCCCGTGGAAGAGGTCTTATTCAGCTAGAATTGTCATACGAGACAACAACTATTGGCTTACTTACATAGAAACAACAAGGACTGGATGATACAATTAGTCAAACAACATGAAAACTGAAAGAAAAAATATTCAATAATAAAAGAGGGCAGAAAATACAAACCAGATTTACATTTAGTAGATTCTGTTGAAAAGCAAAACAAAAGCCAAGAACCAACTATTGCGGCAAAAAATATGAAAATGAAAACCAAGGATAAAGCTCTTAAACAGATGAAAGAACGCTGGCAAGACAAACCTCTGCATGGTCAATATCCATAACGTGCCAATAAATCCAATGTTGATAAGGTTAATACTCATATATGGTTACGTGCATCTGGATTAAAGTCTGAAGGCTTTATTCTTGCAGTGCAAGACCAAAGTCTGTTCACTAGGAACTTTCAGGCGAATATTATACATAATGTGGATCCAAAATGCAGGTTCTGTGATAAATACGAAGAAACAATAGACCATCTAATCTCAGGATGTTCTGTACTTGCCCCAAATGAATATAAAAATCGTCACGATAGAGTGGGGCAATATTGTCTGTTACTGCTTACTTAAGGTAACTTAAACTTTCCAGAACTGAATAGAAGAAACAAAATGAAGATAATTTTTGAAATTTTCTTAACTTTTTTCTGTCAGCCAGCCTGCAACTTGGTAAGTTTAGCCAGTGTGATCTTATTTTTTGAATTATTTATTTATTTATTTTTATTTGTATTTTTTATTTTATTTTATTTTCGGTTCTTATCTTTTCTGCCTAATTTTTGTGTAAATTGTTCTTAATTATCAAATTTAGGTTTGACTTATACTAAGTTAAACCTTAGTTAACTTCAGTCACACATTTATTCTTTTTTTTAATTGGAGTAGATAGTACCTTCTATCACCCGGTCTCACACTCCACCCGCTTCTTTTGGACAGGAGTAGAGGTGATCGCCTTGTTTCTTGTTTAGGAAGGGGTTCCCGGTTCATCTCTCTCTTTTTCGGTCTATATGTCGGATCGGCTGGAAGCTTTTTGCAGTTGGTGAATATGGCGGCAATGTCTCTTCATTCTGAGGGTACCGGGTTGGCAGTTTCCTGGTTGCTGCTTCCGACTGGTAGTTAGGAGCCCGAACTCTTGCGTAGCGTCTCGAGAGGCTGCTCTGATAAACAGTTGAATAATATCGGGGTTCCTGTAGTGCCATTTTGCGCATGGACGGGCGTCCCTGCATGAATTTCCGATAGGCAACCCCGAGGCCACATTATGCTGCAGGCGGCGCCATTCACCATCCTTCACCTGCTGCAATTAACGACCATCTGACCCTACTCTAGACCTCTCTCTATCCACAACTATAACCAGCATGAAATTAAACAAACAAAATAGCAAGCCTAAACCAGCTAGTCGTAAATCGCCCAAACCTATCTGCGTTATCTTCACAAATATACGAGGTATTCGCAGTAACTTTAATAGTGTAGAATCTTTCCTTCTAACTAACTCACCCGATATCTTAGCTATATGTGATACTAACCTTGACCCTTCTATCCCCTCTTCAGAGCTGTTCGTTCCTGGTTACCTTCCTCTCTTCAGGAAGGACTCCAATGTCCATATGCATGGGCTTGGTGTATATGTCAGCGAACAACTCCCCCTAGCCAGGGTCACATCTCTTGAATCCCTTGATCATTCCTTCATGTGCTTCCGTCTCTCACTTCTAAGCTCGGTTAGCTATCTCTTCTTCCTCTACCGCTCCCCCTCCTCCTCTGACTGTACGTTACTTGATTGCATCTCTACTAACATCGACAGGGCCATTTCTTCTCACCCATCTGCCCATATATTTGTGTTTGGCGATTTTAACGCCCACCACACCAAGTGGCTTGAAAACTCAGCCACCGACCTTGCTGGGATCCGCACCATGCACTTTTCAATAGCCCAAGCTCTAACGCAAGTGGTGGACTTCCCCACGCGTTTCTCTAAAAACCCTAACGGAAGGGACTCTTTACTCGACCTTTGTTTTACCTCCATCCCAGACTCCTGCACTACCAGGCAACTCTGCCCCCTCGGAAACTCTGACCACGCCGTAGTCTCCATAAACATATCAATCCGCACTAACTCTACCCAAGAAAACCAGACCAGCAGAATATCATACTGCTACCAAAGAGCTGACTGGGACTCGTTCAGGGACTTCCTCTGCGACGTCCCCTGGAACAACGTCTTTGATCTTCCTGTCGAAGACTGTGCCTCCAAAGTCTCCTCTTGGGTTAAGGCTGGCATCGATGCTTTTATCCCTGCCAGAAAATTCCAACTAAAACCAAATTCGTCCCCCTGGTTCTCACCCGCTTGCTCGGCCGCTATTGCCCACCGGAACCATTTCTTCCGGATCTATCGAAGCTGCTCGTCGAACCAAAACAGGCGCCTTTTCACCTCAGCACGGAACAAGTGTAAAAAAGTACTGAACGAAGCCAAGAGGGCGTTTGCTACCAGAATTAGGCAACGCATAGCATCCTCTAAGTTTGGCTCCAAAGATTACTGGCGTCTTTGCAAAAGCGTGCTCAGCAGGAAAAAGACTTCAATACCCCCACTAATCAATGAATTTGAAGTTCTCACCTCCCCAGCCGACAAGGCTGAATGCTTTGCCCGTAGATTCTCAACCAATTCGACACTGGACTCGTTAGGAATACCTACACCAGACTTCCCACCCAGAACTAAGGCTCAACTAAATAACGTCCACATTACACCCTCGCTGGTCGCCAAGATAATTGCGCAACTTGACCCACACAAAGCGAGCGGCGGTGACAGAATCCCAGTCATAGTACTGAAGAAATGTGCCCCAGAACTCTCCTCTGTCCTCTCTAAACTCTATAACTTCTGCCTATCTGCTTCCTGCTTTCCTGCCTGTTGGAAGTCCTCCTGCGTAGTACCTATATTTAAGAATTCGGGCGAACCCTCAGACCCCGCCAATTACCGTCCTATTAGTCTCCTTCCAATCTTTGGCAAAGTTTTCGAAGCCATTATCAACACCGAGGTGATTCAGCATCTTATGGCCAACGGGCTTCTCTCTGACAAACAGTATGGGTTTCGCTTCACCAGGTCTACTGCTGATATGCTAACGACCATTACCGAGTACATATACCAGGCACTTGACAAGAATGGTGAAGCCCGAACCGTTGCCTTGGATATCTCCAAAGCATTCGACAGGGTCTGGCATGCTAGCCTCTTGTGCAAACTGCGGAGCTATGGGCATCTGTTTGACCTCATCCAGTCTTTCCTCTCTAACCGCACATTGAAGGTGGGATTAAATGGGCATGTCTCCCAAAACTACCAGACGAACGCGGGCGTCCCTCAAGGTTCTATCCTAGGTCCCACGCTCTTTCTGATCTACATTAATGATCTCCCCGACACCATTAGATCCCAAGTTGGCATGTATGCCGACGACACAACAATCTACTCCCGCATCGATCAGAAACCAGGTCTGGACGACAAAGTGAACCTCGCTGCCGTACTTGAAAGGGACCTCCAATCCGTAGTGACCTCGGGTAGGAAATGGTTGGTAAATTTCAATGCCTCTAAAACAAAGCTGTTATCAACTAATCACCATAGACAATCGCATCTACCTCCCATTAGCATGGGACAGGCTAGCCTCCCAGAGAGTAAAATACTACGCCTCCTTGGCCTTACACTCTCGGTGGACCTCAAATGGAATGACTATATTGAATCCATTGCCAAATCTGCTGCTATGAAAGTGGGCTCCCTGTGCAGGGCCCGGAAATTTTTCCCACCTGAATCTATTCTGCACATATACAAATCTACCATCCGCCCGTGTATTGAATATTGCTGCCATATCTGGTCAGTTGCCCCTGCTGCTCTCCTTGGGCTTCTTGACAAAATACAAAGGAGGATCTGTAACGTGGTTGATACTGACTTGGCAGACCGGCTGCAGCCGCTCTCACACCGGCGTGATGTGGCTTCCCTGTGCCTCTTCTACAAGTACTTTCATGGCTTCTGCTCCGATGAGCTTAGTTCACTGGTGCCGCCTAAGAACGAATTTACACTAGATACTAGATTAGCAACTAGGTCCCACCCTTTTATAGTTAAACAAATAAGATGTAACGTAAATTCTACTCCAACAGCTTCTTTTCTCGCGCTTCCCGCCTGTGGAACTCCCTTCCACAAGTCTGCTTTCCCGACAGTTACAATCTCCAGGTGTTTAAATGTAGGGTCAATAGACACCTCCTATCACACTAACTCCCAACTATTCTCACAGCACTCTCATCTACCCAACCCTCATTCTCGGTATCCTTACCCGCCTATCACCCACCCTCTGTCATTTCCTATATTTAATCAGCCTTTCTCCACTCTACGTAGCCCCCTGCACAGTAGTGGCAGTGACATGCCTTGCTCGGGGTGAAACGCTTATAAAAAAAAATTTACATTGGGCAATGTGCAAACACTATGGAAAATATGTAAACAAATACTGGTTTGAACATCACCCAGCACCGGTTACAGAAATAAATGTCACCATTCTATGGGATTACACCATCTACACAGACAGAAAAATTGAAGCAAATAGGCCGGACATTATTGTTAAAACAAGAAAAAAAACTTGCCTATTAATTGATATGGCTTGTCCAGCAGATTGTAACATAGCAACCAAAGAATTCGAAAAACTGTCAAAATATAAAGACCTGGAAATTGAAATAGAAAAAATGTGGAAATTGTAAACAAGAATAGTGCCAGTGAAGGTAGGTGCACCTGGAATGATAAAAAAAGGAACAAAACAACACATTGAAAGAATCCCTGGAAACCCTAGCTTAAGAGACATACAAAAACTGTCGTGTATAGTACAGCCCAAACACTGAGGATAACTTTGTCTATGTAACGCTAGAGATGAGAGGGGAAATAGAAAAAACATGAAATAGCGCCATAACAACACACCACGACCTGACTTAGGTTGGTAGTGCGACCATAGCAGAAATCGAAATATGAAGAAAAATGACAACATAATAATAAAAGTAATTAAATTAAAAAAATATTTTAATTTTCATTTTGAAAGTAAAAATCTACAAATACATTAACAAACTGCTTCTAGAATTTTGCCCATAGACATTACTATAAAATGTTATTGAACTGTGGCATTAATTAAAACAATAATAAGTTATGTTTTAAAACTTATTGTTTATTAATAATTTAGATTTTATTACTGATATTAGTAAATCGTCACTTTCATATAGATTAGCGTGTAATATGGAGATTTATACACTCTATTGGCATTCACGTATATTTTTTGATAGCAATTTTAAAATGTATTTTGAAATTTCAATGAAAATAAGAAAAAAGTTAATTTTATGTTTTTTAAATATTCTTCAGTTTAAAGTAGATCTAAATTATTTCTTAATCCATTATATCAAATATAAATTTTATTAAACCCACGCTAAATACACACACACTATGATATTCTAATCGAGGTCTTTTATTAAAAGTTCATTATTATAACCTATGTATTAGAATGGCAAGTAAAATATATGTTTGCTAAATTTGATTTTAATTTTTATTCCTTGGAAACAAAGTCAAAACAAAGTATAACATCCCAGTTTCATATTTTTCAAGTTCATGAAAAATAACGTGACATATTTTTGAAATGGCAAAGAACTTAAGAAGCTAATTTGCCTCAGTGTTTGTTTACTTTTCTTCTAAATGGATTTGATTGCTGTCCACCAGAGAAGATGTATAAGAGTATAGGTTAGTTATTAACTAACTTTTGATTTGAAGTTTTCACAATCTAATTAACATAGAATAGTTAAGTCTATTGGCACGGAAGGAAATATATTGAACAATATATATCTGTTGACTAAAATAAATTCTCATTTCTTGATTAGGCTACGAATATATTGTCGTGCCTATCACATTTTATACAACAGTAAAAAAAAGTAAAATACTATATCTATACTATATGTGAAAATTTGAATCTATTTAATGTTTTATTTTGGGCAAGAACAAAATAATCATGTCAGGTGAATGCAAAATATCTTTAAAAACAATTTTATGTAATTGTTAAAAGTAATTATGTCAATGTGAAATAAAGTATTTATTGATCTATAAAAATCTAGATTTGAAGATTGAAACTTGACTAGAATTTTAATGCAAACAAATATGTGTAAATTTTTAAATGTATTTTGTGTTTTAATTCTCTCATAAAAAGATTTAAAGAAAAAACGAGATATTAATGCGATTAGTATATTTAAAAATTCAGAATGATTCTTTTGCTAAGAATTAATAAATTCATTTGTATTCATAAAGTAAATATTGATTTGGTCAGCCGACATAAACCGATCATGGAAACAAATGAAATAACATTTTAAAAATTAGAAATATCATTTCTCCTCTTTGATATTTCAGCAGTAACACAATATTAACAGCATTCATCAATTAAATGAATGAAATAAATTATAATATTGTATGACATTCAAACATTTCGAGGAATATAAGCTGATAAATATGTTTTACGATGTAACTTAAAAAATTCCTTCTACTCCCATACACACACACACACACACACACACACACACACACAGATATATATAATAATATTTTACGCTACATATGTTGATGATAGATTTATTCTAGCCAATAACCTTCTTTCCTACATGTTGAAAAATGTATTCTGTAGTTCCAATCTTTAAGGAACACCTGATCCTTTTATGAGCCTATTAGCCGTCTATCTATTTTTGGCAAAGTAGTAGAGGCATTAATCAACACTGCACTGTTTAATCACCTCACATCGTCGAGTCTTCTTTCAGGTAACAATATACCTTTCGCTTCTCTAGGTCACCTGCTGATGCATTAATGATTATTGCTGAAAGTGTCTATTAAGAGTCTATTATACTTTAGAAAAGAATGAAGTTCGGGCTGTTGCGTTGGACATGTCGAAAGCATTTGATTACCTTTGGCATATCGTTTTATTCCCAAGTTGAAAAGCTATGGTATCTCTGGTTGAATTTTTGAACTGATTCAGTCCTTCTTATCAAATCAGAAAATGAAAATTTTCTTCAGTGGCCTCTCTTCTAGATCTTTTTGCATTAATGCAGGTGTGACACAGGAGTCTATCCTTGGGCCTACATTTCTCTTAAATCTTATCAATGACCTTCCTGATGACTTTAACTCTCAACTCAATATGTATGATAATGATGCAACTGTTTACTTCAAGATCAGCTGATCTCAAAAGTGACCAAAAAAGACAAGGAATGACTTGTTAATTTTAAAGCCTCGAAAACCACTGTTTTCTATTAATCATCTGAAAGACCTCTTTCTGCCTTCCATAAGATTGGTTGATGCTAATCTCCAGTTGAGTAACTCGTTGCATCTTCTCGGGTTGACGTTTTCTACTGATATAAAGTAAAAAATATATTGAATAAATTGCTAGGTTTTTTATAGGAATGTTAGTTCACTGTTTCGTGCTAGACAATTTTTCTCTCCAGAATCTATCTTGCATATATATAAATCTATCATTCATACTTGCTTCAAATATTGCTATCACATCTGGTTCGGTGATCCTGTTATATATTCAGAGATTTTTTATAAATTCAAAAAAGAATCTTGTCTGCATCTCGGTTTAAGTCACTTTCTTACCACTGTAATGTAGATTCTCTGGCTTTTTCTATAAATATTTTCATAGTAGTTGTTCAGATGAACCTTGCTTTATGGCATCAAGTCTATGAATGTAAGTGCAGTACTAGATTAGTAACAAGATCACGTCACTTTACAACGGAATTGGCTGAATTTAACCGTAAGTTATTTCCCAGCAGTTTCCTTTCTCGCACCCCTCACCTATGGAACTCTCTAGTTTCATTCTTTCCAGCCAACTTTGATTTTCAATAAGATTAATGTCAATCTTTATCTCGTATTTTCTTGATTCCTCTCCTTTTATTGTTCTTATTCCTTAATATTTTTATTATTCTTTTACACCCACTACTCTTCTGTGCCTTAGTCGCTTTGTTGCTTGGGATGAAATGATTTTTTAAAATAATATGACTACTGACTTTGTAAGCTTTTCTCCAAATTTGAGTGTAAAATTACATTACATTTTATTAATATTATACGCGGGTCAATTTACAAACAACCGCATTACTGAATGTGCTGTTTTTTTGTATATTTACGGACTGGTTAATAGTACAGAGAGAACGTGCCACAGCCAAATGATAAAATTCTTACTAGTTTATTCTGACCTAATGCTGTGTTACTGTCATTCAGTGGCCATAACGGACGAGAGAGTAAATGTTTATTTTCAGTTCGTTTTTGTTTAATTACAGATTGAATTTCGATTAATTAATCAAAACAGTATATTCTTGAAATAATCAAATAACATTCGAAGGAATTCTTAATCATTGATAAATAAGGATTTATGAAAATATTATATTTAAATATATATTCTTCAAATATTTTATCATTTTGAAAACAATTTAATGCCGAAATAAATATAATCTTTATAATAATAAATATCTCAAGATATTAAATTTGTTCTCTGATATATCTTGACTTTGAAGGGAGTTATAATTTTACCCTAGCCTCTGTTATCTTTTAAGTTGTGTTAGTTAAAGGATCTAACCATCAGGTACATCGGTATAGCTCTACGTTTATCATTAAAAATTACTATTAAGCAATTAGTTTTCATAAATTGCAAGTGAAATTTACGGGCTTTTTTACGAGAGAAAATAGTAAAGATTTTACTGTCATTTTCATGAATTGATAAAAAGCGACAAAAATGTTTTTTCTGAGAAAATAAAGACAAGACAGCGTACGTTCAAATCGATTGATATTCTCAATACTTCCTGCTTTTAGTATAAATGCATCTTCTTTAAAAAAAAAAGTTAACATTTAATGCATCAGAAACACATAAAAATGTACGTTATTAGAGAGTATGCAATAATTAAGTTATTGTCGACTGACAAGAATGGTAACCACCAGCTGTTTGAAGAGGTATGCATGCACAGATCTTTTCTTTTATACTCGCCAGGTTTCCTTGAGGTGACGGTTTCTCCCATGCAATTGTTAGATTCGACAAAATATATTACATTTTTAAAATAACAATTATAATAAAAGCATACAGCAATATAAATTCAACCAACGCCTATGCTAGAATGACCGCTTGAATGAATACAAAATCAAATATTACAGCTAGACGAAAGCAATCGGGTCAATGAAAATAACAAATGACAAAAGTTTTGATGTATTTAATTTAACTTTTGTTAAAAGTTGAAGTGGAAAGGATGAATAATCAAACGAAACAGTACTCTAATTTTAATTGTTGTAATTGACATTGGCTCAAATGCTATCCAGAAAATATAAATAAAGAAAATAAATAAAGCAAAGTAGACAAAATGAAGATAACTGACACTAGCTTATTACTATTGCTATTTATTCTGGCAATTCATAAAGATAAAACGCTTGGTCTCTGTTTATTGTATGATTTGAATGCTTCAAGATGATGACCCAATAATTGTTTTGAATTATTAATGACTTCCGTCTGTTTATCTCATGTCCTATCAAGGTAATATTAATCTTTCATCTTTCGGAAATATTTATTTATGGAATAATTTTCGGAGTAAAAGGGACAAGAAAAGTAGAAAGCTTTTATTAATGCATTCTATTTGTACTTTTTCTTGTGAAAATGATCAAAGTGCTTTTTTTATCTGAAGTACATAATTGTGATGTAAAAATATTTATTTGTCAGATTCATTGTAATAAGTTAGGCACATTTTGTTTTATGAAATAGAACTAGAAACATATTTCAAATAGATAAAGATGTAATGGCATTGGAATAGAGTTCTTGATAGAAAACTTCGCACTACTGGTAATGTGCAAAAGAAGGCTCGTGACTACAGACACAGGGTAACTGACAAACAATAAAGAACGAATATAAATACATAGCTCTACTACAATCCGATTAAATAAAGCATAATCTAATGAAGGAAAAATATTGAGAAAAAATATATTAGAAATTATGATAAATTAATCAATTGAAATGTAATAAAATGGAAGAACTTGTATTCAGTATCAATAGTGTGGTACACTAAAGAATCTTTTAAGATTGAAAATAGTAAATCAGATCGATGGATTGATAGACAGGAAAATTAATATATACAAAGTTTTACATACCAAGGACAACATCCAATTACTATATGCAAATTTGTAAAAAGGAGGGAGAAGACACATCAACGTCGAGGACAATACCCCCACCACAAAGAAAAACAGAACACAGGAAAGTTGTGTTGTGTTCATAATAGTGAATCAGTGTCTTCCGATTTTCGAATCGAGATTGATTAAATTAGAAATTTGAGAGAAAATTGTAGCTGCTCAGACCACGCCATTTCTGAAATTTATAAGAGTACCAAAGAAGGATCTGATGATTTAAAGGAACTTGTTGTAACTCAGTTTCCAGAGAAAAACACCAAATACCTGATGTAAACATGAAAATGCACGAACAATGAACAAGGAAAGACAAAACAAAATTAACTAAATAGATTACATTTCTTTCATGACGTTTGAACAAAGAAATAATATAATAAATGAAGCATAGAATATCAATGAGTAAAACAATTTGATATCGTACACAAATTTATTTGTTGCATAAAGAGTATTATGTGACGTTCATAGAACTGTCATTCATTGTTTCTACTCAAAATGTCTTTGAAATGTTAACTATTTTTAATAACTTCAGATTGAAATTCATCACCGGACTAAAGATGAATTAATCATCAAGATAATTCCATCGTGAGAAAATCGTTTGGCTCTTTTTATAATATTTCTATTTCAAATTGAGATTGTAATTCTTCAAGGGTTTCAAATAAATCAGAGAATTAAATCCAGGATTTTTTTTCTGCGAGAGATAATGTTGCAACACATCAAAACCAATTTCAATTTTCTCAGAATAATTATTATATTCCTTTTGATAGCAAAATGTTGCACGTATTCAATTCTTGATTTTCAACTATTCCATTAAAGTGGTTGTTATATTCCGATTACAAAAGATAAATTAAAAGAAGTGATGCAAATTCTCGAGATAAATACAAGATATTCGTCCTGATGTTTCGTTGTACTAAAGCACAAAACATTCATTCACCCTAAAATTGCATTCTTTGTTAATACGAAGAAAGTTTATTTACATACCATTTGTATTATTTAACTTTGAAGTACAAATTGGGAACAAGTTTCGACTTGATCAGTACCAAATCAATGCCTGTTTGGTAATAAATGATCATCTTAAAAAGTGCAGTTTTTTCTGATAAAATTTTTCTGGCGGTTGCTTTTGATATATCAATCCTAAACTTAAAAAAAAGGACTAGTGACATAAGTATTGTTTAATGGTGATCATTAAATTGTTCAAAATGCTGCTTTAACAATAAATAATTGGTTGCATATGGAGTTATAATGGGACATAAATTGATTTTTTAACCTGTAGTTATAGGAAATATAAGTATGAAACAAAATCTTTTATTTGGGTTTTATGTAATTAGTTTTATTGCCTTTTATTTGCACTAAATGTAACTTTCATGGTGACTATGGTGACTACTAGATTTTTCTTTGGGTGGACTAATCAAAAGATATTTTATTTGGTATACAAATAAAGCACAACCGATTCGCATGAATGTAGTGTTGTCGACCAGTTAGGTATTTGCGTCATAGCTGAATACTATACAAAAGCGTGAATGCAATGGATACGCATATGTGAAAAATTTAAATATTTAATAAATAATATAACATTATGTATAAAATATATTTACATTATTTGTAAATAATTTGTACTTTACAAATTCCGTCGGGTTTTAATAACGTTTGGATTACCTGCTACATTCTTTTCAATATATTTTTATCAATAATTTTCATAAAAATGGTCAGTTTAAAAAAATACATAGGCTCAAAAAAGGTAAGAGATATTCTAACCAATTTTTGCCAGCTTTGGAATCTCTCTCTTATGCTTGTACGAAGTTGAGATTCACAAGTGAAATGGCAAATCTACTAATGCAGACTGCGTTTTCTAACGAGTATAATCAGGGAATTAAAAAGAAAAAACAAGAGAACATTTTAAAGAAATAGACAATGTTGACTAAGAAACTAATAAATATGAATAAAGACACATTTGATTGAGTAAAACAAGAACAAAAATGTTCGAAATGTAAAAAAATACGAATTAAAATAAAAAATGACTGCGAAAAGAAAATTATTCAGATAAATTAAAAGACAAAATAGAATAAAAAAAAGAAAGTGAATAAAAATGAAAACTAAGAAACGAAAAAGAAAATGGTGTTGTGGAAAGGAGAAAATATTAATATGAGTAATGCAACGAAAAAAAATCTATGGTTCCCTAGTAAAAAGTATTTATTGAAGGATTCTTATTTAAAAATTCTTAACATTTGTAATGAGCCTACTGGAAATAATTGCAGGGCAATCATTTTCTATCTTTTAATGCCAGAAAAACGTTTTGCACAAAAATTTTGACTTGGAAATTTTCAATAAAAAGTAAAGCATTCAGTTGGATTGAAATACTTTTGATATATGTTTCTAAATATTTTAGAAGTAATTTGAATGCAGAGATGAATTATTAGAATGGAATACATGCATAAGAATTAATATATCAATTAAATACTAAGAATAAGTGCCAAGTGTTTCTCGTCACGGATCATTTGGGGAACAGTAATCAATTGATTATCCAGTTTGACTCGGATGATTTCAATAATGAAAGGAAAATGATTAAGTAGAAATGATCTGATAGGTTTGCCTCCACTAAATAGTAATTAGAGAGAAGGTGATAATGGAATTAAGCTTCACAGATTAATTCAGTATTTGGATATCAGATATTGAAAGGTGACAAAATAAAATTCCATAGTTGTTACAATTGTTGTTAACATACAAAAGTTACAATTAAGTATAACAGAAATATATTGCTATACCTTTATCATTATCAATTATTAAATTGCATTTTAAATGAGTTATGCCAAACATAGTGTTTATTATTTTGTAACGGAAGCATGTAAAATATTTTAGATAGAAATTTTATTTTATAATATTTTTTATATTTATTTTAAATATTCTTTGTCATTATTAATGCATTTACTTACACAAAAAGGATACCTAATAAAGAGAAATGAAATGCCAAAGATTCGCGAACACTCCTAATAATAAGTTAGATTGTAAAACATGTAATTTAGAAAACAAAATTGATTCTAATTTTATATCTTAAAAAGGCATTAAAATAGCACTTTTCTGATTCATAAAACGGTCTGCATTATATATACTGATGAATAGTGGTTTAAATCTAGCCTATTCTCAGTTGTTTTATTTTATTTTTGGGAAATTTAAAAGTAAACTGCAGTATAACTATATAATTTAGTTTTGGTCGGTGTATTAGCGTTCTACTATGATGAAAGTCTTCTACATTCCATCTTCCTCATAGGATACTTGTCAAGAACTAAGTGTGTGTTTAATTGATTCACAATTGGTTATATGAAAATAAAATATCTTCTATTATTTTGTAATTGACGTTGGAGTGTCTTTGAGACGACCAAAACAAACCATCGATATACACTACCAAGTCACACCAGAAATACTAAATATCTAATCAAAAAGATATAACAATTTAGGTTAACAATAATAGATTTTCGATAAACAAAATGGGAATGATTTTATCCCATTCTCTATTTAAATAATATTGACTCAAAAGTATCAAGAAAAATTATAACTAAAATGACAATGATATATTTTAATGTGCAGTAAATATTTTCTTTTCATTATGTTATTTCATGTGAATGTTTGAAAAAACCTAGAACGAGCTTGGTTATTGTATTTTCTTCAACACTTCAATGTGTAAATAGTTGAACCAAGGACCAGATAAATTTTGCATTCGGCTGGGTGTAGCAAGTATGTCTTTACTCATATAATAAAAATTCTGGTATTGTGATATATTAGATTGCTCGGATAATAATTTCCGATTTTAGAATCAGTTTTTATTCCTGAATTAATGTATTTAAATAGTGTTTAAATCAGTCAAAATAAGTACACTGAACATTTATACATTCTACAATCAAGTTACAAGGTTATTCATGCCTTTACAGTAAAGCTCTAAACGTTTGAACGTCAAGAAATCTCTAAAAACAATTTCTGCATCTTCTTTGTATTGGAATGTCCTTGCAATTGCAAATATTGTTATGGTGCTTAAAATGTGGTAGTCAGTAGGCAAAAGACATAAAGGAGCATGATGGCTGTTATAAAGTCTCATTTCCCAATTCGGTGAAATTCTGCAGTGTCATACTGGCAACATGTGGCCAAGCACTGTCATGAAGCAGAATTCTACCTAGTAGATTGACCACTTCACATCTCATGTTGCGGAAATGAACATACATTTACTCTAGTAGGTGGCAGTACACTTCGGCAATGATACTCTCGTTAGATTCCAGAAAATTGTAATGATGGACCACGATGATAATCACCACAGCCATCTGTTGGTGTGATTTCTCATCTCAAGTCACTATTCAACCAAAAAATGGAACATACGAATTTTACAGATATAGCATCGAACACATTTCAAAGTGTCGAACTCTTTGACTTTCACTGAGTTCTTATATACTCTATTTATCGAGATTCTGAATGTTGCCAATTTCTTTTTTTAGACAGTTCGATAATGTTAAGACGCTGACACTCATTATCTGATTCATTTCTCAGACACTTTGACGTGAATTTTGTTCGACTAGTGTTTTCAGATGTTGATGTGGACGTCATCTACCGTGGTGATCTTCGTATCCACGCCGAGAAACTTCAGAAACCAGCGCCGTACTCTCCAATCACAACTGGATTCAGCAGCTCATGCTTTATTGACTGTGGTTTGAGAATAATTTTTGTAAAGGTAGAGAATTGCAGGAAAAGTGAGTTGCTAGAGCGATACAAAAAAGCCACTATTTTTTCCAGAATATTTAGCGATGGATCAGTGACACGGAGCATCTCTAAGGCAATATCTGTTCATCACTATTGGTAAAATTTCTGAGTCAGATCAGCGATAGTGGAGAGATCAGCTGCTAAACTATGTTCATCGAAGGGTTTGGAGGTGCACACATATGCCGTTGTATCATCGGCATAGATATTCACAAATGATTGGAGTATACTCTTAAGCAGAGCATTTGTGTAAAAGAGAGTTGGACCGAGAAGTGAAACTTAGGAGGACGCCTACGTTGATCGCCTGGGATTCGCGGGACTGGCCATTAACAACTACTTTCAGGAACCTATCTATTAGGAAGTTTTTTATAACTGAGAAGACTCTTCTAGGGATTCCATATCTAGAAAGCCTGAGCACTAAGCCCTGGTGCCAAACCTTGTCAAATGCCTTGTCAAATGCCTATCTAACGCCACTGTACCTTAGATGTATTTGTTGCCTTGTTTCTCACTAATTCTGTGGGTCATCCGAAGTTAGGCTATCAGCAGTGAGATGGGCGCATCGTACAGCTTTTTGCTCAAGAGATTATTCCTATAGTGGTTATCAATAACTTTCTTGTTAATTGTATCTTCAAAGAACTTGATAATGACACTGGGGAAACTACTGGGTTTATGCTATGAGGAGGACAAGCACGCACCCGCATTCTGAAAAACAGGGCATACACTTGACACCTTCTACACACTTGGGGAGGGTTTCATCACCAAGTAGCGGCTAAATAATTTGACTAAGATTTGGGGTAACTCCGAGTTAATATTCTTAAGAGGAACCACTGTGATATTATCTAAACCGGTTGCCTTTTAGGGTCAAGAGTTTTGAAACTTCCTGAGTTGTAATGAGAATGTGCTCAGTGAGACGTAAAAACTCGGAAAGGGAATGGCTATCATCATATAATGTTGAATTCGACATAAGTTAGAGGCAAAGAGCTTCGCCTAGTCTGACGATGCTGAGATCACTTCTAATACATTCATAATAGTAGGCACTGATACTTTACCTCTATTCAGAAATTGGTTAGAACTTCTGGGAACCAGTTTATTTGCTTTCAACCTTAACTTGGATTGCTCAGTCATAGTTTCTTGCCGTTCTGAATGCAGTAAATGTTCTATTACACCGATATTTTTATAGATTTTGTAGTAGCGGTTACAATGATTTATGGCTAAGTGAACTAAAACTGGCTGCTTGATTTCTACTGAAACTTTTCCAGGATATAAGACTTCATTCCAGTAAGGTTTTATACAAGGGCAGCGGTTTTGGAAGCAATGTGTTTGAAGGAGGCTGCGGGAGAAGCATTATCTATGCAGAATCTAAAGATGTCCCAGTCTGCTTTTATCTACCGAAAATTGTTCTATGGAACGGTTTTGGGGTAGCTTTGGTTTGGTATAAACTTTGACATTGACTAGAGAATGATCTGAAGTTTCAGAGGAGAGGATAAAACGTCTGCGGGGTATTTTCAATGCAGGATGTGAAGAAAAAGAGATTCGCATGATGTCCGTTTACACTAGGAAAAGATGGATTCTTTAAATGATCTGCATTAGATCGTAGGCGATGGAAAAGTCCCTGAAGTATCTGCCTTCTTCATCAGTTTTGTTCGAGTGTTGTAACAACGCTCTGTGCTAAATATTGAATTCACCACAAAGAAGAAAACCAGCCGAAAGAAATGCAGTTAGGACAGATAATCGATCGAACATTGCAGTCCCTTCAACCTGAGTACAAAATCCGCGCTCCGTTTCCAAGAAGAAACAACCGTCTTCTTATTCGACGCGCTTCAGGCCAACCGGTGTTCTATTTGCCTTAAAGCAGATCTTCTCGTTCAAATTGTTCATGAAAGTTATATGTAATCAGTTTCATCTCTGGAACGTAAAACAAAAATATTTTAAAGTATTAATGGTTTTATATTTTTAATCAGGCATATTTTTATTAGATGAAACGTTTTTTTTTTAGTGGATACCGAATATCCTGTTTTTCAAGTAGTGTTTATTTCATCAACCGAATTGTGCATTCAAGAAAACTTAATAAAGAGTTTTATGCTTAAAAAAACAAGTGGCTCTATCCAAATGGCGGTTTCAAATTTAAAAAAAGTTTGAAATACGAAATATATGTCGAATTAAAAATCAAAATCAATTAATTCTTTAGAATATACATATATATATGTATATATATGTGTGTGTGTGCGTGTGTGTGTGTGTGTGTCTTGGACCCGGTTAAGAGAAATAATACATCAACCAAAATAGGAAATAACGATATATATATTAACACATCAAAATACAATACGTGGAACTCTGTCAGTAAAACGATAAATATGGGTTAGGTAGTAATACTAGAACTGGGACTCGCAATGGTCGTACGGTATCAGAGTTGGCAATCTCTGCCTATCGCTCTTCTGCTTACCTCCTCTTCTCTCTTGTGAGGAGAAGTATCTGTAGTTGTATGAAGAGTTCAATCCGTTGAAATTGGTGATGCCAGTATGACAATATATACATGAATAAATACAAAACGAAAACCTGAGAGGCCTTATCAAGCCAAATGCAAGGATGAATTTTTCTTTTGTCTCTATTCATATTGTATTTTACAGATATATTATATTTGAAACTTTAAAAGCAGATATATATGCACACAGACACATCAGATCACATATATTCTCAATCACTCAGTCTCTAACGCAAGTAATGGATTTCCCTACGCGTTTCCCTGGTAACCAAAATGGACACGCTTTTTTTCTAGATCTCTTCCTTCTATCCTTGACTCTTACCACGTTATGCAGCTCTTCCCTCTTGGCCACTCTGATCATCCTGTGGTGTTTGTAAATGTCTCTTTTTACTATCCCTTCATCCAGGAATCTTCAATCAGTAGAGTATCTTACAGCTGTCAACGAGTAGACTAGGACTTGTTCCGTGATTTCCTTTTATATGTCCCGTGGAACAAAGTTTTTAGTCTCCCTGTTTAGGACTGCACCTCTAAAGTCTTCTCTTGGGTGAAAGCTAACACTGATGCTTTCATCCTAGCTAAAAAATTCCGACTTAAACCTTATTTATCTCTTTGGTTCTCTTCTGCTTGCTTGAATGTCATGACCCAAAGAAATCACTTTTGTCGGTTATATCGGAGTGATACGTCAGATCACACTAGGTTCCTTTTTTTCTTTTTGAAATGAGTGTAAGCGTGTCTTAAATGATGCTAAACTGTTGTTTGCTGATAGAATGAAAATGTGTATAGTATCTCCCAAGTTTGGCTCCAAAGATTACTGGTGGCGGCTCTGAACAACAGAAAACTCTCGATCCCTCCTCTATTCAATCAATTCGAAGTCTTCACATCTACAGCAGACAAAACATTTACCGTCGAAATATTTAAGTGTAACAGCCTCTTTTCTAAAAGTTTCTTTTCTTGCACTTCCCGTTTGTGGAACTTCCTACCGTTTGCTTGCTTTCCTGATAGGATTAATTTTCAATAAGTTAATTTGAATAACTTGTATTAATCAGAAATAGAGAATGTTAAAAACGTTACACTCAACACTACCTATTATTTTCAGTGTTTAATGAAGGTTTTCTTTTGACCAAAGAATTATTTACTTCTATAAGAAAGTATTGTAGCAGTGCATTGTGAAGATCTTAGCGTTCTATCAATTTTAATGAGCCAATCAAATGAACAGCTTACATAAAGAATTCGTGTTTCTTAACAAATACTGAACAGAAATTGACACTTCGGTAACAGGAATGGCATACATGCACACAGAACTTTATTTATTTAGGTGTATTGCTTTTTTTTACAATTAAACGGTATAAATAAATAATTATTTTTATTAATAAATGTTTATGGTTGATTTGTTTTTCTAGAGATAATTTTTGCCTTTCTATTAAATTTTAAAAGAAATTACTAATTTCTAGTATAAACAAAAGGATTACAAATAGAAATTGTAATATTTTCCTTTCATATTTTAAAATTCATACTTTCCTAATGTTGTTTTTGAGATAGCGTGACATATGCATTATAACCTGTTCATATCATAATCTAATAAGCATAATTACTAATTTGAAACTAACAAATATTGAGTTAATAATGGAATTTATTCATGTAAAAATTCAATTTCTGTAAACAACTTTTCAGAGATCATTTAAAAAATATTGTAAAAACATTTCTACTAGGCGATGTATTTTGAATGTTGATTTAAAAGATACTAATTTCAAAAGGTTTTCACTGAGTTTCAAATACTGATTCTCAAATACAAATTAATTTCTAGATAAGGCCTTAAGTTATATCGTAACAGGAAAAATTATGAAGTATTCCTGATGTCTATGGCATTATGAAGATGGGTTACGCACGATTTAGTTTCCCTGATTCAGTTGTATGTTTGAAGCAACCACTAATTAGTCACGACACGCTTAACATAAATAAAGAGGTGGATTTAAATTAACTTTTGAATTAGTTCGAATCACTGCTTGTTGTTTTAATTTCTAAATTCATTATATTTGATATCGGATGTGCGTTGTGGAACGAGAAATCGGAGAGTCGAGTTCAAATTCCAGTTGTATTCGTTGCATTCACTTACGTCCAAATACCATTACGAAAGCTATTAATTCGTCTCTTCTCTCTCCAGATATGGGTTAAATAGCAGAAGAGATTGGATTTTATAGACTTGGTTGGCAACCTGTCTACCACAGAAAGTAATGGCAACTTATTGTGGGAAAACCTTCGGTCCAGTCAGTTATGTTTCTTTCGAAACATGATCGCCTAAGCGTGTATCACATATAGCATTTAACTGACTGAACTGATATTTCATATCACCAACATCCTAGTAAATATAGATCAGGTATTAATATGTTTAAATTTATAAGCCAGAAAATGGTAATAACAACGTTGAACAAAAGCCATAATAAAACATAATATTTGCTTACAAGTTTCTTGTAATTCTTGGAAAAAATGAAAAGTTACATCCTATATAAAACTTTCATAATTATTCTGATATTCTTTTGAAATCACATTAATAAGAATGGAAGAAAATGTCATCTTCTTACGTGGATTAATATTTTATTTTGATGATCATGTGATTCAACTAATTGAAGATCTTGGCATTATCGCTCTTTTTATTTTTATTTCTTGCCAACTTATATTAAAAGCAACATTCATCTATAAATCTATAAATACAATATGCTTGTCACACTTGGTCGAAAGTCAAACAGAAAAAGTTATGGGTTATTTACAGAGAACAAAACAGAAAATACAGAGATAGACATAAATAAACTAAAAGACAGTGTGTCACAGAGAGGGTTTTAAAAAGGGCAGTTATTTTTAGTGAGTGGCTAAACCATGTTTCAGAACCTAGCGATTTGGATTTCAAATCATCGAGAGATGAGTGTACTGCTTATCTTAAATAAAGATATGTGTGTGGCTTATCTTAAATAAAGATAGTTGTGTGTAGTGAGGGGTTAAATCATGCTTTTGTTGAAGATATTTCAGTACTTTTTAGAGGGACTATGTCACTTTCCTTATAACTCTCAAGGAATGATTATGGGTTGAAAAGTACAGAATGCGACATTAAAAGAATTATTAGTAAAGCAGTGTAATTTACACGGGTCCTACTAGTTGTTTAAAATTACATTGTGCCACTTTTACAAAAACATTACTTCGATAGAAAAATAAAATATAATTTTGATAGAAAAATGTTTTAGAAAAATTCATTTACTTAATTCCCAATATATTAACTTTAAATTTAGATTTTAATGTACACTAGTTAATATTCCTCTTCAAATGTTCATAGAAGCTAAATAAATCTGAAGGAAACTAAAACTATTTAATGCAAAAGGCATAAGGTTTCACTAAAAATACAATACAAAAACATCACAATATTTGTTTTGTGAAAACTGACAAATTCAATTATTTCTATTATTAAAATAATTTATTAACATATCTAATTTCCTTGTAAGATATAACAGGCTGATATCATTGTCTAGTTGTGCTGTATGTGATGTTGTGCACGACATGTATTATAACTACTGTTGAAATATGCACTCCTTCATTCATTTCTAAAGATTAACATTTTTCTAACTTATTTTTTCTATTTGGCAACTATTCAGTCTCAAATGTCCCGAACGATCAATAACAATTTCTATCGAGTGAATTTTTTTTAATATATAGAGCATACAGAGGCTAATTATTTCTATTCAGTAGCAAAACAAAAATGATATTTGCATTCATTCAAAAACAAAAATGAAAATTACAAATAAGAAAAAGAAAAGGATGCCGTAAGACCAGTGATTTCGCTATGTTATGATAATGAGTGTATATTGTTTGATTATAAAAGATTGGCAAATCTGGTTATCATAAACAAGATACGTTGCAACCTGTCAATGAAATCTCCTTATCCTGACATTTAAGAATGTCTGTTACCACTTGTGCCTTTTTCATTTATTAATCCAGTAACTCGAAACTTATGCCCCTGGCCGCATCTTAACCGCACATAAAGAGAGACATGTAAAATGTCAATAAAATAAGAATGATATCTTTATTCCAGTGCTGATATATTTGGGCAACATATAATTTCAATAACACAAAAGGTATATAGGCATAAGTATAAATTCTATTAAGGAATGTGTTTAATGTTTGTTAAAAAATAAACATATGCCAAAAATCATCTTTCAAAATGATTTCTCTTTCCTCGAAAACAACATGTTTATTTTTTTTTCAACGTGTCCTCAGTTGATCGCATGTATGTCTTCTGTGGTGGAATGTTTCGAAAGAAGAAATTGACAATAAAGGTAGGTACGGTTTAATAATAAACACTTCGAATTAGTAATTATTTTAACAAATATTTAAATTGAGATATTGTTGATGAGCTGCTGAGAAAGACAAGTTTTAAGTTCAGTAGAAAATCTAAAATCTAACCATCATGGACTACAACAATACAGATTTATCATAATATGTTAAGAAAAAGGTTTTGCAAATAAATGTTTCTTTGAATTCTGAACCTTTACCAAAGAGAAGATCATTAAGCTTAACCTTCCAGTTAGGAAAATATAGAGGTCAGTATATCGGGAAATCTCCTATATTATAAACTTGCCCCTATATTTTGTTACAGTCAATAAAAATTGACTTCCAGCGCGTGTGTTACACGAGATAAAAATCATTTACAAATATACTTCGGAATTAACCAAGCGAACATTATTCAAGATTGTAATATTATCTTGTAACAGCTTTGTGAGAAAAAATTAAACTTCAGTAATTTCTCAAATGAGAACCAATAGATGAGATAGAGATTATTTAGTTAAAACTTTAATTCAGTTCAAAATGGCGTAATGCAAGTAGAAATATTAGTTATACCTATATATTTTTACGTCACACGAACTGGCAGCTAATTTGAAGAATATATCTGTTATGTAAAATAACAGAAAATAATGTAACCTTATTCTTGCCTGTCATCTGGAATTTAAAGTTTACGATTTCGACAAACTTTAGTGACTCACTAAACAACTATTTAATTTTTAAGTAAAGTTTTATAGTAAAAAGTTAACGTAGTCTATTTCATTATCAAGGTCTTTTTCCGTGTAGAGATAAGTTTCAGTCTCCTTATCTTCACTTGCATGAAAGCTACATTTTGTCTGCTGCTTTATCTTTCTATATTTTGTGCCTGTCTATTTGATTAAGTTACTACCGGGTCGCACGCTCTGAATCTCTATATGTGCCAGTTGTCTTGTAATTTTTACTTATTTACACTGCAAATCTTGAAACTTCCATACATTTATTATGCTTTCGGCTTTTCATATTTAAATAGATTATTACAAGTATACTTGGGAGAAATTTTCTTACTCTCTGCTTGTTTATATTATTACCAGGTTTGAAAGACAGTCTACTAAAAAATTTTATTTCTATCATTTCCTTTTCTGATAACAATTTTCATTCAGTTTTGTCTTTTCTTCACATCCATTCCCAAGCTACGCATAGAAAAGAAAATTTTTATTTAGGCAGAAAGTCGATGTAGAAATATGTACAACATATGTACAACATATCTGGATATAGATACCAACACACACACACACACACACACACACACACACATTACTAAAATAGATACTTATTGTATTTTAAAGTATAACATACTGTTTGAAATGAAATTTTCGCTAAAATATTCATAAATTCATTCAAAAGAAGTAAGATCTTATAAAATATAAAAAGTAAGAATAAATGTTTAATATAATAAAATTGTAGTAAATATTAATTCCGTATTACTTAATTATTGTTAACTATTTTCCAAGATGTTCTTTTTAAATACAAAACATTGATACTTACATTTATACTTTTCTTCTTAATCATGATAGGTAAGTTAAAAGATAGCTATGTAGATCATAAGCCAAAATTAACCCAAAATCTTTTATAAAAGATATTTTAAAATTCCATTAAAATGAAGTTAATAAACACATTGCTATGTGACTTTTACGTGCAATTCCAATGAAGGCAGATCGAAAAACAGACAGATCCCATGTCGTCTTTGTCCAAACGATATTTGCTTTGTTTTTATTAAAACGTTTTTGTTTGTGTATTTGTTTTTTCTTACGTGATAAAATTATTAGATTGCCCATAGCTCCATGTTACTTCTTTGATGGACCGTATATGCTAATGTTTTAAAGCAAAAGAAGTTGCTAAATAGCACTTCAGATTTTTGTGATATATTTCTGAAAGCAACAAGTTTATAAGGAGGAACAAACAAGCCATATGCTTTGTATTCCCGTACATGGAAATAATAAATAAAAAGTAAATGGAAAAACACATAAGAATTCGTACTAAATAGCAAATTAGATACTTAGAAAATTAGAAATATGTTTTGGATTAAGGGGATTTGTCAATAAGTCCTTGTTTCAAACTTGGTCATCAAGGACGTACGGAGACTCATAAATAATGCTTACTGTCAATTAAAGCAAGGACATCCTATATTATTTGATACTCTGTCAACCAAATATACTAAAGAAAATTGTGTATTTTATACTGTTTCGTGTGATTTCTCTAAATAAAGTTACAAGACAAATGTTTAAGTTTGTATATTTTTACTTAGTTAGTAAGTCATTTTTGTAAAGTTTTCTTAAAAACGTATATTAGGAACCAGCATGAAATTATTTTCGTCAACCTTTCGGAATAATCATATGTCAGAACAAACTACAACATTTTTCAGATATTTTATACTATTATCATTATTATATCTAAGAAATTGAATTCTCCCAAAGCGCAAACTTTATAGCTATCAGTTTAGGGAGATTAATTTCATACAGTTAGTCAGTCAGTTAAGTGCCGTACGTGATACACACTTGGGCGATCATGTCTCAAAAGCGACATAACTGACTGGGCAGGTGATTATCCCGCAGTAGGTTGCCATTACTTTCTGCGGTAGACTAGTTGCCGACCAAGGCTATAGAACCCAACCTGCCCTGTTATTTAACCCATAACTGGAAGGAATAGACGGATTAATACCTTTCCCAAGGGTATTTGCGCATATATGATTGCAATGAATTCAACTGAAATTCGAACTCGGCTCTCCAATTTCTCGTTCCGAGTCGATATCCACTAGATCACAACGTACATCCAGAATGTGCGTTGTGGTGCAGTGGATATCGGCTCGGAACGAGAAATCGGGGAGCCGAGTTCAAATTCCAGTTGAATTCAAAGCATTCACTTACGCGCAAATACCCCTGGGAAAGATATTAATCCGTCTCTTCCTTCCAGTTATGGGTTAAATAACAGGACAGGTTGGGTTCTATAGCCTTGGTCGGCAACCAATCTACTGCAGAAAGCAATGGCAACCTACTGCGGGATAATCTTCTGCCCAGTCAGTCATGTCTCTTTTCTAGACATGATCGCCCAAGCGTGTTTCACGTATGGCACTTAACTGACTGACTGAATTTCATACATTCTATATTTATTGTTATTAAAAGAAATATAAAATAATATCTCACATAATTGGGATAGGGGATGTTGATACAGATCCGAGCGAGCTATATTAACAACTTCTTCTGGTTGGTCGTGTTGTCTTCATATATGAGCGAGCTCAGACCAGTACGATTTTTTCCGATTTTCGCCTATCCAGATTTGATGATTTTTGATTTCGTCTATCCAGAAATCAAGGCAACAGGACTTCTTAAGTTTTGTTGTCCTGTTCTCTAAATAGATGAGACAAGTACGCTCAGGGTATCATGAATATATCTTCTTTCCTGGATTATTTGTTCTTTTATCAAGTGTAATTGTTTTTTGAGTTTTGTCTTTATCTGCTTGATAGTCTTTCAGTTCTTACATCTGAACAAGCTTGTCTCTTACTCAAGCAGAAGTTATGTTGCTTTGATTCTGGTATGTACACTCAGAGTATCATGACTATATCTTCTTTCCTGGAATATTTATTGCTTTTAATGCAGTAGGTTTTATAATTTTCGTGTTGTTCACCTGATAGTCAGGCATAAGAACTTCATATTAGCAGGTGTATAATATCGATGTTATTGTACTTTCATTTTGGAAAAATTCTGAGAAGTGCACTAATCTCCGGGGGTGCTTTCTCGATGTCATGATGAAGTGTTCTGTTATAACCCTGAACAATTCAATCTAAGTTATTGATCTTCTGTGGGTGTGACTGTCTCACTACATAGCCTTCTCCTGAACACACTGATTTCAAAAAATCAAAATCAACCTCAGAAAACAAAAGTAGATTTCAGTTTCACTATCTCCTACACCAATGTGAGGGGTCTTCGTTTCAGTTTTTTAAAGATAGAACTCGATCTGCTTGAAACCAAACCAGGCCTCCTCATCTTTCGGGAAACTGGTATTGATACCATCCAGGAACTTGCGATCCCCTAACAGCTAAGTATAATCATGAAATTCACCATGGTTATGGACTCGACACCTATAAAAAGGACGGGTTTTCATGTGGCAGGGAACAAAAAACAAGGACCCTGATCTTCCCTGGGCTTACGTGTGACATTTGTCCACAGTACCACTTTCATTTTCACAACAGTAATGTTCGACAAAATAGCTGAGACGATTGATAATATCCTCACACAATATCCGTCAGGTAGTTTTCATATTGTTGTGGGATCTCCCCTTTTTCTATGATAATGAACTCGACTGGAGTATACATATACTCCTGCCATAGTGGGTACCGGTGCTGAACAGAGACATTGTACGAGTACCGTAAGAGAATACCGCGTCAGTAGTCATAGTAGCGTTTATTAAGGAATATATATATACAAGTCTTTGAAGTGAAGCCGTGCTGGAAATAGTATTACACGGATATACTATTTCCAGCACGGCTTCCCTTCAAAGACTTGTATATATATATTCCTTACTAAACGTATTCCTGGATTACTAACCTACGTTCCAGTTTGTATCTTTATGTTTAATATAACCTATTTTTTTATCTCAAATATCTGTTGTGTTCATTATTTTGTGTGGTTGCTCACCCGGAATCCGCAACACATATTTATGGTAACTTCAATATCCAACACAAAGGAGTGGTTTGTCCAATCGAACAAAACTGATAAAGAAGACAGGTACTACAGAAACTTCTCCATCGCGAACGAAGTAACACAGACTATTGAAAAACCCGCCTGTGTTCCAGAAAAATGCGCCGTTAAAATTTTACCGCATCCATAGGCACTTCAAACCATTCACTAGCCAGTGTCAAAGTTGATACCAAAGCAAAGAAGTATTCCTTGATGTAACATTCTATGGGACGATTTTTCAATACACAAAGACTCTATGGGACAACTTCGAATCTTACATGACGGAAGATTCACTCTCAGTTTTCTTCACACATACTGTCTCCAAAACTACTGTCCTCTTCTCGGAATGGATACTTTCTGGGATGGAATATTTTATAGCCCAGAAAAAATAGCTCACTATAACACAATATTTATCACAGAGTAATAGAAGATTCCTGCATTCAGAATTTTCCACAACCATTGCAAGAGTGTTCTAGAAAATACAAAATGTAGTAATACGACTAACAGTCCAGACTAAGATCGAAAGCAAACAACTTGGATCCTGTTAATTCTGGAAAATCTCAAAACAAATTCTAAATAAAGGCAAAGTTTTAGGGTTATATTATAAACGGCAACGAGGTCATCTCAGCTTCGTCACATAAGGCGAAATTCTTCGCCACGATCTTTTCCTCTAACACGAAATTAAATAACAGAGAGCGTCCTATTCTTGATTTCCTTCGTTTCACTGAGCACAATATCAGTAATATTTTTATTTTTATTACAGATCGAGAAGCTCAAAATATATTAAAAGTCTTGATCTTAAGAAGGCTCCCGGTCCAGATAAGTTCCAGTGTAAGAAGAATATTAACTCCGATTTATGCTCACTTATACTGAAATTATTGAAATTATTTAACAGCTGTTTAAAGAAGAAATCCTTCCTAAGTATACGGAAGGTGTCACGCATATTCCCTGTTTTATCCTCTGTCACAGTATATAGCCATCAGCATAATCAGTAAACTGTGAAATCGCTGTAAGAATCTTTTCGATTATCATGTCGTTCCTAATAAGTAAATCCCTGAAGATAGTCGCTAACCTCTAGTCTACCGAAGTCTAAACAATCTACGCAGGCGTCCCCCATGGCTCGCCTACCCTCTTTCTACTTTTCATAAATGATCTGCCTTAGTGTATAATGATAATTTGCGAATATCTATGATGATGATACAACAGTATATAAATGCACCTCTAGAACTTTCTTCTTGATATGCTGTGTTCCTTTCAGGACGTAGGCGATCATAGACTTCCACTTGGCTCTGTCTCTTGTCGCTCTTAATATTTTTTCTTTTGATATCTCCTCTAAACCCCGCTCCGCCATCCATTTGCTCAGACCTAACAAGTGCGTCTCGCGCTGCTTTCCCGTCTATTCTTCCCTCTATCCGACCTGTAAGTATTAAATTCTCCAGGCCCTCCTTCCTCATTACATGTCCCAGAAATCTCATTTATCTCTTCCTAACACCTCAGAGTTGCACATCAGCTCCATTTATGGTATCCTTAGCATCCTTCTGTAAAACCACATTTCTGTTACCTCAAGCCTCTCCTTCATCTTTGATGAGATTGTCCAACATTCGCTTCCATACAGATCCAGAGATAGCAATCCAGCACTCTTTTCTTTATTTCTAATAAGATTTTCCTGTTTTTTGGGGCATTCTGGTTAGTTACTAAAATGCGTCATTGTCCAGGCAATGCATCTTTGAATCTCCGTGTCACACTTTCCATCCTCTTTCAAAACATTACCTACGAATTCGAATGTTTTTACTTGTTTTATTTTAGTTTCTCCGACTTCTAGTTGACATATTGGACTCCTCTTTTTACTGATGGCCATACATTCAATTTTCTTGAAGTTTATGCTCAGTTATTTCTTCTCACTTTCTTTTGCTAACTTCTGTAGAATCTCTTGATTTTCCTTTCCGTATCTGCTATCAGCATCGTGTAATCCGCGTATTTTCTATTGTTGAGATCGTGGCTGCCAATGACGAATCCTGGCAAAGTTTTTATTTCTCTCATAATTACTTTGCTGTACAGGTTGAATAGATACGGTGAGAAAACACATCCTTATCTTACGCCCCTTTCTATTTTTGTCTACCTACTGAGTTCACTTTCTAACCGTATACAAGCGTTTTGCTGCCAATATAAATTCTTGATTATTCCAACGTATTTTCCGAAAATGTCGAGGTTGCCGAGCATCTCTATCAAGTTTTTGTGCTATACTTTGTCGAACGCCTTTGCGTAGTCTATAAAGCACAAATAAAGGTCCTTCTTCATCTGTATTGCTCGTTCAAATATCATTCTGAGCATGAATATTGCATTCTCGTTTCGGTATCTTTAATGAAGCCACATTGTTCTTGTTCTATCTCTGGATCAATTCTGCTGTGCGTTCTTTTCCTCAGAATTCGGATGATGGGTTTTGTTATGTGGCTCATTAAACTGATTGTTCGATGGCATTTACATTCCTTTGCACCTGGCTTCTTAGGTAGTGCTATGAAATTTTATCTGCTTAGGTTCTCGGGTATATTACCGCTTTTGTTGATTTCATTCATTATTTCTGTTAGTCTACCTACGCCAAATCCTTCTAGGAAAATCAACATCTCTATTACAATCCCGACTGGTTCTGCTGCTTTGTTTCTCTTCAATTTGGCCATTGCCGATTCCACTTCGGTTTTTAATATTTCTAATCCACCCATTATTTTGTGCATTGTTGGTTGCTCTATCTTTTCGTGGAAGAGATTTCCGATATACTCGTCCCATTTTTTGATTTTATACGATTAGTGCACCATCCTTTGCTTTTATACAACCTGTTGCTGAGCATGTCCTTTATTCTGTTAGTTCCTTTATTTTTTATGCATGTCTCCATTATTTGTTGTGCTCAGTCTCTCTACTTCGGCGCATTTATTGTTGAGCTATCTTCCTTTAACCTGTCTTCATCTGCTCCGTATTTCCTTGTTGCTCAGCAGGCTCGACATATTTGGGAAAGACATTAAGGTAATTAAAACCTCTACTGGTTGCAAACTGCTTGCATACGGACAGGTAACAAATTCAGCAGTTATACAAAGATAGAAAGAGGCGCAAGACAGTGATGTGTATTTTCACCGGATTTATTTAACTTGTACAGTGAGAATATTTTGAGAACCCTAGATATTATGCCAGGATTTGTCATCGGAGATCTCAGTCTGAACAACATAAGATACGCAGACGACAGAGTGTTGATTACAGACACGGAAAAAACTGCAGGACCTCCTACAGAAAATCGCTGAAGGGAGCGACATGAAGGGATTACAAATAAACTGCAAGAAAACCGAATGTATGGTCATCAGCAAAAAGAGCAGCCCAAAGTGCCAAATACAGATGGGGGTGTTAAATCAAGCAGGTACGAGAATTCAAATATCTGGGAAGTGTTCTAACTGAGGACGGAAAGTGTGACAGAGATCCAAAGGCGAATTGACATGGCAAAAGACGCGTTCCAGAAGCTGGGTAAAGTATTAAGACACAGGAAACTTTCAATAGAAACAAAGAAGAGGGTACTAGATTTTCAATATGGCAGTGAATGTTGGACAATATCAACAAAGATGAAGTGAAAATTTGAAGCAGCTGAAATGTGGTTCTACAGAAGGATGCTGCGGATATCGTGAACCGAGCATGTGAGCAATGACGAGGTTTTGGAAATGATGGAAACGAAAATGAAATTTATATTGAGCATCAGGAAAAGACAAATGATGTTCCTGTGACATACAATGAGAAAGAAGGGCTTAAAGAACCTGATACTAACAGGCCAGATAGAGCGAAAAAGAGACAGAGGGAAGCAACGGATAACATATTTGAAGGGCCTGAGCAGGTGGATAACAGAACGGGGGCTGAGAGACGTTACAGGAGAAAGCGTGCTAAGAGCCACCAGGGATAGGGAGACGTGGAAGGCCATGATCGCCTACGCCCTGAAGGGACAAGGTGCATAAAAGAAAAAGAAGTCTCTTGTATTCTTTTCCATATCTTGGCATCAGTTTCTTTTCCATCAGGTTAAGAATCTCTTTGGTGATCTCCTCGTTTTTCTTCCGGCGTCCTTTTTCTTTTGGAATGATATTGTTCGCCGATATCACTAGAGCAGCTCTTAATGCGTCCCATTTTGAGCTTCCGTTTCCAATTTGTCCTTCGTATGTCGTTTTCACGTTTTCCGTATACATTTCCTGTAGATTCGGGTCATTCGCGAGTCTAATGTACTGTAATCTAAAACCAAGGAGATTAAAGAAACCTAACGCGGCCCTACCGTGTTAGGTTTCTTTAATTTCCTTGGTTTTATCCTTAGTTTGCATACGACTGGTACATGCTCGCTTTCACAGTCCGCACTTGGATAGGCTTTTGCAGTGAAAGACTGCGTTTCTGAATCTCTTGTTGATAGTAATATAATCAATTGGTTTCTTAGTGTCTCCTTCTGGACTTCTTCATGTCCATAGCTTTTTTTTAATCGGGTGTTGGTTATTATCCGGTCATTCACTGTGCACCACTGGACACAAATCTCACTACAGCTACGTCTGTGTCCTAATCCGAAATTGCCGACCGTTTCACTTTCTCTTCTTTGGCCAACTTTGGCATTCAGATCTCCCATGATAATTATGATATCTTGTGATTTGCACTATGCCTTGGCATAACGCAGCATGGAGTAGAAGGACTCGATTTCTTCTCTGTACTTTGTGATGTCGGTGCATGTACCACTATTACCGATATGTTGAGAGGATTCCTTTTATTTTAATTACTGGAATTCTTTCAGATATCTGCCAGTATCCCTAGACGCATTTTCCTGTGTCAAAATTTTGCAGCTGATCTCTCCTCCTATCTTGCCTTAACAGCTTAGTGGTGGAAAACTAGCTGTTCATGTTCAGTGCCTCGAAATCTAAACTAGTGAAGTTCCATCATCATCGAAATGTCTCTGGAGTATCTTCAGCATATGTTAAGAGAAACTCAACTCAGATCTCAGATGCAACTCGTTCATATGATCCATTGCGAAAGATGCTGGATAAATACCTGACTCGACTCCTCTTTCTATCCTCTAACTTCACAAGAAGTAGATTAGGCCGAGAAAGGTGTAATCTTGCAACTGAGTGGGAGCTGTCCAATATTTACTTTCCTGTCAACAAAGCCCACCACGTCCTAGTGGGTGATGAATTATTTTCACCTTACAGCCATTTCTCTACAGACGAAACGTCGTAAGCCACTCGCTACTTGATTGCTATTCCATGGAAGTGTTCAGGCAAACTACATTCCTTAGTTCCACCAGTTGTAAACTTCATGGCTAAGATCCACTATACCACGCGCAAATTGTAACGAACCATCATTCGTATTCCATGGGTGTGTTGCAAGTTAGAATCGAACAGCTTCTTCTTATGAACCACTGCTTTGTGGAACCGACTCTCAAGAGAATGTTTTCAGATTACCAGTTCAAGTCTTGAACTAACTATCATCATCCTTATATATTCTCATAGAATGTGTTTCCTACTTTTTAACCCTCTCATAGCGAGTGGCTCATGGGTGTTTTACAGTGTAAACATCATAATAAAACACGCACTCACGATTTTTTATCCGAGCAAGAACTGAATTTTGGTGTCACTGGTGTAATTTTCGTTATTTGCACTGCTATAAAAATCAGTTAAGTGCCAAAGTACTATTCTTAATACACACTTGGGTAATCATCTTTTATTTCGAACTGACGAAATAGAAGATTATTCTGCAACAGGCTGCCGTTTCTTTCTGCAGTAGGTTGGTTGCTAACCATGTTCTAAATATTTGTTGGACAAAACTAATTTTGGTAAATTTATTAAATCCTGGAGTCAAAAAAGAACTCATTGAAAATAGCTTGATTGTTTAGTTCAAGTATTTATAATAATAATAATAATAATAATAATAATAATAATAATAATAATAACAATTTTTTTAACCAGCGTCTTTCCCTTTGAATTGTTTTTCTATATGAAATTCTGTTTTACTATTTTAACATAAACATGAATTTTTCTTCATATATTATTTAAATTTTTCTGTTTCTTCTTTAAATGATCCTAATAAATAGAATCATCAGTTTTCTTATTATGCATGTTTCCCTTACTTGTCGATATTTCGAAATAACTTTTTTAAAAAACAAAAAATAGAAACAAAACAATAGGAAAAAGACAAAACAAAATACGATGAAAAACAGTTTGATTATAATTTCTACGATATTCTTTTTTAGAAACAATACGTATTTATTTGTATATTTATTTTTTATTTATTTATTCATTTTATTTACTTATCTAATTTATTTTATTTTGATAACTCTATTTTCGACGACTTTAATGAAAAAATGACTGAATATACAGTGGACGAACAAATTATTATTTTTATTTTAAATCTCACAGCACTAATAAACTTAAACGTATGTCAACTTTTTCTTTTCCATTAATTTTTTTTTCTTAACAATTATTTTTGTTAAAAGAACTAGTGATAGTAACAGCAATTTCTTTTTAACAAAATACTCTAGTGTTTTGATGTTTTGTTTTGTTGAGCGGCTGCTACGCCCAAGTTTTTGTTTTTTTGTTTTTTTAACCAGCGTCTTTCTCTTTTAACTATAATCGCGTCTCTGTCCGCTGTCGCTTGACAACCCATTTAGGAGAAGGAAAACTCCGAACAACAACCCGCAACTCAAGGTGTTCATCGTGCCGAGGAATGAATAACTTCTGCGTTATGAGGTCACAGAAAAAAAAAATAGAAATAAAAAGTCCAGTATGGCTCTTCCAGTGGATAAACAGGGAGCCCGTCCTTCAGGAGTGAACCTACCTGAGGTCGAGAAATCTGCCATATGAACAAACTCCTACAATAAGAATGAATCTTCGGGTCCCCACAACCAGGATAATCCTAATGATGGCCTTGAAAATTCTCCACTTAGATCTATAAATGTATATGTAAAGAAAGAAAAAATAAAATGGTCTTGTGAGGAGTGCAAAGTCGTTATGACTGCATTTCATGAAGTGTTACTCAAAACTCAAAAGAACATCACTCGCCAAACATATGACATTTAGCGAGAAAAGGTTGAACAAACAAATAGAAAGTACATTGACGAAAATAAATTAACCAATATACGAAGATACATCATGCAAAATAACCGACTGACAGAGGCTGAAATTAATGAGATTAAAAGAAATGCAACCAGAATAGACAAATCAACAAAATATGAAAAGGAACCGGAATCAGAAATGTACAAACCGTGATACACACAAATCCCTGTGAAGATAATGCTGTAACTTTAGAAGTGCTGGAATGGTGTGATCTAAGTCAGGTGCAAGACGACAATAAAACGAGTTCAAAACACATTGAACAGAATTATTTTACGGAAAAAAGAACAGTATACAACAAGCCAAGAAAGAAATCAAGAACCATATAAGTCAGGTACAAAATATTGCAATGTAGGAACGAGAACAACTCCCAAAATTACAACCAAAAAAGCATAATCTCGAAACTATTAAGCTCTACAATGCAGCAGTCAAATTAATTTTGGATGAAGAAGACACTCATATAAATCTCAATGAAGCAATATATGCATCAGCAATAGCAGCAACAAAACATTGAACATCAAATTAAAAACAAGGCAGTCTCGCAGACATAAAGAACCACCTTAGAAAAGTAAAATAGAAAAAGAAATCGAACAACTTAGAAGTGAACTACCAGTACTCGATGAACTGACAAGAGGAATAAAAGTAAGAACTAGAAAACGCAGAAGAGTCGAAAGAAAATACATTAGAAATTAAAATGAAGTCCTATCAACTAAGGAAAACATGAAGCAAACAATATAACTGAAGGCTCAAAGAATAGGACGCTATGAGAAAAGATCAAGATTCTATAGATAAATTCGAACTGATGCAAATAAATTTCAGAGAGAAATAGGTAAAAAAAGAACTAAAGTGACAGTCCCCCTTCCAAACGGAAGAAGTTATACAGTTCTGGGGAAAAAATATGGGCTTGCCCTAAAGAACATAACAAAGAAGTAAACTGGATTGCGCAGGAAATGGAACAAATGAAAAATAAACCAGAACAAACATAAGCTGGCATCACAGAAGAGGATGTGGAATGTGCACTGAAAAAAGCACACAATTGGAAATTTCCAGGAATAGATACAATTCCTAACTTTTGTCTATATTATTTAAATACAGCACATAAAAAAATTAGCCAAAGAACTTTAAGAAATGGCAAACGATCCCACTAAAATTCATCCATGGATGACCAAAGGACTTACATTTCTTCTACCCAAAAATCGTGACACAAATAACCCGAAAAACTACAGACCAATTACACACCTTCCGACAACATACAAACTATTAACATCTATTTTAACAAAACAGACATATTTCTTTTTGGAAAGAAATGACATACTACCGCTTGAACAAAAAGGGTGCAAACGTGGCTGTTACGGATGTAAAGACCAATTACTTATTAACAGAATGATCTTGGAAAACTGCTACAATGCAATGAAAAATCTTAGTACTGCCTGGATAGATTATCGTAAGGTATTCGATAGTGTACCACATTCCTGGATCTTAAAGACATTAAATATGTACAAGGAATCACCCGTCATCATCAATTTCATCAAGCAATGTATGTCGATATGAAAAACAACCCTTTACTTCAATCGTATATATGGAACCTATAAGTCTAGTGCAATAAACATCAAAAGAGGTATATTTCAAGGTGACACATTGACTCCCTTGCTATTTTGCAAACCATTAATAGCATTAACCAATCAATTTAACAAGACAGAATGTGGTTATAAAATAGCTCAAAAGAAAATAGGCCATTTATTTTACATGGATGACTTCAAGTTTTATGTTAAGAATGATAATGAGATGGAAGGTCCTCTGCAAACTGTAAACTACCTCAGTGAAGACAATGGAATTGAATTCAATTTGAATACATGTGCTAAAGCTACAGTTTTATGAGAATTTCTAAAACAAACATCTTCAATTAGCTTAGACACTGCTGTAACAATAAAAGATTTAGAGCCAGAAGAAGCTTATAAATACCTAGGTGTAAATGAGAGTAATAAAATACACCATAAAAAATGAAAGAAATAGTGCGTAAAGAGTACTATAGAAGGCTACGACTGATATTAAAAACTGAATTGAATTCTCTGAACAGACTTATGGCCATTAATAGCCTTGCCATCCCCGTTTTCCAATATAGTTTCATCTTAAACTGGACTCTAAACGACATCAGGCGAATGGATTCTAAAACAAGAATGCTTCTTTCTAAGCATAAGATGCATCATCCAAAGGCTGATGTAGAACGTCTATACATACCACATAAAGAAGGTAGAAGAGGTCTTATTCAGCTAGAATTGTCATTCAAGACAAAAACTATTGGCTTAATAACATACATGGAAAGAACAAAGGGCTGGATGATACAATTAGTCAAACAACATGAAAACAGAAAGAAAAATTATTCAATAATAAAAGAAGGCAGTAAATTCAAACAAGATTTACATTTAGTACATTCTGTAGAAAAGCAAAACAGAAGCCAAGAACCAACTATTGCGGCAAAAAATCTAAACTTATTTATAAATGGAACTTCCTCTCTGTGTGTGTGTGTGTTTGTGTGTGTGTGTGTGTGTGTGTGTGTGTGTGTGTGTGTGTGTGTGTGGGTCCGTTACCTATAGACTCTGAAACGGCTGAACCGATTTTCTTGAAAATTTACACAGTTGTACTATAAGCGTCTGCGAGTGTTCTTAGCTAGGTTTTGTGTCTAGGTACCCCCGATAAATATCGAAAATCTATAATCTAAAAAATCGGGTTATAGAAGGAATGGTCCGATTTTAATCAAATGTGATACACTCATAGACAAAGACATAAGAAACAAGACACGCTTGCTAATTATTACACCACGCCAAAGTGTCCCACGGTAAAAATCGGCCCTATACCACATCTCACCTTTGTCAGGAGACTTCATTAAAGTTTACATTTAAGCCAATCTCAAGTTGGTGTAATGGTTAGAAAGCTTGTCTCGCTAGAATCATTACAATTGAGTACTGTGTTCGATCCGTACTGGGTGTCCCATAATTTCGGCTTTGTGCCACATCTAAGCTATTCTTAGAAAATCACCATTTAAGCAATACGAATTGTCTCTAGAAATTCTGCTACAGTCGTTCAAAATATAAAATCTATTTGAAGTAACCACAGAATAGAATAGATACAGTCATCCTCTGTCATTAGTACAATGCATGATCATACGGTCCAGTATTTGTGTGAATGAATCAGTTTCAATATAATGTTAACTACTGTCCTTGAAGCACATAAATCATCTATTGTTGTATCATTAGTTCCCAATTCACTAAATTAAGTGTTGTTTGAATTTTTCACGATTACCCACCTTGATCACTCGACTTCTCTATGGTTAGATCCGCTTAACCAATTCCTTCGTCTACTGTAGAACATATGAACTTGCATCAAAAAAGTTGCTTAGACATTTCTAGTTGTGTGATCAAGTATTTCTAGTTGTAAGATCAAGTATTTTGTCGGATAGTGCAAACAATCATATACACACTAGTTCCATAGAAGCGGATTAACTAGGAAGAATTTACTAATACGGGAATCGATTTCGTATTCATGACACAATAATAGTCATATACTCAACCTCGTAGACTAAATAATGGGTTCCGTTTTAAATTCTCAGGTGGTTATTATCTGTGATAGAATTAAAAAAAAACAGAAGCTACAGGCATCGAAAGTTTGAAATTATAACAGCTGAGGAAACTTGTCTAAGGAAATCAATTCTCACTTTAAAAAAATAATTCAACCCTGCACATAAAATATTCAAGATCTTATTAACAGAATTTTAACTAAAAAAGATTTTATTGAATTTTAGTCATACCACTTTCGTGACTCATCCTTATTATTAATCTCTCATTTGGAGATAGATTCACAGAATTAATCTAATAAAGTTTTATTTTTATCCGTGTTATTTCCATATTTTTAGGTCAAAATAATATACCAAAAATGATATTGCATCACTTTATGGTAATAGAAAAACGCTTCCTAATTAAAAGCTTTATCCTTATACTCGTAGCTTCTCAGGATGGTGCCGTCCAGTTGGTTTGCAATTCTTTCCCAAAGGCATGTCAAAATTTTAAAAATAATAATTAAACAATCAATAGGGATATCACCGAAAAAGTGATAAGTGAAGAATTTGTTTAAAATGATATATTTAATGTAATTAAGAGAATATTATCTGAAAATGTAGCATTTAATATAATTTAAAAGAATCACATATTTGATATTTGGAAATGAAAAATGTCTGACGTTAATTAAAATAATTTTAGTTGAATATAAAATTGAAATAACTACGTATATAATCATTCACAGTTTCATCATACGTCTTAGATAACGTATTTTTCCATACATTGAAGAAAGGTTTGTCCAACTAAAATGCAAGAATAGTAGTCATAACTGTGATAGATCGGTTGGCTTAGAATATCTGTAATTGAATCAGTTTTGTTGATTTATTAGCTTGCATATATATTTCAGTTCTGCTCACTTATTTTTGGTTGAACTGAGAAGGAAACACTAATGCTTTGACTTTATTGTTCTTAAGTCATTTTATCCAAACTTTGGAAGTATTCTTAGGAATCATTATCCATTTTTAATGTCCATTTAAGGTTTTATGTACTTTTTATTTAATAAAACCAGCGAAGATTTCTAGAAAAAATGGGATCTATATCCCCATGTCCAGTTTCAAGTCGTAGTCTAGGTTTTATAATGTTTTAGGAGCATTCCATAATTATAATTCTTTTAGATTCTATCGTATAATAGTCATTATATATTTCCGTTTGTTTCGTTCAACATCTTTGCAAGATTCTTTGCTATAATTCTAAGACTGATTTCCATTTCTTGTAACATAGTACATTCATCTCAATAAGACAGGATGCATCTTTTTCTTAAAGAGCAGAACGGCTACTTACTCCCTCATCTGTGTACTATTATTTGTACAGACGAGAATATTTGGAAGTTACTCCCATGTATGAAACAAACTTGTCTGATTTCTTTTGATTTTCTCCCTTTTTCAAACAAAGAAACACGGAGTCTTCATATATATTCTCATCACCAATGAACTCAGATGCTATCATTTTGCTTATACAATCACCAGAAATACAATCATTTTCTGAAATATTCAAGACTGCATGAAGGAACATTCATCTCAGTGTATATAAGCTTCTGACCCACTGAGAATATGAGATAAATAATTATCTCTACCATTATGCTGACATTTCACATTCTTAACATAGTGATATTATCTGATTAAAGTAAGGAAGACTTTACTAGGATTAACTTTTAAGAAATGGGAAAAGCTGAGTTTAAATATATTTAGGTAACGTATGTAAACAACTGATTTAACATACTGACTTCAGAAAAGAAAGAAAGAAAGAAAGAAAGAAAGAAAGAAAGGCTACATAATAAATGATTGTGCTGGTAAAACAAAAAATGGTTTTGCACTTGGTTGCCAAGTAAAAAAATTCCCTTTTATTTTTAAAAGTCACCAGAAGACAATGTTGATTTTGATAAATTTTATTAAAGATGTACCATATAAGCTTTATGTTAACAGATGTGACGATTAGTAAGTGTTAATTATCAAGTGATATATATTGGTAGAGAAAAATCATGCAGGTCTAGGAAAGTCTTTCCATTTCCATGTTATTTCCCTCAAATTAAAAAGGTGTGGTTGCTGCTATTGCTGCTACAATAGACACTCACTGTTGTAGCTGGCATTTTTTCCACATAAATCTACTGTGAACAGACTGAATTAACAATGAATGAGTCACAGTTAAGAAGGCATTGATCTGTTCAGATAATAGCATTCATAATAGATAGATCAGTTCACTGATTTTTCTTTTGATGTTATGGCTGAAAAGAAAGGGACTTCCACTGGTAAATTATAAGGAAAAGGTTCAGGTTGAATGTGCCTCTCATCTGCGGCATCATGTGATGTGAATGATATACGAGACCTGTGCTCGAAATATTCCTTATTTTTACACATAACTAAGACTATAAATAAATAAATACAAAAATAAACTAGAAACAAGAAAATATTCATAAAACTCTAAACTTCGAGAATCTTTTTAAAACCGTTAATAACAAAATGGGCTTTATTCGTGATTTTTCATGAAACATCTGACTTTTTGTTTCAGCTTAAAAATATAAGATTTTCTTCGAACATGATGTTAGATATTTAAGATTATTTTTAAAGAATAACACGTTCAAGTGTTACTGTGCTGTCCGATATATTATACAAGTTACTGTTTTCAAAATTGAACAAATAGCAAACCAATAGATTTAATACGATTTCAGAGTATGATTATATTTATATGATATACATACCGTGCCACTTTCAGTACATAATATCTGTATACTTAAATAAATATTTACAATAAATTATTAATTTGAGTTGTGAAATTCTATTGCGCAACTCAAGAACTGTTCATATTAATGTATATAGATAATGAATATATATAATAGCATAGTTATTTATCTTTATAACTTTAATTTCAGATATAAAACAGATTATTATGGTTCAAAGTAGAAACAAGAAATTGTAGAATTATTGACAGACAGAAATAAAATGTTCAAAATTACAAAAAGATTGAGATTACAGAACAATAAAAATGTAGAAATCATTAGTAAAAAAGGGACAAAAACATAAACTGGCATCAAGAATGCTAATTTGAGAAAAACTAAAGGGTTCATGAGCCAAAAACTTTGAGTGACGATGGAGTTGTGAATATAAACATGAATAAAATATGAAAACATTGACTAAAGGCCTGAATGAAACCAAACTAGGATCTTAAACTACACATTAGGGGAAACATGCAAGTTGAAAGAAATACATGAAAAGGATTTCTCAATTGTAATTTGGAGAAAAAATATGTAGAGCCGATAGTTGGCTCCTTTATGGAAATATTCAATCAACTCGATAACAAAGTCGAGGTTGAATAATTTTTGGTCTAATGTTGTGGCTCGTAAAATTATAAGTGCTTTCAATTTTGATAAATAAAAGAAAGTATACTATTTACATTATTCGGTCTAGTGTCTTCATATTTACTCCCATGGTTACAACGTTTCGGCTGTTGTACGCTCCGGCCTTCTTGAAGTGCTAGGAATGTCGACCCGAAACCTTTATTTCGACCACTGAGGTATTTAATTCTCATTCCATGTGCGATGCTACTTCTGGATGCCATGTAGTTATCTTTTTTTTAACTCGTCTGAGTTATTTGTTCACCACTTCTGTAGCCTGACATTGAACTCTCAACTCTTGAGGTCAAGTCACAATTTATTGGCTGCTGGGAACAAAATGTTGGAAATTATAGAAAATTTCAATACATTACAGAACAATCTAAGAAAAATGACAAAATCGAATAAAATAACCGTACAAAGAGACTTCAGAAAATTAAAAGAATAATAAGTAAGAAATGTAGATTAATTATCAATAAATATTTAAAGAAGCTGGTGTTTCGTATGTAAACAGAGAGAAAGATATGGCTAAAAACTTGAAAGCAATAAAAAATGACTTAAAAGTGATGATAGTGATGATGAACTACATTGGATAGATTTAGTGTTTAGTTTCGAATTTGACTATATACTCAACTAACAAAATTTTAGAGACAGTAAGGCCGAAGTATAATAAAGTTTGGGGCTACTATTATAGGCAGTAAGATTAAAGGTCACTTTAAATTTGGCGATGGTATCAAGAGAAACTTATACAATATAAGTAAATTTTTGAATATACCACTTCTTTTTTCTTTTTCTTCTTCTTCTGCTTCAGGACATAGTCCATCATGGCTCTCCACAACTTTCTATCTCTTATAGCCCTTAGCAGTTTTTCTTGCTTTATAAGGTCCCCGTCCCCTGTCCCGCTATCCTTTCACAGAAGCTCATCAGGTAAGTGACTCGCTACTTTCCCCTATCTTTCATGACATCAGTATGCTCAATGAAGGTTAAGTTTTGAACCCCTTCTTCCTCATTATGTACCCAAGAGATTTTCATTTTTTTCCGGGTTCTGAGAATGAGCATTCTTACTGTTGCCTTATTCATTAAAACTTCCTCGTTACTTACTCGTTTCATCCGTGGAATTTTCAGAAACCTTTTGTGAAAACATTTTGTGAAAACAGTTTTCTTCATCCGTGGTGAGATTGTTCAGCATTTAATACCATACAATAGAATGGATACCATATACGAATCTACCACTGTTAACTTTGTTTCTAAAGATATTTCTTGAATGTTTCTGCTAATAGTCTAATGCATGTTCGGATCTCGATATCGCATTTTCTATCCTCTGTTTAAATACTTCCCAGATATTTAAACATCAGCATCTGCTTGATGTTGACGTCTTCAATTCGCAACTTGCATCTTGGGCTTTTCCTCTTAAATGATCGTATTTTCTGTCTTCTTGCAGTTAATGGTTAGTCCTTTCTCGCTTTTTTCCACTACACTGTCTAAGAGGTCCTGTAGTCTTCTTTCCCAGTTAGCGATTAACATAATATCATCTTACTTTGTTAAGATTACGCCTACAACTCGTGGTAGTGTTCAGAGTTCTCTTACGATAGCATCGCTATAGAGGTTGGATAAATCTAGAGAGACGACACATCCTTGTCTCATGCTCTTATATATTTTTACGTAGCTACTCAATTTTTTTATCCATATGCAGGCGGTTTTCTCCTAGTATAAGTTATGGATTCTTCTAACATCTTTTTCAAATATATCTAGTTTTCTTATTAGTCCAAATAGATATTTGTGTGTTTTTATGTGTGAATACATGTGAGTATGTGCGTGTGCATGTGAGTATGTGTGTATAAGAGATATAAAACATTGAATTGTTTAATAAAGTCTTCCATATTACAAAATAACAAATCATGAACCAATTTTTTAAAAAATGATAAATAGATTTTACCGGAATTTTGTAAATTTAAATCGTTTATTTACATTTCAAATTTAAATTGTTTATTTACATTTTCAAATCTGGATTCTTCTTCAATTGAATAATATGCGTCTTTATGATATTTTGTTATTGCATATGTAATATGGTTTTGTTATGTAAAATGTTTACATGAAAAAGGTTTTGTAAACTTGATACTGAAAGAAAGTTACTACCTCACTAAAAATGTTCTTTTCCGATAGAATTAACTTTTGTGCAATATTTAATTGCTTGAGGATTTCTTTCAAACTCTAGTCACTGTCGAAATAATTTAATTACTGAAAAATCAACGTTTATAATTGTATAAAGATTAAATATATTTGTCTTTTAACTTAGACGTAAAAGAGAACTCTATAATAACAGCATTCTCAGCTGTTTGACTATCAGTACTCGATTTCACAGATATTCAATTCAGAAAACGTTTGAGAATATTTTCAAGATTGTCTCGTCTTCTGAATAGCAATTACATTTTGAGACTTGATTCTTCTTCATTATCTGCTTTTGTCTTTTTAACATTCTAACTATAAGCGTCAATGTTGAACTTTTTTATCATCGAAGTTTATTCCCGTTGATTCTTTATATTATTATCACATCTGAACTAGAAAATATTTCCATTTCTGTTTGAAACCTTCAATTTCATTTATTTCAGTCATACTTTTATTGTATCACATTAAGTGACATTATGAGCGATGCTAATATTAATGGCTTTCAACATAATTAATCATTTCAGTCAATTTTATCTGACAGTCTTTAACTTTGTGATAAGAAAATTGAATTTATGTATAAAATCACACTTGAAAAAAATTAGAAAATAATTCACCCCGTATTGTATTTGGGAAACTCGGTAATTTGCCAATATTTTCTGATAGCTTTTTGGCATTCAGCAATTTCACGGATGGCATTCAACAAATTTTACAGACTGGAACATATAGGCTATATTGCCATTAATATTGTGTCTACAAGATTTTTCTGGTCTGCAAAAAAAATTTGGTATGAATTTAAATTGGTGCTTTTTTAAGATTTTGATTGTAGTAATAGATTGCTTTGTTTTTGCCCTTACTTGTCACATATCTCTGGTGCATATTTTAATATTTAGATGAAATAAAAGAATGTTCTGTAGAAATTAAGAGGTCTTATAGTGTAGAAATATATGTACGGTCATTGTGACATGATACTGGTCTCTAGTGATGATGCATTTCTCTCTTTCATAATTGTGTGAACATTGCTACCCCAAAATGTTGTTATATATACTAGTAAACAAAAAAGCGCTTCGAATGAAAAATTACATGCAGCGAAAAAGTAATTTTGAGATTAATCGTTTTTAGTTTTATATTTTTCTTATTTTAATATTTCGAAAACTTTTATATAATGCAAAGTGAGCAGGTAGAGAGAGAGAGAGAGAGAGAGAGAGAGAAAGAAAGAAAACGATAATCCTTATGAATAATTTTTTTCTCATTATCATTTTTATATTCATTACTGCTGAAAACCTCCAAAACCTCAGCTTTGTATGGACACATATGATCTAGCTTTGGGTCAGTTATAACGCTGACGTTGAACTTTCTGACTGAGTTTTGCTCCTTCATCTTAATTGCTGTCACTTATTTTTCTTGACTAGACACGATCCAAATTAACTACTAGCATCAATCAAAATAACTATTTCCAAATTCGTGTGTAAATTTCTTTCGCCAAAAAGCATAATACCACTGCACAGAATGAGAATAAAATTTCTGTGTTGACATTTTTCAACTAATCCACATCAACAAAACGCCGAATCAAAAAAATATATTGAGCAAATTTATTGAGCAATACACATTTAACAACAATATATTAATTATCCTCCTATATCCAGTAAAGTATTAAAACCGCAATATTTGTAGATGTGTGCCAAAGTTTTGATCGCTCTTTTTTTAAACGAGCCTGAATCTACACCGATAACCCATATTTTATAGAAACTTAGAATTTCATATGTGTTCCAGTTCAGAAATATTTAAATCGTCAGCTGCATAAAACCACTTTCTCATATCAGTGGTTATTGATGGCTTTGTGCAAGTGCAGACTGAATGCCTTGGCAAATACCATCCTTATTTGAACTCTGTTGAGTGGCGCTACAAAATCACAAAGAACTGTACCAAATAACATAAACCACATCACTTTAGGATTATCAACAAAACTAACTAAAATGAATGGTTCATTTGACTCCTTAATAATGTTATTTCTTCAATCACTTCACTCTCTGTAATGCTTTGCCTCTTAAAATTACAACTAAGTTTTACCTTATCGACTAAATAACGATGAAACGAAATGTGAAAATTTTATACATACCTAGCCGTAACACTGAATAATTTTAAATGAAAATAATTGGTAAGGCTAAGTTACTCAATGTGATGGAAATATGATTATCATTATTAATTAAATCAGTAATTGTTGATAAAAATTAAACTTTATAAAAAAGTGGAAATAAATTATCTTTCGTTCATAAAGTAAAAGATACAAATCACAACAGTCTATAAGTTTCAACTTGTAAAGTTTTATGTTTTATGTTTTCAAAATAACTGCTTTATCCAAATAACAAGCAGATGCATCTCAAAAGTTTAATGGCAACATATATTTTAAATGAAACATTTTATTCGGCGATAGAAGTAATTCAAGGGTATTTTATTAAGAATATTAAGACTTGGTTGGTTTGCCATTGATTTAAAAGTTGCTTCTTAGTTATTGACTAATACCACATTATCTTGTGGGATATTCATGTTCATTCAAAATGAGAAACAAGCCTTTTGTTGAATGTATTTCTGGACATTCTTTCAAGGTCATAAATGACTTAAGTATGTTCAAAATATCAAAAGGTCTCTTGAGAGCTTGTTAATATATTTTTCAATCTTCTATTCTTAAATATTTTTTTATTGCATAGCTTGTAATTGTCACAATTCGCTATTAAACGAACATCATTTTTCTCTAAATAATCCTTAGTCAATTTTGAGAGAATTCTTTTCAGCGAAACGAAGATATGTTTTCAAATTTAATATTCCCATGTACTCTATCAGCTTTGAACGAAACGTACTTGAAATCGTTACCGACACTCTAGCTGAAAATCTGTCGTCGATAAGCTACGAGTAGTTAAAATAAAATTCCTAATTACGCAGTCTTCACTTCACTGTTCGAAAATTGAATAAATGAAAAAATCAATAGAAAAAATCAATAGCCTTTGTTCACATTCTCATTTGCCAACTTCTTTCCAGGAGAAAAGTTGTCTGATTTACAATGTGGTTTCCATTTGGTTTGTCTATCATAATAACACATATCATGATACTAAATCACTTTTCTGGAGCTGATGACGACACTTTTCAATTTCCTCTTACACAACGACATCTTTCTGATACAGGAAGTCAACTTGAATGAGTGAATATTTTCTTTCCTTTTTACTTGTACACTTATTTGGAATGTTTTCTCTTGCTATTTATTAAACCGAATAATTAAAAAATGCATAAGGTCTTATAAAGATTTGTCTTACATTTTCCTAAAATGTCAACTCAAAATATTACTTTTTTTAACATAAAAAGTTATACTTTCTTATCCTGCAAAAGACAAGAATTTTACAAAGCTTCTAAATTGTTATTTGGAATAATGGAATTATCTCTTCGGTATTTATTTTTAAAGGAATGCATCGGTAGCCATTATTTTGTTTATTTATTTATAAGTAAGCACATTCCTCAAACGTAAGCAGCCATTAGAAAGCATAAGCGTTAATAATCTCCTAAGGTAAAAATAATATGCAGTTAATGGCCTGATGAGCCTTTTAATACAACATATAGTGAAGCGGGATTTGAGTAGAATAACAGAAGGAGTATTGAGAGTGACAAGGGATAGAGAGATGTGGAAGACCATGATCGCCTATGGCTTAAATGAATACGGTACATAGAAGAACAACTTGCACATTACTTCTTAAATTCAGTTAACCATTCTATCAATAAAACTAGCACTGAAATAAAATTAGTCAATGTTTGATTTTGATAAGCAAATTGTCTCCATACCGATTCAATTTAGATTAACAAATGTACACCATATTATTAACTTTCACTTAAGGGATGGGAAGAAATACGAAGACGACTATAATATTCGTTAAATGATGGTAGTGCGTTTGCGAATAGGTTATTTACTCGTAACCTTTTTTCTATTTAATGGGAGAATCTCTTAAGTAGATAATATAAGAAATTGTATAATTTAAGAAACTGTATTGACAACGAAGAAAGTGTTTTTTTCAAAATAATGACTGTTTTTGCACTAGATAAATTTAAAACTACTATAAGATAATTTAGAATCGAAGTTTTAAAGGAAAGTCAGATGATTATTATAATATAGAAAATAGTATACGTCGTGATTGGCGCGCACAGTCAGAGATAAGAGTTCTGTCTTAATATGATTGCCTTCCAACCTATTCTACTCTCTCTCTCTCTCTCTCTCTCTCTCTCTCTCTCTCTCTCTCTCTCTCTCATTGATTTTATCAAGTTGTAGAGCTGTCTGCAAATTTTGCCAGTAGAATTGACATTATTTTCCCTTAGTAAAAGGACGTTGGGGCTTATTTTCATATTTTCAGGTGATTAAACTTTGTGTCTGAATATCGTTAATGACATTGCCAGTTGAGTAGCCAGCTATTGTTTTGATAGCGTTAAAATATTGTAGCTAGCACATTACATTACGAACTAAATGTTGGTGAAAATTGTTTTTCATGCTAGTATTAACCCGAAAATTAAATCTAAAGTAAACTGTAATACTGAACCCTGATCGCCCGCATTCTGAAGGAAAACAGCACATAAAAGAATAAGATAATTTTTTTATAAACCACTGCATTTACTTTTTCGTGAAGGGTTTGTTTACTTATATTTTTGTTTGCTTCTCGTGTCCTGAAGCAAAGACGAATAAGCATGATTTTCATCTCATTATGCTCCATGAGTCCAAACTCGGCTATTGTACTAACATGTTTGGTGACTAAAGTCAGCTTCAAAATTTACTGTGTCTCTTTGGCTTTAAAGATTCACTCCTGGGGATCTGGATCTATGAAATGGTAAAATGTGCGCAGTGAAGTAAACATTGTGAAGACCTTGAAGTAAAATTTTAAATGCAGACAATGAAGGTTAATAAGCAAAAAACTAAAATTCTTATCGTATGTAAACAGCAAATATTTTAATAATTTACGCTGTTCTACAAACTAACTAAAGTCTTTGCCTTTTTATTAGTAAAAAAAAGTATACATGAAATTTGACGTACCGTTAGTCCTCAAAGTATCCTCATTGACACACAGAACCTTTTGTCAACGTGTCTCTAGCTGTAAAAATCATGTCTTGAACACAAGACATATTATATATCTGCCGCAAGTTTTCCTCATTTGTGAAGGATTTCTCATGAAGGTAGTTGTCTAGTTAATGGAAGAGGTGATAATCAGTTGACGCAAGGCCTGGGGAATAATACGGATGGTATAGTATCTCCCAGTCAAGTTGTGGTATGTTGTTCCTAGCCATCCATCTGCACCACATGAGGCATATGCATTGTTATGGACGAACAAGACACGATTGCGATTAACTAATTCCTGCCCCTTCTGTTTCAGTGCTTGCTACTCACACTTTAACTGCTAGGAGTACAAGTTCGCATTGATGATTTGGCTCGTTGAGAGCAGCTCATAGTCCAACACTTGTCGACTAGTCCACCAGATAGAGAACATGATCTTACGTGGGTGTAGATGTGGGTTTGTGGCGTAATTACAAGTTCTATCGGTAACAACGAATATTTGGCACGCTTGGAAGTGTCATACAGGACCTACTTTTCGTCACTGTCGAGCACTCAATCAAATATGTATACATTGCGGTGCCGAAAAAGCAATTAGAAACAAGTTGTCACGTGTTGTTGCATGTTAGCTTCCTAAAGTTTGAGAGGTAGCCATTTTCTCACCTTGTACGCTTTATCTATGCGATGCAGATCTGAGTTTCATCAGAAACCTGGAAGCGTCCAACAAGACTTTTTTAGACGCATCATATATCCTGTAATGTTTGACTTATTTTTTATTATAGTAACAGAATTCAGTTTCGTTGTTCAGTTTAGAATATTCGTTCTATTAACTACTCAAGTTATGTACAAAAAGTGCAAATTAGAACGAATATTCTTTAAGTCCATTAATATCTCGAAAGAACATTAGTTAAAACGACTTAAAAAAAAGAACCTGCAATGAACGTACATAAAACAAGTTTTGATAAATTGTATCATATCCCTCTAAGTGAGGAAATGTAATAGAGCTGGACTGAATTTCATATAAATATCAATATTTGTATACGTTCCTAAATGAAGGATGCATCAGTAGTAATCAAAATCATGTACTCTCTTATGCATACAGGAATACAGATGATGTAAACCATTTACTTGCATCTGAATGTGTCAGTTGTCATCCTATCATGTCCCACATATATTCAGTTGTGGATAGATCAGTTGATACTGTCAGCTAGAGCTGCTGCAGTGTATGTAGAGTAGCACGGACATCGTGTAGAGAAACATTATCTCATTAGAGCAGTACAAAGATTTCATGTTTCAGGAATGACAGTAGAATTCACAGCGATCGAGGGTTTTTAACACAGGACTCCACAGCATTGGTCTAGGATTTAGACCTGTGTATGTTAGGCGAATACAGTTAAAAAGATGTCACTCCCAAAGTTTTAATTCACACATGCAAATAATCATCATTTACATTATGAGACAATCTGCTCTTATCACTGAACATTCTACAGTGATATTAACTCCTCTAGTGATACCACCGGTGGTGTATATGACAGTTTTGTAACCTCATAAGAAGACTGGTTAAAGGCACGTATGACCGTTGCGCCACCTGTAAGCAAACAATTTAAAGCAGCATGTGTTGATACTCACTCCTGGGATCTTATTTATTCTGATCCCTTTAAGAGATACCGTGCCATGCTGCTCTTACAATCTATTGATCTTATTTGTTCTAAACCTGATTTTCTGGCGCAGAAATGTTCCTCTGAACACTGTTACCAGCTTTGAAGTTTGACAGACGCGTCACGTCCAACCTTCAAAGGACTATCCAGTCTCTTGAAAAGTCACAATGTAACCTCTGACAAACAGCTGCAATTGCGTGTATAAGTTGCAGTATAGATGCTTACACTGGACTCTTTGACAATACTGAACGCATGCATCCCCGTCTAAATTTCCAACATATGTAGTACACTGATATCAGTGTCACTATTTTATAAGTTGGAAACTTTGGTTTCATGGTTGAGAACTTTGAAAAATTATCATAATAACTGCAAAGGAAAAAAGCCATCCTCATTCATGGTGATTTCATTTTATTTTCTCTCAGTGTATTAAGAATATAATTTACGTATTTATCTAAGTGCTACATTTAATCCTGTCTCCTAATTTTGAACTTGTGGTCGTTGCAGCTAACAGGAAGTGTTTTCTTTTTTTTTCATTATTTCTGTAAACTTAAAAAGTTATTCCAGCAAATGACAAGGGACGAAAATTGTGATAAAAGTCATATCTTTTAAGATTAAGCCTATTTTAACGGTTTAATCTGGAAAGGCAAAAAAGGTAAAACGATAATTGAAAATAATAAAATTCAGTGGGAAAAAAAGATTTCCATTGAGTGTTCGAGTAAAAAAAAATACCGTGGGTAACGATAAAAAAGAACTTTGCTAAATTTTAATTATAAACTACCATCATTGTTTTGGTTTTCTTCTACAACCGGAATTCACGATAGAATCATTAACGTGAATGAACATTTTGACGGATTTATTTCATAAATCGCTTTTATGTTATAAAAGATAACATAGTAAAACTTCAAGATATAGAAATGAAGAGAAAAAGTAATTTCAATAGTAAGAAAGACAATTGTGGGGAATAGAAATTGGTTTAATAGATTTTAAAAACGTTTGCATTTACAAAAAAGGAATATTACAATTTCAGTGAAAAATGTTCTCGGCGAAGACCTGTACATTCACTTGGCTCATACAACAACAATGTATTTGCATCGTTGAAATTATCATGAATAACAAGAAGCATTACAAAGTAGTTAACACAACATAATTATAATTGTGAATCTACCATTTCTTCTTTCAAGTTTTGAATACTTTTTAGAAATGCTTTTCTCTTTTGTAGGACGAATAATTTTTATTTAATTTCTGACGCATTTTTTTTACTAAACGATACTGATAAGGATGCGATTGCTGCGTTACTAAGTTCAATAGAATGTATGCATCCACAGATAATCGAATAATTTTATTGGCAGTACGGAACGACTCTGAAAATATGGAAACAGCTTGTTAATAGAGAAATTTCTTTTTATTATTCAGTTTGTTTTACGGAGAGTATAGACTGCTCAATAATAGAATTTCCTTTTTGTGTTCAGTCGTCTTTGTATGTTAAAGACGCAACTGTGTAAACAAACAAAAATGTATAGGAATTGCAAGCTGTGTAATTTTTTTATGTACCTGTGCATTTCGCGTATTTACTTACTCAATATCCTTAAGATAAGTCGGTTGAGGACACAAATCCGTCACGCAGTTTTACACATTGAATCATTAATAATTTCTAGATCCACTGACAATAATTTTTGTCACAACTCTTTATAACCCGATGCAAGTATGAAAGAACATCATGTGTATTAAATAAAAAGATAAAAAAGGAGATTTTAGTTACCCGTTAAGCTATTAATTTAATAGTAGTAGGAAAAATTATGTAATTTCAAATTATACTAACAAATATCTGTTTTTAATCACATATATTGAATAAAGTTGCTATTTCTGGTTATTTTAATTTTCTTTCATAAATTTTTTTTCTTTGTGGTCGTTTTACAGTTAAAAAGACATCCGTGAAAGATCCCAGACATTTTTTATAAGAAGACGCTTGAAAATTAAGCTTAACTTTCAAAAGGTAGGCGAATATCAAACAAATATAAGTCTTGACTTGTGAATGAAATAGTTTTTTTTCTTTCTTACCAATGCCAGTGGTTTGATTCGAGCCTAGGTAATCAACAGGATGCCTAATCATATTTGTTTTTTTAATTTTCACATGGACAATGAAGTTACTACAATATTCTTTCGATCCCCTCCATTTAATCCTATTTGACGTCATTGCAATTTTAATGTACTGCGTCTAGATTAATAGATATTGAGATTTTGTTGGAGATACGGCAAAAATGTTTTGAATAATAACGCAAATTTTCAAATGATTACAAAAATCGAGAATCTGAAATTTCAGTTCCATCAATCTTCTTTTATGCGATTGGCCCTTTAGGACCCAATCGATCATTGCCCTCCATCTCTCTCTGCCCCTTGTCGCTCTTAATACCCTTTATCCTGTTATTCCATTCCCCGCTCAGTAATGTTGTGCGATGCTTTCCCTTGTCTCTCTTCTCCTCTTTCCGTCCCGTGGGTATCAGGTTCTCCAAGCCCTTCGTCCTCATTACATGTCCCAAAAACTTCAACTTCTTTTCCTGATGTAATGTATCAACTTCCTTTTTGTGTCCACCCTCACCTAATCCTAGCCGTTGCTTGCGTGCTCTATCCTTAACATCCTTCTGTAGAACCACATTACGGTTGCTTACCTTTATCTTTGATGAAATTGACCAGCATTCACTGTCGTATTGAAGGACAAACATCACATAACAACCAAGTACTCTCTCCTTCGTTTCCATCGAAATAATCCTGTCTCTTAACACTCTCAACCAAATTGAACTGAATTAGTAAGTATGAACTTGTGGATGTAGAGCAGAACCGCTTACTATAAAGTTATCATTTTCCAAACTTTGAAAAATGTGTATCAAACTGATTAAAGGTTTAAATTAAAATCTGTTTTAATATTATACAAATATTTTTATGGTTTTTATGAAAGATTTAAATGTAGTTTGCTCATAATTCATTGCATTATCAATCAGGTGGCGAAAAGACTAAAGCTGCCAAGCAAAAATATTGATAGGAGCAATTAACATCAAAATACGTATTTAGATTAGATATCGATTTACACAATCATTTTTTTCGGTGTAAGTCTAAAATTAATGAAGAAATCGTGACACGGTTACTCTTTTAGTGACAGAATATTAACAAAAGCATTTTTCAACTACACATTATTTTATGGATTTTAAAGGTAAAAATGTCTGAAGACGACTAATTTTACTCACATATATAAAGTGGGCACTGAAAAGGTCTCAACCAGACCAAGAAGCCTTTGCCTACAAAAATCTGATAGTTGATCAATTGGTCAGATTTTGAAAAGTCGATCAAACCGAGAACTTTTCAGTATTATCTCTTAAATTACGATTGATAAAGGACGGATATGAAATTTATTGCTGTAGAAATATTTTTGATTTAAATTAATTTCATTCGCAATATTGTTTAAAAATGGGCGTGGATTTGAAATGAGTGATATGTTTGAATTTAGCTCTTGGATGCATTTGAAGCATCTGCATTTTTACAGGCGTAAAGCCTTAACTGAAAACATTTATTGAAAAAAACCAAAAATAAATGATTGCTTTCTCGAACGATTATTACTGTTGTGTATAATTGTTTATGACCGTTTTTTTTCTTCTAGATAGACTAAACTGGTAAGCAGTTAGACGGAAAAGTCATCAAACAAAATTACAAAATGGCTAGATTGTAACCATCAGTAACTGGAATCTAGAGGCTGATTCATGTTCCATCATTAACCACACGTCTTTTTACTTGCAACATTTATAATTTGTAATTGTATGCATCACCATCGTCTATTACGGTTCTGATTGTTCTCGTAATATCTTTTATAAATTTTATGCATATTAATTGTTTACTAATTATTTATTAATCTCGACTTAGGTGTATGCAAGACCTCAAAAGACTTGTGAAGATTGAACAAATTCTACAGGCAAATAATTTTGTATTATATCTCCCATAAATATTATATCTCCCATAAATTTCTTCATCTAAATTCTAATTACATTTCCAAATAGTGAGTGCCGTAACATATATGATAAATATAAAAATATTAACAAAAAATCATGATTTCTGGATAAGAATACCGATTGTACACTTATACTGAAACCGTTCTCCGAATTATTTACTTTTACTGTCTTTTTACACACACGTAAACGTATTTTTAGCTGTGTGTGTATATGAATAAATGTTTTTGTTTGTGTGTGCGTGTGAGAGAGATATTTGTGTTTCATGTCATTCATACTGCCATAGAAGCATGAGAGATTTTAAAGGTTAAGCATTAAAGTAGTATCGTTCACGAGTCCTTTCATCTGGTGACTGAAGTATTGATGAAGATGACTAAAGGCCATAAGCCATGTGCATTACTGGTTAAGAAATATTTATTACCGTGCATCAGTTTCTTTTCAGCAGTCTGTTTCGTACGTATAATAGTCAAAATACGCCCAACAAATAAATGTCCCCGTACGCACATATTTTGAAACAGGTGAACGTATGTTTTGAAAGTTTAAAATAAAGAAAACTCATTAACTTTCATTCTATTGACTAGAATGAAAAATAAAACATCAGAAATGCCTCCGAAACATTTATTATTATTACATTATTTCGGTAGTTCTAACATGAATATCATGTTTGTAAGATGATTATGTTTTACAAATAGTGAGTTACTTCTAATTTAAATGATGAAAATCATTCTCAAAATACTGTACTATTACATCTTTTGTAAAATGACATGTAAAATGCTTCATTATTCGATTTTAAATCAAGCTAGAAAACGAATGTATTGCGAAGGTTACTTATTAGCAACAGCAGAAATTAATTACTGACAAGCTTAATTGAAGAAATCAATTACCAACAATGAAAATTTTAACTGAAGCAAATTTTACTTTTATTGTAAATATTTGAAACAGATCACTTTTTACTTTTTACTTATTTATCAAATATTTTAGATTTCGCTCTCATGCTTGAAAAATATGAATATTTTTAAAGGTTTGTATTTCGGCACTGCTGACATGTTTTGTCTAAGCACAGCTTGTGCGAAAAAGTTTGTTCTCTTCTACTATTAATAGAAATTCCAACTTCAATTGTCCTATATAATTTTATCGGCTATTCTTTTTATTTCTCTTTTGAAATCGCCATGAATTATTTTTCATTTTAATATGTCATTTTGTCAGTTCTCCTACAATCAATCTCTTGAGGTAGTTTCTCATTAGTTTGTATGCGACCTTCTCAAAGTGGGCAAAATCTTCAAAACTACTTTAATTATCTTTCTTCATCTAAATTCTAATTACATTTCCAAACCTCCGTTTGTTCTTCCAGGATCGTCTTTATTTATCCTTTTTCTCATCCTGTTTAATCCAATGGACTTTTAATATATTTTTGCGTTCTTTTCTGCTAATTATCTTTAAGATTTCATTGTTACATAGAAGATTTTGTTCTGATAGTTTTTGGTATACCATCAATATTGCTTATTTCTGTTGTGGACCCGGTTAAGAGTCCGGCAAGAAGTAATACAACCACAACCAAAATAGAAAATAAGGATATATATATATTAAACACAGCAAAATACAATACGTGGAACGCTGTTCGTAGAACGAGATAAATATGGGTTAGGTAGGAATACTAGAACTGAGACTCGCAATGGTCGCACGGTAGCAGTCTTGGCTATCTCTGCATATAGCCCTTCTGCTGCTGCTTATCTGCTTTATGCTGATCTGCTCTCACCTCTTGTGAGGGGAAGTATATGTAGTTGTAGAAAGAGTTTAATCCGTTGTATGGGTGATGCCACCAGGACAATTTCTCTATTCCGAATTTTATTCTTAGTTAAAATCCTAGCTACTTGCAATTAAGATTTATTTTGGGCTAATGTTTTCAAAACATTTTTATTTTGGGAAATCGTTTTAGATAATTTATATGCGAGGATTACTGAAACGTTTTAGAACCGACTAAGAAACCCTTCCAAAAGCAAAATTAGGGTGGTGTTCAGGTTTTGAAAAATGTCGAGCCACAACTTCATAAATCAGATGGTTAATTTTTCTGGTGTTTTAGTCTTAGTTTCTTTCGATCAGTTGGGAGCATTGGAAGTATTCTCAATCCAAGTCAATCAAGCTTGATTCCTGTTCAGTCTTATCTCTATGAAATGTTTTTGTATGGTCTCCCGACGTGCTTTGATGAGTCGTCTTCTCTTTCTTTGCCCACTTTCTGGTTTCTTGAAGTTATACTCACTTTTACAATTCTGAAAGATTGATGGGAAGAGAAATAGTTGGGATAAGGAATGATCTTGTTTTTTTCCTTTTGGCCATAGTTAAGAGACTATTTACCTGTATTCAGCTCAACCTCATTTCCATCCTTGTACTGGCCATATTTTATCATATACTCGACAAATTATAGAATATTCAAACATTTCAAGATTCAAACGCTGGAGCATCATATTATGGCCTTTGTGACAATATATCTTACATCGCTAGATCTGTATTTCTTCTTTTTGCGCCTTTCATATTTCTTATAAATACTAATTTGTACCTTCAGTTCATTTTCGGGGTTATCTTTGGCTCTTCATCTTTTTAAGGCGAAATAAATTTTCTCCTCAAGTTGTCTTATTGGGATCACATCAAAAACGCACATATGTCTGTAAATATTTTCAATTGTTTCTTTTGCAACTTCTTTTTGGCATCGGTGTCATTCTTTACATCTTCAAGTATTTGGCCATTTGTTCAGTTTCACTATAAAAATGTATATTTTCAAAGCATAAATCTTGAATTTCCAGCTTGTACTTTCATTAAAGTTCTCTGTAAATATATAGTTAATCTGTCCCTCATCAGGTCTATTGAATCCCTTTTATATGTTCGTCAGTTAGTCTGTATTTCTGTTACGATCATTAAGGATTACTATAACCTTCTCTAGACAATTTTACTTATATCCATGTTCGTTTTATTGTTTCATCAATAACGTCTATATTCGCTTGTAAAAATTTTCTTTATTTTCCTTTATTCTTGAATATCCTCAATATTATAATAATTTTGTGCCGTTATATGTTAAGTATACCTACTTTCGCTAAAATGTTTTCATTTATTTATTTGCAGCAGTTCGTTCAGTTTGAATTGATTTATATTTGTTTCAATTATTGTTGGAAATAATCATTTCTTCGAGATTTTTAGTATTTTTATTCTGATGTATTAGTTTTTAATTTCTTATTAGAATTTCACTTTTCATCCTAATTTGACATTTATGTGTTTTTTCTTATTTATTTACTCTTGGAGATATCCAATTTTTCTGCTACTAACCTTATTTTGCATGTGTTATATGTTTCAGTTATATGTTCCCGTTCTGTATATTGCAGTAGTTTATAAGACTATTCAGTTTCAGTTCTATATTGCACATATTACACAAAGGTGGAAATAGCCAACTATTCGAACATTATTTATTTTGTTTTCATACTATTCTTCGACGACGAATCTTACTGGGGATATATTAAATATTTCTATCAGCTATTTTCTATTCCTCATATATTTTTGACTGAATGTAGAATGTTTTCTTTTATTTATATAATTTTTCATATTTCAGTTTTCAAGATCAGTTTAAATCGAAAACGTATTCTGTAGCTATCACGTTTCATAATTTTAGTATTTCCTTCCTGTAAACTTTTTAAATAGCCTGCCAAAGATAATAATATAACTCAAGATTTAACACCCGGGCTCCACGAGTCAACTCCTGGATGGGGTCAGATTCTGGTCACGACGGCACCACCTATAACACTCTTGCCCCTCGGGCATTTTCCCACTGGTCAACGTGCACCAGACCTAACTCTTCCACTCTGGTTCCTCAACCTTCGGCGTCTTTCTCTTCGAATTGAGGTATCTATTCGGTCTTAACCTAACTCAAGTGGTTGGTCGTAGGTCACTGAGCATCCGCAGGTTAGTCAACCGGCTCACTGGTTTAAATCTGTTTCCTTCCCACGTTGTGATTATTAGATCCAGGAAGCAGACGTGTTGTTCGTTCACCGTCACTGAAGATGTAGACACGGCTAGGGAGCCTATATTAAACATTTGGAATAAAGCAAAAAGAAATAGAAAGAAAAAATGTCCGTAGAAAGCCGAACAAACAACTTTTCGATGGTTGCACTGTTAATATCTTTTATATACAAGAAAAGAATAGAAAATGAAAAAGGTTAAAGAAAGTAATTCTTTTTTTTTTTTTGGCATAACAACTCACACGTGGGATTCTAGACAGAGAGAGAGAGTGCGTGCGTGTGTGTGTGTGTGTGTGTGTGTGTGTGTGTGTGTGTGTGTGTGTGTGTGTGTGTGTGTGTGTGTGTGGTTAATTTGTTGTTAAATCGTCTCGGAAGATATATATAACTCTTTTCAACAATGTTCTTCAGACTCTTTTGGCGGAGTCAATTGTTCTTAAATAAAACGCTTGGACTATGGTCCCTTTCAAAGGTGCTGGTACAAACGACGGTTGATGTAATTCTGATATTGCCGGGCTGGTGACGAACATCAAGTTTCATATACTCAGCGGTTTTTCACTGCGACCGCTACGACGATACTTCTCTTAGTCCTTCGGGGACTATTAAATTTCAATAATCCGCTACAAATTCGGGGCGACGCTTAAACTTTTCAAAATTCATAAATCTCCTTATCGGGAAGTACTCAATCCGACCTCTTCACAAAACATCAGTTTCATATGATCATTTCATAATCTTCTTCTTCCTTTTCCTTGTCTTTTCGTCGTCATCGCACAACAAATGCAATCTGCGACTAACCTCCGTCTGAATCATCATCAACCTTACTCTAAGTGGGGAGGCAACCCGTACGCTCACACGGTTATGGTCTCCCATGTCAGCACCCCCACTACATCGAGCAGACACACGACCGTATATTCCCACAATCGTCAACCGCCTCTCTTAACTTCAGCATTACAACGTGCTTATATAGGAGACGGGCGGTTATAAACTAGGTCGCCATGCATTTAACATGAGTGTCTGTTGCTACAGCCAAAAATCATGTGACCTCCAAAGGTCTTTTTGATTAGTAATCGCTATTTCCACGTCACTTGCAAAAAATTATTTTCGTTCATTTCCACCGTTCTCTGATGACCCAAATTAAACGGCACTCAGTTTACGCTAGATTCATATTTTACCATTAGTAAAGAAATACATCTCGGTGTTTAATCTCCTCCAAAATTCTTTTTAGCAAAAATTATTATTTCTTTTACCTCCATTGTTTTCTGATGATCCAAATATAACAGCCTAACTTGTGTTTAGATCAAATTTCGCCACTGGTAAACAATTACACTGGTTTATCGCAATGTTCAATTCTATCCAAATTTTCGACCAAAAGAAAAATAATTAATATCACAACGTTTTATGAAAAGAATTATTAATATAAATTAAAAAGAAAGAATACGAATGACGTTTCGGCCGTGCTTCTTCAGGTGATAGGAATTTTGAAACTTTTAAACGTGTGCATGTGTTTGACTCTCTCTCTCTCTCTCTCTCTCTATCACACACACACACACACACACACATACACACACATACACACACATACACACACATACACACAAACACACACAAAGATCCTTTATAAATTTGATATATTTTATCAATTTTCGGCTTACAGTTGAAATGCAATCGGGTCACTTGGATAACTCATCAAAGAAAAATTGCTTATTCCCTATCGGCACTTTCTTTAAAAAATTAGATACATGCAACAGAATACAAATAAAAAGGAAGACAAATAACTTTTTTCATATATATATGAAATATATATATATATATATATATATATATATATATATATATATATATATATATATATATATACATATATATATATATAATTAATAGTTAGTAATGGAAGTATATTCCACGGTTAGATATTTACTTTAAAAAGCGCTCAATACACAAGTAGCCCATAAATATATGGTAATAATAATAATAATAATGATAATAATAATAATAATAATAATAATAATAATAATAATAATAATAATAATAATCCTAGTACTGCTTGGATAGATTTTCGTTTGGCATTCGATAATGTACCACATTCATGGATTTTAAAGACTTTAAATATATACAAGATATCACCCGTCATCATCAATTTAATCAAACAGTGCATGTTGATATGAAAAACAACCCTTTACTTCAATCATATAAATGGAACCTATAAGTCTGGTGAAATAAACATCAAAAGAGATATATTTCAGGGTGATTCTTTGTTTCCCTTACAATTCTGCATATCATTAATAGCACTAACCAGTCAACTTAACAAGACAGAATGTGGTTATAAAATAGTCCAAAAGAAAATAAGCCATCTATTTTACATGGATGACTTAAAGTTGTATGATAAGAATGATGATGAGCTGGAAGGTCTTCTGCGAACTGTAAAATGCTTCAGAGAAGATACAGGAATGAAATAATGAATAAATGTGCTAAAGCTACATTTTTACTTGGTTCACTACAACAAACATCCTCAATTAGCTTAGACACTGCTGTAACAATAAAAGAATTAAAGCCAGAAGAAGCTTATAAATACCTAGGTGTAAATGAGAGTGAAACAATTCATCATAAAAAAATGAAAGAAATAGTGCGTAAAGAGTACTATAGAAGGCTACGACTAATATTAAAAACTGAATTGATTCTCAGAACAGAATTATGGCCATTAATAGCCTTGCCATCCCAGTTGTCCAATATAGTTTCAACATCTTAAACTGGACTCTAAACGGCATCAAGCGATTGGATTCTAAAACAAGAAAGCTTCTTTCTAAGCATAAGATGCATCATCCAAAGGCTGATGTAGAACGTCTATACATACCACATAAAGAAGGTAGAAGATGTCTTATTCAGCTAGAATTGTCATTCAAGACAACAACTATTGGCTTACTAACATACATAGAAACAACAATGGGCTGGATGATACAATTAGCCAAGCAACATGAAGAAAGAAAGAAAAAATATTCAATAATAAAAGAAGGCAGAAAATACAAACAAGATTTACATTTAGTAGATTCTAGAAAAGCAAAACAGAAGCCAAGAACCAACTATTGCGGAAAAAATATGAAAATGAAAGCCAAAGATAAAGCTTTTGAACAGATGAAACAACGCTGGCAAGACAAACCTCTGCATGACCAATATCCAGAACGTGCCAATAAATCCAATGTTGATAAAGTTAATATTCCTCGATAGTTACGTGCATGTGGATTAAAGTCTGAAACTGAATGCTTTATTCTTGCAGCACAAGACCAAATTCTTTTCACGAGAAACTTTCAGGCAAATATTTTACATAATAATGTGGATCCAAAATGCAAGTTCAGTGATAAACACCAAGAAACAATAGACCATCTAATCTCAGGTTGTTCTGTACTTGCCCCAAATGAATATAAAAATCGTCACGATAGAGTGGGGCAATATTTACATTGGACAATGTGCAAACACTATGGAAAATCTGTAAACAAACACTGGTATTCACATCACCCAGCACCGGTTACAGAAATAGAAGATGTCACCATTCAATGGGATTACACCATCTACACAAACAGAAAAATTGAAGCAAATAGGCCGGACATTATTGTTAAAAACCAGAAAGAAAAAACTTGTTTATTAACTGATATGGCTTGTCCAGCAGATTGTAACATAGCAACCAAGAAATTCGAAAAACTGTCAAAATATAGACCTAGAAATTGAAATAAAAAAATGTGGAAATTGAAAAGAAGAGTCGTGCCAGTGATAGTAGGTGAACTTGGAATGATAAAAAAATGGAACAAAACAACACATTGAAAGAATCCCTCGAAACCCCCAGCTTAAGAAATATTTTAAAAAATTGTCTTATTAAGTACAGCCCACACACTAAGGAAAACTTTGTCTATGTAACGCTAGGGGGTATGATAGGGGAGATAGAAAAAACATGAAATGGAGCCATAACAACACTACCTTACGTCTTCCTGCAGACTTGGTTGGTAGTGTGACCATAGCAGAAATCGAAATATGATAAAAAATGACATAATAATTCTAATAATTACCATATATATATATATATATATATATATATATTCGTATGTGTGTGTTTTCAATAATTTGCTACGCATATAGAGGAAAATTACTCAATATGGGAGATATTATAGTCAGTGTGGACATAGAAATCAATACTGTATTGTGACTGTTAGTTTCACGCTTCAATAAAAATTGTGGGTGCGGATTGTGAAAGCTCAAAAGGAGGGTGGAAAAACGCCCATTTTCATTTTTGTTTTTTAGGAATAATGCTGAAATTTATTTAAAGACATGTCGTCTAGATTGATTTATATAGAGACTCTCTAGCATTGAATAATTTCATTTATATTGCTATCCTTTATCTCCCATACAGTCTTGAAGATCGACTCCGTCTCATAACTTAAATCACACAAAAAAATATTTTATCAGTTTTATCTAAATTATTACTAGAATGGAACAATGACAAAAACGTATATGAATATTGGTTCTTCTTTTTAGTCTGTCTCTCTAATTTATAATTTCTTGGTTGTGCGACAAATATAATGTACAATGTGTTAAATTAAATTTTTATGGATATTTAAATAGCGGAAATAATTAGAAACAAAATTTGGATAATAAATTGTGAATTTGATAAAAAAAAGAAGTGATTTTCTGAATTAAGCAATGAGTAAAAGCAACAACAATAATTCGGTGTTCGGCTCCAGTTTTAATGAACTCCATATCTCAAAGTCTTTTCAACGATTTATATTATGAATACATAAAATATCTTTCTAATACAATTGAGACACACATGGCTTCTTGAGGCGTATCTAAGAAACAGAGAGGAAGATATTGAGAATGAGAAAGAAAGGTAACATTAAGAATGGTGGAAATATTTTGATGAGCTGTTTATTCATGCTATTTAAGAAACATTTTTTCATTCATACGTTACAAGAGATAGCAAAGAATAAATCTCTTGGCAAATGTCCCGAGTGGTTTTAAACATAGTCAATAAATCGTTAAAAGAACTGTTATATAACTTCTTCTTCAAAATATATGCATTTCATTATAAACAGTAATTAATTTTTGCTTTAGAACTTAGGTTTCATTATAAAAGAAGTAAATATGGGAAAAGTAGACAAAATGTTTTCAATATTAATTCATTATACGCAACATATTGCAAGTTTTTCAGTAAGTGCGCATGCGTATATGCATCTGTCTTAGTAGACTTGTGCATGAAGGTTCCTATGTTTCTGAATGTGTATACAAAGAGGTCCAACTGTGAAATTCGTTTTTTTTAATTTTGCTATGCAGGTCTCAGTTAGTGAAGTACCATACGTAATACATGTTTGGACGATCGTGTCTCTTTCGATCCATGACTGACTAGATGAAAATTGTTTTACTTGTTTACATCACTGTCGTCATACCTGTAATGAGTAATCACTACTGTCGTGTGTAAAGGACAAAACTAATCGCTAATGTGTGTAGAAGGTCAAACAAATTGCTAATGTCGAGTGTAGAAGGCCAAACTAATCCCTAATATCATCTGTAGAAAGTCTATACTAATCGATAATGTCTTGTAAAGAGGACAAATCTAATTACTTATGCAATATATAGAGGGTAAAAATAATCAATCTAGAAGGCAAAACTAATTAATAATGTCGTGTGTAGAGGGGAAAGTAATATCTAATTTCTTGTGTAGTAAGCAAAACTAATCAATAATCCTTCATGATGAGAGCAAAATAATACATTAATGGCGTGTAAATGCAAATGCTTGTCATTAATACCGTCTGTAGAGAAGAAAATTAATCGTTAATGTTGATGTAGAGGGCAAAATAAGTCAATAATGTCATGCGTAGAAGGGAAAACTAATCACTAATGCTGCGTTTTGAGGAGATTTTAATTTGTGAAAATAAGTTTGTCTTTTCTTAGCAAACATAGTATAAATTCTATTCTCTATGCGTCTTGTGAAATATTCAAGTAAATTAGAAAAATATCTATTTTTAATGATAAATAGTTTTAATTTATTTTAAAAGGAAGATGATCATTTCGTGCAATTTAACAAAGCAAATATTTTCTCATTTTCTAATGATATTTTCTTCAAAAATAAAATTTAAAAATATGTCAAAAAATGTTTTTTGTCATATGATTTCAAAGAAAAAACAGAATAAATGAGAATTAAAAAGCACATTAGATGCCTTGGGCAAATTACAGAAATCGATACATTAAAAACCTATCACAACGAACTGAAATCACATGACAGAAATAAAAGGAAAACTATTCAATTCACTTAAAAAAATGAAAACATCTTTCATGCCCTAGAGAACAACAAAAAAGAGAAATATATATTTCAGGTATAAAAAGAATTTTTTTGATCATTGTTTAGAAGACAGATGGTATATATAGTATTTTATCAAATGTTAAAACATAATAAATTACTTATTTAAAAATATTTATTTAAAATTTTAGCATTCAACTACATGAGTTTTATAAGCGAAAAATTTTTATGAATAAAAATAATTTCAGAATAGAAACTGCAATAATTACAGGTAAGAACAGGCAAACATCATTAGCTGAAAAATCTTAATGAAAAAGTTAAAATTCTTAATGCTATTAAATTACATGATATTTTCATATTTTCTTCGACTGGTAAACTAACTTTTATAAAATGTTTGGTTGAGATGAGATTGCAGTCGTTGAAAAAACAAACAGTCGCAGAAACCCTCTACTGATAGGAAAATAATTTAAAAAATGAGTAAAACGAAGATAAAAATATTCTTTTTTCCCCTTGTATGTGCCTCGTCCTTTCAGGGCGTAAGTAATCATGGCCTTCCACGTCTCACTATGTCCTAGAAACTTTAGCTGTCTTTTTCTGATGCTCAGTATTAATTTCCTTTTCGTTTCCATCTTTTCCAAAACCTCATCATTGCTCACATACTCGATCCATGATATCCGCAGCGTCCTTCCGTAGAACCACATTTCAGTTACTTCAGGTTTTTCCTTCTTCTTCGATGATATTGTTCAGCATTCACTGCCATATTGAAGAATTGACATCACATAGCAATCCTTCTCTTCTTTGTTTCTAGTGAAATTGTTGCTGTCTCTTAATACTCTACTCAGCTTCTGGAATGCGTCCTTCGCTATGCCAATTCACTTTCGGATCTCTGTGTCATACTTTCCGTCTTCTGTTAGAATACTGCCTAGGTATTTAGATTTTTGGACCTGCTTGATTTTAGTATCCCCCACCTGTATTTGGCATTTCGGGCTGCTCTTTTTGCTGACGACCATACATTCGGTTTTCTTGCAGTTTATTTGTAGTCCTTTTGTTGTCACTCTCTTCAGCTACCTTCTGTAGGAGGTCTTGTAGCTTCCTTTCCGTGTCTGCTAAAAGCACTGTATCATCTGCGTATCTTATGTTGTTCAAATTGTGGCCCCCATGAAGAATCATGACATAACTTCTAGGGTCCTCAGAATAGTCTCGCTGTACAAGTTGAATAAATCTGGTGAAAAGACACATCCTGTTCTTGTCCTATCTCCGACCTGATTCTGCTTCGCTTTCTATTCATCAGGATTTGGATGATGAGTTTTGTTATGGGGCTCATCAAACTGATTGTTCGGTGGAGATCGCACTCGTTTTCATCTGGCTTCTTAGACAGTGCAATGAAAACTAACCTGCTTAGGTCGTCCGGTATTATACCACTGTTCTAAATTTCATTTATTATTTCTGTAATTTTCTCTACGCCTAATTCGTCCAGGGATGTCAGCTCACTTTCTCTAAAAATTGACGGATAGTAAAAAGAGCCAAATAAACAAAGCCATAGTTCAACCAGTTGGCAACTATGAGGCTACACTTTGGTCTGAGCTACGCTCTTGCTAGTTTGTATTTTCATTGACGACATATAGTAATAATTATTTTGGCATTTTTTAAGCTTTTCTCTTCAATACAAATCTCCTCATGATAAATAGAAAAGAAACTGTTGAAGTTGAAGTGGCGGTTACATTTAACTATTTCAACGGTAAGAGAGTGAGACCTAGATGCCTATTTAGTAGCACACTTAAATTTATGTGAATAGGGCACCAGGGAAAAAAGCTTTTCAGAGCAGTTGTCATGAAAATATTTGTAGAGAAACAGACAAATGCTACGCCACGGGGGTGAAAAAGTGAGTGAGGTCGACATACCAAGTCAGGATTGATTACATTGCGGATCCTTTTATCTGCAACTTTGAGATGAATAGCAGAAAAACCCGACCGGATATAACAACAGTATTGAATGCATGGACGAAAGGTAGATTTATATATGTGCAAGATCAATTCTGACAAGAAAACTTTCTGGTCCCAAGCAGATACCCAAACTTCCTTACAGTAGATTTCACTATAGATCTGATATATTAATTCCACTTCAGGTCGGTTGAAAAATACAGGCCGAAGAGGCGTAGTATTTTTCTCACAAGTAGATTTGCATCAGCCATGTTGATAGCCGACAGGAAAGTTTGCCTATGGTGGTTAAAGGAGAGCAGTTTTATTTTAGAGGCAAATCATTTCTTACCACAGTTAAACATTGATTTGAAATCCATTTCAATAACAACAGCTAAATTTACTTTGTCAGCCCTGGCAGATTTTCTATTGAGACGGGGTAAATGGTGATGTCATCAGCATAGATGTCTACTTGGGACTGATGACATCAAAAGAATCATTGATGAAGGCCAGAAGCAGCGTAGAACGTAGAACAGAGACTTGAGAGACACCCGTGTTCGTGTGAAAAAATCATTTTACAATTCCATAGGAGCGATTGGATTTAACCAATCAATCGTTCAGAAATACCGTAGTTCTGAAGCTTGCACAGAAGGCCAGCATGCCAAATCTTGTCAAATGCTTTCGAGATATCTAGAGCAATATTTCGAGCTCCACCATTATTATCAAGAGCCTGATATACATATTCAGTGATGGCCATTAGCAAATAAGCGGTAGACCTGGCGAGTGAAAACTATATTTTTTCAAGCAGTAGTTTGTGAGAGGTGATTGATCAGCATTGATTAGAGCCTCGAATACTTTGCCGAAATGCGGTAAGAGGCATAAGGGCAATAGTTACAGGGGTCAGAGGGTTCACCAGAGTTCTTAAAAACAGGAACTACAGATGAGGACTTCCAACAAACAGGAAGAATTAAGGCAATAATGGGAGAGTTTGGAGAGGAGTGGAGCCAGATCAGGGGCACACTTCTTTAAGAAAATGACTGTGATTCCATCATCACTGCTTGTATTATGGGAGTAATTTAAAAATGATATCCAAAGCCAAAGACGGGATTATGCAGATATAACTCAGCTGAACCTCTGTTCTAGATGGGAATAGGGTTTTGGGTACTCCAGGCGGTTCAAGTCAAGTGTGAGGTTGGAAGAGAATGTGAGGACTTAAAATTGGTTGAACAGAAACAGGAAGAGATTGGGGACTTACTGTTGGTCATCACACTCTTTCAGAGTCGCAAGTAACCTATAGAACATTTCTTACTATACGTTGTTTGACTCTATCAGCTTAAGATACGCTTGCATTTATTACGAAAAGAGACAAATTGACGTCTATTGTAATCTGACGTGTTACTACGGTGCAATCAAAAGTGATTTCCGTGGGCAATAGCAATCGAGTATACAAGTGAGAACCAAGGAGATGAACGTGATTTAATTTGGGATTCCCTTGCTGGAATGAAAGCATCGATGCCGGATTTCAACGAGAAGGAGACCTCAGTGGCTCGGTCATAAACAGGGAGAATTTAGGAAGCTATCAATTTTTCAGTATCATGTCAATTTACAGCGTTTGTATGCATAGTGCAGATTTATCAACATCTAACCATTAAAATTATTATATACTCTTGTAATCAACGACCTAATTGTAAGTAACAAGATGATTTCAATTAATATTATATTTCTGCATAGATTCACAATTCTAGTAGGAATAATTTTCTTTAGTTACTTTCAGGTTATAAACAGTTACATGAGTATGCTCAGTTTTTAAAACAATACCATATTCTAAAATTTTATTGGGATATATTTATAAAATAAAATGCACATTATTCGGACTATTGTCCTCATCTTTGTTGTTATTTGTACGAGGTTTGGCCTTTGTACGCTCCGGCCTTCTGCAGGTGCTAGAAATTTCGAAACAAACCTTTTATTACAATCACTGGTGTATAACATTCTCATTTTTTGTGCGAAGCCTCTTTGGTAGTCATGAGTTATCTCTCTATAAACCGACTCTCTAAGTTACTTGTTCACCACTGCTGTAGCCTGGTAGTGATCACACAACTCTTTGGCTCAAATCACTGGAAGTAACCAACGTTTTATCCACTGGACCATGAGTCTTTAAGGTCAAAAACAACTGAATTTTCAGTAACCATTTTTTACTAGAGTTCATATTGCAATTTTTTATGTCAGTGGTTTTCTCTAGTTTTATTTACCAGAGCTCATATTGCAATTTTAAAGTAACACTATATTTTGCATGCAAGAAATATAACACTGTTTTCGCCGGCAACGGAAAGGAAGAAATTGTTATCAGTTGTATTATTAGTTGTGCAGAGTAACTGTTGCCGATCGGGCGGAAGAAACTGTGTTGGTTCGTAATTTTTATAAATCGAAAAGAACTAACTGGAAAAAAAGTTGTTTGTTCTAATATGAACGCAGGAAATAAATTTATTATGTTTCAGTATTAGAAAAGGAAAATAAGAGATTGCAAACCCAAAGCCAAAAATATGAACGAAATCATATTTTGCGGGTCTGCTATTGATAACCAGCCGGGTCAAATGAGGTTAATTTTGATAAGCGAAAACAGCATGACTAAGAGAAATACAATTGATGTCTGAGCTACACAGCCGATAAAAGTGAGAATTTAACAAAACATAGTTTTGATTGCCGAAAAAGATTGTCATAAATAAAGGAAATATTTGATAAGTGCAAAAGGTTAAAATCTGGCTATGAGAATAAAGTGAAATTTAAATTTCACTGGGAAAGGATTTATAAACCTAAAAGCTAGATTTGTTGTCACCAAAATAGGGCTGCTTCATTGATTGAACCTAAGGGAAGAGAAGAAAGAAAGGAGTGGCTCCGCCCCAAAAGACTTGGACGAAAATTATTTCATTGGCCAGAGACTGGATTTGCATGAACAAGTCAGTGTTCATCATTCCCCCACCAGTAAATTTAAGACAAGCATAGAAACAGAGCCTATAGGAGATCAGATCAGTTTTTCTTTTGCAGTTAAAGTTGGGTTGTTGTTGCGCTGGCCTAAGACAAAGAAAACTACTTACTGCCGCTGCCACCACACTGAGAGAAAATTCTTTGGCAGTTTCCGTAAAACTTCGGTGTGAAGTAAACAAAGACATTTTGAATCGTCTCAAACTTGAAAACTTGAAGTGAACTGACATTTTTTTTGTATGCGAGGACCTTTTTCAAAATATTTCGGGCCTCATCCAATTTAGTTTTGGTGTCATTTTTATTCACCCAATTGTGCGCGCGCGCGTCTATTCTGGTTTGACTAGGTGAAGACCAGCTACTGAATCTAATGTGTCCGTTCACATTAACACTAATGATAAATCCCGGGTCTAACTAATAGCACAACTTTTAGGCAAAATTCGACTTTATTCATCAATTTATTCATCCTTCTAGGGTGATATACTGATTCCAACGCTTCTTTCAGTACGTGATGCTTTTTTGTAGAACTATTTCTCTTGGCCTCAAAATATACCTCAGTTTCCGATTCACTTCTTTATTGGAGCCAAATCTCTTTCCCTCGAGCATTCTTTTGAAGTCTGCAAACAGCCAGTAGTCACTAGGGGCCAAATCTGGAGAATAGTGTAGGTGCAGAAGTAATTCGAAGTGCAATTCATGTAATTTTGCTATCGTTGCGATCAACTTGTGATACGGTGTCTTCTTCATTTGTGGCCGTTTTTTGGTGATTTCTTCCTTGAAACGCACCAATAATGCTGTATAATGTTTGATGGTTCTTCCTTTCTCTAGGTGATCGATGAAAAACTACCTTGCGTATCCCAAACTACAAAGGCCAAAACCATGCCTGCTGATGTGTGCGTCTTTGGTCGCTTTAAACGCTGCTATCCACTCAGCTGACTGCCGATTTTGACTCCGGAGTGAAGTAATGGATCCATATTTTATCCATTGTCACACATTTGTGGAAAAACTCTTTCTTGCTGCGTTCAATCAGTTGCAAACAACGCTCTGAATCGTTGACGCGTTGTTGTTTTTGGTCGACTGTGAGCAAACGCGGCATCCAGTTTGAATACAGCTTTCTCGTTAACAAATTTTCATGTAAAATTATAAATACACTGCTTTTTGATATGTTAAACTCTTCTGATATCTCATGCAAATTCAATTTACGATCATCTAAAACGAGTTTGAGAAATTTATGGTGTTTTCCGGGACAACTGCTGATTTTGGGAGAACTGAGAGTTCAGCATCATTTGTTTTATGTACGACCTTTTTTGAAGTCAGCATACCACCTCTTAAACGTTGTTTCTGACAATGCAGAGTCTGAATAACACTTTTCAAGACATTGCTTTGCTTGAAAAGTACTTTTCCATCAGAAAGCAATACTTGATCAATACACAAAAATCAGATTTTTCCATTGTTTTAAAAATTTTCAACAGTCGCTTCACTTATGTAACTGTAATTTGTAAACTGTGGGCCCAAATTTAGTCACGCGCTATTTGAAGGCTAGTGTTTCATAAAAATTATATGGATTTTTATTAGTGACGACATCTATATGTCAGGCACGAGACTTATTTAGTGATGTGTCGATCTTAGAAAAATCATTGAAGACAAGCATAGAAATTGGTAAGAGATTAAAGACTATTAATTACTTGAATATAATATATATATATATATATATATATATATATATATATATATATATGTGTGTGTGTGTGTGTGTGCGTGTGTGTGTGTGTGTGTGGAAATTTAAGATAGAATATGAATATACATAGAAGGAAAACCTTAGCTGAGTCGTTATTTACCTTGGCAATGCCCGTCAGAGAACGAAACGCGTGCGCTAAGATAATTTTTCTTTTTGTCTTTCTTCACATATATATATATATATATAAAATATATTTTTTTATTATTTAAAATGTTCCATTCTCCCTATATTAAAATTTCTCAAATGTGCAGACCGATAGAAGCAATACACACTATATTAGCGTTTGAAGTAATAAAATGTCTGATAAATGATACATTCATTTATTCTTTAGAAATTGTCTTGTTTACTTTTCGGATACGAAATTGAGAAAATATTAGCTTTCAGGAGAATATATGAATGAGGAAGTGCGCTTTCCTTAAAAGTGAAAATAGAGTCTTGCTTGACTTTGGCGCTGTCTGTAAAGCCCACCATCTCATATTTTTCCTTCAAAAGTGGGTGTATATTTTCTTTATTAATACCTCTAGAATGCGCAGCTTTATAGACGTAATATACACTGTTTAAAATAAACATGGAGCATATATTATAGTATCATATATAATAGCGTCTGCGGTGATAAAAGAATTCGGATTAAAATAAATCCGTAAATTCTTTAGAAGCATTTATGCATGTACACATACCTGTTCATGTGTGAGCATACTTATTCATAATTATATGAGAATTACTTTTTAACGAAAACAACAAATACCATGCTTGGTTTTGATGCTGATGACGATTAGTAGAATGTAAAAATATTTTTAACCGAAAGGTGCTTGCATTATTAATAAAAATTAAATATTTATCTGTAATTCATTTTTCGGTCGAAGAAAGTCAACATTATTTTTTCCTAATTTTTTATTAAATACTATTATATACATTGATGTGGGTCATACTATCATTGGCTAAAAATCTAGTTTGAGGATTAAAAGTAGTGGATACCATTTTCAAAGCTGTTAATGTAGGATTTGTAAACGTATATTCAACAAGTAGAAAATATCTTTGTGGTTTTTGTAGGTAAAAGGAACATATTATTCTTCTTATAATTAAGAAATATAGAATAATGAATTACTTGAAATTTACTAAAAACTTAACTGATATGTTTTGTTCATTTTATATTTGATTATATAACTTCATAAGGATGTCTTCTTCGAAGCTTACAAATTAATACTCTGTCAGTTAAAAACTAAACTGCAACTAACAGTGTAATGTTTTCTCAAATATCGAATGTTGTAAGAACACAAAACTCTATCCTGAAAGCAAAAAATAAATTTTGCCAATTTTTATTCCTTACTTTCAATTTATAACAGCTACATCATTTGAACTTATATTTCTCGCAACTAAATGGTAGTTTAGCCAAACTAAATTTTAAATGAAATCGAATTAAAACCAATAAATTAAAGATTCTACCATAGTTTAAAATTATAAAGATAGTAATACACAGTGATGTCATTTTGCTAGCTCTGTGCAGAAATACCATCTTTGAGCAAAATCCCTATTAGTCCCAGCGTGGCTTCTACCATGTGCATATTGATTTAACACACACCGAAATGAGCGAAGTGGCAGATGACATAATGACTAAAACCGGAAAGGCGTCCTAACGCTTATTTCAAGCTTACAAATCGGAAGGTACAAATGCGGTAAGATATTCCAACAGTGTGAAATGCCGAACAATTGGTCATCTTACCAATCACACAAAAGAAGATGCAATGGAGAAAGAAAATTGTTGAAAATCTCCAACTCTATCAAGAATTATTTTGAACATAAGTTAACAAAAAGAATTAAATCTTTTTTCATTGTTGTCTGTCCAAATGATCAGTAAAACAAAAAACTGTCGATTCTGCAAAAAATAAGGAAAAATCAAAATGAATTCACTAACTCGTAAATGGGTCTTTCTTGATGAGAGTATTTAATGAAATTAACATTAATCAGTTCAGAAAGGAAAGTCACTATTTCAAAAGGCGCTAACCTAAACATCAAAGAAGCAACGCTCACCTCTTAGAGATTTTAAAGACGAAAAATTATTTTGAATATGTGAATCGGTCAATAGTTTACCGTTAACAAAAGAAATAATTAATCAGCCATTTGCACAGAATTTAGAGGGAGTAGTCGGAACTAAAATGGCCAAATGTTGTACACCATTTAAACTCAGACAGCTGATTAACGAGTATCTAAAAAATCCCTTGAACATTCAGTCAGTTAAGTGCCATACGTGATACACGCTTGGGCGATCATGCCTCGAAAGAGACATGACTGACTGGGCAGAAGATTATCCCGCAGTAGGTTGCCATTGCTTTCTGCGGTAGACTGGTTGCCGACGAATGCTATAGAACCCAATCTGTCCTGCTATTTAACCCATAACTGGAAGGAAGAGACGGATTAATACCTTTCCCAAGGGTATTTGCGCGTAAGTGAATACAATGGATTACAACTGAAATTCGAACTCGGTTCCCCGGCTTCTCGTTCCGAGCCGATATCCACTGTACCACAACGCACATCCTCCTTGAACATTACGAGATGTTATAATATTTTATAAAAGAATGAGTTTGATTATTTGACATTTTCTTTCATGATAATATGGTAGGTTCATTCCTAATTAATTGTTTATGTTTTATTCAGGTTCTCTAATATTCAAACCAGAAGACAGGGTAGAGTACATTATTTCTTGTAAAATTTACTTCAATGAAAATGAAGTTTAGTCTGAAATTTAGTTTAGTGAATTCAAAAAGATATAGTTGTTGAGTGTAAGCAGAAATACCTGTGTGTTCTTATCCACATGATGATGAATAAGGGAATCGATATTTGCATGTGTGTATATGCGTATATCTAAATCTGAATATATGTCTATTCATTTAAAGATGGATAATTGTATACGGATATCTAAATATAAATCTATGCTATTGAAAACGAATTAGTGGTGTATTTCAAAATGACATAATATCGATTGGAATCAATTTTTTCAGTAAAAATCGATAAAATTGGCCATTTTGACATATTTGTAACCAGAAGTTAATTCCAATTTTTAAAAGATCCTGCAAAAACCAAATATATATTTCTGGAATGTTTTTGAGTAACATTATCAAATTTAAGATTAAATTAATCTGATTTAAAACAAATAGTACTTACTTAACGCATAAAATATTGTATACGATCATTTCTTAAACATGGGGTCTTGTTTTTCTGACACGCTGATCGATTTATTTACCGCTCAACGTATTGATATGTTAAGTATGATTAAGCAGAATTTCTAGCAGTCGATAAATTTTATATGAGCGTTTTTCCATAAGAGGTTGATGGACAACAGTGAGAACATGTGACCTTTTAATTATAATGTCAAGTATGCACACCGTACTTACAAATTCTGCAAGTTCATACACGTAAAAACAAATCAAAATTGTTTTTGAAAATACTTGGAATTGTCAGCCCCACAATATATAATGTTAGTAAATATAGTTTTATTTAATACTTCCTCTAGATTTACACCATTGTAACTGAATTTTAAAAGATTTAAAAACTTTATCCATTATTCATTCTAAAATTGTAAATTATAAAAGCAAATCTTGTAACATTTAATTTTCATCACTCATTTCTTCAGAAAGTATTGTCTTTAATGTATATTATTCATAAAAACAAAAGTTTCTATAATTAAATAATGTCTTAGTTTTGTTTCTTTTTTATTTATCAGTTTAGAACAGATTATGGAAAATAAATCAGCCATTTAAATTCTTCAAAGAATTTTGATTTTAACTAATAACTTTTGCTTTTAACTAAGTTTTGAAAAATTGTTACGCAGAACTTCTCAAGTTTCCATAAAATTAAGTAAAGGAGAAAAACACATATAAAAAATATATTTTCCAAAGATTTTCTAATAAAAAACATTTAAAAAGTAATTTCGTTAATTTGGGAATAATTCCTAAAAATTTAATTAAAATCCAACCATTATTTGATCCAATTAATGTCTCTGTCACTGCAAAAAAGAGTTTAAAATTTGCTATGCTTGTGTATTTCTTCATGTTTATAAGAGAAGATTGATCTTGCTCACAGTTAACGTGTATTTGGCTTTTACAAAAAATGTTAACGTTATTGTTTTTATCTGTATGTTCAGTATTGATATTTGTTACTTTAAAAGAAAAAACAGAAAGCACTGCGATAAAACTAGAATCCTTCTACTCCATACTTGATAGCGACAATGGTCAGTGTAAATTTCAATAAATTAGAATTATCATGGAAGATCTGAATGCCAACGTGGGTAAAGAGGAGTAAAAGGTAAGAGTTGGAAACTTCGGATTAAGAAACCGCAATGACCGAGGAGAAAAATGGTTACAATGATGCACAGCAAATGACCACTTAATAACAAAACCTGGCTTCAAGAACATACAAGACGATTATGGACATGGAGAAGCCCAAGACATGACACAAAAAAGCAAGTTGATTACATAACGATAAACAGGATATTCAAGAAAGCAGTTGTTCATTGTAAAATTTGTCTAAGTGCCAACTGCGGAAGCGACCAACTCCCGGTTGTATGCAGAAGCCTAATGCAGTACCCAGACTGCAATACAACACATTCGTAAATGACACTAACCTGCAGGAAAAGTACACGCATAGCGTGAAAAAATATACGAAGGACAAATTGGAAATGGAAACTCAAAATGGGATGAACTAATAGAAGCATTAAGACATCAGCCAACGACATCATCCCAAAAGTAAACAGAAGTAGAAGAAATCTGGATTACAGATGAGATTCTCATGATGCAAAAGAGACAGAAAATAATGCCAAAAAATGATACGGAATACAGGAAAGTACACAAGGAATTAAGGAGCAAACGCAGACAAGTAAAAGAAGAATGGCTCAACGACAAATGCGCTGAAATAGACAGAGTGGGTATGATCAATAAAAGAGGGATACATAAAAAATAAGGAAACTAACAGAACAAAAATCATTCTCATCAGCAGTATTCATAAAACCCAAGGATCGAACACTTATATTAGAGGAGAAGAAAATACTTCAGCGGGGGGAAGAATACATAAGAAATATGTTCCACAACAGAAGACAGCGTCAGACAGTACACAGAAATACCGACGGACCAGAAATATTAGAATCCGAAGTGGAAGCTGCACTGGCCAAACTGAATAGAAACAAAGACAAGACAGCATTGTAATAGATATGTTGGCAGCGCTAGACGATTCAGAGAAATTATACATGAAACCTACAACAGCGGCGAAATCCCAGAAGACCTAAGTAGATCGATTTTCATAGCACTGCCCAAGAAGCCAGGTGCAAATGAATGTGAACTCCACCGAAAAATAGACTAATGAGTCAAGTAACAAAACTTATCATTATAATTCTAATGAACAGAGCGAATCAGACCGGAAATAGGACAAGAACAGTTATGATTCATCAAGAGCACTGTGTGACACGATAACTAGGCATATATGTATTTTATTATAATAGATTAAAATAGAAAATGGTTAAGAATAGAAGATAGTTTAAAAACATATTTAACAAAAGTGAAAAAGAAGAGGAAAAAATAAATAAATAAACGCTTTTTCTTTTATGAGGAAAATTGTGGAAGAGACAACGGTATCCGATTACTGCTTTAAATCCTACCACTCTTCCGGTAAATATTTGACTCAGTGATTTAATGTGATAAAGAGATAAAGTTCAGCAGGTGGGTTTTCGAATGACCCGGTCAAAGGCTGTCCTTTACTGTATCTTGACCACACATTAAGAATTTTTCGGCGGAAGCTTTAAGATTAAAAAAAAAGATAACTGAAATTTCAGACTTACAGTCGCCAATGTTTGTCACCGGTAGTCTAAAGCATTTCCGGATTTCCGGATTCATTTAAATAAATAGAAGTTAGTTAGTTCACAGTTGAGTTCAGCCGGGTGCGAGCTTGAAGTAAGATTCTCCGTTCGTCTTGTTTCGTTCAGTTCGGATTTGTTGATCTCCATTAATTAGAGTTAGAGCTGTGTGTCACATTCGTCTGCCCTAACCGAAAAAGCTAACTCTAAACAAAATAAAGCATCCTTTCAACTCATCCAAGTTGTGGAAGTTCGTTCCTTATAGTTCAATCTTGTACCCCCAGCTTGAGGTTCCGACATTTTCAACAAACTCCCGGCAAACATCACAGCGTGGAGAACGGCCGCCGGAGAAATTGTTAGGACGGAGAGTGGGGTGTTACATTTGGTGCCGTGACTACAGGATTTGAAACCCACGGAAGTGCCACTGGATGCTAAGTTTAGAATGGATTTCGACGAACCGACGCGACTGGACGAGGCAAGACGAACGGAGAAAAGGAAATCGAAGAAAGAACCACACTAACAACCAAATTCTAATTGCTTTTCTTCAAAAGAAGAAGAAAAAAGATAAAGAAACAAAGAAAGGAAAGGGAACCCCTTATCAACAAGCACCGTAAGGTAAGCAGAATTATTTACTTCCTTTTTATCAGGCCAAAATTCTCGTAGGCAGAAGAACTGCTGCCACTAACGGCCGTACGATCGAAAAAAAAAAAGAAAAGAAAAGGGACAATGAATTGATTAAGAAAAAAAAGGTGTGAGTACTTTGAGAGAAAAAAGTATAAATTTTGAAAAGAAAGAAAAAGAAAAAGAGAGATAGAGACTACTTAAACGGTCTGAATGGATATTTAAAAACAAAAAAGAAGGAGAAGAATGAAAAAGGACTGTTTTAAAAGAAAAAGGGATGATGATGAAAAAAATATTTTTGAGAAAAACAGAAAGAAACATTTTAGGAACATTTATTTACTTTTTTGTTGTTTTGGTTAAAAAAAAGAACAAAGAAAGGAAGATGGAATATGATAATGAGAAAAGGGTGTGTACAAAAAAAAATGGAAAAAATAATAGGAAGGGAGAGAGCAAGAAACAACTGTGCGCGTACAAAAAAATGAATTGAAAAAAATGTGTGACTATTTTGAGATAAAAAGTACGAATTTTGAAAAGAAAATTAAAGAAAAAAGAGATAGGAACAAGGCAAACGGTGTGAAAAAAGAGAAGAATGAAAAAGGACTGTTTGAAAAAAAATAGGGTAAAAGAATAGTGTGCGTTATTAAAAAAAGAAGAAGAAAAAGCACTATTCGTGAAAAAAAAATGAGAGAGAAAAACTAAATGAGTGTGTACAACAACGACAAAAATATGTTTTGAAAAAAATTTTAAAAAAAGGATGATGGTGAAAAAAAAATTTTTTTTTGAGAAAAACAGAAACATTTTAGAGACATTTAATTACTTTTTTTTGTTGTTTTGTTTAAAAGAAAAAAAAAGAGAAAGAAGGGAAAATGGACTATGTTTGGAGAACTTTAAATAGTTAAAAAAAAAAGAGACTGATAATGAGGAGCAGTTACATCGCTCCTATATTTATAGACTTGCTCAGAGTTATGACTATTTTGTCACCTTGTGTTAATTAATTTTTTTAATTATTTAATCCCATTTCGTCAGGCCAAAATTCTCGCAGGCAGAAGAACGGTTGCCACTAACGGCCGTACGATCGAAAAAAAAAACAAAGAAAAAAAAGAAAAAAAAGAAAAAAGAAAAGAAAAGGGACAATGAATTGATTAAAAAAGAAAAAAAATGTGTGAGTACTTTGAGAGAAAAAAGTATAAATTTTGAAAGAAAAAAAAAGAAAAGAAAAAGAGAGATAGAAACAACGCGAACTGTGTGAAAAAAAAAACAAGGAACAAAGGAAAGGGAACCCGTTATCAACAAGCACCGTAAGGTAAGCAGAATTATTTACTACCTTTTTGTCTGGTCAAAAAAAGAAAGAAAAAGAGAAATAGAGACAACTTAAACGGTCTGAATGGATACTTAAAAAAAAAGAAGAAGAATAAAAAAGGACTGTTTGAAAAGAAAAAGGGATGATGATGAAAAAATATTTTTGAGAAAAAACAGAAAGAAACATTTTTTAGGAACATTTATTTACTTTTTTTTGTAGTTTTGGTTAAAAGAAAAAAAGAAAGGAAGATGGAATATGATAATGAGAAAAAGGTGTGTACAGCGTGGAGAACGGCCGCCGGAGAAATTGTTAGGACGGAGAGTGGGGTGTTACAACTGGAACAAGGAATACGCTATTTATGTTCAGAATGTTATCAGAAAGAACAATAGAAATACAGAAGGATGTGTACACCTGTGTTTCATCAACTAGGCATTCGACAAAGTACGCCACGAGCATCTGATACAGACCTTAACATCAGCAAAAGACAGCTGAGGTTTTTGAAACATGTAATGAGGAAACAGTGCTTGAAGAACGTGATATTCACTGGACGGATACAGGAGAAGAGAGCAATGCAGGAAATACTTGATGGGCCTGAGAAAATAGATGGGGAAGCAGGGATTGCGTGGGATAACAGAAGAGGTATTAAGAGCGACAGGGAGGTGTGGAAGGATGTGATCCCCTACGTCCTGAAGATACACGGCGCATAGAAGTGGAAGTATAATCTGGTGATTGATGAGGATGTTCGTAAAGCCATTTTTAACTGGTGTCTGTTTCACAGTATTGAGTTCTTTAAGGAAAAGGGAACGTGAGGATGAATACTTGTGTGCTCTCTTGAGGAAATTTTTAACACCTATCTTATATCTGTGCGCATTGACTCATAAACTTAGGGTGGCAAGAGTTTCTACTCATAGTCTTTTGTAGTGAACGTATTATTATTGAATTCTATAGCTCAAATAGGATTAATTTAAACGCACACATGAAAACCTACCAAACTTCATCCGCAACAAACTTGTAGAAAATACAATAGCCTCATCTAAATGTAAAAAAGACTAAAAATAATGGAAGCACTTATTAATAAAACAAAGAAAAAGCCAACACTCAATAACATCAACTGTGAGTACGGCTACAATGTGTTGACTGTATTTGCAAAATAATACATTCCTATAACCCAAGATACATACAGAAAAAAAAACATTCATTCAGTTTAAAATAAAAATTATCTTTGATAATGGCTGAAAGAATAACCGAAATCGCTCATATATGCAAAACATATAGTCATTTTTTACACAGTTTATATTTAGGAAAGAAAATACTTAAACGTACACAAGAAGAATGAGATTAAAACCTTAATCGCAGTAACTTGTTAATTGCTTTTAATGAAACTTGTATAAAAGAGATATTGCTGTCCAAATACCCAGTTATATATATATATATATATATATATATAGAGAGAGAGAGAGAGAGAGGGGGGAGGAGAGAAAGAGAGAGAGAGAGTAAATAACCTAATGAGTCAACAAACCTACCAAGGTTTCACGTAACCGGATCTTCAGGGAAGGTTGGCTAAAGAGTATACTGATAACGACAACATATAGGAACTTAACACCCACGTAACCAAAACAAAGAAGATATCAAACACAAATGGGGAAGATATTATTAAAAAAACAACTAGCGAAGACGGCAACCTAAACATTCTAACAACAACACCATAAAATAAAAATTACAACCTAATTTAAAAGCCAAGACTTCCTATGTTTACAATTATTTAAGATTTCAGATTTAGAATTCAACAAACTATATGTCGGTTCAAATGAAGCTATAGCTAGTTTTTCTTCCCCACACAATCTACAGAATTTCTGGCCTGCTTTGAAGTTTGTACATCTTTTTAATATTTCCCATTTTAAAATAGGGTCTATGTTTAATTCATGTTTAATTGACCATACGTAAGTGGACAGAGTAGTGTTGTGCTTATATTTTTCATTCTTAAAACTACTGGTATGGTTATAATATCGTTTTTAAAATTGTCTTGAGTAGCACCTATGTATATTTTGGGTCCCGGATCTTCTATGCCTTTATAAACTTTCACTTGGTAAATGACACAATCTTGCTGGCATTTGCCCTGTAAAGGACAGTTACTTTTATTTCTACACTTAAAGATATTCTTACCTACATTAATTTTATCCATAATCTTAGCTTTATTAAATCCATTGATGATTTTTCCAATATTGGTCATGCAGGAATAACTTAGTTTTACGTTATTTCTATTGAATATTTTGTATAATTTATTTTCCTTATTAAAATTTTGTTTTAATAAACTAAAAAACATTTTGCCAATTAGATTTGGTATTAACGTATTGGTTCTCTTTAGTATAAGAGGATATAGTTCCATTAAAATATTTAGCGTTATGTCTAAATAATTAACTATTTTTAAATTACTTTCGACTTCCACATTAAAACAACAGCTTTTAAAGAACCAATGGAGTTTTTTTTTCTTAAGTTGTCACATTTTTGGAGTTACTATAATCAACTATTATTAACCCGTCATCACGGTACAACCCGTGGTTATTAGAATCTATGTGTTCATTTAATTTATGTAATATCAAACAGCCTATCAATTCCGCTACCTCGGCCCCGTCATAAGCCCCCATGGGGTTATCAAAGCCGTTTAAATCATTCTTTTTAGTCCATACAGCATTATTATGATATATTAATGTTTTACGTGAATGTCTGATAATCTCTATTTCTTCATCAGTAATTTCATTATATTGTCTGACCAGATTAATATCTTCGTTAAAAGTGCTTTCGAAAATTGAGGGATAAAATTCCTTTATATCATATTTAATAATTGAACAGTTTTTACTTTTATCATAGTTTTGAAACCAGTCTATAGTCACCAATAGACTGCCGCTGATTTATTAGTTAGATTACTCGTCTCGGGTTTTTTCTTTGGGCTACGTACTTTGACGGATGTTCACGTACTTAGCTCTTTCTTTTTTTACATCCATTTTTTCCTTCCGCGCATACACTCGGAGGGTTTTTCGAAACTAGTATAGTGATAAGTTCATATATACATATATATATATATATATATATGTGTGTGTGTGTGTGTGTGTGTGTGTGTGTGTGTGTGTGTGTGTGTGTGTGTGTGTACACATGTTGTACCCTAACATACAATGTCTTAGACAATAAATATTGATTTCTATACTTTATTACGTTGCTATTCGCGTCGATAATTTTGTTATTCATTTTTATTTTCAGTCTTTCCCCATATAAATGTGTGTGTGTGTGTGTGTGTGTGTGTGTGTACTCATCACATAGATAATTTACATAATGACGTTCCATTCAATTGTTGAGCGCATGTTCGTTGTCATAAAGAAGCCTGTCAAGTTCTATTCAACTCAACAAAAGTTACACTAAGAAATAAAAGACAAGGGCGGGGCAAAGAATAACGATATTTGCTTCTTATGTAATTTGTATTTTACTTACAAAAATGTTTTCAGAGTTATTATTGATGCATCAATATATGCACATCTGGTCTATAGAATTGAACCTACAGTGTTTCGTAGAAATGAACAAATAACAATGGTTCATCTGCTGCATCTATACAAAATCTCCTTTCAAGAGGAGGGAAATAATGACGCTTACAAATGGTAATGAAACTAACAATAAATATTATTCAAGTTTATAATAACAATTAGAATTTCATTTACATTTAGAAATTAGACATCGCGTTTTGAATTTTATTTAAGTTAAATTTTGTCAAAAATGTATAACACTTCCATGAAAAAGCATTTTTGTGAGAATTTTTTTTTTTTTTAATCATTTCACCCCGAGCAAGGCGGAAACGCCACTGATGTGCAGGGGGTTACATAAATGTATAAAGATTAATTAGAAAAGAGTGAGGAGTACAAACTAGTTATAAAGGAACAATAGAAAGCTGAGAAAGCAGGTGCGATGACAGATACATAGGTGGAGAAAGGGAAGGTTATACAGGGGAGGGGAGAGAGCTAGAGGCCAGTGGTTAATAGATGAGTATTGACTTTGCATTTAAATTTCTGGAGGTTGTAGCCGTCAGGAAAGCAAGAATACGGGAATGAGTTCCACAGGCGGGAAGTGCGAGAGAGGAAGCTGCAGGAGTAGAATTGTCGTCTGCATTTGGCTAACTTGACTGTGAATGGGTGGGACCCAGTTGCCAGTCTGGTTGCACGAGTAAACACCTGCTGAGGAGGCATCAGTGACTTAAGCTCATCCGAGCAGAAGCCATGAAAGTATTTGTAGAAGAGACAAAGGGAGGCCACATTTCGACGATGGTGAAGTGGCTGCAGCCGAGTCGCCAGATCAGTACCTATCACATTACAGACTCTCCTTTGGAGCTTGTCAAGAACACTGAGGAGAACGGCAGGGGCACCTGACCATAAATGGCAGCAGTACTCCATGCACGGACGGATGGTTGACTTGTATATATGCAGGATGGATTCAGGTGGAAAAAACATCCTGGATCGACATAGTGACCCAATCTTCTTAGCAGTAGATTTTACTATGGATTTAATATAGTGGTTCCATTTGAGGTCTGAGGACAGGGTAAGTCCGAGGAGGCGTAGTGTATTACTCTCAGGGAGAATCACTTGGTCCATGCTTATGGGAGGCAGAAGAGGTTGCCTGTAATGGTTGACAGACAACAGCTTGGTCTTAGATGAATTGAAGTTGACAAGCCACTTCTTGCCCCAGTTCACCACAGAGTGTAGATCCCGCTCAAGGTCAGCAGCGAGATTATGTCTGTCCGCCACGACAGGTTTCTTACTGGAGCGGGAGTATATTGTTAATGTCATCTGCGTAGATGCCTACTTGGGACTTGATCTCATCTGGGAGGTCGTTGATGAAAATAAGGAAGAGCGTCGGGCCCAGGATAGAGCCCTGTGGGACACCAGCATTCGTGCTGTAGGACGAAGAGGCACGCCCATTCAGAACGACCTTCATTTTGCGGTTATTTAAGAAAGATTGGATTAGGTCAAGCAGGCGGCCGGTAATACCATAACCGCGTAGTTTGCATAGGAGGCCAGAGTGCCAAACCCTGTCGAAAGCCTTGGAGATGTCCAGAGAGAGTATTTTTCTAATTTGTTGAATAAACAAACGAAATGTAATCTAAGTTTGTGTCCACATCTGCAATCTCTTTTCTTGAATCCATGAAGAAAGATTTTTTCCTTTGATTCTTTGTAATACCGCGCATAAATTCATAACACCCTCGTGCAAAGAGAAAAAGAAACTAAGGAATATAAGGTCATTATAGTCGATAACTTGTCATTTCGTCTGCCCACAAATCATGGGTAAGCTCTCATATGGAAAAACGCAGAGGGTGCAGTACAGGATAAGAACGACACCCCAGAGCGATATTTCATTTTCTTCCCATTCAACCACGATGAGATTCGAAGCATTGTTTCATTGTCGCAAACCAAACGTTCTAATGACACCGCTACATTCATATATATATATGTGTGTGTGTGTGTGTGTGTGTGATTCATGAAAAACGATCGACAAGGAAGATTTTATAACTTTTTATTTCATTTTTACAGTATTCTTACATGTTTCTTTTTGCTGGAAATAAAGAATGTAAAAGCGCTTTCTGCCACTTCACTGGCCGTTTTCAAGAATATTAAGTTTCAAATGTTGTTATTTTATCATCATGTTTGAATATTAACGTAATTTATTTTGTGTTTTTGAAAAGCTTTCAAGTGACGCGATGCGACTGGAAATTGCGTGGGCATCTTTCCATTATGAAAAACTTTCAAAACTTTGAGGGTATCTACTACTCTCAAAATTTTGAAAAGAAATTGAAAAAAAAATTGAAAAATACTATCTAAATCACAATATCAAAAGCAGCTCTCTATAAGAGAAGCACTATATATCAAACATTTTTCTTACCATCAACCTTACATTATTTTACAATGGAAATGGAATTTTGAAAGCAAAAAGTAAACATGTAGGAATAATCAAAAAATTAAATTAAAAATTATTAAAATCTTCCTTGTCGGTTGTTTTAATGAAAGATTGCTGACCAAATATATAAATGTGTGTGTGTGTGTGCGTGTGTGTGCGTGCGTGCGTGCGTGTGTGTGTGTGTGTGTGTGTGTGTGTGTGTGTGTGTGTGTGTTTAGATTTTAACTTCGGTGTGCCAGTTACATGAAAGGGCAAATTGTTTCAGCATATAAGAATCGAAATGAAACTTTGAAATGACAACAGAGTATGCGTTATTATTTGGTAAAATTAAAAGGTAAAATTATGATTAATCATTGCTAAATGTCATTTCAATCGATGTAATTTCGGAAAGGGTTTACTTGGTTAAATATTTATGCATGTATGTTTTTGTTAATTCTTTAGAGAATTTAAACCGTTGAAACTTAAGTAGGCGTTCTTCATAACAATGATAAGCGTTCTTCAATATGTGCATAATTACATCCGATTAGTTTTCATGACTCGATAGACTTAATCACAAAAAGTAAATTGAAATGTTGTACATATGTTGCAAAATATCCCCGTCTCTCCCTCTGGAAAATGTAATTATTGTATGATGTTTTGCAACATCTGTCTTTACCCATAGAAATTGCTCATGTTTGTTTTGCTTTTCATTCTATTTTATGCTTTTCTTTTTTCATCTGAATACCTCTCTTTTATCAATATTGTTCCGTCAACCAGTTCACTGTATAGACTTCGATGTTACATCTGCTGCCATCGCTTTGTTCTATAAATATGCAGCGTTTGAAGCCTAAATCAGATGCTTCTATCCTAAAGAAAGAGCTCAATTTGAAGAACTAAGCAGTTTGTTTTTGAAAATGAGAATCTTTTTCGTCTGTTTCGTAGTCCTTGCATTGATGCTGTATAGCTCCAATGCGCAAGTCACCAACCCTAACCGTATGTAATTTTTAAGATATTTTTAATCTATGTTTTTGTGTTATTTTAATGATGGTTGCGTATTCATTGCACGAATACTGAAAATTCAACGGGGAGCCGAGTTTGAATTCCAGTTGAATTCCTTGCATTCATTTACGCGCAAATACCCTTGAGACACACGCACGCACACACACACACACACACACACACATGCGCGCGCACACACACACACGCACACACACACACTCAGACACACGCACGCACGCACACACACGCACACACACACACGCACGCACACACACACGTCTCTTCTCTCCAGTTATGGGTTAAATAACAGAACAGATTGGGTTCTATAGACTTGACTGGCAACTAGTCAACCGCAGAAAGTAATGGCATTCTACTGCAGGATAATCTTCTGCCCAGTCAGTCATGTCTCTTTCGAGACATGATCGTCCAAGCGTATATCACGTATGCCACTTAACTGACTGACTGACTGACTGAAAATTTGTAGGTCATGAAGTTTCTTCATTTTCATGCTATTTATCAAAATTAATTCAAGTAATTTTTCATTGTTTGTTCATTACCGCTATATATTTTCAGTTTTGCTTATTCAGATGCTGATTTTTTTTTTATTTTGCCAGGGATATAACTGTATATATAATTGTATTCTATACCGATGCCTGTGACACCTTTAAAATTGATCTACTCGACCACTTTTGAATACTCTGTATACTAATAATTATTCCCGATTTATGATGACTAAATATATAAATTTGTACGGTAAAATATGTTTAGATAGGAATGATTACAACACTCCATTTTCATAAATTTTCATTTAAAAATAGCAAATTTATATTAATTTATATGGAAATATAATATATAGTTGTGAATTTATCCATCCGCTGAATAAATTTCATTTATTGTAGGTTCTAAATATTCAATTTCTAGCATTCATTTTCTTACTGCTACCAAAGAGCAGACTGAGATTCGTTCCTCGATTTTATGTGTAACGTTCCTTTGGAAAAAGTGTTTCGCCTCCACGTTGAGGATTGCGGCTCTGGGGTCTTCTAGGCGAAAGTTGGCATTGATGCTTACACTATTGTCAGAAAGTTCCGTCCTAAACCTCATTCGTCCCCTTGGTTTTCTCCTGCATTCTCTACCGCCATTGACCACAGGAATCACTTCTTCCGGTTATATCAGAACCACACGTCTGATCATAATAGGCGCCTATTTGCCTCTGCTCGTAATAAGTGTAAGAGGAGCTTAAATGACGCTAAACTGTTGTTTGCGGAGAGTATGAAGCAGCGTATAATAGCTCACAAGTTAGGCCACAAAGACTACTGGCGGCTCTTCAACTGTCTACTGAACAACAACAAATCCTCTAGTCTTCCTTTAATCAATAAGTTTGCGGTCCTCACGGCCACAGCGGACAAAGCCGAGAGCTTTGATCGCAGATTCTCTTCCAACTGTACATTTGATTCGTCTGGAATATCCGCACCCAACTTCCCTCTTAGAAATGTGGCTCAACTGAGGGATGTTTACATAACCCCCTTTCTGGTCTTTAATATAATTTCAAGACTTGACCGCCATAAGGTGCTCAGCAGCGACGGAATCCCGGTAATTATCTTGAACGGTTGTACCTCTGAACTCTCCGCTGTCCTCTCTAAACTCTATAATTGCTGCCTCTCTCTTTCTTCCTGTTTTCCTGTCTACTGAAAGTCCTCCTCTGTGGTTCCTGTATTTAAAAACTCAGGGGAACCATCGGACCCATCCAATTATCGCCCTATCACACTCCTATCAATTTTCAGAAAAGTATTCGAGGCTATCATCAATGCTGAAATAGTTCAACATTTCACTGCCCATAAACTATTCCCTAACAGACAGTATGGCTTCCGCTTTGCCAGGTCTACTGCTGATTTTCTAACGACAATCACCGAGTACATATACCAATTCCTCGATAAGAACAGCAAAGTTCGAGCTGTTGTCCTAAATATTTCCAAAGCATTTGATAGGGTCTGGCACGCTGGCCTTTTGCGCAAACTACAGGGTTATGGTCTTACTGGACGCTTGCTTAGTTTGATCCAGTCGTTTTTATCAAACCGCACAATGAAGGTTCTCTTGAACGGGCACGCATCCAGATTCAATCACACGAACACGGTTTTCCCCAAGGCTCCATCCTAGGTCCGAATCTCTTTCTGATATTCATAAATGATCCCCTTGATGTAATCAAATCCCAAGTGGGCATTTACGCTGGCAAAACCACTATGTACTCCCATCTCAATCAGAAATCTGTCAAAGCGGACAAAGGTAACTGCGCTGCTGATCTTGAGAAAGACCTGCAGTCTGTGGTGGACTTGGGTAAGAAATGGATCGTAAACTTTAATGCTTCCAAAACGAAGCTGCTATCCGTCAACCACCATAGACATTTCCTCCTGCTCCCCATCAGCATGAATGAAGCTAGTCTACGCGAAAGCAATATACTGCACCTCCTCGGCCTCACTCTCTTAGCTAAATCTACTGCTAGAAAGGTTGGGTCACTGTGTCGGGCAAGGACGTTTTTCTCGCCTGGGTCCATCTTGCGCATATACAAATCAGCCATCCGCCCATGCATTGGATACTGTTGTCATATCTAGTCAGGCGCCTCTTCTACTCATCTTGGGGTTCTCGACAGGATCCAAAAGAGAATGTGAAATGTAATCGATCCCGACCTGACAACATGACTCCCAACCACTTTCTCACTGATGGGATGTGGCTACCCTCTGTCTTTTCTACAAGTATTTCATGGCTTCAGCTCCGACGAGCTTAGCTCCCTGGTGCCCCTCTACAAGAACTTACTTGAGCAACCAGACTGGCAACAAGGTACCACCCTATTACAGTCAAAACAATCAAATGAAGCCGCCACTTCTACTCTCCCAGCTTCTTCTCTCGCACTTACTGCCTGAGGAATTCCTTTTCGTATACTCCCCTGGTAGCTACAATCTCCAAGAGTTTAAATGCAACATCAATCGCCATCCCTTATCTACTTGATTCCCATACTTCTTTTATCATTTCCCCAAAACTCCTGTATCTTGATCTTCTCTCTTTTTCACTCTACTCTCACGCAACCCTCTTCACACCAGTCTTCCCATCCTTCTCTTGCCCATTATTTGACACCCCGTTTAACGGGTTCTTCGTCGGTTCCTCTTTCTCTTCGCTCTCTATCTATGTAACTCTTCACTCTCCTCTTATGTATCCCCCACTGCACACAGTGAAGGTACTGCCTTGCTTGCGGGCGGGGGAGGGAACGATTAAAAACATTACGTTCACCATTTTTAATTTGAAACCAAATAAACAAATGCACTTGTTGACATCCGTTGGAGTAACTATTTTAAAATTTGCGTCTATAATTTTCTTTACATAAAATTATCTTTGATATATGCTTGTCAGTTATAACTGAGATTCAATAATCTCAGCATTATAATTACCGTGTATAACTGATTTTATGAACTTATATGCATAAACATGATTGCTGCTAACATAACTCAGAGAGAGAGAGAGAGAGAGAGAGAGAGAGATAATACAGGTATTGAAGTAGTTAGGTGGGAAACAACAATAGAGACCAAGATAGCCACACACACACATACACACACACACACACACACATATATATATGTGTGTGTATGTGTGTGTGTGTGGAGAGAGAGAGGGGGAAGAAAGAGAGGGAAGAGAGAGATCGAATAAAATGAACCTCGAATAGTACCTTCAATGCATGAATTTAAGCTTACAACTAGATTGGCAACTAGGTCTCATTACTTCTGAAATAGCTATATATCGCCCTAACTTATGTTCTTATTGTATCCTTTCTCTCACTGTGGAAATATCTTCCGCTTCCATGCTACTTACGATCATCAAAAATGTAAATGAAACATCAATCAGTATTTTCTCTCTTCTTCTTTTATGGTCCTTTCCTCTTCCCATTTTCTTTTATTCTCATTAACCCTTTAATTCTTAGTGACATTATTGCCTTTCTTGGGGTGAAATTATTAAAACAAGTGAAGCGCTCGTTATAAGACGTAAGTAAAAACAGTTATTTATTGCTTTCTACACATAAATAATTTGCGGAATCAAACAAGTCCTTTATAAAATCTTGAACTCAATCATAAATGATTGTCTAAATGAAATATTTAATAGTGAGCCAACTTTCGCCATTAAACAGGCTCCAATCGGTTACACGCTATCACTGCCTTTGTACTGTCAAAATTTCGTCAGTACTGATCGACAAAGTCACTCGGATGAGAGCATTGGAGTAGCTCTCATTAAAATAATAGTTGCAGCATTTTACTCCGGCTTAGTTTCAGTTGCTTGGGTAAAAGGAATAGCTTCTTAAATTGTTCGGGTCATCAATATTCGGTAAAGAAATTCCAAATCTATACCCGGAATAATAAAATCAAACTACACTCAAAAAGGTGCTTGCAACAATCCTTTTGCTAACCAAGAAAATCTGTCCCCTACAAAGTAGACTACATAGTTAAATAACTTTATGGTAACGCTAAATACTGCAGAGAATGTAATAATATGGTAAAGGATTGAGGGATATATGTTCAAGTGCCGTCTTGCGTCTTAATATTAATATACAATCACCGTTAAAACAGCAATTTAAACGCTGGCGTGTATTACCATATAATGTTTTTCAAATTCCTGGGTTTCACATCGGGATTATCATTTGGTTTTAGATACACTTTGGTGCCTAATACTTTTTATATAGTTCGATTTTATCATTTATTCCAATGGATTTGGTTGAGAATTGATCTACTGAGCATGATATATTTGTCATCATCTTTTTTGTAATCAATTAAAATGATGAACGTAATGAATATGGTTGATCTTTGACCGAAGATAGAATGGTATTTGATTGAAGCATCATTCAACAGTTGTTTTCTTTAATTTAAGACATTTACTTTATTAAATGAGCTCCATTTAATTTAGATGATTGTAGCCACTGTTGCAGCCACTGTTATCGACAAGACCAATGCGTTATTCCTTTTTCGAAAGTGAGAAATAGAAAGGCACACCTGAAGAAAAAGAAAAATATATTATTTAAAGAAATAAAGCAGATCATAATAAGTTTTAGCTGAGTAAATAATTTTTTTAAAAAGTAAGTTAAAATTAATTCAACTTTCTTTATTGAAAATGAAATGCTAATGTTGTGGATTCCGGGTGAGGAACTGCACAAAATAATGAACAACAAAAACAGATATGGAGATAAAAAAGTAGGTTATATTGAACCTAATATACAAACTTGAACGCAGATTAGTAAATCCAGGAATACTATTAGCAGAAATAAATATATACAAGTCTTGAAGTGAAGTCGTTGGAAATAGTCTATCCGTGTATATTATTCTAGCTGAGTGGAGCTCAGAACTAGTCTGGTCTCTGGGTAACTTCGGTATCTCTCGGAACTCTCCGATAATTGTAACGGATCTCTACGATTACTCTCCACTGCCAACTGCAACTCTCTATGGCAGGAGTATATGTACACTCAGTCGAGTTCATTATCATATACAAAAGGGTGAGATCCCACAACAGATAGATAGATAGATAGATAGATAGATAGATAGATAGATAGATAGATAGATAGATAGATATGAAGTAACGGATTCATAGATATAAATTTATGAATGTAGAGAAACAGTTTGTAATTAAAATCTTCCATTTACTTTTGTTGAAACATTATTCATGGAACTCCGTAAAATCATTTTGCCGTAGTGGATTGTCATCCAATTGATTCTGTACAATATTCCGTAAATTTTCAGATAAACATCAGATATTAGCAAATCAAGACATTTTTTCTCATAAAAAAACACTTGATATCGAAATAAATAAATATCCTTGTCAGATAATAAAATTAATGTTGCATAAAATGTATCACTTCCGAAATAAAACAAAAATATTTCGGTGATAAAATGTAATGCAAAATATGAATACACTGATAAGAAAAAAGCGTAATACACGATATGACGTGTACATATTTACTTAATAAAATGATTCTAGAAAAGTGTATCCTTATTTCTTTCACGTAACTTTTAGATAAAACAGATATTAGAGTTTATCAACATTGTCTTAATGTTATAATTAATTTCCATTTAAATGCGCCTATTTGAAAATTAATAAAACATTAAACACTTCTCTTAGAAATACAAATGATTAGAATGAATTAGTGAATTTCTTAAATAGAGATAAACTGATAAATCAAATATAATTTATTCAATTGAATAAATTAATATTAAATTGTTATTATTATAAATGAAGATCAGTTGAAAATTCTTCCAGTAACTTTGCTGGTAATGAAGGGCGCAACAAGAAATGAAAATGAGCTGACTTCTAAAATTTATCTTGTACATTCATTGTGATCATTGTCTTTTTATGTGCACTAACGGGAAAAAATAACAACACTTTGAAGGATGACAACGATTGCCAATTTTTGACCGTACAATATGTGCTTGTTGGGATATACCAGTGCACAGCGTTTGTCTACGCTTTAAACAATGACTGGTGCTATGATAAAGTTAAGCCGTGAATGACTTAAGCAAGTGTCATACCACAAAGACAAACATATGCTTCTTTTGTTAAATTAGACCTGTTGGAAAAAGGTCGAATTGTATGACTTCAAAAGGAATGCAGGATTATGGACACGTTTGACTTTAGCAAGACTTCAACTCATGGGACACTGTTGTGTCCACAGATGTCGGTAGAGAATTATTTGAATAAGGCTCCGTTGTTTTTAGTTTTGCTTTCATGCAAGTAATAGTGGTTTGTATGTGCAATGTAGACATGGAGAACGATATCTTCCTCCAACAGGCAGGTCCATCATCTGTCTTCATGGTGTGGGGTGCCATAAATTATTCTCTAGACTGTGATGTGCTACTCAACATGCTTCGCAAAATCTTCAACAGTTTTCCTGACTGCATGGTTGTTAAAGGTATTCTCCATTGAACATGAATGGAACATGCTTAGACAACGACCGACTCGCTCTGCCTATTTGCAACTTTTGCTGTATTGAGTTGACGGGTGCTACATGTGTTAAATGATATATCACAAAATGAAATGTAAAGCCACATGTCTAGAACCATAATAATGGGCAATAACGATATTTCTTCTTCTTTTTCTTCTTCTTCTTCTTTTTCTTCTTCCTTTTCTTCTTCTTCTTCTTCTATACTTGATCATTTTCTGCAATCAGACTATATTATTTTAAATCTTGAGTGAATTGAAACATTCAGAAAATTACGATTTATTTTCTATTAGTGTAATTATAAATCGCAAATTTCAAATTATAAAATAAGTACACACACAAAACCATAACAGAAGTGAAATCTATTAATAAAATAAATATTTTCTGTTTTCATGTTTATTAATAAAAGTAACAGGCTTCACTGATGAAGAAAATTAGCATAAAATCTCTCAAGACAGATTACAATTTTCTTACAGGCTAGGTTTTAATTACTATTTTAGCAGATGATACACTTGTTTGTCTATATTTCTGAGAATATTGTCTTCATCTTTGCTGCAACGTTTCGGCCAAAGAAGGCCGAGGCACACAACTGCCAAAACGTCGTACAAAGTCAACAAAGATTAGAAAAATAGTCCGAATAATGTAAATAGTTAGTGTAGATACACTTGTTATATATATATATATATATATAGACCCATAATTGACAAAAAACCCTAAGAAAAATTCTAGCTGATAGCACAAAAATCCTTTTTAAATCACATAATCATCGAAATTAATATGACACTATTCAATAGCGGATATGGCGTGTTAAAGTGTTTTCTAAAAATAGAAGTGACCCTCACGTCAATCCAGCTGCTCGCGACTGCTAAAAATAGTCACTATTCTCCAAGAATCTTCACAAAGTAAAACTACTATGTTGTACAGCGCACAGAAAATAACTATACCGATAACAACACCCTTGAAAAGCACTAGCCGAAAGTGTTTGAAACAAAAAAATCTAAGGAATTTTGTTTTATTCTTTAACTTTTAAAAAGCAGGTAAACGTTAGAATGCTGAAAAAACTGAATAAAAGATTCATTAAATCATCCTTGTCGGCCATATTCAATGAAAGAAGCTTAAAAAATGTTGCTGCCTAAATATCCATAATATATATATATATATATATATATATATATATATATATATATATAGGGACTTGTACCCACAGAAACAACCAATAAACTTAAACAAACATGACATCATTGTGCGGACCTTAGAATTCTTTCGGCCAACGCATTTTCAAAGGTAACCGTTGGCAATAGTCGATAATAGTAGACGGGACACAAGAAAACAATAAATAATTACTTATGGAAGGAAAAGTTGGAACTTGTTTAAAATCTTGATAAAATGTATCTTATTTTGGGTGATTCTGCGAAATTTAAAGTAATCGGTCCTGTTGATACTTATGACAACACTAATAGAGTGAAAGCCAGGCCACAAAGATGGTTACTCTCAGTGTATAAAGGCAATCTGATCTCAAAATACATTTATAATAGAATCAGGCCTGTTGGATCACATCGTCCCAGTTTGTATGGCCTTCCAAAGGTTCATAAGGAAGGAGTCCCACTTTGCAGAGGCTGCCCAGCCCTTCGGACTCTGTCAGCTTGAAGAAGACGGAAGTCCTCCGCCAGTCCCTACCCTGAGAAGCGTACCGCCCTCCCCACCACCACCGATAAGACTGAGCTGAAAGCAGTTCATCATTTCACTTACTTGGGGCGTACCATCACATCGGATGCCACAATCGACAAAGAAATAGACAACAGACTGACCAAGGCAAACAGCGCTTTCGACAGACTGTACAATAGAATCTGAAATAGGAAGCATATGAAGAAGGGCACTAAGATCAACGCGTATAGAGCCGTCGTCCTCACCACTAATCTGTACGGCTCTCTGTCATGAGTAACCTACCCCCTCACCTGAGACTCCTTGAACGCTTCCATCAGCGCTGTCTCCGCACCATCCTCAACATTCAATGAAGTGATTACGTCACTAGCGTTGAAGTCCTCGAACAGGCGAAAATCCCCAGCATTGAGGCGATGTTGCTGAAGTCACAGCTACGCTGGGCAGAGCACGTCTTCAGAATGGAGAAACATTTCCTCTCCAAGATAGCCCTGTGCGGTGAACTCTCCACTGGCTACCGTGACAGAGGGGGCACCAAAGAAAAGGTATAAAGACTGCCTCAAGAAGTTCCTCGGTACCTGCCACATTGACCAACGCCAGTGGTCGACACTTGCCAGCCTGACTATCAGGCTTGCCGCTGCACCGTTCACCAGGCCGTCTCCACTTTGAGAACTTCCGCAGGGCCAACCTGAAGAAGAAACGCCACGAGAAGAAGGATCGGGATCCTCAGCAGCCATACCAGACCAGAAATTTAACTGCAGTCGCTGGGGCCGGACTTGCTTATCCCGTCTTTGCCTAGTCGGCCATCAGCGTGCCTGTAGCCGACGTGGACAGCCCCTTCATAAATTTTCATTCGCGAAGCCAAACCAAGAATGCATGTATGTGTATATATTTGTCTGTTTGTCCATATGTGGGTATCTATATCTTTGTATATGTATGTATGTATTTTCCTTCCACGTTTCAAATTTAAATACTTTACAATAATTTAAATCTAATGCTTTTTTAAACATAGAATTTAAAATTCGTAGTCTTTAGCATTAATTCGTAATAATTATTTTTTAAATAAATTTTAATTTTTATTGTAAATTAAAACTAACAATCGATTAATAATACTGATCTTTATTTTAATCAAATATTAATATTAAAGCCCCAAAAATTATTTTAGAGTCTGTTCTTGTGTTCTTCAAATTAGAAATCAGTTGTATTTTGATTAGTCACTCGAGATTATGTAACAAGGCCTTCATGATTGAGGGGGTTTGGCTAGTTTTGAACATTTTAAAACTATTCAACTCAAAATAAGCACAATTACTTGATACGACACAAGTCGTGTTTAAACAAAATAGCTACTTTTGTAGTGATATTGTAACATATTTTTGTTATAAGTTCTAAATAAATATTAATCGCTCTCTCGTTTGTATTTAAAAAATAGTATTTCTTTGGATACGGAATTTCATTCCAACTATACCTACCCTGTACTATATATATATATATATATATATATATATATATATATATATATATACTAGCAGTATAGCCCGGAGTTGCTCGGGTATAATGAAAGCTTTAAAACTAATCCATGGTTCTGGAGCTCAGACTCTTTGGACGTTGGCACGAAAGACTAAAAAGCAATAGTTGTTTCCAGTTAAAGTGAAACCGTAGACTGAAAGAAAAATGAATGGATGTAAGTCAAATTTTGATTTCCTGGTATAGATATCAAATAAGTTTTTTCGTCATACACTGAATTTTGAATACTAAATAACTTCTCTGAATAAATGGTATCATGGCTGAGACTAAGAACTACAATTATACCTACTTAGAGCCAAACCCGAAGCAAAAACTAAAAGTACTGAAAAAAATACAGGCATACAGGCAGATAAACAGACACACACACAAACATCTTGACTTTATATATATATATATATATTATCGATTTTCTGCACTATTGTAAGGACTGAAACCTTGAAACTTCTGAATATCTTTTCTTGTGTCTTTGTCTGTGAGTGTATCAAATCTGATTAAAATAGGACCACTCCTTCTATAACCCGATTTTTTCGATTATCGATTTTCGATATTTATTGGGGGTACCTCAACACAAAACCTAGCTAAGCACACTCGCAGATGTTTATAGTACAACTGTGTAAATTTTCAAGAAAACCGGCTCAGCCGTTTCGGAGGCTATAGATAACGGACACACACACACACACACACACACACACACACACACACACACACACACACACACACACACACATACATACACACACTCAGACAGACAAAGTTCCATTTATAAATAAATTTAGATATATATATATATGAGAGAATACCAAGCTCGTAAAAACAAAACGGATAATCCAAATGATTCTGTATAAATAATATAAGATATTAAATAGATAAACATAGAGAGCTCAGTCGATATTATTCAGAGCAATATGAAATATTATGAGGAAAACTCAACACATATTTAAAGGGTTATAAATCCAGAATTTATTTCGGCAGTAGTAAGAATATAAATTGCTTCATTCAGACTGTGTAAAATAATTTTACACACACACACACACACACACACACACACACACACACACATATATATATATATATATATATATATATATATATATATATAAGTGGCATATTCTAAAATATTTTGGGTAAGCAAATAACATTGTTATGAACTTTGATGAATTGTTTATTATTATTATTATTATTATTATTATTATAACATAAATGAGAAGTTGTCACAAATTATAATTTAAAACCGACATTTTTTTATTTTTTCGCCTAAACAACCGCAGTTGTTTCGCTTTATACTTTTCAAAAATTGACACAATAATGCGTTAAATGTCTCACATAATTTTCTTGTGGAGATGACTACAAATTGAATCTTGCGTATCAGAGCTACATTTTGTAAGAAGACTGCTTTCTTAAACATTTAAAGTTTTATCCGCAATACGTACAATTTATTTTAAATTTATTAGCAATATTAGAAAAGTCTCTCATCTTTGAAACATCAATTAATCATCATTCTCCAATTTTCTATGATTTAAAAAACTCTATTATAAGTTTCACTTTTTCAACAATGCAAGGTATTACATCGCTTTACATGAATAAATACATCGTTGTTATATGTTTGGGGACGAAATCGTTAAATGCGTGAATTACACAAAACGTAATTGCTTTTTCGTTTCAGCATGTACTAGATCTAAATGTGCAGAATGCCTTTGTAAAACCAACGATCCAGTCTCCTGTTTATTCGTGTACGTATTTACGAGATATCTTTTTTTATGAAATATATATATTTTAATGAGTTTATAGATATTTATAATATTATATGTTTTTTCTTTCAGCAGTTCGTAATCGTAAATATTAAGATCTATTTTATAGAATTATATAAACAACGCGCACAATTATACATGTAATATGTGCAGAGATGTAAGCGGAAAACATGACACAAATCTATATTAATTGAAATTCAGTTACAGATTTCCCTATTTTAATTCTTCTAACAAGAAACATATCTTGCACTTTAAGAGTAAACAACCACATCATTACTTATAAGCAACCACTTCATTACGCTATGAACGCATCTTTCTGAATATATGTAAAGCTGAAAAATTTCATTTTTTGCAGAAGTAATTTCTTAAATGGGGTTCTACAACTCATATATTTCTAGATTTCTTGTCGCAAGAAAAATTTTATCCAGACAATTTTAGGCAAAAATTATAAGTCAGTACAAATTTAAAATAATTTCACTATCATTTTCATATTTTATTACTATTAAACTATTGCAGGTAATCAAAACTTGATTGACAAAAAGAAGCTTGCAAACTTTCTTTTCTTATTTTGCTTTTAAGACCGAGGAAAAAGCTTGTGACTATTTGAATAACTATCAAAATACTAACAAAATTAATTAACTGAATATTGATTTCCTAAAACTAAAATGAATTAATAGTTGTAAAATTATCTTACTATTTTTGTCTAATATGTAAATATATATGCTTTTAAACATATATATATATATATATATATACTTTGCAGGTGTTTAGATCCTAAGGAATATTCGGAAGTGAAGAAAGAGATGGAGGCTCACAAAGGAGAATGAGTTAATCTCATTTTCGTTGCAGTTGCACTAAATGATGTTAACACATCAATGAAATAAAAATTTTATGAAATGTATGATTAATCAATAAAGCACGAGAAAATGTTTGTGAAAATATTTTTATTGATAAATAAATATTTCAGCTTTACTTGACATAATTAGTGAAAATGTAAAGATTTTGACCATAAATGTTTTCATAATGTATGCTCATTTTTTAACGAATATTTGGAGACACACATATACATACACGCGCATGCACACACATGTGTGTGTGTGTGTGTGTGTGTGTGTGTGTGTGTGTGTGTGTGTGTGTGTGTGTGTGTGTGTGAATGGATATTTTAATCCGACATTAATTTACTAACCAGTGAAATTAATAACAACCGACCTAAATCTGTAAGTCCTACTAAAAAAACGTGTGCCACCCGATAGAAATGGAACATGTATCCCTTTTCAATCAGGGAAATCGCCCCTATTGTCGAAATGTGCTGCTATCAGTTTCTAGCACAATCTTCAGGTGATAGAAAACGTATAGAATATTTGTCTAAATTCAAATCGTCTGACGTTTGTGCGAGCATATTAAACTGTCAGTAGCGGGATGAGCGAAGATCAGTTACAGTTTATATATATATATATATATATATATATATATATATATATATATATTAGTCATCCACATACAGGCCCGTTTCGCTGTATTACAGCTCATCAGTGTGACTAGACATATCCACTTGCTTCTGGCCGGGATTGAAACTCGACCGATATATATATATATATATATATATATATATATATATATATATATATATATTGAATTCACGCATGAATCCAGGCATTCCCTCGGCGCCTGCGTAAAAGTATAGGGAGTAATGGTCTTTACTCGGCTACACTGTCACATGTTTGCTGAGAATAAGTTTAGATTTGAGTCCTAAGAAAGAAATGCTATTACCAAGAAAAATGGAAACAACAGCTTTAGCCTAAATTTGAACCCGATCACTTGATTCAATTGTCTGTATTGTTATATGCCTCGCGTACATAGATAGATAGATAGATAGATAGATAGATAGATAGATAGATAGCATTTCGTCGTCGGATGTCATGTAGATGATACTTTTTCTATTTTCGATTCCATCAACAATAGAGAAATAAACTTAGCGAACTATTTTATATATCTAACTTAATTCCCTTCATCTATCTCTTCAATTCACCATGGTAGTGGAAAACAGTCGTACTTTATCCTTTCTGGACGTACTGGTCGAACATAAAGGAGGCTTGTTCATTACCAACGTTTATTGGAAACCTACGTTCATGTGGATGTGCGTTGTGGTGCAGTGGATATCGACTCGAAACAACAAATCAGGGAGCCGAATTCCAGTTGGATTCCTTGCATCCACTGACGTAAAAATACCCCAAGCGTGTATCACGTATGGTATTTAACTGACTGACTGACGTTCATAGGTCTATACATCAATTGGATTTTTTTGTTCCTAAGTCTCATAAGATAAACCTGATTTCTTCTTTAGTACGTCGCGCTTGATAATTTGTACTCTTTGTAGATTCGATCAAGAGTTAGAGAACTTTCATCATATTTTTGTAACAATGGCTATCCTGAGAATGTCATCAAACTGGCTGTTAATCGTAAGATTAAACCCTTGAAATATACGTAGGAGTGACTTAGAACCCGGGTTAGTCAGCATGTTCCTACCAGCATAAGACTGGGTAGTTCGAGTAACTCTTTAAGAGTAACTCATTCTGAGTATCATTCGGCTATAGGCCATCACTTGCTCGACAACCCAAACTGCAAATAAGTGAACAGTTCATTCACAGTTTGCACAGAGCTTTGTCAATCATTATATATGTCTACTTAAAGCGATTCACACTAAATTGCATCAACCAGTTTTGTGCAGACAAAAGGAGCATTTCTCTCTCTCTCTCTCTCTCTCTCTCTCTCTCTCTCTCTCTCTCTCTCTCTCTCTCTCTCTCTGCTTTTAGAAAGTTTGTGTGTAAATTTGTTTTATTCTATACTCACTTGGAACTATTCATTTTTTATTCGTAAATTATTTTCTTTTCTTCTGATTTAACAATAATTTTAGTTTTAATACTGTTCCATAATATTCTTTCCTCGCCTTTTCTCGTCACTGTACAAACTGTTTCTTTTCCGTCAAAAAATGTTGACAGCGTGTTCTTCCGACGAAGTGTTAAAAAAGAGCCCTTAAGAATTTTATCGTTTTGTTTATTCTGCCTATCAATTCACTCCTGAATGAAGAATTAAAGTAAATTTGATAAGTAGTTAACAAAGAGAAACGATTGGTGAAAAACGACGATTTAGAATAATTGATATTGTAATCTGAAAAACTCAACATAAATTCAAGATCAGTTCTTAAAAACGAAGCCGTCCGCCAGAAAATTAATGTGCGTGTTCAATTTAACTAATCAAAATAGAGATGCATTTTAATTTGAAAATCATTATTATACATGATTTCTTCTTCCAGTCTTAACGTCAATTTTTGTCTTCCCACATACATAATTATTCTGTCTTCCCATATCCATGAATAACAAACGTACTGTTTCGTATATTCAAATGAAAATAATTTTCAAAACAATGAACTAACATTGCCTTATAACGAGGTAAACATCTCGAAACATAGACATTTCCGTGACGCAATGTAAACTATATTAAGGTCAATGTCAGGTAATCAAAACTTGACTGACAAAAAGAAGCTTTCAAACTTTCTTTTCTTATTTTGCTTTTAAGACCGAGGAAAAAGCTATAAGGAACTTACCATTTGCACCACTATTTAACTGAGATTCTATAAGTTCCTTAAAGTCTACAGAGGAAACTTGGAAATAACAATTATCTTAAACCTCTGTATCTGTACACACAATCATGGTTATAGCAATATGGAAAATAAACTCGTCAGTTAAGAAAACAATCGCCTAAACATATACGTTTCAATAATAAGTTGGAAACTATGATAGTCTTTACTTCATCATATTTTATCTATATTATCTAGCGTACATAATAGTTGAACTTAGAACTTCAGATCTGAGATGTGGACTCTCAGTATGTTCGTTGACATTCTAAACTGTCTTGTTTCATTCGTATTTACTGAAGATTGTTAATTCCTTCTGACACTGGCCTTAATATAATCCCTACACATTTAAAAGAAACCAGTAGTCTTGAAAATATCCAATGCTGACAACCGGCATTTTGACTCGAATTCAACACACAGGATTATTGATCAAGTCAAGAAACAATTGGTTATCGACTTAATTCAATCTCCTGTGTCATTGATCATTTAATCTTTAGCTGTTATAAATGCTGAAAGGAACACGTCGCTCACGAATGATCATGTCAAATGCAAATACACATGAGAAATGTATGCGCAGTTTTGAATGCATCCGTGTTGACTTTTTAGGCCGTGTGATATTCAAATCTGAATAGATCAAGAATATATTTGAACGGTGTGTTTATGTGTGCGCAAAATGTCAGCGACTCATTCAAGGATTTATTTTGCTTCTGGATTTAGTGAACATTTTTGTTTATGAAACAATCATATTTAAACCTTAACTTGATCAAGACAACAAATAAAGATAATTGTAAAAATATGAGGAAGACTTTAAAAAATAAGCATGACATTACAATTATAATTAATATTGATAACAATATTAATAACAAACATAGTATTCTTTACTAAATTTCAGCCAATTCATGGTTCTAGAACAACTCAAAGTAGTGGTTTTCTTCCAAATTGAGAAATGACGAATGCGTCATGGAAAAGGTAGTATGGGAATCAAGGAAAAATTATTGATAGATTCTTGAGAACGTCCAGTAAAGTGGCTGAAAGTGCTTGAAAAATAATAATTACGGAACATTTTTACATTCCTTATCTCAAGCAAAAAGGAAATATGTAAGAATAATGGAAAAATTAAATAAAAAGTTTAATACAATCTTCCTTGTCAAGCGTTTTCAAGGATAGATAGATAGATAGATAGATAGATAGATAGATAGATAGATAGATAGATAGATATTCCATCTTGAGACATAGATTATTGTACATAATACTATAAATGTTTATACATCTCTACAAAAACATGAATACATAAACATACACAAGTGACGGAAATTTATAAATTTTTCAATGAACCTTTTATAAACCAATACTTTCGGTTACGTTTCTTTTGTACCAGAAACAATACAGTTTTCATCCATTACCCTTAGAAATAGTAATCAAATTATATTTGCCCTGGAAACAAATAGTTTAAGGCAGAAACGCGCTGCTATCTTAATATCTGACACAGGAAATGGATAGACCTGTTCGAACAACAGATGACTCTTTTCAAGTACAGCTCTGTTTTAATTACTTTCCATTTATCTTACAAAGTCAAGTTGCTTCTCGACAAAATTCAGAGAGAATTTTGACTGATCACAGAAGAAAAATATCAGTTATTTTTACAAGATAACAAATGAAGGTGCCAGATAAAGATGAGTCTTGTGAGCATAAAGATTATTTTTCTTTTATTCAAAATTGTTCTTACGATCTCCTTTTTTCTACTTTTTTTACATACACAAGTACATACAAATAAAAACACGCACATATATATTTGTACAAACACTGTTTCACAGATTTTATAAATTCATGGTTAATTAAAATAAAATGCTAATAATGCCGTTAACTACAAAATTTTATAAAAACATCACATTTCAAAAATATTATTTTTAAGAAACTCATGAAGATCGAACTCAATACGCTGAAATATTCATAGTCCCACTCACTTTCCCTAAAAATTATATTTTACTTAATTTCTACTCAGTTAAAATAGCGATATTTGTATATACATGCTCACAATTTAGGACAAATTATTTTTGCAGTCTGAAAATTTGTGGAAGAAAAAATGAAATACAACTGATAATTTAATAATTCTTGCATTCAATAAAGATACCCATGAAATAATCCTATATTCATTTTCTTAAAGAAACTGAAAATTTATTCAATAAATATGTAAAGATTTAAATTGTTTTAAAATAGTTTTAAAATGAACAAATAAACAGACAAAAGTCAGATCATTATTATCAAACACAGCACAAACTGAGATATTATTATTATTACTATTATTATTAATAATCATAATAATAATTTGCAAACTAACTTAGCAATTGCTACAAATATTACCAGTTTAGTATTATTTCACTAACATCTCGCTACAATCTGCATTTTTACAGTGCTAAAAACACTCCAAATGTCACTCACTGAAAATTAATTAATTGTAATACAGATATAAACATAATCAATGCATTCACACACACACACACACACACACACACACACACACACACACATTGATTTCTGTAAACCTGATATCGCTGAAATATTTGTTTCTTAATCATTCACCCAAGAAAGGTAATAAATCCATTAAGATACAAGGTGAAAGTATAAGAAAAAATCATTATTAAGAAACGAGAACAATAAAAGAGTAATCAAGAAGACAGTAACGATTGGTATTGCATTTAAATTTTCGAAGATCAAATTTGGCTGGAAAGGAAAAGGTCGGAAGAGAATTCTACAGGCGAGAAGTGCGAGAGAAAAAAATGTTAGCAAAGAAATTACGGTTACATCTAGCCAATTCAGCTGTAAAATAATGGGACCTTGTTGCCACTCTAGTACTGCGTTTAAATTGATAAAGTCTAGATACATGATGAAACAGAAGAATGTTCATCAGAACAATCACTATGAAAGTATTTATAGAAAAGGCAGAGGGAAGCTGCATTAAGGCGGGTGGGAGAACGACTGAAACCGGTATTCCATTCGTGCGAAGAAATTAATTTAAAATTTAAAATAAAACTCCATTTAAGGTGAGTAATTAAAATCACACAAGGTTTGTTAGGTTTTATTATGCAAGTAAATACTTGCTCAATAAAATTGTTATTAGCTAACAGGTGTTGGTAAAATTTTCATTATACGTTATATTATATATGTTAAATATAATCTATGCAATGAATTACAATTAAGTCCAATGTTTTTTCGATCAATCAAGTAATTCAGCACAGACATTGATTTCTTGCTTACTTTGTTCATAGTCACTATCTTAAATAAAGTGCCAGTAGTGTTTCTTTTATTTATTTTCATATAAGCGGCAAAACCTTTCTTAAAAAGCTTGCACCGAGAAGATAAGTGAAAAAGACGTTTTCATCAAATGTTTTGCGGAGAAGAAAACATTGAACTTTTTTACAAAACAGTTTTCAATGTAAATGGCACCCTTTAATATTCGAATTTATATTAAGAGCAATACAAACAAATATGAATTTAATAATCCTCATTCCTAAATCATAGAAAGATAGGTATTCCTTTATCGAGTTCATATTTAAATCTTATGTACACACACATACATTAAACGTACAAGCATAACTACAGATATTTTAGCTTTATTCATTTATATATGCATTGAAGTTACAATTTGTTTACATAAGAAAAATTGATCCTCACCATTAAGGAAACAAGTTAATATCAATATATTATTAAGAATAGATATTAATGTTGAAACTCCCACGATATATTACTTATATAAATGTAAGTATATGATGAAAGTTTAACAACCTCGGTTGGTTAATAAAAATCTTGATGGGATAAATTGATCAAATCATTTTGGGTCTAACATCGTTTACGATTTGCCTTGAATATAGTTTTCTCATTGGGAATTCGGTTTCGTTCGGTTTATATATTTTATGCGTATTGTCTATCATATTCCTGTTCCTCTGCAACCAAATGACGAATTTATTGATTCAATTCTAATAGAATAAAACATCACTCAGTAGGCATACAGCTAGCCTTTCTGGAAAGATTATCTGAATGCAATCTTTCAAAGAGATATGCCATCTTGGTTCTTGGGGCAGATCACTACCAAATGGAGTAAATATCTTAAATATAAATGATAATTAAATCTGTAAACCGGATTCCAAGGTTTAAAACATGTTCAGATGTAAGAACAAAAGAGAATTATCAGTGGAAATGACACCAAATACAAAAATTTCACTCAAAAATCATGAGCTGCTATTGAATTTTGAAATAGAATAAAAATTCTTGAAGTAGCTAAACTAATTCCAGTATAATCAAGTACAATTATTAGACGCCTTTTCCGATTCTTTACTATTTATGCAAGTATGTGTCTCACCAAAATAAAATAATATCTTTGAAAATATCCATGCAGATAAGATAAAATTACTCAGGCGACAATCGAAATGCAACGGAACATCTTCGACAATCAGATATAACATGAACTTTGCATTGACACATTTTTTTAAATCAGGCAATTCTTATATGTACACAATTTTTAATTTATTGAGTGGCAAAAATGTCTACTTTCTTGGATTTTACAACATAACCTTGCCAATAGAGTTTATCGTAAGAAAATTTGGTAACTTAGCAAGAATGTTAGCTAACAGGACTATTATGATAATCATTTCAACCAAAGAAAATAGTTTAGCCATGTATGGTTTATAAAGTATTTATTTTGCACAACCATCAAAAGGTTAACAAAAGAAATAACAAATACGCTATAACGGTTATAAACTGGCAATTACAATCTAGGTTTGTTTATACTGAAATATTAACTAAGGTATGAAAGTGACCCACACATACATACATACATACATACATACATACATACATACACACTGATTTTGTCATTAAAACTCATTTATCGGTTTCCAGCAACAATGAAAACTCTTATGAACTTAGTGTTTTTCTGCTACGCAAACAATGAAATTCTCTATTTAAAAAAATCTGAAAAAGCTTCTTTGCATGTATCGGAAAAAACAACACATTTATTTAAAGCAAAATTATTCGATTGTAGGACTAAAAGGTCCTTCCAAATGCTACAAAACCACTGACAACTTTAAAAATAATACTGTGAATCGCAACATATTTAGGTATTCTGACACCTACAGCGAATAAAGGAAATGTACTGATGAAGAATCCTGAAGAGACCAGACAGTGAATCGAAAGAGCTGCTATAGAAAATCCATTAAGAGATTTTCAGGAAACAGGGCGAGCAATAACTGAAATCTTCCATTAGCAATGATTAAGCAAGTGACAATCATGTAGCACTGGTGTGAGCTAAGTTGAAAATGTGTTTGCCTAAACCAGACCTCCATGTGCCATCAGCCTGAGATAATTCTCAATGAGAATTCTAATCAGTAGAATGACATCTGAACAGTGCTTAACAAACCTGAGTATTATAGTTTTTATCATATACTCTATAATGAGAACGATCTGATAATGAGGGAATTATGGTGTGTAGTGGTTATAAACTGCGCTGTTTAGTAATTAGTAGGATTTTGACAGCGCTAAATACTGTAATACTGCGAATAAATGAAGGGGAAAGAAAAACTTTGATCTGTCAGATGAGCTATGCTAATTGCTATTCTGTAAAGACATCTGTTTCTTGTTTAAATGGTTCTTCATTTCATTTAATGAATTGGCTTGCTTTATCTACAGACTTGAATCCCATAGAAAATATTTGAGGAATGAGAACAAGAAGCGTGTAAATTGGCAATATCTAATATAAACCAGTTATCTGAAATGAAGCATAACACTTAAAATATACAAGCATACATTTGTCTTTCCGAATTCTTCGAACAAGAAATTATCATTATATATTGTATTCATCGCTGTTTTCATTATCCGGTCTTAATTGAATGCACGTCGATCCTGATAACGTGCAGTGAATTTTGAAATAGGTCACCATCTTTAAATCAGACTGCAGGAACATCACAAAGCCGTAACACGAGGGTAAAGGGGAAAATCAGGCATGGATGACCTTATATGGAGAGAAATCACCGCCATCTTTAGGATAAATTTTAAATAATAAACAGATAACCTCATTGGAAAAAACGAAAACTTAAAAAATCGATGCATATGTTGAACTACAAAAACCCCCCTATCCGGCAGAGTAGTGACATAAATAGAATCTGGGAGCCAGTAATACAGAGAGCTAGAAAAAAACACCAATAGCAAGTACAATATGGCTACTAAAATACTAGGTTTATAAATCCTAAAACTCACTCACTGATATCCTGAAGAACACATATCCGAGTTGATAAAAGAGTTGATTGAAGTACTAAAAAAGTAACATGACCGATAGAGCAAAAGGAATAAAAAAGAAAAAGAATGGAATAGTTGTATTAAGAAAAGGAGATAACTGAATCTGGCAAAAAAGGCAAGGCCCGTGGAATTAGAACAATTTCCTGCGATGGACTAGATAAATGATTCTGTGCAAAACTGAACCGCGTATCACCTAAAGAAGGCCAGAGCTTACAACGGACGAAAAGGGCAAAAAAGATGAGGACAACAGTCCGAAATATATAAACGATGTAAATAGTAGCTGTCTTTATTTGAAGAAAAAAAGATTGGGCCATTACAACGGTATTTTCATATTTTTTAAAAACATTTTGCACAAAAAGGTAAAATCAAAGGAGCTAAGCATTAAGATGAGGGCACAAATTTAAATTTTATTCATGGCTAATTACCATGAACTTGCAATATTCGCTATAAAGGCGGTTAGAAAGAAATTAGTGAAAATGTTGACAGAAAACGAGCTAGGGTGCTAAAGGTGACAACTGCTGATGAAGGTAAACATTTGATAATTGAGGGCAAAAGAAATAAAAGGAAAACTGCTCCATAATTGACAACTGAACATAATTCCTCCTGTCAAAAATACACAAAACAAAGTTAAAAACTGGCAGAAATGGCAGCAGAGAATATAGCTGGAGCACCAAAAGTGACAACTGCAGCTGAAGACAAACACTTGATTATTGAGAGCAAAATAAATAGAAGGAAAATTGCTCCAGCGTTGACAGTTGAACTTAATTCTTCTGGCCAACAATACACATAACACACAGTTAGAAACTAGCAGAAATGGCAACAGAGAAAAGAGCTGGAGCACCAAAAGTGACAACTGCTGCTGAAGACAAACACTTGATTATTGAGAGCAAAAGAAATAGAAGGAAGTTTGCTCCAGCGTTGGCAGCTAAACTTTATTCTTCTGGCCAACAATACACATAACACACAGAAACTAGCAGAAATGGCAACAGAGACAAGAGACAAACACTTGATTATTGAGAGCAAAAGAAATAGAAAGAAAACTGCTCCAGCGTTGACAGCTGAACTTAATTCTTCTGGCCAACAATACACTTAAACAGTTAAATTTTGGCACGAACGTTGAGAGAAAAGAGCTTTGTCACCAAAAGGAACAACTGCTGCTGAAGATAATCACTTAATTATTGACTGCAAGAGACTTAACTAGAAAACTTCCTGACTCGGCAACTGAACGTAATTCCTCTTGTGAACAATACACTTAACAAACAGTTAGAAACTGTCACAAATGTTGAGAGAAAATAGTTGAGTACCAAAAGCTACAAATGCTGCTGAAGATAAAGCTTGATTATTGAGAGGAAAAGAAACAGAAAGAAATACTGCTTCACAATTGACAGCTGAAATTAATTCCTCTCGCCAACAATACATATAAGAAACAGTTAGAAACTAGCAAAAATTTTGACAGAAAACAGCTTGAGCACCAAAAGTGGCAACTGCTGCTGAGAATAAACATTTGATTATTGAGAGCAAAAGAAATAGAAAGAAACCTTCTCCAGAGTTGAGAGCTGAACTTAATTCCTCTTGCCAATAATACACATAACAAACAGTTAGAAACTGGCACAAATGTTGAGAGGGAAATAGCTGGATTGCCAATAGTGACAACTACTGCTGAAGATAAACACTTGCTTATTGAGAGCAAAAGAAAGAAAACTGCTCCAGAGTTGACAGTTGAAATTAAATTCTCTCGACGGCATTCAGTATTAGCCGCAACTTTGAAAGATTGACTTAGATGAATGGCACTTAGGGAGTGCTTAGCCATCAAGAATCCAATGTTACGAAAAGGGAATAAGAAAAAAATACTTTTAATGTGCAAAAGTTCAAAAAACTGGATATTGAAAAAGTAGCAGAATATTTTGTAGACAGGCTAATCCAAATCTGAATATTTTGGTAGCAAGAAGAAAGCCAAGAGAAAGATTGAATGATGAATGTGTAGTTCCAATAGTTAAATTTGGTGTAGAGTGTTTTGTGGAAGAGAGAGCTGGAAATTTAATACAGGTCAAGGGAATCCTGACAAATACAAAAATATTTCATCTTAAAGAGCTTTTTTTAAGAAATGTTGGGTAAACAAACTTTTTGCCTGTAATGTATGTTGGTCAACAGTAGTGACAATGACGAACATATAGCTAAGCACCTGATAAAGATCTGCGATAACAACGACCGAAATTATATGAAATTACAAATATTAGGCATTAGTTTAATACCTGTCCGATAATTATTTTTAGTCTTTGTCTATATTTCTGAGATGAGGTAGTATTTAATATAAAGTATAAACTAGCCGCCTCCTGAAGGTAAGGATACAAAAATATCACAAAGCCGTGACACGAGGGGAGAGACAAAAATCAGGCGTAGCTGACAACATATATAGAGAGAAAGGGGATCACCGCCCCCTATGGGATTAAGTTGAAATAACAGAGAACGCCACTGGAAACTACGTAACCTTAAGGAATTAGTACATATGCTAGGCTACAAAAATTTCCTAAATCAACAAGCATAGAGATGAACGCAACATGGGAACTAGTAATACGGAGTGAAAGAGAAAATCATTAGTGTCAAAAATTGCAATATGAGCTCTGGTAAAAAACAATAGAAAAACTATTAAGATAAAAAATACTAGAGAATACCATTAAGATCAAAAGATTGCAATATGAGTTCTGGTAAAAAAAAAATGTTTTATTAGGCATTAGGTTTATAAATCCCAAAAAGTTGTGAGTTCAATACCAGGCTACAGAAGTGGTGAACAAGTAACTTACTGGATTAGAGGGAGATAACTTATGACTGCTAGAAAATGCTCTAAGTAAGAAAAAAAGAATGATATACTCCAGTGATTGTAATAAAGGGATCGGTTCGAAATTCCTAGCACCTAAAGAAGACCGGAGCGTACAACGGCTAAAATATCGTAGAAATGGCAACAAAGAAGAGGAAAATAATCTGAATAATGTAAATACTGCAATTATTTTCATTACTGTCTCAATGACCTAAAGGAATAATTTATTTTCAAAAAGCATTAAGATAAAGTCTTTTTAGTTATTTCAAAGTTTTTCTATATGAACTTAAAGATTTATATCTTTTAACACTGACACACGTGCAATATTTTTTTATAATTGCTTTTAGGTATAGAATTTCTAATCCAATATATTTTTCTCCAATCATAAAAGTTTTTTACCGTATAACATGAAAAGTTAATAACATTTGATTCTAAATCTATTTCATAATTAAAATATTTTCTTTCTATGTCTTCTTTTATGTGTCTTTTTTCCTTCGAGAAGTGGGTGATCATTGCATTTATTGTAGCTCTAAGCAATGTTTAATCTTTATTATCCTACATTGTCCCAGCTCTGTCATCCATTCATTAGGTAAGTTACTCACGTAACTTTCATGTATGCCCCTTTTTGCCTGCAGTACGCTCTGTAAGTTTTAAATTCTCCAGTCACATTATTCTCTCATAATGCTTTCCGAAAATTTCAAAAATTTCTTTCTTTTAAGTGCATTTTTAGTTTCCATTTTCTTTAAAACTTCCTTGTTAGTCACATAATCAGTCCATAGTATTTTCAGCATTCGTCTGTAGAATCACATCTCTGTCGCTTTGGGTAACTTTTCATCTGTAAATAAATTGTCCAGCATAGAGGAGCATAGATAAAACATATCAGTTTAGGACACATATTTTATCTGATTACATTTTCCTGTCTTTTAATACTTTGTTCAGATATTGGAAGGTCTTCCGCTATTTTTATGCATCTTCGGATTTCTGTATCATATTTTCCGCCTTCTATTTACTATTGAAGTAGTAAAATGTATGTACCTGTTTAATTCGGACGCCTCCAAGTCATAGCTTCTGTCTGAATCTGCCTTACTTACTATCATTTTGACTCCTTATAGTTAATAGTCATTTGTCAACAATCATAATAGTCATTTGTCAACGATCATTTCATTTTGAGCTTTCCCTCAACACAATTTTATCTGCATATCTTATGTTGCTAAGATTACATCCAACAATAATGCATTCTGGAGGACATTATAGTTCTTTTAGGATTGATTCAACACAATTTTATCTGCATATCTTATGTTGCTAAGATTACATCCAACAATAATGCATTCTGGAGGACATTATAGTTCTTTTAGGATCGATTCGCTGTCTATATTTAATAAATGCGATGATTAAAACATCCTTGTCTTACGTCTCTTTCAATTTTTGTGCACTCGATCAACTCATGTTTAACAGAATGCAAGCAGTTTTCTCACAGTAAATAGTATAGATTATTCTAATACGAGTTTACATACACAAAAATGAGTGCATGTTTTGAAACTTTACAAGACTACTCTTTGCATTAGCACAGCTAAGTGTAATGAAGTCTGTGTAGCGACCAAATGAGAACGCACAGAACAAAGAATAACCCGAGACTTCAATCTGTAAGGTTTCGTATTGCATTTGATTCTGCTTCAATATTTAGTCAATTATTCCCTGTTATTGTGTAGTGTGAGCGGCCCTCATACAAAACTTTGTCCTTAAATTCTCGACATCTGAAAGATTGACCAACTCCTATCTTGGATAGGGTTATATAACTGCATGTATTACAAATCTTTTTAATAATTGCCATACCGAATGCAGTTGTAAGGTCACATGTTTCTACATTCAGCAGCCGGAAACATGTGTTTGAGTTCGCCTAGTTCTATAGATATCTACGTACGGATGACAAATAGAATTTAAAATTTTAGACCTCAAAAATAAAAAAATGTAAGTGATTATATCTATAAAAATATTTACCTTTTTAAATACTCAAATTTCTCCTTTTATTGTCGAAGATTGAGGATCCTTGTTGATATCTGAAAGATTGGCGTCTCTACTATGCACAGCAAGTTTTTCGCTGTTGCTTCATCACAACTTCAAAGATGCAGTTATGATAACAATTTAAGTTGGAAGATTATTCGAAGTGTAAGATGTTACAAGGTATTACTCTACTTTCAGCTGGAGGCAAAAAATTCTAGCGTGGATCCTGCTTAAGTGAATAATATTAAAAGTTGATGAAGACCAGCTCCATGATCCAGGTAGTTAATCGTGGCAGTCTGGTTGTCTACTAGTCTTTCACCGTGTTCATCCAACTGAATGAAAAACAGCTTGTATAAGATTCAGCACTAACTTTTTACATCCTTTTTCCCATGCACATGGCGTAAACCATGGCTACGTTACTGTTCTCTATACTTTTCTATATGACACTGAAAAAGAATGCAGAGGAATATTCAGATGAGTACAATGTAAACATTCAATTTGTATACAAATTATAATTTGCTAAATGTAGTTAAAGTAGCTTCACATCTACGAAAAAATACTGAGCAGATTGTCAGAGAGCTTCTATTGGTTGATGCTATAGTAAGACCTACACACACTGAATCGGTTTTGATCAACTTGCCAATGAACTCTTTGTTCTGAAAGTTAGTCAAGAAAAAACTACAACGTTACAAGCTTCCACCTCAACAGAAACTTCATCCTCCTATCTTCATCAGAAAAGAATACATTCTATAATTTCAACTACGAGAACAGAAGAGATAGGGACATATAAGGGATTAAACAAAGTAAAAATGGCTGACACAAACTGTTGACGAAAAGATATAACCGCAATCTTTCAGACATATTATTATTGCTATTAAAATTACAAAAATGGTTTCGAGAAAAAGAAGGACAGTCTTAATAAGAGAGTTTCAGTAGTAATTCATCCTTAATCAACGTTTTAGTTTTCTTCTGTGGTTGTCTATACTGGCTTTATCAACAACCAAATTTTGGTTCACGAAAGCAAAAGATATCAACATATATTGAGTTTTCTGTCGTCAGCGACTATTCTGAATTATATGTTCCTTTAGTAAGGATTTAAGTTCTAATGATGTAGTCATAGTTTTGCTATTATGAAAATAATTAATATCCATTATAGACAATAGGTAATTTTCTAAGTGCCGCTTAGTTGTGGCACAAGGCCGAAAGTATGGGACACCCAGTGGAAATCACACTCACTACCCATTTGTAATTAGTCCTAGCGAGACAAGATTGCTAACCATTACACCAAGCCGAGGTTCCCCCATTGTAGACAATAGAAGACATAAAGATTTCCATTTCGCATGAGATTCATCTCTTTATTCATGTTCCCTCAAAGACGTTGTTTCAAATAAATATTCTTCATCTATTTTAATATTGTGTTACATTGTGTTAATTTTCCACTTACCTTTCTGATTTTAGTGAAAATAATTTAATTGGTAAACAATATTTTCTTTTTTTAATTTCATTGTCCTTTCGTTTCATGTGGTGAAAGGATTCTTCTTTTAAATATTTCAAACGAATATTATTCAAACATGAGTGGGCCCGTGCTGTCAAAAATGACGGCAAAATACTTATATCGATTCGCCGCTTAAAGTGACGGCAACATACATATTAATGTACAGACTTTTGCGTATCGTACATTAAGACACAGAAACAAAATTATTCGAACCTCCCGCACCGAGCGTGACAGGACCGATATATATGTAACGAGGGAGGATATATATATATATATAAGAGAGTGGATATATATTCTTCACTACTCGACCAGTTAATTATTCCGAAAAAATAGAATAATAAGGCACTGTAAAAGATCAAACATGCAGCAAGTGCTTTCATAAATGGTAGTAAAGTTTAATAACTAATAGTAAAGAGAATAAACTGAGCCAACGCTGGCTCGCTATTGTATATATATATATATATATAAAGACCGTTATATATATATATATATATATATATATATATATATATAACGGTCTTTATTACTTTAGAGAAGATGCTACATGATCTTTATTGATACTAGCTATATTGACAAGTATAAAAGACACTCAAGTAATATCTGTTTTGTCATTTCTCATCGTACTTGAGTTTATGTTTTAGTGGCGGCGATTTTCGTCATCTTTTAGATACAACAGAAAGTGGCTCGATATCGTCTTCTTTTTTTTTCTTTTTTTTTTTTTTTGCTAACTTTGCTGCAAGTTTTGTTCTTTGTTAGAAACTGTCCTTTAGAAATATGTCTTTGTTGTCCGCGATAGTAAGATTCTTTCTTTTACAGTTACTACTGGAAGGAGAATTAAAATAATTTGAGTCACTCTTGTTTGCCTCAAAAATATTTGCAAGTCATTGGGGATTTCCTATATCTGAGAAAAATGATTCTAAGGCTCTTTTTCTGATACTTGTGAAAGCATAAGACAAATCTTTATCGACATCTATTACTTTAAGCTTCTCTTCAGTATTTACTGGAATAAGGACTGTACGTGACATGAATAGATGGTTGTATGGAATTCATTTATACTTTCACCTTCCTTTTGTTTCCTTGATAGAAATTGATGACTCGCGCTGATTAACGGGGATACTTCAATAAACTTATAATCCAGTTTTTCCTCGTTAGTACGTCTTCCACAATGACAAACACGTTTGCCCTGCAGAAGAAGAATAGTGTTTCAAGTGGTCTTATGCCACTTATTATCTTCAGAAATATTTCATCGTGCTTTTCTCGTAACTATAGTTTTCTTCAACTCAGATTTTGGGGAGGATATTCTGGAAGATTTTACAATCAATTTAGTTCAAATAAATTTGTGATAACCATTAATAATAGAAATAAATATTATCTTTATTTAATCAAAGTCTAAATTCATTACAGAATGAAACAGATGTTACTTTCTAAAAACGCCATAACACTAGTTTTAAAATAGGTAAAACTTTTAAGTTCAAATCATACATACTGCAAGTGAGATGTTATTTTAAAACAGAGATTCATTTGTAAAATACAGGCATAGATATTACTGTACAAACATAGATAGATAGATAGATAGATAGATAGATAGATAGATAGATAGATAGATAGATAGATAGATAGATGCGAAATTAAAAACAATATGCCTAAAATAGCTTCAGAAAAATTGTTATTAGCAGCGTAATATTAGCCTGAAGAATCTCATGTGTGAATATTTTGTGAATATATATATATATTGATTGATTGATTGATTGATTGATACTTAGTTTTTAGTCATAATAGGGTTAGACCAGTGCACATTTGTATTAAAAAGTGTTCAATACAATTACATTGTAGAACTTTTGAATATTTTCTATTTGTAAACAAGTTATTACACGACCTAGGTTTCTACTATGAGTGGTGTCTTCAGGCGACCTTTAATAACAGTTTACCGTTTTTCTTTTTTTTAGATAACGGTTTTTTAACGCTCACCTGATAGGGAATTTTTGGACGCGCAATTTTTAAAATTAAAACGAATTATGGCGTTTGAATCCATGGTTGTATGAACCTAAGAGTTATTTTATAGTGTGGTTACACTTAGTCTTAATTTCCGTTCTTTCATTCAACAGTTCGTTTTTGTTTGTGAATAGCATAATCTCTAAATTTTCTTCTTGGCACAGTCTACATATGTTGCCACCATTGTAAGGTTTTAATTTCCACTCGTGGCCAGCCAATTTTGTACAGTTTTTTATTACTTTTTCTATTTTGAATGTAGACCTGGGAATAAACCACCTGGTCTTAAAGATTGAACCCAAATATATTTTATTTTGGCCATTTGGGTCATGTACCTTTGCTTTGTAAATGATTTCTTTTGTGTTGCAAAGTCCTTGAAGTGGACATTTATTTTCGTCCCTTCAGTTGCATTCTTTATTAGTACTTTGTTTTTACAATGCTATCTAAGTTTCTGGCGTTTTGTTTTTTATGAAACTATCTAAATTACTAGTACAACTATAACTTGTGTTTCTGTTTAAGATTTTGTTTAGTTCTGATGTTTTTTGGAAAGTGTCTATCTATCAGTTTAAAAAATATTTGTTCTATTTTGGTCTTTACCTTTAAATTAAATGGTAGATTGAACCAGATAATGTTTCGTTTTCTATTATCGTTTTTGATTTGTCTATTTGGTTGAGAATTATATTGTAAAATGTTTTTATGGCCAGAATTTCTTAGTGCATCCTTGACAGATATTTTTCTTTTCATAAAATATTTTATTTGTTTGACAAATTATTAGATAGTCTGTGTTCTATTCCTTTGTAAATGTATTTAATTATACTTTTTGGATGATTGGATTTTGTATTTATGTATGATAAATTAGTGTTTGTTTTCATGTATGGCGAGACATTGCCAATTTGTAAATTAAATTTTACATCTAAATATTGTACCACTTTTTTATTTGTTTATAGTATTATATCGAAATTTAATTTTTTGAATGATTTGAAAAGCTATTTCCTTATTTTATCCTTTTCTCTTTTGTTGTCTGGTGCTCTCATTAATCCATCACCTCTATCTAATCCGTGGTTGTCAATATGGATTATTTTGTTGATTTTGTTTAAAATGTATATGCCCATCATTTCTGAAATTTTTGCTCCATCATACGATCCTTGTGATACTTCGAAAGCTCCGTTGTTTGATTTCTTGATCGATACTTACCTTTGTGGACAAGTATAGATTTGCGGCAATGCAGGATTATGTCAATCTGTTCAGATGGTATTTTTATGTACATTTTAGCAAAATTAAATGCTTCCATTACATCTTTGTCAGAAGTTGATGGGTAAAAGTTTTTTATGTCATATTTGACAAACGTGTGTTTACTTTTGCATTTAATTT